>CM040745.1:39315643-40025643 GCA_022829145.1 Albula goreensis
CATGACTCATTACCATGAAAGGAATCGCATGGAAGCACGTGAGTTAATCGCATTTTCATGCTGGGAGCTCCATAGAACTTTATTGACATACTCTTAGTTAGATAATGCTCCCTGTGTGTTACAAAGGTATAACAGGCAATGTTCACATAAGGTCACCGATGAAAACAAAAACGTTAATTTTTGTTGCACTGGGAAATGCCATGTACCAGAAATCAATTCGACACTCGTCATTTCCTCCATCTCCTTGCATAAACACCACGTGAACTGATTAAAGACAGGTGAGATGAGATAATTGCTGGGGCCCCAATATCTCAACTGGTAGCACCTGAGATTAAAGTGGCTTCAAGGCTTTGCTTATCTACCTCTTCATTAGCTCCTTTCTCACTAGAGAAATCTACTACCACATTTGTCCCCCTTGCCAGTGAATTTAGCCTTTGTAATTTGTTAAGTCAGCACAATGCAGCACCAAATTTAAGCCAGCAACTGAGGTTGTACTTTTTCGGAAGGGATGTCAATACGTTTGCGAAAATGCAATTTGAAGAACTTTATTCCTTTATCCAATGTTCCACACCCTTCGGCAGCTGAGAGATGGGAAGTTGGCTGAAAACACTGAGGTTCCAGCCAGCTAGCTAGCGAGAATATACACACACACACACATTTATTTCCAACACTTTCTATATTCATGTGCATGCCAAATGCTGTATTGGGGTGTAAAGGAGCTGAACTCAGGTCAACAGAAAAGAAAAATATATATATGGCTAGAGCAGAGAAATATTCATTGTGAAAGATTTGAAAACACACGTTCACCTGAAGTAGCCCATAGTGAGGACTTCAGTTTTCATTTCTTGGGATTAACAATACACATGACATGGCAATTCAATGACATGAACAATGATAGTTGGGTGGAGAGTGGACAATCAAAGGGTCCATCAAGAAAAGTGCTAAATGGAAACAGAGGACTTTCAGGCAAATTAGGATCCTTTAAGCAGGAGCAGCTTCTGATGCATTTAACACTTCTGATAGAAGCCTGAAGGAGCAGGTATGTACCACTGTTTTTACTGATTATTACACATAAAACTCAGCTCTTCCATCATGCTCAAATTAGATTCAATATAAAATTGGGGGAAAATATGATTAATTTCAGATTAATGCTTGCATTTTTAAATGAGCATGAATGATGCGATGAAGAAGCTAGACACCTACAGGCTTGTATTGGAGAATGTAGACTGTAGAATGTAGAATGCAGTTTTTTTTCTCTAATACAATCCTGGTATTGAGAAAGAGGGTACCACAGAATTGTTGGGAGATTGGGCTGTCACACCACGAAAGTTTGAACCTGGGGAACCTCAGGATTCCTCATCATCTCTGGACACCTGACAAGAATGTTACAACATACACATCATATCTCCTCCAGCTAACAAAATCACTGTTTCTTAAAATTTAATTTGTGCTTCAGTTTAGGGCTGAAATGATTATGCGAGTAACTTGAATACAAAAAAATTAGAAACTGAATTTTGAACTTTTTTTCCCACCAGTTTCCACATGCTGCAGACCAGCGCTGCAGAGTGCATCAACACGGACCATAGCAGAAAATTGCGAAGATAGTGTCAGTGAAAAGGCCCCGAAATGGCATACAAATAGTTAAGTATGTGAGCATTTTACATTAAAACTTACGGAAAATGTAGTGCAGTGCAACATTTGTAAGATGGACCTTGCTTATCATAATAGCATGTCATCCATGCTGCAACATGTTAGAAGAAAGCATCTTGCATGAGCAAGAGGAAGCGGGTACAAGGTAAGGAATTAACATTGAAAGTTCTTGCTAGTTGTGCAGCTACGTTGGATTTCTCGACACCTGCCAGAACAGTCCTGCATTTTAATGCCTTCACTCGCACTCTCCCGACAACTTAACTCTACCATCTGGAGTCATTTTATTCTTCCTTATATAACAGAGGTGTGCTGGTACATACACTGGTGACTATATTTTATACTGGATGTTCGACACATGCATTTAATTCAACAGGATCTTTATAAACTCTTGGCTGTTAGCAGTAAGGTTGCTAGCTCATCTCAGTGTACACAGACATTTTTTTCAGCGCTGATTCGTTGAGCTGCTTAAGCATGAATATTAAATAATTCTGTAAAATCCATCATTACTGCACTTGTGCATGTACACCTTAAAACATGACAATTTTGTGTACATACATAATATAGGGTAATTGTAAAACAAAACCTATTTGTATTTTTTGTGAATGGTTCAACTTATTAGTTGGAGATTTCGTGATAATTAAATGTATTGTTAATCATTCATTCTTCCTTCATTCAAGTCAGCTTCTACTATTACTTTTTTCCCAATTACTCGATTGATCATCAAATTAATTGACAGATTACTCGATTACCAAAATATTAGTTAGTGACAGCCCTATGTCAGTTGTTTATTATGATAGGACTCTGTTAATTGACTAGAATGGCAGGGCTGCTGGCATGCAATGTTATGATCAAATTAATAACTCATATACCTGCTACGGCTAAACGAATGACTTATCTAAGTGGTCTGCGCAAGCCTGCAGCTCCGGCTTAGTGCCCATGTCTTTTACCACTGCCTTCCTGTTTTTGCGTAGCCTGTTTCCATTGTTCTCCAGGAATCCACTCCTTATTATAACTACATGCTCTTTCATGACCAGCGGTTTTCACTCTGTCACAACTTATGAACTTTGACACAGGTAAACTGTCAAAACAAGTCAAGCATGGCGAGCAGCTTGTAGGCACTTGCTAGTGCAATTACACACCCTGAAGGACATGCCACAAAACAGGAAACAGTGTAAAGCTGATGAGCAGTCGTGGGACACTCATAATGCTTGTATGAAAATGAACTTTTTTCCCCCCACAGCAAGCAGTGTGGTTCCCAGATGAAGAAATCATCTAGTAATCAGATGGCAGGCTGTAGTCTATGGCTAAGATACATGACTGGGACCCCTGAGGTTGGTGGTTAAAGCCCCAGTCCAGCCACAGCAAGAACACCACCCAGTGCTGTTGGGCCCCTGAGCAAGGCCCCTAACTCCACATTGCTCCCAGGGGGGATTGGCCCTTAGTTAGCTTAATCATCTGTAAATTGATTTGGATAAAAGCGTCAGCTAAATGACAGTAACAGTAACGTAATCATCATGTAGAAATCATTCAAAGTTCACATAGAAATCATTACTAAGTATGATATGTCTAGGGCTCACAAAATAAAATCTACATATTTAGACAGGTTCACAGTTGACTTGGACTCAGTTTTGCACTGTAATACATTTCTTGCTGTGAAAGCTCACACTTTCATCTTGAAACCTCAAGTTACAACCAAATCAGTCTGCTGTTATACCGCTTTATAGCTACCATAGCCGCATCAGCAGTTTCCTACTAGTTGTATTTACAGAATGTATTTTGTCCCCATATATCCCAATCCCTTTAAAACTGGTTGTTTCTGTCTGTCGGCTTGAGTAAGAAAGGCCACGCCAAAGCATTTGCCTACAGAGTATGAAACATGAGCTTCCCATTTTTTTCTACCCACATTTAACATGCTATGCTAATGAGATATATTCAACTCAACTTCAACATCTGAACAAGCCTTACTGTTCAATTTATGTGTTTCGACAGCCAAAGAAATAGAATTGTGTTTAGCCAGTGTTTTAAAGTATTATGTCTAAATAAATAATATTACTCTGTTACATTGATTAGTTGTAGCGCCACAACATATATTTCTACTCAAAGAACTGCTAAAGATATATATATAATGAATTCCTTTACAATTATGATTCACAATGTGAAACTGCACAGTCAGTTTCCGATAATCTTTTTCTTCCAGATAAAAAGGAAGTGGAGGGGAAAGATGAAGAAAAACATTTACAAGAAAACAAGTGATTTTTTTTTTTACATTTAAAATGTTAACGCGTTAGTGATCATAGACTGGAGACCTCAAACTTGCATTCAATTTAATTTAAGAGCAACCTCTGTAATATCATGCATATTTGTACTTTAAGTAGACCTATTCGCATTTTTAACTTTGTACTTTTCTAAACTGTAAAAACCAACTGTATGCGCTTTCAATCAGGGTATGAAACTATTATAAACGTTTGCAGAAAAGTTTGCGAAATACATTATTTAAAAAAAATGATAACCCCTGTGGTTTCTCAGTCATTCCTTACACTACGTGACGCAAATTTCTACAGATTTTCAAGTTGCTTCATTAAATGCGTCAGTCACATTTGTTAGATAAAAACTTAAAACTCGAGTTCGTACTTCACAACAAAGTGTAGAAAACGTCTGAAGAACATATATCCCCTAACCAGGTAATTAACATCAAAGGTACAACCACCTGGGCTAGCCAGATAGCTTCATTTCTCTACGGCTTCTGCAACGAACAGTTGACACATACACACATGATGAAAGAGACAGAGAGCAGTTGCATCAGCTGGACACACGCGTATGTAACCAAGTTAGTGTGCCAGCTACTACATGTGAGCAGCCTTCTCAATCAAATGCATGACGGACATTAAGCAAAATGAGCCTATAACTCAATCTAAACTTAGTGTAACAAAATTCATATGGATACTCTTCTTGGAAATTATAACTGCGTGTCAGCTATCGTCCAGCAGAAGGTTATTTAAGGCTATCCAATTGCAGTGGGCTACAACGCTACTACAGCGTGCAAAGCACATCATGGGACCTGCACAAGAGTCAACACTGAAGCTGGCTAATTCGCCACCAAGGTAGACAACTGCAGGTTCATTCACCACCTCTAAAGTGATAAGCATATTCTTAAGTTAACATGGGGAGAAAGTCCTGATTGCATGAACGCTAGCGATTAGCTACTGGTGCTCTAGCGAGCAAGTCAAGCAGAAAAGTTTTATGTGCGTCTTGTTTGTGCCACGTCCCTAAAAAGAAGACGAGTGTTTGTTGCCCACCACGAGCGAACGCCAAATCTGCATCTTACCCATCTAGTCTGTTGACAAACTAACTGTACCGGTAATAATCTTACAGGTATTCCTGTCGCAAATTGCATTAACTGTAATAAGTCGAAGTCAATGTAACCGGCTAACTAGCCATGTTATCCCAGCTATCCCATGGCTCCTGTTATCATGCAACTATGTCAGATGAGCAGGCGATCCAGTTTCTTTACTTAAATATAGGGAATCGTTATGAACATTTGACAATTCATTTACAGTCAGTTTACCATTTTGTTAACTGTCGATTTAGAAAAATCTGACAGGTCGCTTGCTAAAGCTAACTACCTTTCCCAACATCGAAGGTAGCAAGTAGCTGCTGCACTTCAACAACAGCGTTACATGCAGTTCCACAGACATCAAAACAAAAACTTTATCCCGATACTCACACGAGCAAGTTGCCTTAATGTCAGTGACAACATATCTTCAGGTGTTCAGAGGCGTGCAGTTACCGAGGAGTCCCACGCTGATTCTCAGCCCTCAACGAGGAAGACCTCTTTTTACTGATGCAATTAGCGCATGCGCGCAGATTCGTTGCCCAACGAATCTGCGGGAATTGTAGTTTTATTTAGGTATCTCTTGAATAACACTGTTATGTCATAATTTTTTTTCTGTATTAAATTACAGTGTAGATGTGTCACACCAAAACTGTGTGTAGACCATGTAGAAACGGACAGTAGCCTATTTCAGTTACTTGTAGGCCTTTTTCAAAATGGTTCTTTGAATACTTTTTTTGAAGTTTCTATTTGAAGGGCGTAACGCCATAATACATTTTGTATCGTAACGTGCATTGGCAGTATGTATTTTGATTTGATTAATCAAACGTATCGCGTCGTAGATGTGATGGTCTGTCATGCTTATGCGTTAGAAGTATTGCGCATCATAAAGCTTGTAGCTATAAAACTTCCTGTCTGAAGTGAAAATGCACGTGACTGAAGGTCTGTACAATAGAATCTCTAATACCAATACTTATGATAGAGAAAAAAAAAAGTTCAATATATTATTGATTGGAATTGCATACCTATATTTCCGTAGCCTTGTTTAAACAATCTGGGGCTACTCTTATTTTGTTACTAAAATATTTTATTTATTATTCCAGGCAACCATCAAATCCACAATAATCTGGCTCTCATGAAAACGATATACTTTTTTGTTGGTTTTTGATTCAAATAATGCATTTATGATTTAGTGATTGATTTTGTTCTTCATATCACTGTTGGGTTTCCCATTGTGCTCTGAAGATTTAGTATGAAGGTAAACTGCTTTGTCAAAGTGTGATTAAGTGTTTATACGTGGAAAACCAGACTCCTTTTAGTTTAATGCTTCACTTTTCTATATCATTGTTAATAAGAAGGTTGATAACATTTCAAAGGCTCCTTCAAGTTTAATACATTTGGTTGACCAGTAACTCCGTAACTCTGAGATTGGTTACGTTCCATAACTCTAATCGCTTTGAAAAAAATGTCAAGATATATTCTTAGACAAGCAACCATACAGTTTTTTGCATAGCCATTTACACAACTATATTTGCTGTATTCAATATCAATATTCAATGTATGACAATGGTCAATGTACAAATGCTATGTTGTAGCAAAATTAAGGGTGTGCTTAGAATGTTGAAACAACTTACATTTTTTTGCTGAAAATGAACTGTTTCGATGTGTATCTATAACAATACATCAATATACATTTCCAGAAACAAAAGAAAAAACATTAAGGGATGGCTTCCCACCAATGAAGTCTTAATTAATGTGTAATCTCAAGAATCAGACTGCAAATTAGAAAGTTTACTGGATATGGAAGTGCTACCAAAATTGCACAAAATGCAGCTGCATGTATTTTAGGCAGAATCAAGCTAGCTAAAATATATTTTATTGCACTTGGTTTAATTTATAAAATATAAGAAAGATGATACCAAAAGCTGTTGCATACTGTTCCATTTATTTAACTTTCCTTAAATATCTGTCTGTATGGTCTGTCTTATATTTTATCACTGAATTACATTTTAAAGAGGTTTGGGCCAAATTCCTAAACTATATCCATGCCAACTTCCCAATTAGACATAAACTGCATGTCTGTGAATATCTGTCTGTATTGTCTGTCTTATATTTTATCACTGAATTAAATTTTAAAGAGGTTTGGGCCAAATTTCTATTTTCAAACTATATCCATGGCAACTTCCCTATTAGACATACAGTCTTACAACATGCAAGTCCAAAGGCTTGTTGTCTCTGGTGAACAAATAGGCTAATGCTATTTATGAGCTCATATTTGCCATGTATGAGTCTATTTTGAAACCGAGAATCGCGATTAAACTGCATGTTTGCGATGGTCTATGTTAATGATCATCTTTAAACAAATTAAAGTTTCTCTGCCTTCCAATTTCTCTTTCTCTCAATCTTGCCTTCTTTGTCACACACATACACATATAAATATAAATGTTGTTTTTCTCCCACAATACCGCTTAACTGCTTTATCTGTTCCAGAAAAGGTTTAGGAGAAACATGAAGGGTTTTCTGGAAGGGAGAAATTCCTGGGTGTTTTAAAAGGGGCATTTCACCTTACTGCTTGTGTGTCTTCATGAACAATGTGGAATGATTTTCTTTCCACCCTGTCTTCTAAATGAACCAAATCTTTTGCTGGTTTATTTAGGCCTCATCCAAACTCCCCATTCACTTCCATTCATTTTACAAAACAACTTGGAAACAAACCATATAAATATATATATATGAACCCCATTGACACAGAGCTTTATAATACGTATTTTTGCCAAGCATTGCTTTAATTGAAAATTGAAATTGTTTGCTTATTTATTATCATCTGTAGTGGACCTGTATTCTGCATTACTATACTTTAGGTTGAGCTCGGTTAGCCACTTCCTGGTTGTTTACAATCTCAGTAATGTTATCACGCCCCCAAAACATTGGAGGACCAATGCGGCAACATTGCACTGGTGTGGGTGCACCGATGTATTTCACTTATACAGTGCATGCCGTAACGTTTTGGACAAAGACTATTCCTTAATTTGACTCTGTACTCCAAAACTTTACATTCACAGGAAGTTAAAATGCAGATTTTCAGCTTTTATGTAAGGCTGTTACACATATTAGTTTCGCCATATGGGAATTATTATGCTTGTAACGCACTATCCCTATTTTATGGCTGCTTATATTTTGTGACACATTAAATTTATGAAGATTAGAGTAGTCATGCTTAGTGTTCTCTTGCATATTATTTGCATGCAATGATTGTGGCTGTGTATCCTCTCTGGTGATGCTTTGTCAGGCCTGTGCTGTTTCCATCTTCAGCGCCTGCTTGTTCTGCAAAAAAAATGCATGTTCAGTTGAATTCAGATTGGGCCACTGACATGGCCAGTCAAGAATCTTTCAGTGTTGGGTTTAAAATCTCCTCTGTTGCTTTAGCAGTCTGTCTAGGATCATTGTCTTGCTGTAGGGTGAAACGCCATTCAGAAAGTTTGGAGGCGTTGGCAAGGACCTGAGCAGATACAACGTTTTTGTACACCTCAGAATTCATCCTGCTGCTGCTATCAGTAGTTCCCTAATCAATAAAGACAAGCAAACCAGTACCTGCGGCAGCCATATTTGCCCAAACCCTAACAAGCCTACTACCGTGTTTCACAAGTTTGTGGTATTCTTTGGATCTTAGGCAGTTCGTTTTGGCCTCTCCTTCCTTCGCAGTATTGGTTATCGACTGTCCTATGCGATTACTGAGCTCACCAGTGCTCTCTTTATTCTTAATGACGTTCCAAAAGGTTGGTTTTGGCAAGCCTACGTTTCGGCCTATGTCTCTGAATGTTCTTATTTCTGTTCTGACTGACTTATTTCTTATTTCACATCCTCATAATGGCTTCCTTGGCTTTCAGTGGAAACTCTGGTTCTAATGGGAACAAATGTCAATAACATGACTCCGAAGGCAATCAAAGCCGAGCATCAAGACCAGATTCTGAAAGCTCTCCTATACCTGCAATAAGGAAGCAACTTAGTGCACCTGACTAGTCAGAGACACACAAACAGTATGGTGCCCTGAAATATGGGTGCATTGCGTAAACAGTGCTGTCATCCCTACATGGAGAAACCGAAATGTATAAAAATACCCTTTAATAAAAGCTGAGAATCCGCACTTCAACCTCATATGACTTTCTTTTATTAGAAATCTAAAGTTGTGGATTTGCACTTCTGAATCAAACAGTAAGCAGTGTTCTGTATTTATGTACAGAGCCTTACTGTTCGATTTCGAAGTGTAATCCACAATTTTAGATTTCTATACATAATATATGTATGTATGAATGTATGTATGTATGTACTGTATGTAAGGACCAACTGATACATACCATATCATCAAAATCTATGTCTATGGATTCTTATATGTGCCAAAGGTACGTTTCCAGTTTGTTTTTTGAAATGAATGGAAGAGAACTGGAAGTTAAAATGATGCGTAAATGAGCCAGCACAAAATGTCCGTTCAAAAAGGCAGAGCGAACAGAAAACGATGCCGCATTTATGAAGACACACTAAAGGGGAGAAAGCTAAAGAGTTTAAGGTTTTACCAAAGTTAAGTTCCCACCTTACGGGACCCCAGGGGAACTTCTGAACAATGCGTAAGAGTTTGTGATCTGGAGTTCATCAATCAAAAAATAACGGAGTACAAACCGAGTGAAAACAAACATTCAATTAGCATTGATGGCGTTATTTAATAAAACATTCCCCAAACTCCTGGACATTCCTCTCTCAGCGGGAGTAAGAACACAGAAACAAATTTCCTCACAGTGAAGAGAGGGAGGCAGAGAAAGAAGAGGAAGAAAGATTCTTACTAATCCAATAAGCAACTGTGCTCCAACAACCCTTCTAATGCTTCTTGTCTTCCCAGCCCATTCACATACATCCCCATATTACGGACACTGGTTTCGACAAAATGTAGACAAAGACAGCCCGAGTACAACACCCCAGCATGGGCCATACATCACGTTTGATCCCTTGTTGATGGAAATATTTACTCAACTTTATATTATGGTTTATTGTTACATAATACATACAATTTTTAAAATAATTATTCATACACATTTCAAACAATATGCAGAAAAAAGGACAAGATATGCAAAGAAATATCTGTGATAGTAATAAAAGTATTTGCAGACTGCCTCACGCAGTCAAGCTGAATCACAGACCCGACTAGTTATTAAAAATAAAGACATTTTCCTTTTTGATATTTTATTTTACAAGATGCCATCAGAAAAAGAATTATTGGAGTTGAATGTGAGACCATCTTTCTCTCTGGGTGCCAGGCAATTACTTACTGACATCTGGTCCAAGTTGTAGTTCAGCTGGCTCATTACTGAGGATATATTACTTCAGGTTTGTGTTCATTTTATTGTGGGCTCTTTTGAGAAAAAGAAATAGTGGCTTGTGATATGCAAATGAAATACAAGCCTAGATTGAATCAACATTCATATGTATATATTTTCTCTGTGTGCACAGTAGCCAGCTTCTTTTCAAAAAGACCTGACACTAATAGGTTGTCATATTTTTATTAAATTTTTCATATGCATATTATGTCTTTAATATTTTCCATACATATTGACAACAATTTAAACACCCTCTCTGGCTGTAGGTTGTCATTACTCTTTGCCATATTCTGTTCTGATACCTAGATACTTGACAATTATGGCAGAGAAAACACTTCCTTTTTATTTTACAGTCTAATGTCATACATGAAATTACAGAACTTCAGAGTTATTACTACATATGCTGTAGCATTAGAGGCTGTAGTCATGTAACAAATTTCAGTCCCATTTTCGTGTGATTTCTCAAAAACAAATGGAAGATTTCAAACAGAAAAATGAACTATAAGTAATGAATACATCCTAAAAAGCTGATTTTTTTTGTAAATATACAGAGAAAATATCCAAATAAAATAGAAACAGATTTTTTCAGTCATGTCAGAAAACAGTAGAATGATGTCATCCCTGGTGTTGACCTTTTTCCTTCTATCCCAGATTTCTTTTGGAGGAGGAGGAGAGTGGGGGCGAGCAGCCAAGACTACGCAAACCCCCCCTTTCATTTAGTTCCTTCTCCTCCTTCATTATGCCTCTTTCATCCGAAGTAAGGGTGATCGTTCTGGAAGTTGTAGTCCGGGCAGACCTTCTGCACCAGCTTGTAGTCGATGCTGAAGAAGGAGATGAAGATGCAGATGACCTTAAAGGGCTTGGCGCACAGCCAGGCAGCGTGGGATTGCGTGTGCTCCGTAAAGCATGTCTGTGAGGGGTTGTACAGGCACGGCTTGGGCTTTTTCTCCCGGTTCGTCTTCTCGTACTCCACCCGGCAGTTGAAGGTCTTAATTTCCTTGGGGTCGATGGTAGACTGGTGCTGCTGCTGGATTTGGACCTCCGGGTGGACCTGGTGCGGCTGGAGAACCTCAAACTCCACCACCTTGGAGGGCGGGACGATGCTGACGGACACGTTGCCCAGGCTGGACGAGTTGTGGCGGAAGTAGACGGTGAAGGTGCCGTTGACGTGGTCGACGATCTTGCCCGTCACCAGCAGACTGAACTTCATCGTCTTGATGTTGACGTAGAAGTCCCCCCAGCCGAAGATCTTCTTGGTCTTTAGGGCTGTCTTCAGCGAGGGCTTGCGCTTGGAACGGTATCCGGTTTGGTCCAGGAGGAGGGACTGGTTTCGGCCCCAGTCGTAGGGATTCAGGAAGCTGTAGCTGGGGGGTTTTGACTTCAAAGGGGTGTTGTCCATGGTGGAAAATATCCGGGAGGTTTGGTAAGGTGGCTTGACTCCCCCTGCTGTTCCTACCCCTCCTCCTCCCCCCATTCCCCTCATGTCATAAGGTAGGGCTTTCATCACAGACTCTGCAGGTCCCAGGTCGAGGTAGTCCAGAGACTTAGCTACCTGCTTCTCAAGTCCTTGTACCTGAGGAAACAGACACAAAATGGGTCAGCATTACACTGAGTATATTCACAGTATTACTGTACAAAAAAGACAGCCCTAGTCTGCCTTGAAATTATGTTCCATTCATTTCATTGTCCTCAAACATTCATAAAACGTATCCTCATGTTTTCAATGACAGTAATGGAACAGTACACAATACTGGCTTTTTAATTGCCCAGAAGAATTCAAGTAAATTGCAAATGTGAAATAAAAAATACAAAATGTGCTGCATGATTTAAAGAAATGAGCTTGCTTGTCAAACACAGCAAAGCAAGACATTTATCACTGTGAAATTCCACAGGCTGTATGGAGAGAAGGAAAAATCCCTGGGATTGATTCTGCATAAAATCACAAGGATTCTACAGTACATAAAGAAGAGAGCCACATCCAGAACGTGACTGGCAAAACATTATCGAGCCAACCTCAGGTCTTCATATGGTGAGTTAGGTGAACTTCCCATCTTTACTTTAAATATATATAATCAATATAGATGTACAATAATAATAATAAGAAGAAATGGTTATATTATTATTATGATTAGTAGTAGTACTACTAGTAGTAGTAGTAATAATAATAATAGTGGTAGTAGTAGCAATAGAAGAAGTAGTAGTAGTAGAAGTAGTAATAGTATTGGTAGCAGTAGTAATAGTATTGGTAGTAGTAATAGTAGTAGTATTAGTGGTGGTAGTAGTAGTAGCAGCAGTAGTTCCAGTAGCAGTAGCCGTAGTAGCAGTAGTTGTGGTAGTTTTAGCAGTTGTAGTGTCAGTAGTATTCATTATGATAACAATCAAAAACATTGTACAAAAAATGTACTCTGCTATGGCCAAGTAGTTTTTTTTGGCTGCTTTGCACTGCAGAGTTTTGCTAGCCAGAACTCTCCTCTAATTCTGAAGCAGCCACAGTGGTTTGGGGCGAGTTTCTCATTTCACATTCAGTCCGCTTGCCTACAACCAGTTTGGCTCCCTCCTTCTACCTACAGTTTCATTTAAAATGTGCTTTTATTCAAGGGCATGTTTAATTTAGCTGTTGTTTGTGATTTCATGCAACATAGCACACATGAAGCTTAACTTTACACAGAGACAATGCACTAATGCAAACAAACTTTTACTCCTTCAATATGATTTATAGTCAAGAGATTGCTCAGTGGTCTGCAAGTGTAACCACTGGTGATCCTTGTCAGGCGTTTTCAGTTTCATACTTCATGAATCAATTGGCCACAGTAAGCCCACATGCACACTCATACACACGCACACACACACACACACTTATACACACACACATATGCATGCGTGCACACACACACACATACATGGGTGTACATACAGACGCACACACACTCATATACACGTGTGCACACACATACATGCGTGTACATACAGACACACACACATACACACACACACATACACACTTACATATACACATGCACACACACACAAACACACACACATACACACGCGTGCACACACACTCATACATGTGTGTACATACAGACACACACACACACAAACACACACATACACATGCGCCCACACACACACACACATACACACTCACTTACACTCACACAGACACACATACACACACTTCATTTTATGCATCATCATCATGCAGAGCAAAATTCTTGCTGAATTGGTTGAACAGACTTGCCATGTGCCAGAACTATTCATACACACATTCATCAATTACTGTACCCCAAACACAAATTACAAATTAGTTATTCCGTTTATTCCAGTATCAATCAATAAATTTGTTAATGTATTCCATCATTAATTTATCTGTCGCTTTCTGTGGCAATTCAGCAGTGTGCCTCTGGCCCTGATATTAAGGTGAAGCATTTG
Source organism: Albula goreensis (assembly GCA_022829145.1). Lineage (NCBI taxonomy): Eukaryota > Metazoa > Chordata > Actinopteri > Albuliformes > Albulidae > Albula > Albula goreensis. Next base: position 39,329,423 of record CM040745.1, read on the forward strand.
AGGTGAAATTATGGCAAATGCACTGATGAAAAAAAGGAACTAATGAATTGCTATGCATTGATGAATGACTTTATGAAGGATTTGAAACAAAATGTGGCGACCCAGTGCCGCGGGCTCCCAAAATGAAAATCAAAGAACGGCACAGTGCACAAAAACAGTCTGTTCTGGATAAGCACAGTCTGTATAACTGGCCTGCTGAGTGCAAAACAGATAAAAGGTTAAAAAAAAGCAAGTAGCACCAGGCTGCCAGTGTTACACACAAATGTGAGACGCCCACTGACTCCTCTGCACTTGCCATGTCAGCATTTGTCCAGTATCTCCCGGTGTAGCCATCTGGCCCACAGTCTACAGCCGAGGTCAACAGACACACACAGCCACGCTGCTGACCCGACCAGCCTCAAAACAGCTTTTGCTGAAACCTGTCTTTTCTCTGTCTAAAACTTTTGCTTCAGGGTCATTATAGACAATGCATGGATAACGTCCCCAAGTGAGCTCAAACACACAATATCAGTTTAAACGACTACTCGATTATTCCACTGATTTCAATTAATCGATTAGTCGACCTTCGCTGTTGGCATCGGGTGAGTAGCTGTAGGTCACATTACTGCATCGTTGCGTAGCGTAGTGGACCACACATCAGACTGTATTAATTTAATATATACTCTGTGGTTGTCTGTCAATTATATCATTTTAGGAATACAATTTTCAATGATGTACATTGACTAAAATATATCAGTAGTTGTGCAACCCCTGGGTCACACTGAAACGAATGGGACCTATCTAAATCTTGTACGAAGTTCACAACACTATATTCTGAAACTGAGGTATGGAGGTTCAGGTTTCTCCATCTCAGACACCCCCATCTAAGAGGATACACTTAGAAAGTACCTTCAGTAACTACACTGTGATTTCTCCCCACAGGGTCAACAGAAACCAGTACTTTTATCTACTGCCATGACCTGCAGGATTGGCATTCAACCAGTGAACGAACTGACGGCAGCGAATGACAAGAACTAGAAATTATGGGCCACACTGTACACACCCCTAAAAACATCTTATGATTGGGTAAAAGAACTGATTGAGGTGTTTTTCATGTCTAACTCTCACTCTTATCCTCAGAGACCAGAGCAGAAAAAAGCAGAATTCAAAAGTGACTCTGATTTACAACAATTGACAAGCAGGTGTGACCTTTCAGTAGACTGTCCTGATGTATTGACTAAAGCTCCAGAGTCTGGGTTTTCATTCAGGTTTCTTAGGCACCCAACCAGAGCATCCCTCCTTTGTCAATCAACGGTGACATCACTCGCTTTATTCAAATCTACCAATAGGACAGAACTTGGGGGTGGACTAAGCCACACCTCCATATTCTTCTCTTAAAAATGCCCCACCATAGTAAAAAAGTGTTCATTTACTTTGATAGATTTACTTTGTTAAAACTGTAGGTCGATAAAAAAATGAGGTAATTAAAAATGCATATTAATGGTGTGTGAGCCATCTAATGCTGTCTTCTGATGTTTACATATGGATAGAACTGTCACAACTGACACAACCACTTTCAAAATGATCCAAAAAATCATTCAATTAAAAACCTATGCAATCTGAACTAAACATATCCTCAGGGGTGGGCTGATTCTAACCATGACAACATACTATTATAATATATTATACATATTATTGCGAGAAGACCGTAGTCAGAAAAAATAGCTGCGCATGTAAAAGATAACAGGAAATCTGCTTTATCGCGCCAGTTAGTTCTACCTCCATTCTGATTGGTTGTGCTGTTGTCAATCAGTGCAGGAGAACTGTGATAGGAGCACAGTTCTCTGATGTGTCTCTCAGCTCTGTGTCTAAGTTAGCTATCTCCCTATGTGATAGCAGCCTGCAACATATTTCATGGACATGCTGCCATTTACATATCTGATCTGTCAAGTGAACAACTTCAAAGGAGTATAATTCTCAGTGTTATTGATATGTTTGATTCAGTCGTGCTGTGGTGAGGGAAACTCTTGCCATTTTGCTGGCTAGCTTTACCTCAAACTGGCGAGGTAGCTACCTTAGCCTTGATTCCTTAAGGCATTAAAATTGAAAACATGCACTCTATTTTTTTATCACAGTATGAAATCTCTGTTTTTCTATCTTTTATTAATGCAATTACTTTACAATACTTTGTTGACAAAATGATTTAAGGCATGCAGTCCCATGTTTTACTCCTTTCACTCCGACAGAGAGTGCAGCAACTTTCAGGTAAATATTACCTGCCACCTGTGACCCTAAGTTCCCTTACTGGTTCAAAATGAAAGGCAAAACTTTATTCTGCAAGAGGCTGTGGTCAATGTATTCCATCTCCAAAAAATACTGGCTAGAATTCAATGTATTATTGCATAGAGCTCCCAAACACTTGTGGGTACCTATACCAGGTCTGTACAGTATATATCACCCAAATGTATTATGCTTGGACGGTTGCTGACTTCAACTTTTAGTATTTCGGTAAATGTAAAAGCGATGCGGATTTTCAAACTGTTATTTTATGTTTGTGTGTCGGTTAAAGGACTGATCTGACATCACCAAATGATCGTTTTCTCAAGATCACCATGCGTAGCGATCTCAGTATAACCATGTTGTGATCATGAGGTTAAGTTAAAGATACAAATGGTAATAGATGACGGAAATCTCTCTCTCATATGATCAATTAGCATATCTGTTATATATTACATCAAAGGTACGGGAAAAAGTACCATTACATGTATCGACAATAAATGCGTCCCACAGGAAGTGTGATGAAAATATCGATAATTATGCACATTGATCATATGGTGATTGATTTTGTGGTGTACGCATCACATTCATTGATGGGGTTGAGGAGTGGTCGCAAAATGTCATGTGGAAAAACACATTTATACTCTTTAATTCACAATCAACGTGTCAATCAACACTTTTTACATATGCTGCACTTAGTGACAGTGTGCATGCAGTTATTTGACATAGCTAATACATTTAATTCCATATTTGAACATAAGTCAAGCTATATTATAATTCCTTTGGGAGTAAGGGAAACAGGATGAGGTGCGATTTTACTGTATAATATTTATATTGTGAACTGATTTTATTGTACCTTGGGGTATGAAGGACAGATTAACATAAATCCTGGACATTTGGTAATTGTTATTATATGGAAACCGCAATTACATGATTTATGATACTGTTACGCTCTTTCATATTATTTGGATTGAAAAGTCTTAAAACTAATGAGAGTGAGCGAAATGTAAGAATTGTGACGGACTCAAACACAAAGTAAATGATCGTTAGTGAACTGATTCTGTTCAGTAGGGGGGTCATGGGTTCAAAACGCTCACAAATCTCTGTGCTGACATATTCCTGTTTACATAAATTTGATGAGTCAACTACAAGTTTTATTTGAATTCGGAATCCAAATTCGGAATGAACTACTTCATGATTCATGATCACGTAATGAACTGGAAAAATCGTAATCCTAAAACAGCTTGTGATCATGAATAACATTAAGGCTTGGAAATGTTGAAATCCTGTGCCTTAAAACAAGGTTTTCAATGGCCTTCATGGAAATCAGTAAAATTCAGTCTATATTGTAAGTGTATGTAATGCTTCTATCAACCATATAAATAAAAATCTTAGTAAGCACATATTGTTTAATTATATCTTTGAACCTGCCTCCTAAGCTGAATTAAATTCCTAGCTCATTCCATTGCAATTTCCTGGACTTCCATTTCCTCCAATCTGACAACGGCTTTGACTATGACATCACAATTAAAACATACAAATTAAACTAAAGTCATCTTGGTTCACCTGTAAAACACACCCCAGATTAGAGTTAGGGTACTATGCTTCATCAAAGGGCAGTTCCCTTCACCTTAACAGCAATTCTGTAAGAGGAAGTTTCTGGTCTTATAATTACACTGGTTTAGCAAGTTACCTAATTTTTATGCTAATAGTATTAGTAAACATATTCACCTGAGTATAATATAACTATTAGTGTATCCTAATTAGACTGGCTTACATACAAAAGACTATGTATGTATTTGTATGTTATTCTACTATCTATATATCTATCGAATATCCCCTAATATAACTCCTCCTATCTTTTGGTTTACCACTTGGATATATGTCCACAAAAAACATTGTTTTTTTCTGTATTATTTATATCTTCGGATAGGTTAGTCTTATTACTTTAATAAATTGGCCTCTACTGATCAATACATGCTTATACGGCTTTTATGGCTGCATCTCAAAATCTTATGAATTATTAATTTAATTCATTGCAAGTCTTCTGATGTAATCAAATATTACTTCTTACATAATCCATCTTGAATACATTGAATAGATTGAACATAGATACATTTCCCAGAAAATAATCTTTATATGTTATGTTAGCATAATTTTTTCTGTGTTTTAGTGATCATGAAAATAAACATTTTTATTTTGCTGACCAAAAATAATTTGCAAAGGTATCCTTCACATCCAGCTTCCTTTACATAGATTACAACGAGCCGGTCATGGGAACATTTCTGTTAAGACCATTGATTTTCTTTCGAGGTCTGTGTTTTTTATGGCGTTTTTATTAAAAAAACAACAAACACACATCACAAGTAGTTTGCCAAAAGAAGCACTTTCAATATTTACTGAGCACCTCATCAGCACACTTCATTTCTGAATTTTCTGACTAAAATATATCTTTTTGAAATCCAATACATTGGTTTGCCTCTACTTCAATACACATAAGGCTTCGCTGTGGATGCGTAAGCCTTAAATAAAACCAATAATTACTTTCCATTGGTTTTGTATAGGGCTTCCTATGACAGGTCCCCTGAAGTAATTCATTTGATATTCCAAATAGAGAAATATTAAAACTGTAGCCCTTCACAACTAATCACGAAATAAAGACTTCTCCTCCATTTACACAATTTCTTCCCTTTACCTTTTCTTTCACCGCATTTCTGTTTTTAGCAGCGGGAGAATATTAAAGGAGGGATACGGGCTGAAGATGGAGTGACTTTCCCAGTCAGATCCTGTATACATATGTATGATGTGGAGGGAATTTAATAAAAAGGGAATTTGATTACGGGACACAGGAGAGAGAGAGAGAAAGAGAGATCCAGAAGGAAATGTTATTACTGGAGAGAGGAGGAGAGAGGAGGAGAGGAGAGAGACAACATATGCCTTTCATAGCATGTGAAACATTAATAATGTGTAACTTCATTTGGTGCTCTATGAGCAAAAAGCATTTTAAACGACTGTATATGAGCCCAAGACTGAAGTAAATGGAGGCGATCAGAAAAGACACCTTTCTAAGGCCCAGATTTATCAGAGCCTTATAATGTTAACATTTAACATCTTGACCAATCACATGCTCTCTTAGTCTTTTTCACCAGAAAAGCTGTTTTACACATACTACATGCATCAGTAAACAAGGCGATAAAAGTACTCATCAAAGGACCCATGATCTACCAATGGGAATAGTCGGTTGTTCACCACAACCTACCTATGATTCATCACTGCTTGACAAAGCGTATGTAAACATTTATATATTGATGTCAAGATACCTTGTCTTCATTATAATAAGTTGGATCACTAGCACTCTACCTGGTCCTGCACTAGAATCCTTACCTTAACATTTGCTCAACCAATGCAACAAGTACTTTGTGAGGTGGGAAGACACAGCTCACTACCTAGCTGACAGCTGGCACCGATTCCTCCACAGGGAATAATCTCTGCTCCAGGGCCAGCTAGTCCGTTTGCTCTCGCAGTCTCTTCGTTTGTCTAATTGGAGTTTTATTTGCAACAATCGATTCTTTTCTATTTTTTTCCCCTGCTTTCTGATGTACTCCACTCCTGTTGCATTGATCAGCTGTCGCTGGGGAAATTCAGATGCCGAATCTACCGCCTTCCGCACTGGACATGCCCCAATATGCTGTAGAACGAGAGTTTGATTACTATTTTTGCTTACTCCGCATCTTCGACTTATGTCTGCGATGAGAAGTTAAAAATGTTTCTATTGCTTCTGTTTTTACAGAAGTCCTTATTGCGTTCCCGTGAGGAACAAGGGCAGAAACACAAGCATACTGTAACAAAATGGCTTTTGATCACTAACATGGCTGAATGGTGGGTCTTGGTACCTGGACACAAAGGGGTAGCACGTTTCAACCCTGGATAGACATTGCCATGTAGAGAACCTAAACATGAATGCACTTCGTCAACATTCACCTGTATAAATATGAAATGTGTGAAATGTACAGTATGCAAATTATTGCTGGGAAAGGATGGTAACAAAGTCCATAAATAATGTGATTGATTTACCCTGAATTTGGACAATATGACAGTGTACGATCATAACGATACCGGTAATGCTCCGGCATGCTCGGGCTTTATGAAGGGTCATGAAAATATGAAGAGAATCAATTCATTCCCCGACAATGATCGCATAATAAAGAAACTATTTTTTTTCTTCTGAGAAATGGCAAGCCAAAAATGACATTTAATTACAGAGAGGAAAATAAAGCCCAAAGGAACAGAGATAAATTGTGAAGAGAGAGAGAGAGAGAGAAGAAGAAGAAAAAAAAACTAAAGTAGGGAAGGAGAAGACAGTAAAAGCGATTTGGCAGTCCGGTGGTGTCGGACGGATTATCATGAAAATGAAAGCTACTGACTCAGGGAGTATCACGGACTGAGGAAATGGAGCCGAAGCTGATAACACTGTGAGGGGGATGGAGAGAGAGAGAGAGAGAGAGAGAGAGAGAGGCATGCAAGGAAGGAAGAGCGGCAGGAGACAAGAGAGCAGCGAGGAAGAGAGAGAGAGAAAGCACATACGAGAGTGGCAAGAAAGAACTTTTCACTGAAGGATCCTTCCCCTTTGTCTAAAATATATTATTGCTGGCAATGAATCAATCGAGAGAAGCCAAGCCAGACAATTAGAAAAATACGCTAAAGCGGATATTATCGGGCATGGTTTGTATAACTTCAACAATTCACACTCAGATGCGTGGTGAATAGCTATACAAATACAAACAAATGCTGTGTAACCCTTAGTGTGTGATCTTGTGTGTGTGTGTGCGCGTGTTGTAATATGCAGTAATGGTCTGTCCATTTCAAGTGTTACATTTTTCTACATGTATTATGGATTTTGGTATGATTTAAAATATATATTTAGTGGAAATATGAACTCTGAAAATGGTTAAATTCTTCTGCAATGATAAGTAATAATTATGTCTGTCTACTTTGAATCCTGTACACCGTGCACTGATATTTGAATATACCCCTTTATATGCAACCAAACAATTAGCAAATCAATCGGCCTTTCCTCTCTGTAATGTGGAATCAATTGGGCAGCCAAGATACAAATAATAACTAAAAAATATATATATTAACATAAAAAATGGGATACAGTCCTATATTACCATCATGTAAAAAAAAATTCCAAGTGTAAAATCATTTCCTTCCTTATTTACTACACCGTTTAATTGACATATCATAGAACATTCTTGAGTCATACACTTTGAGGACGCGTTTAACCTGCTGCTTGAAATGAAACAATTACATTATCTTTCTGGATAATTCCATTTTCATGGAACACAGAAGGTACAGATGATGGTTGAAAAAAAGCTCATTCTAAGAGATTTATCTTATCTTGGTTGTACAGGAAGATTTTCTAGGCTTTTCCTATTGAATTTGCCAGTATCTAATCAGAGTATTCTTCAGAAATTCCTTTAATCCTTTGCAGATTATTGATGTTGAATTTGTGTGACAATCTTTAATACATACTTGTAAAATTGGTTTTAGAAATTCATCTCACATTTTTTAAAGCATGAAATATGAATTTATTCAGCGTTGTTGTTATCACACTTTCCTTCTGAGGAGGAATGAAAGAAATTCGACTGTGTTTGAAGTGACAAAAGTCAGCCAAAAGAAATCAAATATTGATTGTAGGTTAGTCCACAGTGGCTAGATTTATGACTTGCATAATTGCATATTTCCTTGTACACCTCAATCAATTTGATTCATCTTAGAAAAAAAAAACCGTGTTACATAAAACACTGATATAATTATAAAATATATTTAAGGAAATGCTAGCTAATAGGTCTTTCTCTATTTTTTAAAAACAAGAACTGCCTAAATGATAATACAAAGCCAATTCACCATCACCATTCACCATAAGCATTCACCATTGCCATCTTCTGTTAATTAACTGTTACTGGTTAGACTGGATGTTTCTATCTAGTCCCTGTAAAGAAATAAATACACATATGCACACTCTTGCACACACATACACATAAGCATAAATTTGGAGCAGAAAATTTTGGTGGTGAAAATGTAAGTTCCGTGGAGGGTACAGAGTGCTCACATTCAAGCCTATTTACTGGTGCCAAACCTCACGGATCAAGGGAACAAGCCCATGACTTCATTATACCTCCAGCCTTGTTTTGGCAGTGCACACAGAGAAAGAATTTCTAACAGGGCTCAAGTGTGGATCCAATTTCCTGAGCCTGTTCAGCTCTCCCACCCACCTCTCCCTCCCTCCACCTGTCCTGTTAAACGTGACGATCGTTCCATCATCGGCCCCTGCGCCGTACAGACGGCGGGGGACTTCGTCGTCACGAAAGTGACCCTCACGCGCTCTTCCCGTAAAGTCTCAGCCTTCCCGTGGAGAGACGGGAGAGAAGCGCGGCTGGATGACTTTGAACGCGTCCGCTTGGGATAGCGTGGTTGTAAAAACAGGAGAGAAGGTGCCACCATCCACACATCCACCTCTTATTGTTTATAAATGGAGGCCAACAGATCACAGACGCTACAGAAGCGTTGCGACGGAGGAAGATCCACTCATATTTAAAATTAATTCAACTTGAAATGTATGCGGCTAGAGATAAGATTGAGAAGCAAAATGTGATATTCGCAGAGTGAAACACAGATGTCTAATAGAACTTCCGCATCACTCTGAGGAAAAGTTTAAGAAGCGATAAAGGGTAGTTATTTTGTAAGTTTTAATAATGTGACGAGAATGGTAAGAGTTTTAGTGGAATCTCTGACCTCAAAGATGGAGAGAGGGTTGGGGGACTGGAGTGGAATATGTAAATATTAAAGTTTCTGGTGGTAAAGGGCGCGGCTGAGAAAATACTACTTTCATTGCAGATTTACAACCAGTACACTTAAAGGTTTGGGAGCAGATAAACCGCAGTTCTGTGTTTCTGCCAGGGCAATCAAGAGAGACTGGAAAATGTTAAATATGAATACTTGACATGGAAGGCGTTGCATGGCCAGTCAGTGAACAAAATGTCATTTTCTCTCACAGTGAAAGAAAGTTAAAGTTAGTAAGGATTCAAAGTAGAATCTGAGAGAACGTGTCAGAAAAGGAGCAAAGATGAGAAACAGGTCTTTCTCTCTCTCTCTCGTTCTGTCATTCTCTCTCTCTCTCCGTAATGGCGCTCGCTGATTCCAGGAGGCCGGGACTCATTCAGAGTAATTGATTTAGCCCCTGAGTGATCGCTGCGACGCGAGAGCTCGCTCTAATGTGTCTGAGCTGTAAGAGAGACGTATACCCTGGCATCAACATGCAGCGGGATTTTATCGCCGTAATCAGACAGTGAGCACCATCTCTCCAGCACGGGAAGCTGGCCCGGACCCGCGGTGACTAATCACCGCCTCCCAGAGAAGGTCCCGTTGGGAAACTATGGCTGATCCCATCTTCACCAAGTCTACGGTCCCCGGGGGCCACCTACAAATCAGGTCTTCTCACTCACTATCCGGAAGGACTGGACCTAATTTCACTTTGATTCCTGAGAAGAGCGAAAGCATTTGTTTTACTGCTATTAGCAAACAGCAGTGGTGGTAGATGGAAAGCCTCCTCCGGTTAACTTATCATCGATGACAATCTTTTACCTGCTGTTTGTCTCAAAAACATCAGCTGGGTTTATAAACGTCCCCATCAAAAATGAGAAGGCTTTGACGAATAGTGACCTTGGCACATATTCTGTGCCTGTGAGGAGAAGTGCTGATCTGAGGTCAGTTGCGCCTTTTCGCTCATGATATGAACCCTATATAGACGTAGATGGAGAACCCTGATGCAGGATCAGAGCCTGTTTTGTGAATAAGAGTCTGTGGTCCATGACTCTCCGCCGTCAATAGCAGATGCCATTGAGCGATAGCAGACGCTAACGTGCCATCGGTTCAGAAAGTTCCGGCTGGGTTCAGTGGGTGGGGCTGCCTCCTGTGCTCCATGGCCCATCCAGTCAGATCAATCACTCTTGCTGCAGTCGCCCTCTCCTCTCACGGACAGGGGTGGGGTACGGGGGGAAGGTGGAGGGGTTCCTCTTTTGCATTCAGGATGGCAGGCAATGCATCAAAAGATGACAGCGTTCCCATTCTTCTTAAATAAGAGTGGCGAGACTCCTGGCTGTGTTTTAACTTTAATCATTCAAATAAATAACTGTTACAGAACTCCGCCACAGAGGGGAAGGCAAACTGCCAAGGGAGCGGAATAAGAACTGACGTGGCGCGGCTGAATTTCTCATTTGTAAACGTGTAAACATATATTTGACTCAGATTGTCGACACAAACTGTGCCCCCTTTGCAGATTTATGTATTGGCAAGTTTTAAAATTCATGACGGTTAAAAGCAAGAGTGAAGAGGGAGAAAAAGCGGTCCCACTCCGGTCTGGCGGGATGAGCGACGCGCCGGGCCGGTAAGTGACAGTGATTGATGCCCTCGCTGTTCGCGACTTATCAACCACGAGCACGCACTCCACAGAAATAAACAGCAGGAATATCAGAAATAAATAAAAAATCATACAAAAAGGTGCAACCGGGGGAGGAAAAAACCAGAAGCCTATCTACATAATGAATAGCGAAGACGGGTGCGGGCGGCTGGGATATCTTTTTGGGACACAGAAACGCAGGGGTCTGGGGATGCGGACGAGCGGGCGCGGTCAGGCGGAGGATGAAACCCCCGGCTCCTCCGGCTCCGTTTCCACAGCTCATCAGCGGCGAGGCGGGATGACGGATGGGCTCGGGGTGGCCGCCGCCACGCGCGGGATCGTCATAGTTACTCGCAATGCAAAACGCCTTCCCACTCTCTCTTCTCCCTCCTGCCGGAGTCAACCATCCGATCACCCTTTTGCGCATAGGGAATTTCGGGGGCTCGTGAGGTGGGCACGCCCAGGAAAAGTGATTGGATGATCAGTCATAGATGAAAATACGAAACGTCCCCTCCAGTGAGACGGTTTCCATTTGAGATGGGCTCTTGTCTAACGGCTGGACCAGATGTGCATGATCACAGAGCTAATAGGAATCCAGGCAAGTTGGCCTTAGTTCCAAGCCCAACATCTATACTATTTGTATCAATATATTGCCATGATATACAAAAGTAAGGTAAATATTCTCATGACTGCCATTCTTAACAGGCTTTCAAGCCATTACTGGCTGCTTGTATGTACGGATATAGTATCCTGCTGAAGGACACCATATGGGGAGGTTCCCCCTTGGTAGGTGGACCATGCGCTGCTTGGTGAAAAGTACAGAGCGCCAACCATTGTGCCATGGCATTCTGTCTTAATACAGGGTGACGGATGTATGGAACGTGAAAAATCCACTTTGAGTCCTGATCAGTTGAGAGCGGAGAAAGCCCAGGAGTCCAGGCGTAGGAGGGACGGAGTGTCGGTTAGCGTGTTTTCTCATCCAGAACTTCCCAGGAACCCTTGCTGCTGAGGCTGCACGCTTGGTTCAATCCGCTTGCCTTCATTCTCGGGCCTCAATATCAAAATAAATATGAAAAGAAATGAGAAAGCCAGGCCTATCTTCAGACAATCGCGGTCTGTGTAATGGTTCTGGTACCTCTATCCGTCTGTCTAACTGCGCCAATATATTCAGCCACCCACCCGTCCGCCGCAGAGGCAGGGCTACGCGGTGCGGGTCAGGACCGTGTGTCCTGCTCCGTCTCCGCGCCGAGCTGCCAGATGGAAGCGGCTCAGCTCAGGTCATTTCACCTGAACGCAGCTGTCGAGAGGCAGTGGCAGCTGGCAGCTCTGGCACACACACACACACACACATACACACACATACACATGTGCATACACACATGCGCGCACGCTCGCCCATGCGCACACACACACATATGCGCATACACATACACAAATGCACATGCGTGCACATACACATAAACGCGCATACACACATACACACGCACACATGCACACACATACATATGGACACACACACACACACATACACACGCATGCACGCTTGCACATGCCCACACACACACAGACACCTTTCACATGCAAGCACACACACATAAAAGCCAAAAACAATGGGTTAAAGGACCATAAAACATAATATCCCTCTCTGTCTCTTTAAAATTCTGAAATGGTACGTACAGCTTTAGAACATAATATTGAAGTCAAGATGCACTCATTCCCACACTACTACCAGTGCATAGCGGAAGTTCATATTGCCCAAGACAATTACCAATGGACTTCCAGCATTCAGATTTACTGAGGGTGACCTTGCAGAGCATCCAAAAAGTTCAGTGAAGGCACTGAATAGTTTGGCCCTTATGGATTTTCAGCCATAACTCAATATTCTGCAATGGTACCGCGAATGGTCGTATTCTCTTTCATCCGGCCCGGCACACTGACTGTGGTAACATGGCCAGATATAAAGAGTGAATTTGGTGAAGGTGGTGGGTGAGTAACCCCCACATCGCCAGCAAGCCTCGCTCACCCGAGCCACAGACGAGGCACATGTGGGCAGTGCCAGGACTGGATAACAGACTCCCACGGGTTTTTCCCAGGGTGCTTTGCCAGGGAGTTCACAAGGTGTGACTGTAGGTGAAATCGTGTAAGCCTAATACGGTAGACTTGATGAAATACTGGTGAAATAGTGCAGAACTCTTAAATGTAAATTTGAGTAATTCTGCAGCGTTAATTTGCCATGGCTGTTTTTGTTCTTTGCACTTGCAATCAAGCATATTTTGATTTGCTATGCCTGTATATTTAATTTACATTTTACTGGTGTTCCAAACCAATTCTTTTATGTTTTTGTATTTCAAATTTCTTTACACATCTTTATCACATTTGGCGCAGCTTTAATACAAAAGTGAGTAGTGTTTTTGTGTTGTGAAGTTTGCAATTAGGAACAGTGTTTTGAAAAATGTATCAAAGAAATGTAAAAAAAAAAAAACAACTGTAATGGGCATCCATAATAAGATATGGAGGATATCAATATAATTACATATAATAAACTCTAGCCTGAAGTGTGCAGTCTGATATTGTGTGTGTGTGTGTCTGCTCATATGCTCTTCTGTCTATGTGTGTGTGTGTGTGTGTGTGTGCTATTGTGAGCAAAAGATGAGTTCACCAACCATTTTCTGAGAATAGATTTCAATGTAATTCACAGAGCAAATACGAAGCTAGCAGAGAAGGCTCAGGGCTCTAAAAAAACCCAGAGAAGTCTGGTGGTCCTGTCAGAAGGCATCAATAACTGGGGTTCTTGTAAGTAACACACTAATGAAAATTAGTTTGGGGGGAAAGAGAGTTCCAAATCCCACACACCTGGCCCTTACCTCCCTAACTGCTGATGCAACCTAAACTTCCCAAACACCCACCGTAAGCACAGCTGTACACATCAGGGTCCTCCACACCCCACCTACCTCCTCATGTCCTTCAGCACTTCCCTACATCGGACCCCAATTAAAAGGATAAACCGCCCATTTTATCACCATCGTCGCATAGTTTGTCATCATGCTACATCTGGGAACGACCTTAAAAATATTTGATTTTATGATGTTATAGCCCCATGCAGAGTGTTAATATTTATCCTAGAATTTTTTTGGCGGGTTGTTTGTCATGTTGTGCGATCGTGAATACATAGACTGGTGTGCTGGCGCACACGCGTACACACCCTTGAGGTTGGACGCGCGCCAGAGCCTGTGGAGAGCAGGGGGTTGTGGGAAGGTGGGAGATGTGCATGCTCCGTATCTGTCATTTCTAACCAGCTGCGAGACTGTGGGCCAGGGCAGGTCAGCCTCGCAGGACAAGAGAACCTCTCACCCGCCAACATCCATCACTCGCCAAAAAACCGCTGTTAATTAGAACAGGAGTTAATGAGCCACAGCAGATAAAAACACACACACGCACACACACACACATATGCATGCACACACACACGCAAACACACATACACGCAAACACTAATGCATGCAAAGGCACACACATGCACAAAGACACTGCACACAAACATACATACACACACACACGCATATGTGTGCAAAGGAACACGCATGCACAAAGACACTGACACACACACACCCACATATGCTCAGACACACACAACACACACACACAAACATGCATGCAGATACACACACATGCACACACACACATGTTCACATAAAAATTCACATGCACACATACGCATACACACGCACATTCATACATACAAAGACATACATGCACACTAAGACACATACACATTCACACAATCACTGCATACACCCACACTGACACACACAGAGAAGAGAGAGGGAATGACAGAGGTCATAAAGGAGAGAGAGAGAGAGAGTCTAACAAAGGAACAAATGCAGCCCCCCTCCCCTCCAGACTGCAGACTTGTTCTTCCGCGTTGTGGAGTGATGGATTTTGGGCCAAAGTCAAAGACAAACCAGGCACTCATTCACACAACACCCCCAAAGAGGCCAGGAATCCTGTCCCAGAATGCATCTCTAGGGAGAGGTGACCTTCACCACCAAGCCCAAGATACTGCTATTATTCTAACGCTCTTTAGTTACACTTGTTGGCCAAGAATAGACACCTTTCAGTTTCCAATATGTCCACAGTCACAGCTTCGATGTGACCTCCACTTTGTCATTCTGCACAGAGGAATCCAGCTTCAGCTAACATGACAGATCGTCAGTCAAAATAATCATTATCATTAATTAACCAGCACCACGGTGACTGTTGTCTTGTTAGCAGTATCTTTTGTGGTGTAACTGTGAGACTGCTGCTGTTGTGCTCCGGTGGGATTTCATTAGCGATGGGAGAATAAGGTGCCGTAAACCGAAAAATGGGCGGGACTAACATATAGCATCAGTGATGCACTGACAAGAACCACGGTTTAACGTACAGACTGAAATTGTTTGATTTAGTCAAACAAGACAAAGACAGTGATTGACAGCCTATTGTGGCTCCACCAGTCGTTTTTGGGAAACAGAAACTTCACCCTTCCATCATGCGTTCCCACCGTTCACCAATTCAAACCCCAGCTGAACTCTCTCTCCATCTCCCTCTCTCTCCTTCCTTTCCTCCTTCTCCCCCTCTCTCCTTTCTCCCACACAAAACCAATTGGGAACCCTTCTCGTGATCAATACCTTTCACGGGTGTGCAAATCTGCAATAATAAAAGCATTACAGTGAGGGTAAAATAGCTCAGAATGTTATTAAAATACAGAGGAAGGGAGTCAGTCTTTCCTTCCCTTTCCCCCTGTTCTCCTGTTGCCTGAGAGAGTGAGAGTGCTGGAGACAGCTTCGCCTTGGACAGGGCTAGGCACTGCTTGATCCTGTACAATCTGCTCCAGTAATGAACAGCCAGAGAAAAACTCCTGTGTTTCAGGTACTGTGGGCTTAGCATTCCAACTCCGCGCGCACAGTATATATTTTTCATAGACCATCTTTTATATTCAGACTGCAGCTTACCCTGCACTCATCTTTATTTCATCTTTCTGGATGTTTTTAATTTTGTCTAAGATTATTATTTCTTTTCTTTCCGTCTACCCCTCCCCTCTAGCCACCCCCACCACCCCCACCCCCACGCTCCCATCAACAGCTCCTGGGATAATATTGCATGCACACTCTTTTCATATTTCATAATATCTTGTATGGAAGAGAGACCGTATATAAAATATACACACAAAAGAACCAACACACAGTCTCACACATGCTATCGATTATATATAAGCTTGCAGTCCTCTCTGTCAACATGTTTTTATATAGGCAGGAGCAAGTTTATTTGAGATATTTTTCAACAATACAGATGAACATTTCAGTCTGGTATTATATTTAAAAATATGATGCAACAAAAACGTAAGAATGATTATTTATCGTCCTTAAAGAAAGGATTGAAAACCTGATTTCACCGATAGTGACAGGACCTCTAAAACATCGTGCTAGCTCATTTTCGGTCTCCATAACAGAAGCTGTGAGTCTGGGTTTATAAATCAGAGCTAATAAGATAGATAAAAGAGAGAGAAAAGAAGAGTAACTCTCGCCACTCCGACTCTCCTTCCCTTCTCCTTCTAGTCAAGATCCCCTATATTGTATTCATCGTTTTGCATTGGGTGCCATTGTCTACGGTGTTATTAGAACACTGCATAATTTTCTGGCATGGAGGTCTCAAACGCCGGCAAAGGGCTTTAAAACCCATCAGCATTCATTACCCAACGTATCTCTGGGGTACTTTTAACACAGAATGACTCTAATCCCATCGATGTACTCCGGCTCTTTTACTTCCCGGTGTCACTATTTTGTTTACCCATTTGTTTGTGCGCACTCTTTCCACTGTTTACCGACTCCCTGAACCTGCCCTAATTACTGTATCACTTAAAGTGGTCCCCTGTTGCCTGAAATTTGTACTGCTGTCATGCTTTTGTGCCCTGTTTTCGTATTTCCAGCATCTGTGCCACAGGCTGTACTCCTCTGTCTGTACCTGTGTGTGTAACCTGTGTTTGTGATCCTGTCTCGGTGTATATAACCTGTGTTTGTGATCCTGTCTCTGTACCTGTTCATATAACCTGTGTTTGTGATCTTGTCTCTGTATCTGTGTATATAACCTCTGTTTGTGATCCTGTCTCTGTATCTGTGTATATAACCTGTGTTTGTGATCTTGTCTCTGTATCTGTGTATATAACCTGTGTTTGTGAATCTTTGCATGTGCCTGTGTATATAACCTGTGTTTGTGATCCTGTCTCTGTATCTGTGTATATAACCTGTGTTTGTGAGTCTGTGCATGTGCCTGTGTATATAACCTGTGTTTGTGATCCTGTCTCTGTATCTGTGTATATAACCTGTGTTTGTGAGTCTGTGCATGTGTATATAACCTGTGTTTGTTATCTTGTCTCTGTATCTGTGTATATAACCTGTGTTTGTGATTCCATGTCTGTACTTGTGCATATAACCTGTGTTTGTGATCCTGTCACTGTATCTGTGTATCTAACCTGTGTTTGTCCTTTGATCTCTATTATGGCACAGGCCATCTGTGCTCCTGGATATGTTTGGTAGCTAGGCTGTCTGTGATCCTATGTCTGTGCCTCAGTCTGTATATGCCTGTGTCTGTGATTGCGTGCATCTTTGCCTCTGTCTGTACGGATCTGTGATTGTGTGTATCAATTCCCAATGCCGTCACACAGTCACTCACAGCAGCCGCCTGCATAACCATTCCATGCTATCACACACCGGGCATGTCAGCCCTCATTCACATCCAAACACTGGAGGACTCTTCCCCCTTTGTCTGTATCTGCTCTCCCTGACTCACTGAACGACCACAGATCCCCAGCCATGATGAATGAAAGACTCAGCCTCAGAGGACAGTGGAGCAGGCATGAGGCAGCATCACGGGGCCCTAATCTAATCAGCTCCACAGCATATTAATGCCTGGGACCTGGCCGTACTTGCACTGTTTGTGGGCCAGAATAGCAAAAATAGCAGCAATATAAAGCAGCGACACTGCCCACTGAGCTTCTGTTGCCTAATTATTGAAGCTAAGTGAAGCTGCGTATGGGATGACCCGGGATGACCAAGTTGCTGCTGGAGGTATTGATTTTTGGCCAGTAGGGGGCAGTCATGCAGAAAAAATGAACACTCCAGAGCATTCACAATGAGGCTGTGCTGCTGGGAGCTGCTTTATTTTGGATCAGCCGCTCAAAGCAAGGTTTCTGTCTCACTCTGGACAGGCCCCATGGTGCTTGTTACAAAGGGCAGGGGGGTTCCCCCAGTATCTTGGTAAAATTCCCAGTCTGGCTCCGTCAGAATCACTCCCCAGTGTAAATGACTGAACGCATCATTTCCTTCCCTCCTCAGCTGATCTGTGGGGAGCTTTCGGGTTCAAAATGGCTGCCGCACATTAGTCACGTGGACACTACACTTAGTGTAGCTAAAATGTCTCGGTTTCTAAAGCTGTAGCACTTAATATCGGTCATTACATTGGTGATTTTGTATTCAATACTGAATCAAGATTTTTTCACGCACAAAAAAAAAAATGAAAGCTATATATTGATACAAAGCAAGAGGTCTGCATTTATAAAACTTCATGTATCCACGCAAAATTTCAGCCTGATAACTGTAACCTACATGTGTCTGCACGTGTATGTATGTTTCAGAAGTTAGCCAGGTCAGATTAGCATACTATGTTTCGACTGTATACTCCCATAATTCCAATAATTACGCCAGTATCATCATCAAACTAAAGTTAGAGACATTGTGAACATATAACCATGTTGGTATTTCATTTCAACTGACTACGACATTTAAATTTGTTTTTGGTATTTAGTTGGTACTTTGCTAGCTAAATGGATTACAGAGAAGAACTGTAGACATCTTGATACTTGTAAAGTCCAATAAAATTATACACAAGCTAAATACTTTTACAAAATTATTGGTTACCTTTAACTTTAAGGTAACTTTAGACTTTAGTGTAGCCAAATTGTCTACATCTAAATGCCATGCTGTGTGTTGAGAAACCGGTGGACAAGCTGTCATGAACAGCGCTTAGCTAGCAGCCACTAGCTACCTATAACTTTAAAATGGCCTCCATCTGTAACAATATTTATGCATTTATTTATTTATTTGCTTACTTCTACTGTAACTACCTCTAGCTAGCTAGCCAGCCAAAATGATAACTCCTTGAATGAGACACTCTTGTGATATTGACAGCTATCAAAGTACAGGAGCTAATCACTGAGTCATTAGAATCCCAGTCATGGTTTAAAGTTACAGTATTGAGGTAGTGATAATGCTGGTAAATATAAAATGCTCACAGCTAACTGAAAAGTCATCAATAAGAAGTTCTCTATTTTCAGTAATAAGTGGTGCAAATAAGTAATTTGTAGTTGAGATGACACAAAACATTTGTGTTAGGTAAGTAAACATACTGGATTAATCAGGTTACTTATTTGAATTAAAAGTTCAAGAAGGAAACAGTCACAAGAAATTGTCTTAAAGCAATCCTCTTCCCAAAAGAAAACATCAAGGTTACAGTAATATACATAGTGGAAACCAAAGTTAGTCTGAAAGTAGGCTTCCATAAGAATCCCAGCATTAAAAGTTTAATCGAGAACCTTTGCATTTATTTCAGTGTATAGAACTGAACCACTGTTCATAGTGAACACAGTAACAAAACTCAGATAATCCAGTCAATACTATACAAACTAAAAAAAAAAATGCTTAATAAATCCATACCAGTAATGTATTCATTACATCATATTTTATATGGCCTATGTCAGCTTTATTTTTTAAAAACATATATGTAAGAACATAAGAACATAAGAAGAACATAAGAACATATTATGACGAGGACAGGCCATTCGGCTCAACAAAGCTCGCCATTACAACGGATGTAAACAACAGATATATAAACAACAGATTTAAACATTTCTTCACAAATACCAAGCTGCAATATTGTATGCAGTGTAGTTTCAAAAGAAGGTCTCACATACATTTTGCTGTAGTCCAATAGTCAGAAGACCTTCATAAATCAATTTCAATGAGAATTTACAATTGTAATTTGTATTGATATACACAGTGCATTTAATATAACAGATCAATAAATTCCTCTGGAGGAAGTACGGTTATAAAGGACACTTGATACGGAAACGTAGGCTTCAGAAGTTTCCTATCCAAAGACCAACTGATTATAAAACTACAGCGTTTCAATACAATAAGTGCTGTTCCTCAATATTTACTTAAATATAAGTCAGGTACCTGTCTACACTATCTTAAATGTTAATATTGATATTAATATCACTTGATACAAATGTTTTAAATTTTCATTCTTTTAATGATGTGTATTTTTAAAACGTATCTCATTTCTTTACTCTTTTTTAACCTGTGTAAAGCGCCTTGAATTGCCTTTGTGTACGAAATGTGCAACACAAATAAATATGCAGTGCCTTGCCTTGATGGATAACACAAATTAAGACTTCATAAGAGTTATTTCCCAGGAGACCCACAGTGCAAACCTTGAAAATACCTGATGCAAAATATAAGTACAATTAAAGCTATTATTCAGAAATATTACTACTATACCCAAAAATCACAGCACTTGTAGTGATATTTAAATGAATACCTTGGATTTGGCATGCACTATAAAAACTGGTATAAAATACATCTTTCCAATAAGAAGATCTTTGTTTTTATATATATATATATAAATGTATGTATGTATATGTATATATATATATATAATTAGCTGCACATATATATTTAATTTAATAGTGTAACACTCAATTTAGATTTATACAAGACACTACACAGAAAATGTATAGGGGTAGACAAAATGATGGAAACACTAAGAATATATTCATATTTATTTACTAATAAGGAGCTACAATGCCCCATGCCTTCTGAAAAGCTTTGTTTTGATCTGCTTCCTGTTGGATATGGAACCATTCATCAATAACGAAAAGCCCCCAGTTCTTCAAATGAGAGATGGCGGTGGTGGAAATCTACTCCACACTGTGTTTCAGAACTTCCTGTAAGGATTCAATAATGCTGACCATGGATGGAGTCTGACTTCATCCTGGTGCTCATGAAAGCACTCTTGAATCCACTCAGCTGCATGTATAGGGGTAATATACGGAATATGGAAACATCTTAAGTAAGCAGCGTTTGCACCACAAGATGCCATTTTATTCCTGGGTCGCAATCCAACAATGCATAGGAGTAAACAAACCCAATGACTCCCCTTTGATAGCTTTCCATGACAGCTGGCATCCATCATGCATTTAGGAGTCTATGGCTGTGTCTCAAATTGCATCTCATAGCTTTCATACTAGTTGGTATGCATATCAAGTACGGAAGTTAACCGTTACCTGATCAAGTGCATCCAAACTCAAGTATGCAGCCTAGCAAGTACACATAGAATTCACCGGAAATTCTCTTCCCGCACTTGGGAAGACCAAAAAGAAGTATGCATCTGAGCATACTATTTCTTCCCAGTGGTCATTGCAATCTCATACTGACAGCGATGAAGAATGGCTGTGTCCCAATTTGCTTACTTGCGTACACATTTCCACGTACACTAACTAATATGTACTATTGAGTTTGCAGGTACACAGAGCAGGTAAAATTTGTTAATTTGAGACGTACTCATACTAACATGTCATATCTCTTCTGCAACTGAAAGCGTAGTTGACCACTAATTAGCAATGTTGCTCAGTACATATTTCTTTTGTGAATGGTTGTTGGTATAGTTTTATTTATAACCTTTAAATTCTTCTTCGCTGTCAGTTCTGAGAGCGCAATGACCACTGGGAAGGAATAGTATGTTGAGACGCATACTTTGTTTTCATTCCTCCCAAGGACGGAAAGAGAACTTCCAGTGAATTCTATGCGTACTTGCTTGTATGAGCATTGTAACACTCACAACATACATTTTTGGATCACAGAGGTCCATATTTAGTCCAGTGGTCATGTCTATGACTGTTGTCTTCTGGTTCGCTAAAGTGTCCGTCTTTCCCTATAACTGAGCTTAGACTTGTTTGACACACGCTGTCCTGATTTTTTTTTAACACATTTGCTTTCAAAAAATTAAATCATGTTCCTATGGCTGATGCACAATGTAGACAGACAGACAGACAGACAGACAAAAGATAGAGATAGATCTCTCATGTTGTTTTAGAAAGTCATATTTTAAAGAGCTGTTACAGTAAAAACATATTGGTAATTAACACTGACATTTATGTAAAAAATAAGGGAAATTATTCTTTTTCATTTTGATTGATTAATTAACTTCAAAATGCATCGTTTAGTGTTTGTGTGTATGTGTGTGTGTGTGTGTGTGGGTCACAACTCAGACACAGCTAAAATAGATGCAGAAATGGGTCACTAAGGCTGTCTTCCTTTATTCCAAAAGTGTTGAATATGCATGATATAAATAAACTGAATCTCTTTTTGTTTACAAATATAGACATAAATGTATTCCTGGCTTCCTAGGGGCTTTAAACTTTTCTGAGATTAGCTCTTGTTAGCTATGTTCATATGTAACATGACAGATTTTTGATATGATATCCAGCATCTATACTTAAGAACTTCCCTTGGGCAATACAGTATGACATACGGAGCCCTACCCCTCTAGAAAAACGAAAACGAAAAGTTATTGTACCTCATGTTATGTTCATACACAAATCAGTGATGTTACAAATCTATCCGGTAATATCTGATCTCTCCTTTTAATTAATTTATGCTAATATGGTGGCCTGGTTTCAATCAAATTTGATTTACAAATAAATGCAAATAGTAATCTTTCGTCGCAAATATTACGTCTGCTGCTTTCATCAAAATGAACTCACTAAACTGCATTTAGCAACTTAACTTGGGAGTAAACTCACAAATATGTACTGAAACCAGGCCTTGTTGTTGATAAGGTCCATGTATGGTCCAAATAACGTCAAATGTATCGTTTGTTTATTTTTTACAATAAAAATATTTATATTTGACTTCTCACATGACCTCATCACTGTATATATAACAGAGTCAAATATATATTTTGACATTTCTCTTTTTACAAAAATCTCATAGCAAACAGGACACACACTATTTTAATTTGTGAAATGACCCCTCTGATTGTGACGTCTTCGTCACGATTACCCGTATTTACTTGTGCTTAAAATGATATGAACGGTTTGAAGTACAATATAAGCGGGCCGCTGAGAGGGGCTGATGTTGTATCCCAGGGCAGTGTCTGGTTGAAAGAGAGGCTCATATGAGCTGTAAATCTCCTGAGCAGTAAGCACCAATGCTGATAACGCACCATAAAACCTTTCATAACCGCACCGCGCGCGCGTTGCCCTCGTATGACTGGAGTCTACTAGGCCCACTGATAGGGTGATAAGCATCCATTGTACTGGCGTGAGGTCCTCAGGATGGAAACCACAGCATTCCTGTGTGCTTAATTTGCCCCTTTTCCAAAATCAGCTGCCATTTTAGGGTTAATTGTTTTCGTAACTTTCAGTGTTACAGTGAGACTCAGTGTCACAGGCACACTTCCGCACAAACATTCATTTGTGTGAACAAATCTCTTTCTCCCTCCCTCCCTTCCTCCCTCCCTCTCTTTCTCTTTTTATTCTCATTTTAGATATTGTTCTCTTTTTCTGTGTTGTTTTTTTCTGTGATATGTGAGGATAAGTGTAGGTCCTTTCCGTTGGTGAGGTTCTTTTAATTTGCTTTAGTTTTGTTTATGGCAGGGTGTTTGTAAGTGTTGGTTGGTATGTACAATAAAGGGATTTTAAAAGTCAGAGCCTCTCTCTCTCACTCTCTCTTCAACACACACACACACACACACACAATTTATTAACACACAGAGGACTCAGTTTTAATCTTCCATACTCATGCGATAACATTAAAAACAGAGAATGATGTAATTGCTGCCGGGTTTATTTCAAAACCATGCAAACTCTTCAAATATGGCACAAATCTGAACATTCAAATGAGTGATGCACCAGTTCACAGCGTTTCTCTATTTTGTACACCATATGAATGCAACTGTACTCCACAATGTCAACACTTGGGCCTAAATCAACAAAACAGTGATTCCGTTATGGTTGCTCCTGCACAACATGCAAATTGCAAAAAACATTTTTGCACAACACTAAACACAAATCTCAAAATGCAAAATGACTCGAAACCCGATGAATTAATCTTGTAAAATGCTTTTAACTCCAAAATGAAAGAGTTAGAGGCAGATTTCTTAAGATGTCAATGAATCCCCTTTGCTTGTTTTTTAGTTCTTTTTAATTTTGTCTCCTTTTGTGCTTTTCTGTCTGTAACTATGTGTTTTTTATTCATGCTGCTGCCTGTCTTGGCCAGGTCTCCCTTGAAAAAGAGATTCTTAATCTAAATGGGACATTTCCTGGTTAAATAAAGGTTTAACAAGAAAAAATATCAACACATGATACAAAAATCAATAAAGTCCCACCCAACTAAATGTACATAATCCAGTCACAGCAGACAACAACAATGACACATGATTAAACTTCAAGTGCACGTGTGAAAATTCCAAGTGCCCAGTCAATTAACAGTTCATAATCAACTATAACAACGAGCACCAGAGAGGAAGAAGACGACCATAATTTGGGGTCCAGAGAGGAAGGGGGGGTCCATATACATGGTGGTAGAAAAGCAAGGGGAACACCCAGAATGGACTCCTCCACTGATATTAGGGCAACCACAGTCAAGTTTACACCTTCTTGTATGTAACATTGGTGTATTTTACCACATTTTCATTTATTCTTGGTTGACTTTATTTTTTTTTCCATTGCTTCTTTTCGGCCTTTCTTTGTATGATGAACAGCTGCAAAGGATTAGATTGCTTTTTGAGAGTATTTTTATAGTTGCAAAAAAATATATTTCTGCTTTGCTTGTCAACTGTTACTTAAAGGGGAAGTGGTTCAAGCTCTGGCTACGATTGTGTAAATCTTTGTGTAATACTTCTGTGTTACAATGGTACATCACCATGAAAAAGATACCACAGAAAAGGTCATAAAAAGAGCACACTCTCGGGGTAGATCGGGTCATATTGACATTTTAGAAATTTTTTTGTACACCTTTGTGAAATGTTGCTACAAAGAACTTTTCAGTTGGTGACAAATGATTCTGTTCCGATCCACTTCTTTGATTTTGTGACATGAGTTTAACTTTTTTGTGAGCGTTAGAGCAAGTAAGACATGTTATTTTGCAAAGGGTGATTCTGTACATAGGTTTGCGTGAACTGTTCTGAAAAGCTTCTTCTTTTAAGCAACAGAAAAATACTGTGAATATATTCTCGTAAACTGTTGAGCTTGGACTGTCAAAATAAACCTTTGAATTCTGAGCAGACAACACAATTTCCAGGCTTTATTTACAAAGGTACAGTTTGGCTGTACAGACTCACTTCATAGTTATACATTACAGTTTTTTTCAGTTGTTTACACACTGTAACAGGGTTCTGAGATGCAATGACTAAAAACTTCAGATTATATACCAAACCCCATACCAATTCTAGAGAAACGCAAGAACATGTTATCCTTTTCCTAATTCACTCTTCCTGCAAGTCACTACACACAGCGCCCTACATTTGGCGCGATCTTCAAAATATAATCACTCTAGTGTTCACATGGAAAGCACCGCCATTCAAAATACTGAGGCCATGTGTCAATATGATTGTAAAAGCACACAAAATGTACTTCACGTTTTGCCAGGGAATGTTTCTCCTGCTGCTTAGCCAGGGAAAACATCACTTGCTATGCGGACGAGGTCCTATGGTGGAACCGAAATCGACACAATGCAGACTACCTTTTTACTTTTGATAGGTTATTTACCATGACTACAGTAGATTTATATTTCTCCAATTGTCTGTAGAACACCATAATACTACATGGCATTTGTTTACGGTGTTTTGAAAAAAATAAGTATTGTTGTGATTCTATTTTTGTGTTAGTCTTTTATTTTAGTGTATATAGAAATATGATTTTTTTTTTTAAAATATGACAGGCACAAAGGTTGAATGTATAACACTGAAAATGCAAAAAGAATAAACTTGCTGATAAATGATCTTATTCATAATAGTTTTTCAAATTGAGCACATCAGTGTAAACTTGGTTCTCACAAAGATTTATTCTTGTGATACATGTGCATCGTTTTCATGGAAAAATTAGATTAAACGGTTTTGACTTAAATATTTCATTTTGCCATTGATTTGAAGAACTATGCTAGCACGGTTAATTGTGTTGTTCCTTGTTTTAGCAGTTTTGATTAAATTAGTTCCAGAAAATGTGTGTAAACAGTAAAAAAAAAAAAAGCTCATTGTAAAATTAGCTTTTCGCTGTGGATTCTTTCCATTTCCACCACCACAGATGTTTCACAGGAAACGTTTCCTGCCACATGCACATTATTTTTATACCTCTCTGCAGTGATTAGCGGTCAGCTTTACTGCATTCTAGTAAAGGCGTTTAATTCATGGCTGCACTACACTGGCCCTGTGATTACAGGATCAAGGCCTTCAGAGGTGACACTACGTCGCCACAAGGACAAGTTTTTTTTTAGTAATTCAGGTTTACAAGGCAACATGGCAGTTAATCTCTCAAAGATCTTTTTTTAATCTCCCCCCTCGCCCTGTCTTGTGATTTATGTCTTCACAATGTGCTATCCAGAGTAGGTCGACTCCCTTGCACTTCACAGCTTCTGCAAACTAGCTTCGCTGCTCTGCTTCGGCAACGAGCCCTGCACCCATTCTCCAAAAGCTTCACTGTCCTGTACCGGCAAAGCTTCGCTCCAAGAAAGCTCAGAATCTGAATTTCAAGAGCTTCACCACTCTCCTTCAGCAAAGATCAACACCCATACTTCAACAGTTTCACTATCCTGTGCCACTCCAACAACTTCACACCCGTACTCCAAAAGCTTCATCACTCTGCTCCAGCAAAGCTCCACAGCCATAGTCAAACAGCTTCGCATTTTGACTATGTTCCAGAAAGCACACTGTACCACTCACATCATGGCTATCTGTCCAATCACCATGGTTTATAACCACATTTGAGTAATTCTGGCATTCACTGTATTGTACTGTATTTGAGTCTGGCAAGCAAACTGCCATCCTTCAGCACAAGTTAGGAAAAAACTAGTGATTAAGGAATGATGTTTCATTAAAACAAAATGGGAGGGGTTACCATAAAATATTCAGTGACTCAGTGATTTGGACTAATAACTGCAGTGCCTATGGAGAGAATTTTGTGATTGGTTCAAAATAGTCAATGACTAACGGCTCCACCCTTCTGTTACTAGTTAAAACTGCATGCTCCACGTTGGACATCCAGGTGCTGCATGTGGTTACTGACTGTGTGCAATGGTTGATGTTGTGGGCCTGGAGAGGCTAAAGGCCTGGGTCTCTGGCCTTGTGTCCATGGCACATTGCAGACGCCTGTCACCTCACACAGTTTGGCTCTAACCATCGTCAACTTCAAAAATGAAAAATGTACAGCTCAGATCGTGACAAACAACAACGCTCGACCTTTACGTAAAAATGACTATTAATGACTTCGGACATAATTTATCTTCTCGAGTGTGACAGACTACAAGCCAAGAAAATACAGTGTGTAAAAAAAAAAAAAAAAAGAATGCTTTGTGCCATGTTTTTCTCAATCCATGTTTCTCTCTGAACTCTGTTTGTGTTCCACTGCCTCTCTGCTTAGTGTTCCAAACCCAACAACCTCCTCTGGGCAAGCTTGGACCGAGTTAAAGGAGTGAGAAACTAGTCCCTCAGCCACCACCATACCCCCCCAACATCCACACCACCCCCCCACAACCACCACCATCGGTTGGACTAATTAACTAAAACCCGGTCTGAGATTGTATATTATTGAACACGAGAGCTGCGATCTCTGATCCAGAAGCACCCAGAGAGGCCTGCAGTGGAGGGTTTCCGAGCCAGAGAACAAGCAGAAATATAACCCCTCGGTTTGGGCGCCAGTACAGAGGACACCCAGGGACATAGAGGGATGCAACTCACATACATTATTCCGACAAGGGCTACATTTTAATCAGCTGCTCCTGAAAGACTTTCAGAAGCTGCCGGCATCAAAGCCGAAGAGGATGAGGAAGAAGGTAGAGGAGGAAGAGGAAGCATATGAAATCATAAGGACAGGAAGAAAATGCAAGAGTGAGGGAAACGACGTAGGGAAAACTTAGAGAGAGGTGTAGCATACTCTCTCCTTTAAATTAGTTTGCAGAAGTGTCAGCAGATCACAGACGGCCGTGCATGGCCTAGCAGCAGCTAGGAGTCTTGCTGTCATATTTTGCCACACACAATAAACCAGACAGAACAGAAGTTGCCTTCATTTTCTGCTCTCTTTTTATTTATGATTTGATTTAAAGAGCTACATGAATTTTAGTATTAAAAATGTAATAAAAAGCCCTGGGACCCTTGTATGACTGGTGGATTTCAGTGTGATTTTTTTTTTTTATTCTTTTATTTGATATTGTATTCTTAAAGGTAGACAACACGGCTTACGCCGGCTCATTATTTCTGCTGAAGGCCTGTATTTTTTTGCCAAATGCAGAACATGTCCGTATTAATGTTCTACAAGTCATGGCTGCGATATTAGAAAACATAATAATAAAACTAATCCTATGCTCCCGCCACCACATCTGTGCTCGGACGCATGCCGGACTGACCCTGAGTCATTTCTGACCTTTGCGCCTTGAGTTATGATATTTGGTGTCCCTCGGATTATTCTTTAATATTTCATTACATGCACAAAATCCTGCTCTATATATCTCTCCCAGGTATGTCACTATTAATCATGGACAGCGTTGTGAAAACCAAGGTTGTCTAATAACTCAAGCGATGTTGTACCATGCATGCACTCCTGCCTGTGCACAGCTTACAGATGGCCGCCTCACACGACGCAAAAAAAAAAAAAAACAACAAGAACACACAGACACACCCATAAACCCACTGGTGAATGAATGACAACATGTTTTCTTTCCTGACAGAAAGCTAAAATCACATTTTATCGTTCCTTATCAGCGGTGCTTATAGATCATGTTAGCATGGGCATCCTGCGCGGCGACATGCACGGAAAACATGCAAGATATCAAGACCGGGCTGCTACGTTCCCCCTCCGTGCCCCCACCCGCCGCTGATGCGATCTATTTCCTGACGTCTTTTCAAAGCTGCTGCGGGGAGCGCGGCTCGCGTATTTATACAGCGCTCGCGTTCCCCGGGCGATGACTGGGGACTACTCAAACTGGAGCGGCGACGGCGCGATCGAAAGTAGGCCTGACCACTTCATCTGTGGTCCCTCTGGTGTATTGAAAGATGCAAAAGAGGAAGCAGCGAAGCTCCCTCTTAGCCTGGAATGAAAAACTAGGGCCCTGATAAAGAGGCTGGAGCGTCCACGCACAGCCCGCGCTCCGCTAGGCGCCGCTCCCCGCGGGCGTTTAAGGAGCGGCACGTGACGCCATGGATTCAAGAGCGCGCCGCGCCGAAGCTCGCACGGCCGTGACAGAATCCACCAGCCCGTCTCTTTAATCAATCATCGCCAACCGTTTATTTCCTCCTGTGCATTATGGCCGCAAGACCTCACCAGTAATTGCATTGTAATACATGCTGGTAATTGCGTTGTAATAAATGCTAACCCCTCCCCCAACCCCCATGCATAACCTAACACCTCTATACGTTTGAGGGTTTCTTAATTTTTTTTTTGTTAGTCCTTTGTGCTAGTCATTTCCGCAGCACTCACTGTCTGAAAAAGGCTGATGTAAGAGTATATCTGCCACATCTATAACTGCAGGGGATGAGTTTATCGTCCAGAAAATTTGAGAATTGATTCCTTTTTCAGATGGTATAATCTACTGCGGGTTTTTATTCAGGGTGGTGTATCTGTTCCAAGAGACTGAGGCGAAGGAAGTGGTATGGAGAGCAGACGAGTGATACATGATCCAGTCGTAATCAACCCCATTTCGTCTTTGGATACACGGACTCCAAACTCGACTTCACGCTTCACTTGAAACTGAAATAATTCATTGCGGTTATCTGGACCTCGTCCCCCTCTGAAACATGAACTAAAAAGAATAGGCTGGTAAGACTGGCCTCAGATGAACACGGGGGAGAGAGGGAGATGGGGAGGGGGGGTGGGGTCGGGGGGGTTTGTGGATGTATTCTTACACATCTCTGTGGCTGGACTAGGTACAGAGAGCGGCTTGCGGAGTGCAATGCCGTTTGGACACGGCGATGCCCCGGTAGAGAGAGGCAGCATCTGTCAGTGGGCCGCTCCAGAGAAGCCTGGCGGGAGGCCCGGGGTCTGATGCCCGGGCCCGCTGCCCCCCGCGCCCACCCTGCTGCCAGGGGAGCGCTGGTCTACTTTTAAAAAATGAAGCACATCTGCTCGCACAGACACTTCCTCTCCACTGCAGGGTGGCGGGGGTCATTTAATTGGTGGCCTCTGATACCGCCATCGCCGGGGCTCGTAAACACCACCCCCCCCAACTCCTCCACCTTCCACAATTCCACCTTCCTTCCCCACACAGCCTGCAGGACCTGGGGTCGCTCATAATCAAACACTACAAGCAGGGGGGATGGGGGGCATAAGGGAAAGGGGATGGCCGTTTTGCCTGGTCAGGCAGTATTGCTTTCCCCTCTTTCCCAGGGGTCTGTCCCTAACTCCATTCTTATTTTCCAGATTTTCTGGACATCCTAATGTTCGTTTGGTTCTAAATCAGCACATCCATACCGGTGTGAAAGCACCGAAATCGGAGGAGATTCCTACATTCATACACAGTGGATGTCATATAATACAAAGTCTATCTGTGAGTTATATAAACTCCACTTTTACCAAAAGAGATTACCACTGTTGCTTCGAAGAAGATGTTACATCTATTATTAGCCGACAAAATGTCAAATTAAACTTTGGAAATAAAATGGGTGAAAATGTGGAATCGGGATGCACATTAAGTAAAGAAAAATGGGCACGTTGTAGGACTGCTACAGAGCCTGCCTCTGGCACATTCATGGCAGGGCTCTATTACTCAACTTAGGAAATAGCAAGTAAAAAAATTTAATTAAATTCTTGATTGTTAAGTTACAAAATTTTAGACGACAGATGATACACCCGCGAATGCAAAACGCAGAACACGAGCTCAGCTTTTGAGGGGGGCTGTCAGGTACAGCCATCTGGCAATTGACAGGGGTGCCAGAAACATGCCGAAACCAGCATATTATCTGGTTACTGGATGGGCGGTTGTTTTCAGCCTCGCTGCTTTACCAGGCTTGTTTGGAATCGATGCTACTATAGTGGAATTTGCAGAGATGTAGATTTTGGCTGATCTGGATCTTCTTACTGTTCCTGATTGAGTGGAATGGCACTACTTGACATGTTTTCGCGCATGACAACCTCTTTCAGATCACTGTCTTCTATGGCATGGAATGTGGCCCAGTAGAAGTAAATATGTCTATGATTGGGTGAAACGATGAATCGTGATGTTTTGCTGGCGCATTCCTTCCATACTGAAAGAGACATTGCCTCAATGACAGGTCTTTTGCTCTTTTTTGTTAATTGCATTACCATACAAAATATTAAAAAGGAACATGGCCTCGTCAATATTGTCTTAATTGCCTTGGGGGCTGAGGGGGTCGCTTCCTTCTGTCAATACCTTGGCAGGGGGGTTCAGTTTAGTTTTTGGGTGGAGGTGGCTGGAGCTAAAAGAAATGCTAATAGTTCTTGAAGATGTGATGCAACCGGAAAGGGTCTGACCTGCCTCAGGTGTGTTCTGTCCACACCTTAAAATAACCAACAAAACCAAGATATGTCACACACAAGTCCTCTAATGACTAAAATGAGCAGCCTCGACTATGACAAACACATGGAACTTGCCCAATGGGGGATTTTTACAAGATTGGTGAAGACTTTGCACAGATTTTACACAGACCATTGCAGATCATTAGCAGAGTAAAACCTAAAACGTATCAATTCAACTGTCTCTCATCGTATGAAAAATATCCAAAGCGCAGCCACACAAATCCAAACCGTTCCATGCAACCAGTTGTCCATATTCTCAGTCTATAATTAAATATGTCTATTCATTTTAGAAAAAATACAATTAACGTTCATTTTTTTGACTTGGGAATGTAACTTATGCATGAACTATATTCATATCTGATCAAATTTTCGTCTGTCTACATGTATATTAGCGTCGGCTTTGATCACCAAGGTACACTGGCAAATGTTAAGTTGTTTTTAAAAGGGGAGTAATCATGGAGGAATAATATGATTGCTTGCTTTTTTCATAATCATGTAATGGATTAAGACAAATAATCGGTTTGCATGGAGTACATTCGCTCGGCAGATTAGAGAACATCTCCATAACCTAGGCCTGCTGAAAATTTCCTACGTACAGAGCAAAAAGTGGCCTTCAACGGAACCAACTAAATTATATAATTAAAAACAATATACGAAAATAAAATGGATATCATCTTCCAGAGCACAAAAAAATGAATGAGAGTTTGCACTATGTAATCCCTGTAACTATACCCATACACAAATGCACACTGACAGACACGCACCAGCTATTGATATATAGAGGATTTGAAATATTTATATTTCAAATAATATATATATTTTACAGAATATACACTGTATGTACTGTATGTATATATACACTGTATGTGGTTGCTCCCACTGAAATGGACTCATAGGTGTTGTGTAAAGTACACAAAGGATATGTGACTGAACTATGACGTGGAATAATATTAATGCTCTGATGGACTGTACCCTCACTGTTGAAATCATACTGTTTATATTCTCAATGTTTACTGTTCTGTTTGTCATAGAGAACCACTCTCCAGTAATCCTGTTTTTGAATATATGGCTGTAAACACTTCAGAATCTCTTCCCTGCCCATATTATCCACACAGTGACACAGAGCATATCTCACATTTTAATCTCAAAGGCCTCAAGCTATTCTGAGCTTTGTCACCCTATCACATGATTAATGATACACAAACATAAACACAACAACAACAACAACACACACACACACACATGCACTGACAAGTGCACATGCTCATATTGACACACCCATTCTCCCTCTTCTACAAATAAACACATACACAAACACAGACCTAGATGCATACAGAAACTCACAGACTGATGCATACACACACACGCACACACACACACACACACACACACACACACACACACACACAGACAAGTGCACATGCTCATAACTGAAACACCCATTCTCCCTCTTCTACAAATATACACACACACAGACCTAGATGCATACGGAAACACACAGACAGACTGATGCACACACACACACACACACACACACACACACACAAAGATCAACACAGCCACTCGAAGGCCAGCAATATAAATAATCAAAATATAAAAAAATGATAAATAAACAGACATGCATAACAAATATAAATAATACTGCAATTAATATCAACTCAATCCTTTTAATGTCCTAGGGGACAGATAGATGTTTTAACTGCATTAAGGGGATTTCTATCTGAGAGAGACTGAAATAATTGTTTTAGTATTACTCGGTTACAGACAGTACAAGATGTCACATAAATACAGCTGCATTATTATTATTATTATTATTATTATTATTATTATTGATGGATGCTGTTGTTGATAATACTGACAGAGCCGTTCGTCATTTACCTTCATAGCCTGTAGATTATATGTCATCTTTATCTCTGATTACACTTTGCATTGGGGGTAGATGCTATCATTTATTTGAATATAAAAAATGGCTCTGATATAAAATATCATATTTCTGTTGCATGTATGTTTTATACTGGATGAGGTAGATCTTGAGGTGCTGCATGCTCTGCACTGAGAACTGAGCCCAAATTTCAATGAAAATGCTCTATGAGAACTTTCACCCTCACAATAATTTCACCCTGTTCCTTAGATCTCTTTGTCCTTCGCAAGGAGAAATCAACATCTTTGGTGCATTTTTGAGTTGTTAGACTTATTTAACGGAATGGAATGTAATTAATATTATTTATGGAATAATAACAACAAGTATAGGGTTTCAGCTTTTTAACTTAAATTGCAAATGTATGTCGTCGCATATCCCCAATAATAAATCTATAACTAATGGAGTTTGGAATTTGGTTGCTTTCACTTCAAATGCGTAAGAAGTTATCAATAAAGTCAGTTATGTTAAAGCCACCGAAGCGAATTTTTAATCATTCCTCCACACTGCTCTGGCTTTGGTGCGCCTCGGGACTCAACGCTTCTCAGCTTCCCCCGGACCCCCTCCCTCATCTCTCTCCACTCCTCCCGCTTCTCGCTCAGCAATTCAGTACCAGCGCTCGAGGACAGCGCGCGCTCCTCAAAGCACGAGAGACTAAATGGGATATTGTAGTTTGATTTCATATACCACGACAAATCGACGACACTTATTCATTGATACTGATACTTTAGAATTGAAACAATGCTATTTAAAAAAAAAAAAAAAAAGACACATGTCAATGTGATAAAGGAAAAACTGAGAGTTTATCTTGTTACCACGACGACTGATAGCCCAAGGTAGGCTCAAAGTGAAAAAGAAAAAGGAAAAGTGTTTTTGTCTTTTGAGTTCAATTCATGTTTGCTTGTTTGTGAGTCATACTTTACACGGAACGTACCTTGAGTTCAGCATTATTTGAGCAAAATATGTTTCTACATATTAAGCTCAATATTTGTGCAGGCTATTTCTGACACAAGTTTCACTGAAAACCTCAAAAGTTGACAAGCTCTACTGTAGATCAAGACAATCACAAACAAACTCAGCTCTTCCGTTTCTGCTTCATATGTCTCCCATCCCTTGCACAGTTCTTGCAAAAACAAATAATAATAATGTCAAACCGCAGACAAAAAATATGTTTTAAACGTCGTGGCTGCTTTTAAAGCTTCTGGAAAAAAAAGCAAAAAGATTTTTATTTTACCAGACTGCCATAGATGGGATATGACAGAATCAGGTGAATGTCAATTTACAGTATATGCTTAATCATCGCTGCTGCTACAACATGTTTCAACAACAAAATTAAAACTATCTATACAGCTTAATTATTCTTATTCTTATTCTTCTTACTTATTATTATCATCATCATCATCGTTGTTATTATTATTCGATATTTGAGTGTGTGTAAAACATCTCAGAGTGACTTGTGTATTTTTTCCGATTGATTGAGACTACGTATGATTAAAAAACGAGCTCTTGGTTAATTCCTCCCCCAAATAATACTATAAATACGGTAATAATTCTATTGAAATGAGTCTCACATAACCTACAGTTAAAAACAGCATGCTATAACCAGTTTGCTTCATGCCATAGGACACAGATGCCACGATAGATTAACAACAGTTTCTTAAATCACAAGAGTTCAAAAGTCTGAATAACCGACATATTACTGAATCCTAGAAGTTCCTCAGATGAACTTGTACGGCTATGCTGTGTTGGGGGAATATTGTATTCAGGTACACACAGATAGATGAATTTGTATATAAATTTAAACCCACCGCTTCCTTAATCATTAAAGTAACATGAAGCCTGATGTGTAAGGCGAATATTGGTCAGCGCCACAGTCTGAAGACTATGTGCGAGAATAACCACATTTTGTAGGATGCGAGGCGACAAGCAGCCATGTAACGCATCATCCGATGGTAAATAGGCTAGTTTTCATTAATTAATTTCTGTGATCTGTGAATCACTACAATCTGCTTAGCGATCATTTTCAGTTCCAGATGTTTATACCGGAGTACGCCTACAGTTTATCGCAGTAAAATGGATGGCGATAACACAACTCCGACAGAGTTTCAATGAGTCCAAGAGAGATCGAATGTATGCTGAGAGTTGATCGAGGACCATGCATTGTACTGTGTTTAACTCGATGGGTAGATCACAAGAACACACTGTAACTGACAGAGAATAACAGTTTGAAATAACGTCTGGGCACACTGACATGAACGAACGCACAGATATGTCGTGCAATACTGAAGACCATTACGCTGTGCGGTTCCGAAGCTTACCACATATAAGAGACACAGAGAAACGGGGGCAAATGGGTAAATAGATAACACATGGGTAAATCTTTTGTGCTAAACAAAGATAAGAATCCCCTATTTGCACGCGTACGGAGATGCTGAAAGCTTCGCTATCAAATGGCATTTATCAGACAACCATGCGTAAAAGCGTGAGCGCTGAAAGGAAATGTTTCTCCTCCGTTTTTTTAGCCTATTCCACTTCTGCCGAGCAAATCGTTCCTCAATTATAAAAGTTGCTTTTAATACTTTGCATTGTTCATTAGCAGACAGAATAACTGTCTCTGTTGGAGGTTATTTACACATGTAGGACACCTGTGAAAGTTCTGATTTGCGTACATTTTTGAACTGTGATTCATACCTCAATGTCAAACCGCAGGCAAAAAAAAGAAAATCATATTTAACAGAATGGTACAACAGAGTAGACAAAGTTGTTTTGGGGTCAGATTTTTAAATTTCGTTTCAATAAATAAAATAAATAGGAGCGAAGCACATTGCAATGTCTCCTGCAATATACAAACTGGTTTTACTTTACCCTTCTCGTTCTCTTCGTCCCTAAGACATAAAACTTATCTTAGATTCGCCAGACGTCCTAAGTATCCACCACGGAAATAATTTAAATTCCATCTCAAAAGGACGTTAATTGAAACTAAAAAGGATTTTTAAAGATCTAAGGTTCATAACAAGGTTTGCTTGTATTATTATGTACCGACATCACC
Source organism: Albula goreensis (assembly GCA_022829145.1). Classification (NCBI taxonomy): domain Eukaryota; kingdom Metazoa; phylum Chordata; class Actinopteri; order Albuliformes; family Albulidae; genus Albula; species Albula goreensis. The sequence continues at coordinate 39,365,943 of CM040745.1, forward strand.
GATTGTATAGCGCCGTAACTTTTTACTGCGCCTGTTAACTGCAAGTCAGTCCGCTTACCTTTTGTAGAATCCATTGGCTGAGGATCGCAAAGGTCCAGCAGAACGCCCTCATTGCACCTCCTGAACGGCGGACCTCACTGAGGTTATTTAATCTCCCTGGGTTAACATATACAGACAGAGGGACAGTCAGGGATTACACACAATCCAAGAGGCAGGCGAAAGGGTGGAAAAAGAAGAAAAAAAATCAACTGGAGAAGGAATTTCTGAGTTTATATCGGAGTTGAATCGTTACAGTCAATTAAAAGTCAGTTCAGCTTCTAAAGTCCATATCAGGAATATAAAATGTATCCATAGATTGTGGCCACGTTCGGACGTTCCAAGACTCGCGAAGTTTGCGGTAGATGTATTTTATCTCCTCGCGGAGGAAACACACTGAGACCGGCTAGAGCAGTAGAGGGAATGTCCTCCGTCTCACTCAGCATGTGCCCAATGCCTCCTGTTTTGAAAGCAAATGCGTTTCCTCCAATGTTTTCACCGACTCACTGACTACTCTGCTTACCCCCTCTTTCTCGCGCGCTCTCTCTCTCTCACACACACTCACGCGCGTACGGTTGTCCTCTCTCCTCTCCACCCCTTTCCTCTTTCTCTGTCTGAATCGAGGTTACTGTCTTGAATACCGAATACCAACAGGTATTGTATATATCGCCACCCCCGAACCCATCCTACACAAGTACAAACGCACACACAGAAAAGCACAGACACACGGTCACACACACTTAAGAATGCGTTTCACTGAGTGAGCGCAATCTGATGCACACAAAATAGGACAACTAACCTCTGCTTGAGAGAACAACTCTACCTGCCGAGCCGCTGTGTTCTTGTAGAATCAATGGTCATGAAATGACAAAGTTTTCACTGCGTGCTCTTAATAATTTATGTCTGTGTGGGGAGAGTGCGCAAATGAACTTATCTATGTTGAGACTTTTTCGACATGAGAGCACAGTTTGGCCCCGAATGACCAGGTGCTCTTTTCGTCGGAATCATTCAGTGAAATCCTACGTCACTTGTAATTGATAAGATAAAAGGTCCAACATAACGGGCCCGTATAGCTATCCATACAATTCCTAACACCAGCTGTAAAATATTATATAATGTAGGCCTATAGTAGATTTAATGGAATTGAATTAATGAAATCATTAAAATTGCACTTAATAGATGGATGAAACACGTCATGAATTTAGAAGGAAAAGAAACACACTTCCAACTTCCTTCTACATTTTCAATACTATTCCTCCAGGTCAGTTAATTTGGAAAAAGTCAAGATGAATTAGCAGAGGGCACTCAGCCCCTTCTATAGATGAACAGCTGAACCTGTTTAAACAAACTATAATAGGGAAGTGTTGAGCTGGAGGCCAGTGCTGTAACAGTAAAACAAAATACGTCCACTATCCAGGTCTTGGTGTTTTGTGAATGCAAGATGACGGGCAATAGCAAATTCCCCCTTTACTAATTTACATATGCATGTGACCATTCTTAATTCTGACCATATTTGGTTAATTGGTGCCACATTTTTTTTAGATAGCAGTTTACTTTTGCTTGAATTTTTTTGATAATATGCATTGTTTTGGTATGTTTGTGTCTATGCTGCATTCAAGTAAAGAATTGTTGATAAATATCATTACTTCTGTAATTTTGTTTAGTATCTGCTCTGTGATATTTTACCAGGTCGATCAATTCAAAAATTAAAAATGTTGATTAAAACTTGGATCAAGGCAGGACCCTGTTTAGATGCAAGGTGCATGCATTTGGTTTAGATATGAAAGTATATTAATAAGAACAACAGCAGCTAAATAACCAAGACGCAGCTACAAGTAATAAGGAATGTGAGTAGTGATGCCATTTAAATTATCTAAATGTGTGAAGCCACAACAAAAGAGTGAATGATTCACTTTCACATCCTAACTGCCTGGTTACAAGGTTAGGATGTGACTTTATATCGATACATGCATTATGGCCATGTGGTGGCATTTGTCATAAGATGCAAGTTACTCTCATGACAGGTTGTAATAGGTGTTATGTCACGCTTATGATAGTGTTATGTATGCTTTATGATGCATAGTAAAGTGTTACCAGTGCTACCACACTCTATTATACTCTCATGATATATAATCAAGATAAAGCAGATGTTATATATATTTTATATTTTATTATTATTTTTTAATTTTCCCTTGAATTGTTTTTTTATTTGTCTTAGATATGTGTCTTTAGAAGACTGACCATTACATTTCCAAAACAGACATAACACTGTATTTAACACTGTCTGTATACAGTACAGAGGGCCTCTGTAAACAACTTTGAACATAAAATATATGCAGTCATCTGCTTTATCTTGAAATATGAGACACATGTTTCATTATTTTCTTATTATTCTAGTCAGGTTTGACCTATGGCCATATGAATACCATAAATGCTTTTATAGATCAATACATACACCCTACTGGCTATTCTGAGCACAACCAGGTGGTTGATAACATGTCCATGTGAGAGAAAGCTAAAACTTAGCCATGCCTGGAAAAGCCTGTTTCTTCACTATGTGGTGTACATAGATTCGGCAGCATAGCATAGTAAAGTGTAACATAGTATGGTATAGTACATTATAGCGTAGAATACTACATCAGTATTGATATACTATACTCAGCATATACTATACTCAGCCATGCCACTTAATAAACCTTGTTTTGCAACAAACAGCAAACTGGAAGGTTTGCCATTTGAAAGAAAGCACATGTAGTTAAAGTATCTGCATTTTGTTCGCTGATAGATTTTCATATTACATTATTTTAAAATATCATTTAAAGTAGCGGGTTCCTTTTCTGAAAATGCTATATTGTATATTGTAGTATGAACTCCCTCTGGGCTGATTTGGATTGGACAGAACGAGTTATTTAGGCCCATAATGCTCGATTCTAACTGCCCAAATACATGGCACATAGACGATAATTGGTGTCTCATTCTTTTTAAAAACATAGATTTGGGAACAAACATAGACAGGGCACAATTCCTTGTTCAGCGATTCGGAATGAAACCAATGCTGCCACATAACTGTTACAATTTACTTGTGAGACATTAGTGCCACATAGAATGGAAAAACAGCACTACAGCAGCAATTACTTGGTGTAACAGGCTTTATTTTGATCAATAAACCATGAGCTTAGATCTTTGAAAAGAGCAATTAATCTTAAGGTATATATAAGAGGGTATACAATATATATTAAGAGGATTAAACTCTTACAAGGTTAAGTTACCACAAGATTACGCCAAGCAAAACATAGTTTGGATGCTGGTCACAGTTCTCATTCTGTTCTGTTCTGTTCTGATGGTGCTTTTGGGGGTAGAAAAGAGGTGGATACTGGCAGGTACGCCAGGTCTACGGAAGACATGTTTGATATTCAAACTATATCCACTGCTACATAAAGGTCTGAATAATAAACTTGATAGAACTTCATAGAACTTTTGCAAATTTCACAACTGTGAAACATTTTTGCATATGATTCGATTATGTTTCCCCTGCAAATCATATAGTTACCATAAAGTATGTAAGACTAGATGTTGGAAAATGTTTTGAATATTGAATAAACTTACACATTTAGTAAATTAAAACAGTGAATCCACATGGGATACAGCTGGTGGTAAATATTATGTTAATGTGATGCATAGGGAGCAATTGTATCTATTGTATGTGGAACTGCAGAGCTACCCAAACAAACAACCTAACTTCTACCTATTACCAACCATTTCACCACCTGTTTCAAATCATTCCCTTAACTACTTTTCACCTCTGCCATGGTCTGAAAGTGGTGCTCCTTTGAAAGAGAACTGTTTTGCCTCCTGGTGGGTAGATCTCCAGGACAGGAACTAGGGCAGCCCTGTAGTACTACGTCAACAAAGCTGAATACTGTAGCCACAGTGTTACTGTCAGGCCTGATGAAATCACCTGTAACAAGATTAGCCGGTAGCCAAACATGCTACTGACAATGATCCACTGTTTTAAGTAGAAATATGATCTGCACCAACTGACAACTTGATATTGATACAAGGAAGCGTAATACAATCAGAATTGCAAGACCTGAGATCAGGTCGTTGAATGTTGATATGGACACTAACCCATACTGAGAAAAATGAACTAATGTAATTCTTTAATAAGTGAATTTTGTGACTTACATAGATTCAATATCTCAGACAGATACAGTGATGGCATCCTTGAAAAGATTACATTTCTGATCTATATACAAGCTATTTTATATGTAATTATACATTGCCAACCAGTTAAGATTCAGATGACTTCAACTGACTCTGCTGGGGTTGTGGGTAAAGGTTAGGTTGGTGTTGTAATGTCCCAAGACCATTCTGATGCATCTTCTACATATATTAAACAGCATTTAACATGTAATCATTGGTAGGATTGCTTAGTATGTTGGTGGTCTTTACCTTTGAATTAGGCTCTGCACTTAATGATGGCATTCACAGAATCCACTCTTTAGTGTCACACTTAGCAGGTGCCACACTGTAGAGAGATTTCTGACAGGACTCAGTGCAGAATGATTGAACTGTCTGCAGGGTGCACACAGGCATGAGCCGATGCCTGCCAGAAGGGCCGCAGGTGGAAAAGAGCGCCCCGGCAACAGACACGATCTTAATTACAAAAACACTTGGATTTGTGAGTATATGTGCGATTGCTTATATACTGTGACTAATAACCGTCTCCTACTGCAGTCTGAAAAAGGTGGCACTATACCACCCCCTAGTGAAAGAAAGGTACAAAACATTCTGCAATAGGGTGCACGATGATGACAAGACTGTCTTGCACTGAGGCTTGCTGGGTAATATTAGCGGTGGTGCGTTGGTGTGCTGAGCTAATCCAATCTGCAAGCCACTGAGGTTCAGGGAGAGACTCTTCCTCCTGACATTAATAAGCAAATGGCTAATAAGTCAAATTATTGGAATTAACTTTCAATCAAAAATAATGCAAGGGTAACATATACATAAAATTCACTTCATTCATTGTGATTTGTTTGTCCGCATTTTCTTGTTTCGTCACTCCATTTCATGTTATGCTATGACTTTTTCTTTTGTCTGGACTGTGCTCTTTGAAGTCACTGAGCTTCCTGAGCTATGTCAAGTTTGACTGGATTGACAGATAAAAAGACATATTTATTGGTTGGTGAAAGACAAATCTACGAGTGAGTGCAGGTAAATATGGTACCATGCCTGACACAAGTTTCACTTGCGGAAGTGAGATTTAATTGACGGCTGTACCTTTTTGCCTGAAGCCATGTCACTGCCTACGTGTGCTATTTAGAATGTGTGAATACACTACTCTGATCACTTCATATAGGATCATTCTCTTGCCTTGATAACTAAAGACAATCATCAGCTAACATTATGTTTCACTAAATATTCATTGCGATGGCAGATAGGTCATGTGGCCAGTTAGTGCAAGATACCCCATACCTATACAACAGTTTTTCTGGATTTCCCATAGAACAATGTTCACTTTTGAGCAAACTTCTGTGGGATTTTTCTTCCATTATTGTTATTATGGAAGAAAATTGTTATTGTTATTAAGCTATTGTTCCAGTCAATTACATGACAGAAACTGTTCCAGTCACACAATTACAATTGAATCTCCTTCTGGGATTAGTAAAGTGATGTATCTATCTATCTATTACATTTTCCTATAGTCCAATATTTACTACGTCAAGCAATATCAGCTCTTCAGATATGTAACAAATAAAGAATTACAGCATGTATATAAAGTATCACAGCATGTCATTATTCCAAAGCAATGTTACCCATATTTTCCTTCACTGAGTTCTGTAACTGCAGGTGTAAGTTCAACTGCACCAGCTGTTTTTGAATGTGTTAATGACAACATTGTAGCTTTAAACCACAGTAAATTTAAAACATGTTTATTCAGTTTAATTAAAAAATAAATAAATGCCAGGGCTCAAGCTCAAAATCCCACCTACGGCCAACACAGCTTCTTGTACCTAGTCTTAGAACCATCCTAACATCTACCATTCACAGGATGTAACCAAACAACATCAAGAATAAATGAATTTGAATATTGCAGTAGCAGATGGAGTGGTGTAGAACTTAAATCACCATAAGAATAAACTTAATATATACCTAAATATATTCATCCATTACCATTGGGAAGGGCAAAAACTGTCCCATTAAATGACACAAATAGTTATTGACATTTTCAGGTAATGTACTGTAATGTAAAAATACACATAATTCAAATATACCATATACCTGGTACCATATATGCAATTTGGTCCTATGGTTAGATGAGACCAAAATTTAACTCTTTGACTACACAGTCCATCATTATGCTTGATGTCAGAAAAGGGGAATAAAATCACATCTAGCAATGAATTATGGTAGTGAATCATAGGTGCTATGAGCTTGTTTTGCTGCCACTGGTCTTGGGGCCCTTGTTAAGCTATGAGGCATAATGAACTCTGGGAAGCAGCAAGACACATGACTGTACCAGGCCGAGCCCACAGGTGGACCAGCACTGCAATGACCCCAAACACCTTTCAAAATCAAAAAGAAATGGTGCACCTAAAACAAAATCAAAATTTTGCTATGATCACTTCTGGACTAAAACCCCAGTGAAAACCTGTGGTCTGAACGGAGAAGATAGACCATACTAGTGGTTCACCCAAAGTTGATTACAATACTTAGAAAAGCAGGAGCAGTGAACTACAAATAGGTAATAAATCGATTTGAATACCATTCCTTCCATTCAGTCATTTTTGAAAAGTAATCTGCTATCATAATTCAACATAGCCCAAGGCTTATTTGACTAAATTTGGATGTGATTGTCCCTGACTGACATGGAAGTGATGATATGCAGCGCTCAGCCCCAAAGTGAGAGAAGAACAGTGACCTTTGCACTGATGTTTGTTGAGCGGCTAGCTACTGTGTCCAATTGCATGTGAACAATTCCATTTCTTCCCCACACCATGGTCATTCACTGCAGTAACAGGGCTTGACATGAATACTTGTCCAGGACAAGTGAACCACTTAGTTTACAAAATGAAACGCTGAATCAAATTGTCCAATCAAACAAGTCAAATAACGAATGAGCTAAAACATTATTTGCAAAGAAATTTAATGAAAAGTTCACGGTGCAAGTGTGTAGCTACGAGACCAGCACTTTGGGACCCACTGCTTGTTATCCGGCTGGAATATTTCTGAATGAGCTCTAAACTCTGAATATGCCCCAGTGTAGCCTCTCTTCATTTACACCAGGAACGTGAGTTACCTCGGATGCGCTATCCAGAGTAAAACCTTGCCGGTGACATTCAGTGACATCTCGTTAGCAAGCCGGTGGGTACAGTGGATCTCCTGCCTCCTACGTCTGACCAAGTGCCCAGTAAGCGGGAGGTCCAGTACACAATTTGAAAAGATGGGTTTTCGATATGTGGCAAAGTATGGAGAGGGATTCAGCCCCTCTAATAGAAGTGACCAGGTTGGTCTAGCTGGTCTCCATTGTGATGGGACCACAAGGTGCCCAGAGTGGCAGAGTGGAGCAGTCTCACTGGGATGTAGGGTGAATCTCGTGGCTGACCATATGGAACACCACTGACAGGTCCAGAGAAATGAGGACTGAGAATAGTGAAGTGCCTCTGTGATCGCACGTAGGGCAGTCTCAGTGGACTGACCACTCTTAAAGCTTTACTGGTGTTAAGCAGATGGTTGGTTACAGACTGCACCTTCTAGAGTTTTAGATAGGAAGGGTCAAAGAGAGACCAATAGCTGTTGAAAATTGATTGGTCAAAAGTAGGTTTTTTTGAGCAGGGGAATGACTCTGATCCTCTTGAGGGCAGAGGGACACCATGTCAGAGGATAGGGAAGCATTAATAAAGGATAAGAGAAAAGGGAGAATGTGATTGGCTATAAGGGGGGAATGAGATTGGATCAGGATGACAGGTCATTGGACGGTAAAAGGTGAGACGCCTGTAAGTGTATTTGACCCAGAGATTTTTGCAAATGAGGAAATGGATTTGGGGGAAGTAAGAAGGTCAGAAAGGTGAGAGGTGAGAAGCTATTGTGGATGTTTTCTACCTTCTTTTCAAAGATGGAGACAAAGCCATCTGCAGTGAAGAATGGGAGAGATCTATGGATGGGAAGAAATTTGGAAGATGAAAACAATCTGAGGTCATGGCATTAGAGTAACAGAGGGGAGAGTGAAATTTTGTTGGACAAAATTATAAATAGCTAACTTTTCATGGGCTCCAATATTACAGTGAACCACTGAGTGAAATATTACAGCTAGTGAAAAGTATGAAAAATGGGTATTTTCAAAAAATTATTAAATTATGGAGTAATATAACATCTTTACATTTTTTCATACATATATCTGCAATGAATATTAACACTTTCCCATAAAAAAGTTTCAAGGAAATTCAAATAATCCTTCTAAGGAAAATAAAATATAAAGTCAAAATACCTTTGGTCCTGCACTCATTTTTTTTTTCAGGACCAAATAACTTCTAGATGTGATAGAACTATATTAATACTACACAGAATTTGGTTGCAAGAAAGTGAAAACTAGTGGATATATAATTTTTGAAAACTAAGGATACTTCATTTTGTTGATCTTTATTAATTTGATTTCTGTAAAGTAATGTTCAGCTACAACAATTTACATGGATACATGTTGCTAATTATTTTTAGGGTTTCTTGGATATTGAGTACAAATTTCAACCCAATCCAGTGAAAAATAAGCAATTGGTGAGACTTACAATACACATACAAAGAATCACAAAAATGCTCTGAAGGCCAAACTTCAAAAATTCATAACTAAAAAAGTATTCTGAGTAGAGCTATAGGATTTTGCAAGGTCCCATGAATTTAATAGAAGTTTCCACGTGACTTTTTTCATGAAGATCCATGATGTCCATACGTGAGTTGATATGGACTGACCCATTAGTGTCTTTAGAGGCAACACAGTTTCACTATGAATTTGCAGGAGGAATATACTCAAGTATGATTTTTTTCCTTTTGTATGAAACAAATAACACACTACATAAAACGTCTTTGCTAGATTAACAGGAACACATTATGAAAGTGAATATAGAGGAGCATTCCTTTGTAATGTGCCTTGTTTGGTGGATTTGAAACGTATTTGTGGAAGCATAGTTGCAGATTGGCTCTAATTTGTAATAATTTGGTACAGAGATTAGGAGTTCTTTCTTGTGTTAGGAGAGTTTAGGAGTAATGTTTAGCATTGAGTATATGGTATGTATATGTGAGTAAGCTGACATTTTCATTTTTTTTCGTAGAAGATACTACATATTCATACTTATTTTACTGGTGATGGAGATTTGGCTTCCGTTGAATACAAGGGTAAGTATTCCTACAAATGTGCTGTATTCAGTACCATTGCCCTGGTGATGTGAGGAACACATAGGCCCTTGAATTGAATTTACAACTACAGAAACTAGTTCTGCAGCAAGCTGACAGTTTTTTTGTGAGAGTGCTGTAAGTGTGTAGGCGGGAAACATTTGTAATGGTTACAGTTGTGTTATAACAGTTTTATTATTTTATTTTTTGCTTGACTGGACCCTGCACAATTGTGGTCTTCATGACAGCTGGATGAAGAGTGTACTGTGAAGCCGATGGACTCGTCATGTTGAAGCTTGCAGGCACAGCGTTGTCTTGGTGCCAATGGTAGTTCCCCATTTTACACAGTCTGTCAGCTTTCTGACAGTAGTAAGGCTTGTCAACAGCATGCAGTATGTGCAGAACATTTAAAGGGATAGTCCAGAATTTTGGCAATTAAACCACTCTGTTTACTTAGCATTACTGAAACTCACTGACACCACATTTCCATACTTAAATGCACCACCAGTCCTGAGGTTAGCAGACTACCTAACAGAGGCAATCTTGTATGTAGCTAGGCTACCACATGGTTACCTCTGGCATTAAATACTTCAGGAACTTTAAAATTAAAGACAGGGAGGCTTCTAATATTTTAGGTCTTATGGTCTGGCTGAAAGATTTTCTTTTGTTTGGTGTTATTTGAGGTCCTGAAAGCCTATGAACATTCATTTCATGTTGGCTGATTGTGAAGAGGAACTTAAAAAAAAATAGAGGAACAAACAGATATTAAAACAATGCTGTTTTTCCTCTCTTAATAATCAATGTAAAGGGATTAATTGCACAAATGTTGCTGTATCCTTTTAATTAGGTGACTCTAAAATATGTAAGGTCTCAAGAATACAGCTAAGAATGTAGCTGATGCTGAAGTAACGCTAGTTTTCTTGGAGCTCAAGAAACCCAAGGAACCGCGCGCTGTAAATTTAACTTGATGCAAGGTCAGTACCAAATAGGAAGACCTTTCGGTAAAGTTTATTCTATTTTTCTTTCAGCAAGACTCAGAACTAATCATCAGCTTTTGATCGATTAGCTCTGATTTTTGACCAAGGTCAGTTCAATTAAACAATTAAACATTTCGCGTGCACCTGCAACAGTTCTTAGAGAGGGCCAAATGAGTTCTAGCTTTCATTTTAAAACGTCTAGCCAATCATCTTATGACAATTTACCTATTTTATTGTCATTCCAATGATTCAGGGGCGTGTTCTTTAATTTGTGTATAAAATTAAAACCGCAAGAAGAGAAAGCTGACGTTGGAGAAGGCTGAATACGGAAAGCTGCGCTGTAGTTAGGCTGTGCTTCGGTGAAGTGAATATGTATTGTCGTCGATATTATTCTGTTTTACCACCTCAAGACTTCTAGAAAGCCCGGTCGAGCCTTTGTAGCAAACCCTATCTACGCTTTCCCGTATACAGTATGCCAACATTTTGAAACTGTTGTCTGGTTGCCTGTAAAGCAGAGGAGCCGTTAGTTTCTGAGGACTGATGCCTACAGGTTGGTTCCCGCCACCTGAAGAACTACCGGCCAAGGACAGCTCCACAGTACGGACTGTGAGTACTTTAAAGCGCCTGCAATTTCCCATGGGATGGGAGATTTATAGACATATATTTTATATTTCCTTGAATTACAGACGTGTACCTTTCAAGTATGTAAATAACAGTAAAACTAAACTGTGAAATGACACCGTACCATATATACTTTATTCATAATTCATAAATGTATATGTACAAATGAATGAGTGCAGGTATGTGCCCGTGTATCGTACAAAACAATACAGGCAACTTATGTAGGTAATGTAGGCTAATCAACAACAATAGTATAGGCTACTTACCACCTGCAGTTTCAGCTTTACAGCGCAAGATGGCTTGGTCTGGAACAATTTCCTCATAGTCCAATGTCTCGGTCAACTCTATAATAAATGAAAGCAGTGAAACATTGTTCGGTGGCCAGCGAGCATTGATGACCTGCTGCTCGTTGCTCTAAACCCTGGCTTTCCCGAAACGATCCTCCTTAGCTACATGGGTGAAGTGGCGGCACGGTTGACAAAACACAGCTTGTCCTACGATTTTGATGAGAAACATCCACGCTGGCCAGTGGCTGATGTTGTGACTGGGAATGTTTGTAGTTTGGGCTGGCATGCAGGTTCGTCTATCGCAGACAAATCAGAAACAGCTTTGTAATCACATTTTTGCAGAGTCACATAAAATCTCAACTGCGTGGGCTAGCTAGCAACGTAAGCGAATTCCATGAATTCCATGTTATGTCTTGGGTGCACTCTGGGATAAAGAGTTCACAACTCATTGATAGTACATAAATCTCCCGCTTTTCTATATGATATATGAGGTCTGTTTCCCGAATATCTACCAAAGTCAGTGATTAACATTCTCAGGACTATGTACCATCAGGAACACTCCCAACCAACTCACAAATGCTCTCCAAAACCGTCCTGACTAAACCTATTGCTGCATCGCTAATCGGCACAACAGTAGTTTGTACCACAACCGTTTGAACAATGCCGTTCATGGCGTTGTGCAGTGTTTGGAATGTTAACATTTCTCTAAAACCTAAACTTTCATAAATGGAGTTTTCCTAAATTTGACTATCGTGAATTGAGATGAAAATTACGTGTTTATCGCTCGAATGTTAATACAGGGGCATTTATAATTGGGATTACATAGGTAGTTTCGTTTATCACATCCTAAAACATGTAGCTGATGGACTCGCAGAAAAATGCGCTGTATCTTCATAAGCATTTCGTAATTTTATTTTACTAGTTTATTTGGACAGTAGCTGCTCGTAGAGCTGCATGAGGCGTTTGGAAAGCAGACGTAAGCCCTGTGACTGGGGTTCAAGTCCCAGCCATGCCATTACCAGCTATGTCCGGATTGGTGAGGCAATTGGCTCAGGCTCGCTGGGGAATTTTAAGGGTGAAGCCAATTAAATTTGTTAGTCTCTAAATGCCACTCTTGGCTTGTGGATGCAGAGACCTAGGGTATGCTGATGTCATCCTCCAACAGCACAGGCAGTATGTAACCGGTGGTGTGTGTGCAGTGTGGAAAGAGCTTGTCGTCAGGTGAATTGGAGGAATACTGAGTCATGACTGCTGCCCCCCGAGTCGACGGTAGAGGTTTGATGCATGAGGCAGAACAGTTTGGCTGTGCTTAGGTGGGATAAAGGGGGGGGGGGACTAGAAGCACATTAAAATGAGTTTTAAAGAAAATGTAATGAACAAAAAGTACAACTTAAGAAAGAGAAATGATGGGCAAAATTGTAATAACAGCAGCAGTGCAGAAAAGCAATTATTACAGGCATATGAGAGAATAAATGGCGACAGGGCAGCAAGTAAGCTCAGAGAGGTTAGGTTATGAATAATAAGATTAAAAAGAAGAACGTTTAAACCCAGTGGCAGGCTGTGAAAGTGAAATGGTAGGCCGAGACCTCTACCTCCGACCTGATGACTGCTCCTTATCTGTCTGTGATCGTTCCTCGTGGTTAACAAGCTCACAACTTTTACCAAGGATCACTCATCTGCTGCAGAGCTTTGTCAAATATGCATTTGAAACGTTTTAACTCTTTAGATGCCCGGTTACAAAATACTGCGAAAACCTCACGCTGATCCCTGAGAATGCTGTTGAGCAGAATGTAAGATCACACATAAGGAACATTTGTTTTGGATGTTTGTGAAATATTCTTGAAACCTATGTTTTATTTTAAAACTGTCGGTAATCAGCAGGAATAAATATATCAGGTAATTATGTGACAGTTAGTTAAAAAAAACAAGCTTCAAAATGCAAGGTGTTTGAGAGAGTGAGAGCAACAGCTTGTGTGTGTGTATATGTGTGTGTGTGTGTGCTTTCATAATATGTCTAGTATGCAGCTTTTACTCTGCATTGAAGTATTTACTCTCCTCCGGAGTCAGGAACAATTAATTCAACATCATACTGTAGGTTGTTTCCAAAACTGACTGGTTGTCCAGTTTTTTTTTTTTTTTTTTTTTTTTTAGATCCGCAAAATGCAGCAAAACTGCAGTTTCATCTGGTCCCTTATTTGTGCAAGAGTTATTTTTTTTTGTATCACTGCAAATTTTCTTTCCAATTTGTTTCCATTGTTGTGGGGCCGGTATGGAGATTGGCATTGAAAGTGGCAGGCAAATTTAGCACAGCTGTTCCCTGTCTTCCTACCACTCAGTCGATGCGTTTCTGCTTCCCCCTACATCCCCGCATTGTGGGCTTTTGTAAATGAATGGACATACTCGAGAATAATGAGCAGCGTTTTTGCAGATATCACCCACACCCTCTCCTCAACCTTCTCCTCGACCTGCAGAACGGCACATGTGTACTTTTGTATGGGTAGTTACTGCCATGGTGTGTCTGTGTTTGGAAAATGCATAGTGGATACAGTTGTGTCATATTTCTGAAGTTGATGGTAATGGTGAAGCCAAGAATATCTGTAACTACTATCAATATTAACTAACATTCACACTTCAACCTTTGCTTCTTCTTTGTGGAACAAAGTTATTGATTTAACATCAAAATTATTAGAGTTTTCTTGAATCATAATTTATTTTGGTTAACAAAGACAAATTATCAACAAAACAATAAAGCCTTTCTATTTATTTATTTTTTAATTTCATAAATATTGTGGCCCAATTGTGAACATAAAAATAAGATAGGGACAACTACTGAAACTAGCTATAGCGCAATATCCCGCATAAGATGCCTTCCTTCTCCTTTGCTCTCCTCAAACCAATCAAAACGTGTTTTATAATGGCAAAATTAGTTGTTAAATTAGTTATCAAAAACTATATACAGAGAAGGCTTCTCAATGCAGGACATCTTCTCACATCAGCATAATGTCTATTTGCACGTGATTTAGACCAGGGATGCTGAGAAGGTGAAAGGCCACACTGTATAGATTATTCATGGGACGTTTTTTTGTTTCGTTTTTTGCTTGATGCATTGGTGCAAATGAGAAACTCACTCTATATGGCCTAGTGTCACAGAGAACCTTTGATTCATTCAGTGAACATGTTTAGTTGCAGTCCATTTATAAGAAACTGAAATTCCACTGAGTATTTCAGATTCTGCTTTGACATTTTCATTGAGCATAAACCTGAGAAATCGGCACTGTTTTACATGTGTGCCAGTCTTGTCACCATGGTAATGGACTCAACACATGTTTCCCAAAGGTGATGGCTCAGTAAGAGTAGAGACTGAAATACAGGTGCAAGGGATGAATGCTTCCTTATTCAGTTTGGATAATAGGTCACTCAATGGAAAACTTGTGACGTATGATATACAGGACATAACCTCCATTTAGCAATATTTTGACAGCTATTTCAAATTTTGTGCTCAAATCTGGGGCTGGGCACTGTCTATATGTTCAGTTCAAACTGAAATGTCTGTGAAACCATTTCAATAGAAATGTGGAAACGGGAGGGAGATGAAATCAAGAATTTCACTTGGCTTGGCACCTGCCATCTTGTCAGTCTTCGCAAAAACGAGTGAGTCATGGTTTACGTTAGCTAAATGTCTGTTCAGGGTTCCAAAAACACAGTGGAGAATCTGGCAACCAAAAAGACTCGATTTCTTCTTTTATTGCATATTTTTGTCTCTGAATGGTTTCAGATAATTAAATAAAATGTAATATTTGGGAAACCCATGCAAATTTGTAGTTTGTACATCATTATTGCATTCATTCAATAAAGATAGTTGTGAAGTACCAAAATCACCCCTGTGAAAAAACAACTGCTTAAAACTTAATAAAACTCAATATTTGGCTTGACACATCTTGGCCCACTCTTCATTGCAGAACTACTTTACCCTTGACAAATGTGTTGGTCTTCAAACATGAACTGCTCTTTTCATTTCCTACCACAGCATCTCTATTGGGTTCAATTCAGATTAGGTCACTGCAAAACTTTAATTTTGCTTCTTTTTCAGCCATTCAGATGGGGCCTTGCTTGTACACTTAGGATCGCTGTTCTTCTGCACCAATCAATTGCGCTTCATCTTCAGCTCACGCATAGATGGTTGAACATTCTCCTTAACATCAGAATTCATGGTTTTGTCAACGATTGCAAGCTGTCCAGGTCCTGAGGCAGCAACACATTCCCATGCCGTCACACTACCACCCCAATGTTGCAGTGTAGGTATGATTATCTTGCTGTGGAATACCGTATTGATTGTATGCCAGAAAAAGGAGGACTTAGAATATTAGAATAGCCATTGAATATTATCCCAAAAAACTTGAGCATCATTCAGGTTCTTTTTAGCAAACGTGGGATGAGCTTTTATGTTTTCCTAGGAGAACAGTGGTTTGCTCCTTGCCTCTTCTTCATGAGGCCTAATTTTGCCCCATGTCTTTCATATTGTAGAGTCATGGACGGTGATCTTAGCTGGTAATAGAGAGGCTTGCAGTTCTTCAGAGGTTTGTGGTTTGCTGGTGTCCAAGAGCCTTAGAAATGGCTTTGTAACCTTTTACAGATGATACACTTCCATGGGTTTTTTCATCAGTGCTGAGAACTCCATTGATCTTGGTATTGTGGTGCCTGTAGAAACTTTGAGGTGACTACTTCTTTCTGATGGCACGCTTTCATACATATGCCTTGTAAACTTAGGCAGTAGCTGTTTGCAATCACTTTTGGCTGTGGTTAATCCCCTGAATATAATTTTCAATGACAAATTTGTTGATTTCTTTGTTTTATTAGTGAGGGGGAATTATTTTTTCACTGGGGCAATATGGGTAATTGGTGACTTTATTGAACGAATGAAATAATGATGTAAAAATCATTTGTGTTTGTTTGGGTTTTCCTTGTTTGTTATATTATTTTATTTGATTATCTGAAACAATTCAGTGAGAGAAATATACAAAGAAAGAGGAATTTTAGAAGGGGTATATATTTACTGTATATAATTAATTTGGGTTTAGGAACCAATGGCTCCTATAGATCTTTTTTTTTTTGTCTGGAGCCCTGGAATGTGTGATTGTAAACAACGGAAAGGGGACTGGGACTGGGAGTCAGTGGAGCGCCACCACCTGTGCTAATGACGGCATTACAGGGCCAAGGTGTTTATTTATACACCTGCTTAAACTAACCTTGCATAATCATCATGGAGACAAGATAACTAAAATATTTGTATAAAATCAGCTAGCGTTACCAAAGGAGTGCTGTCTTAGCCAGCGTTACCCACTCCCTGCTAAGTAGGCTAAGGAGCAAAGCAGTTTATTGATTGATTCATTGGCAAATTTTAGTTTCCTCTCTAGGTAATATTAGACAGCTAGCTAATGTTAGGTAATGGCTGGGTTTTGTATTTACACTAGCAAGTGGAGTGTGTGAGTTTTAAACATTTTATATAAGAATGCTTCAATAGTGTAAGTGAGAGAATTTTTCTATCGTGTATATATTAGCATTTGAGTATCTAATAGGAGAGTATTTTGGTACTGTACACAAGAGTGTTTGAGTTGTGTAAATGAGGAGCCTATGTAGTGGTCTTTCAGTAGTGTATGTAAGCGTTTTAATACTGTATGAGAGACCATTTAAGTGCGTGTATGGGAGTGTTGTAAATGTGACAGCAGTTTATTTGTGCATGTGTGTTTTCCAGCAGTAAATGTGTTTTTAGTGAATTACATATGAAAGTGTTCAAGCATGTTATGTGTGTGCGAGGTCATCGGTGTGTGCACATGAGGTAAAGGGTATTTTAGCTGTGGTAAAGATAGAGCTCTCCACACAGAGGTAAGAGATGAGAGGAGATAGTTTGTGCTGCATTGCTGCACAAGGCCAGTCTCTTTGAGCCGCTGGGGCCAGGGGGATACAATGGCGGCAGGTTGAACCAGCGCTAATAGAGCCCTTTGTTGCGGGAAATTGTCATTTCCCTCTGCTGCTGGGGGCATTTCAGCTGTGATATGAAGCCCTGTAATTTGTTTGGCTTCTTTAAACGATGTGAGAAGAAAGGGATCAGGATAATATGGAGAAAGGGAGAGTCGGGATCATGATACTGTAATTTAAATGCTACTGTATGTTGGAAGTTGGAAGCGACATGGAAGTGGAAGATGAACACAGGACATGAGTGTAATACTAAAACATTAACACATATCTCATTTTACAGGACATTATACTGACCATGATGGTAAAATGTCTCAATCGCATTGATCGCCCTCATCAGAAGAGCATCCAAACCACAGGGCTGACTCCGTAGCTAATTTCTCTGAAAAAGTAGGACCCCATCTTCTCTGGGCGCTAGACTCACTCACATTAACTTCCTCTCCCTGTCACTTTTTCTCACCAATCTACAAATTACTGCTAAACTGTAACAATGTTAATTAACTAGGTATTAACTGTGTCTGCAATAAGCGTCAAAAACACAGAAGTGTGTGCGTATTTGTGTGTGTGTGTGTGTTTACCTGCAAATTAACATTTCTCATTTGAAGATATCAGTATGAGGCAGAGTATTAATGCTATTGGCAGATTGTCTCTGGTCCTGGTTATTTTTTGCAGAGAGTGGCAATAACCTGAAACAGCCTCAAGCTACAGTTCATAGCTGTAGGCTTTCACATTACTGGGTTTTTATGCTTTAGTATTTTCCCTCGGTAAAAAAATCTTTTCCCATGGAATTTAAAATGTGACTTGAAATCACTCTGATTCGAAACCATTAAGACTTCTGCCTTCTCCCCTATGCATTGACATCACAAAGGCTTCTATGAAGGACTGTCATGTTAAACGTTGCCAGTGTATTACTGGCTTTATTGTTGAATTAAATATGTGGTGATGAGCTTTTTCTGATGTCTTGCTTATCAGTTCTGTATGACTGCCCATCCATGTTTGTATTCATGTTGAAGTTTGCTAGAGGTTTGAAGTGTGCATGCATACACTGTCTCGTAATGATGGGGCTCTGTGACCTGATAACATTCAGTATTACATTCTCAAATAGCAGTAAAAGCCTGCCTTATGGGGTTTACACTTATTGCTTTTCAGGATCGATCCTGATCCAGATGTTTAGGATTGTTCTGTGTCCCTCGTCTTTCCGCTCATGCTGCTCTTTGGACTTTCCGTATTCCCTCCTTAGCCTTCTGACTCTGCTGTACATCTTTCTGAGAGCAGCAGTTTCACACTCTTTCACCCATGTCCGTTTAATCAGTTATATCCTTGACTTCCTTGTCCCAGGGAAAGACATACTGGGCACATACTTGGGCTGCAAGGTCACATTTTTGGAACTATTGCAAATGAACATATCGCAATGAGTATGTCGCCTTTTTATAATTTAATTATTTTAATTGAATAAGGTGGCAAGTGAATGGAAATGTAGACAGCAGAGAATAGTCGCTGGCACACAATTGGCTCTTGCTCCAGATGCGTGCACACCGATGACGTCATGCGCAAGACGAGCAGGGACCAGCGAATCCAGTGTAAGGCAAACAGCCTGTTAGGGCGCTTGTTTGCTTGGCGTTGAAATGAGTCACTGAAAAGTTGGGAGTGATACGTCTATACCCTGGAGGAAACATACTTATTGGAAATGTTGTTATTTCAGGTTTTAAATATACTTAAAAATAATTGAAACTGATTAAATACATTAATGTTTTATGGCATTGCATATCGGCATTACATGCAGCCCTCGCACATATGTACATATGCATGGATGCGCAGACACACACACACAAAGGCACATGGACCCATCCATAGAAAGGGCTCACACTCGTGCACTGCCACATTAAAAAAATACTCAAGCAAGAGGACAGGTTGCGGCCAAGCTGTCGCCACGTTGTTGTGTCAGAGGCCGCTGAAGATAAAGGCCCACTTAAACACAACGGTTATAAATTACCAAAAAATAATCCGACAGCGAGGCGGCATGGAGGCCTGTCACTGCTCCGCTCCTCTCCATCTGTCACACGTCCCCATCTTCCCCCCCGGCTCATTAAGATTCACATCCCCGAAAGGTGACTTCTCGGGCGGGTGCAGTGACAACCCCCACCCCCACCCCCACCTCAGGTTCAGCCGCAGGGAGGCAGACACAATGACAGGTAGAGGCGGTCTCCCTGGGGGTTCTGGGTGGGGGGCAAGGGTAGGGTGTGCCGAAAGCACAGGATCATCCAGTCAAAGATGTTCCCTATGGATACCGGGTCCCTGAGGATGTGGATGAAATTACCAAGTGTTTCTCCCTATCTCTCTCTCTCTCTCTCTCTCTCTCTCTGCCACGTCTCTGTGTTCTGTTCCACTCTTCCTCTTTTGTTCCCTTCAACTTTTGTTCACATGCTCCATTATGTTATCTTCCTCCTGCTTGCAGTTTTCTCGAGGTGTCCAAAAGTGAAGCCAACCCTCTGATTTCTGCAGCCTACAGCCAAAAAATTGGCTATCAGGGGCAACAGCTTCTAAAACCATGTCACATGTTGGTTCAAGTGTAAGCCAGAGTAAATCAGAGATTTACCTAAGTCTACATCCATCAGTGCCTCATATTTCTAGCTATGAGGAGTCTGCTGTTATCTTGTTGTTAATACTATAGCAGATGATCATACGATGAACACACTTCACCTCGTTTTTTTGAGTCTGAATGGTTGCAGATTTTTAAAGGCAGTTGAAAGCCAATAGTTTGTGGCTGTTCTGGGCCAGGTTTGGGGATGCCTCCTTATCTACATGAAGGACATCCACCAAGCTCCTCTTTCTGAAAATATACTATTTTCCATTACCATTCCCCCTTCCACAAACTTCATGCGTGGTTTTTGGGATGGGTTCGGAATTGGGCCGAGGCAGCTCTGTCTAGCAGCATTAAAGGGCTCCAGTCATGGCACCAGGTGAATGGTTAATGAGGTGGTGTGGGCAGGCAGCGGTGGGTAATGCTTTCACACCCGTCTGATTAGTGCGAGCCGTCCCAGAGGCAAGCGGCGCCGTGTGCCAGCTCCTCATTACCGCGAGGCCAAAGGGGGCCCTCTCTCCCCTCCTCTCCTCTCCACAGGAGCGCAGGGGTGCCGGCATTCACGCAGACCGGAGGAACACCCAGTCATTACACACATCACCTGCGCTTCATAATCACCAAGAGGATTCACGAGGAAAAAAAAAAACAGTGAAAATCGTCTGGCAATTAAAATGTTACTGTGTATGTCCCCACCATGTGAGAAGAAACGAAGATGATGGTCATAGGCCATGTGCATGTGCTGTACCAGGGACAGTCTTCAACTCGTTATTCCTCCCTCTTTTCCCCAAACTTTCTGTATATCTGCCATGTGGCGTTCCCCTTTAGCAGGATCACACAGTATATCTTTCTGTCTTCTCCCTTAGACGATCATTCCAGTGACTCTTCAAAAGCATGTGCCCTTTAGTTCCCATTACATTCCAATCCTACTTTTGTTTCAGAAAACTTTTATGTTGGCCTGCAGGAGTAGTGGGTACTGTGACTGGGTGCTAGAGTCCCAGCTGCAGCATTATTGGCTATGGTTGGGAATCCACAATGGCAGGGTAGCAGTTGGCCCAGCCTAACCGGGGAATGATGCTCTTTTGACCACTCCTGGCTGGACAGGTGCCTGCAGGAGCATGAATTGAGTACCTGCCGACTTCGTCATCCTCTGACTTGGGCAGCACATAATAAATGCTGGTGCATTTGCAAGGTGGAATGAATTGAGGGTTGGCGTCATGTGAATGGGGGAGTCACATGTCCTCAGCTTCCTCCTCCTGAGTAGGTGGGAGAAGATTGCTGCCAGAGGCTCAGAAATTCGGCAGAGTTTGGCATGAGAAAAAAGGGCAAACAACTAAAAACACATAAAATTTTTATAATGAAATCCAGCTCCAAAATTATTTTTGGAAACAAGGCAAGGGAAAGAGGATTGTGCTTTGTCTGCTGACCGCTGAAAGAATGCTGATGTGGATATATGTATAAATAAGAGATGAGTTCACCATACTGTAGTTTTTCCGGCAGCACCATGTATAAAACATGTCTCAGAGTATGTATCCATGTTTTGGAGGAAGCAAGGAGATACAGTATATGTAGCTCTATACTCACAAGGAGGGAACAAAGAGATACAGTGTATATAGCTCAGTACTCACTGGGAGGGAAGAGGGCCTTGCATTTCATTTCCTTTTTTCTCTCATTGTCCATGTATACACAGTGGGCTTAAATTATTGACACTCTTAAAGAAGATGAACAAAAAGGCTGTTAAAAATTAACATCATAGATAATGGAAAACTATAGATTTTTCTCAAACAATTATTGTAAAAAAGTTTCTTTAATGTATAATATTGTTCTCGAAAATAGAGGTATGAAAATTATTGACAGCCATATTTCGACAGTTGATGCAGTCTCTCTTAGCAAGAATAACAATGCTGACCTCTTTCCTGTAATGTTGAACAAATTGGGAGGGTTCATGGGCAATTCTTTTCCATGCAGAACCTTTCAGGATCTTTTCTGTTCTTAGATCTACGCTTATGGACTGCCCTCTTCAAGTCAGACCACAGGTTTTCACCTGGAATTAAGTCCAGAAACTGAGTGGGCGAGTGTGAAACATTGATTTATCTCTCAGTCAGCCATTCCTTTTTGGATTCTGAAGAGCGTCTGGGGTCATTGGCATTCTGGAAGGTGCTGCTGCAGCCAAGTGCCAGCCTTCTGAGACTTCTTGGACCATATGTCCTGCTACTTAGTAGAGTTCATGTTGCCATTGCTTTTAATGAGGAACCCCAGACCTACCAAAACAGCCCCATAAGATCAATGGTCCACTGCTATATTTCAGGGTTGATATGAAGTTCCTTTCTTTGCATGGCAAAAAGCTTTCATCTTGGTTTAATCTGACCACAATAACCCCGTCATACAATCTAAGTACCAATGGATCCTTAAGACTGAGATGAACTTCACAGAAATGGTGAAGTGCTTTTTATAGTGATTCATAAATGAGTGTTCCTCTAAATCTTTACACCATAGTCACATAGTCTCTTACCTGTTATACCAGTGTTCAGCGGTGATGATCACAGAAAATATGTGAAATTGTGGAAAGCTACAAAAACAGCCCAACAATTGTATTAAAAGAATGAATAGAACACATTGGAATTATTTGTTTATTTTGGAGTTGTTGATTTTTGCAATCATTTTTTTTTTCATCCTTATGAGGGGTATTAATAATTTCTGAGCTCATCATATATAAGCACACACACACACACACACACAAAAATGGGGTAGACAAATAATGTGAACACCAAACTTTATTTCAATGTTAATTAACTGAATATGATATTGGCTACCCTTTACCCTCAGAACAACTTTACACCATCTTGGAATAATGCTTTACAATGTTTCAGTTGTTTGTGGTTGAATTTTGGACCAATCAGGGAAAGCTTCCAGTTCTTTTAGAGATTAAGACATCTATTCTACACTCTTCCCATAAATGTTCAATAAAAATTGGGTTTAGTTACTCAGGGAGGCATGGAAGGTGTTTGACTTCGTCTTACTGTACATGCAACATGAGCTCAGCCTTTCTAATGGAGGTGTTACTGTCTTGCAATAGGGGTATGTCTTAAAGAAAAATGTTTGCACCGTAGGATGCACCTGGTTGCCCAAAATGGCTTTATACTCCTGGGCCATAATTGTACCATGCAGTGTAACAATTAGACCTAAAAACTTCCACAATGTGCCCATTCCATAAGAGACCCACCACAAGGATTAGTAGTTAGAGACAGGCAATATAGGCTGAGGGCTTTCTTGAACTTTCTCCGATCATAGACCAGATGTAGGGAAAATGGTAAAACCCAGCTCATCCAGGTTTTTGGTTCATTCCTCCAGGTCATTCATTGTTGTGTGTTGGCCTAGAAGTGTCTGAGGCTTAAAAGTGCTTGCTCAGCGGCAGACCTTTGTGAAGCTCACAGTATAGAGTGTTTGTTGTGACTGGGTCAGAGGAGTAGATTTGGTTCGTTTTTGAAGCTGTTGTTTTGTTCTTTTTAGCCACTGTCATGTTAAATTTCTGTCTGTCAGTGACCTTTGATATGAAGCCACCAATTCTCTTTCCTGATGCAGTTCCTCCTATATCCCTCGCTGTCCTGAGTTCAGACATTGTTCCCCTTCACACATTGATTTAGCCTTTTCTGGGACTGAAGCACCTGTAATTTCAGCCAGTTGTATTTCACTTTCTTCCTAATCTGTTAGCTCTGTCATATTGCTTTGAAAGCCCACATATTAAAGTGTTGGTTTTAAAACATCTTTATAGTGGAAACAAAGCCATAATTGGAATAAACAGTAACATGAAACCTGTGAAAATTCATTAGTAAACTGTGATTTCATTACTTCAAAACACAAGGCCTTTTAAATCTGTGTTTCTAACATTTTGTCTACCTGCTCAATGTATATATTTTGTATATTATGTGCAAATATACATTTACTTTAAAGAAAGATTCATCCCACACAAAACAAGAAAGTCTGTAATTCACACCCTAGATCAAGCCCCAGACATCAGATGGCAAAAGCAATTAAAATGTGCAACTGAGCGACTGTGGAAGAAGCTGTTAATTGCAGAGGAGATTCTCCCCCCTGCAAAACAGAGGGAGAGAGTGCGAGAGCAGGGCAAGAGAAGAGCTAAAGCGGCTTGTTGGTGTAATAATGTCTGCATAACACAGGGCAATGATCTAGCTTGTGAATCCTTTTTCTTCCTGGTAAAGTGTCTTCCTAAATCTAGTAAACAATATTTCATGGAATATTTTATGGTGTATATACATATTGCCATGTAAATGTCTTGCACTCAGAAAAATTTTTATTGGTTGTCTGGCTAACTTTGGTAAGTATTAAGAAGACAACGAGGCTCCTCTGTTAATGAGGCCAGCTCTAAATGAGTTTAATGTGATTAGAGTCTGCAAAAAGTTTTTACTTCAGCATGTTTACCAAAGTTAGCCTGCTAACTCGATAAACCAGCTTCCATGTGTACGTATAGGAGTCCTAATGTTAGTTTGCCAGTGTTGGTATGATCATGTCCCAACAAGCCCAGTTCTAAGACAGAGAGTCATCTAAACTTGCCTGACTGTAGCTGCAATAAATGCAGGAGTAAAGGCAACTGCTCTTGTTTGCATGAGAATGTGATTTTCTCGCACCTTTTACAATAGAAAGCAGAAAGTTTTTGTATGAGTTGCTCAGCTGTAACATGATGTTTAGTCCCTGTCCTTCATTTGAAAATCAGAACTAAAAGGACAGGAGTTGCCCGAGTAAGCAGGTCGTGCGCGCTCTCTCGGTTAATGAGCTCCTTGGTGTCTTCGCTCTGAAAACACAGAGCGGGTTTGAACAACCTGGGATCTCGTTAGGAAACATTTTTGTCAAAATATCACCTTGCCCACCACCCAAACCCACCCCACCCACCCCCGTTTCAACTGACAGCACACCTCACCAACCCCAAACCCCCACCCCCCCCCAGGCGGTGAAAGTGCTGTTCAGGTCTCCTGGTCTCCGTCCTCTGCAGACACGTTTAACATGTTTCTGTCTCCATGTGGATGAAACCCATGTTCAATACCACCAGGGTTCATGGACTCTGGGGTGGATGTGGGCAGTGGAGACCTCAGCTCCACCACTGGTGTTAAATACACTGCCACAGGCTCTGTGTGGATAGAGAGAACCTGCTTCACTCCAAGCCTAAATAAGATGATAATTGAAATCTTATGAATCGTATTATTGCAGTTATGATAATGCTGGGGCCTTCAGGACCTGTGGAATGAGAAACAGAATTATCAAGCGCTCTCCAGAGGCGGAAGACAAGGGGAAATACGAGTTTGGTCAGACCCTCCCGTGACCTAGCATTATGTTGTCCCTAGGCTTGTGTGCCAGGCTTATACCCCTTGGCTATGAGCCTGGTGAAAACAGAGCGGCTCAGAGAAGTAAATCTGCCACATGGCATGTGACCGATGTTTTCTAACCAATCGCTGGGTGTGAGACAGAGGCCAGAGCCCTATGTGAAAAGTACTTCCGCAAACCACCCATTGAGAATCTGATCGGTGTCTAAGCTGCCATGTCCCTGGCATGGTGACTATTGCTATAGTAACCGCGGTTCCCAGAAAATTGACCTTCTGGGTTCCAAGATTCTCCCTGCCTCCCAGACCTACTGCTCCACACCAGTGGAGGTGCTCCACAGCCATTTCTGTGGGGAAAGAGGGATTTCCTCCCTGGCTGAATTAGCCACTAGAACATAACAACATCCACAGCCTTAATGTGTTCAATTGGTTTGCAGCAAAAAAAAAATTGGGCCGAATAATGGAAGACAAATAAATAGTAAATTCTACAGGGAAACCATAGACAACAACGACACAGCACAGAAATGTCTGCTGCTAGTGGATGTTGCTTGGTGATTTTATGTAATGTTGAAGATGAAATGTTTGTTTTTGAAAATAATTTTTCATTATTTCATTTATCATTATTTTCAATTATTGATTGTGTTACAAAATGACTTTATTCTTATAAAACTGTGGGATCAAATAACAATATACAACTTTTTTGTTATCCACCATGTTTTCTAGGGAAATCTATAAACGTACAGTTTAGCTAGACCATAACAGTATATGGCAAAAAAAACAAAAGTTACACAACTTCACTTTTGATGGTAAGTATTGCCTCCTATTGTGGCAGACGGGATACAGAATATTCTGCTGGCATCAATGGATTTTGCTGCCATTCTCTCATTAAAAAAACAACGACATACTGGTTGCTGTCTGCTGTCTACCTCCGGCCATATGAGTGCAGCATTAGAGTCAGTTATATTCCTTCTGTCTCATCAACCACTGCCCCTCCATACCGAAAAATTCAGCTGCAGGATGCTTTCTTACCACCACCTGATGTAGTCCTCTCTAACGTTTGCTTTTCTCAGTCAGGGGAATTATCACAGACAGACGTTTTAATATGAATTTTCCAACCGTCCCAGGCCCAGTGCCCAACAGCTTCTCATGACAGGTTTTCTCTCCCCCCCTCCCACCCCCCTTTCTTGCCACAAGGTTTGACCACACACATTATCTCCTGCCTGTCTGACATATACACCTGCAGGAATCCAGCACAGCTGCCCCAAATAAGTCAAACTGAAATTCCTTGCTCATACTGTAACTGTCTGGGGAAATGCCTGCGGTGTGGCACCTCCTCTCCACCATCCCTGCTAAGGGGACAGATCAGTGGTACCCAGCCCTTCCATCGCCTGACAGTTACCACGGTGAGCAGCATCATCACACTGGGTCAGTCATGTCTCAGCCCCAACCTCCACTAATGGCCACATCTCCAAGTGCATCTACCTGCAATAAAGTAATGAGCCCCTTGGCAGCTGGTAGAAAAGGGTTCTGGGTAGGAAATGATTGAAATACTTTGCAAGGGGCCTCTCCTTCAGCCAGAGTGATACCAGGGACAGATCTCTGGCATTTTTTAATCTGTCAGTCAGACAAGAGCATGCTGCATCTTTTATTCATTATACATGCGGAGCGAGGTGCTCATAGTCCTCCCCTGAAACGATGTTATTCGGCTGTTGGTGCAGCCGTGGCTGCAGTGAGCTGGTCCTCACGGGCCTCGAGTAGTGCTGTTTTCTCTAAAGCTTGTCGAGCCCCTGATTGCGTGCAGAGAGAACTGTGGTTTGACGGAGATGAGCTCGGGCCTTGAGGATGAATCTGTGTAAAAAAGAAAAACATAAAAAAAAATACAAGAGTTTCTGGAGAGGAGTTACCACTGCTGGTGGAGAGTACAGGAAACGTCTAGACGGAGGTGGGGGAGGGGGATAAATCCATAGGGTTAGAGCAGCAGGAGCAATGAGCAGCCCAGCGGGTGCGAAACAGGGCGAGAATGAGCTCTGCGGTCGTGGCTGAGGAACAATGAAAGGAGGGGACCTGCTGTCAGTCTCTCCCCTCGGAAGGAGGGGAAAAAACCAGGTCTATCTCCCAGGCCATCAGGGCTGCGCTGACAGGGGGTGAGGCTGATCTGTACCACATATTTACACCTCTATCTGGAGCTGAGTCGCTTCATTATTCAGCTCTTATCTCTCACTCTCTCGCGGGTCAGCCACAGGCGACCCAGGTGGACACACTATCCAGCTTTAAAATCCCAGGTCAGAAGCATGGTCTCTATGCTTCACCTCTGGGTGACTTCTGTCTGGGTGACTGGATGACCCTCTGGGCATTGTTTACATTTGCTCATCAATCAGTGAATAATCTTCATGAAGCAAGCTCATGGGTCATTTTTCATATCGCATCTACACTTTGAATAGCAGTGACCAAAAAAAAATTGAAGCAATACTGCAAACATACAGTGTCTGTGATTATGTAAAAAGAAATATTTTAGTCCTTTTTCACCTAAGTTCACTATTCTTTCCTGTTGTCTTGCCTGCTAATGTCATAGTTTGTTGTTTAACATCATCAAAATAATTGTAAGTTGGCAGGCAGCCGTAAGAAGGAGCTGAAGAACACAAACATACAGATGCTCCTTGTAATTTGTCGCTTGATTGACCACCTCCTACAGAAAAAAAGAACAAATGGGACAGGATTTCCTTACCAGCTTCACCAGGTCCAGCAAATATAAGTCAAAAATATATTTCTTCATATACAGCATTAGACAGAGATTATGTATTCTTTGTGGTATCAGACAATCATGCAGAAAACATAAAGTAAACAAAACATTAAGGGCCAAATTTACTAAGGAATAGTCGCAGAGCAAAAATATGTGCTACAGTGTGACTGATTTGCTGACGCAAACACCAAAATATTAATGACCGACTTACTAAGATTAGCTCTATTTATGCAGTCAAACTGACACGCCCTCATTTTGCAAAATTGTGGTATAAGACACCCATAAAAAAGGTCAGATCTGATATGCTTACACATCCAGATAAGGCGCTGTGGAATGGATACAGAGCAACCAGGAGCAAGTAGTGAGGGAACCTCAAGAAAAATAAAACATAACATAATCAATCAGGTAATAGATATAATGACCAACAAGGCACAGCTTCATAATGCCATATTACAGCAGTAGGAATTAAACACCAACTGAGAGGAGAAAGTTTTGGCATGATTTCATTTCAAAATAAATGTATTAGGTATAGGGTAACAAACAGTAGAGGGAAGCAAAGGAAATATGGCATGTTGGCAGCATACAAAAAGCTTTCCTACTACATAACACTAGCAAAAGACACAGCTGCTGGTCCAACAGCAGAAAGAATATTAACACCGATATTTACACTTCTGGCTGCTGCTATATGCGGGAGAGAGATCAACTTATTAACATACCTTCTATAGAGTTAGTGCTTTAGTCTGTATTAGGAGTGTAATGGTACATGCATTTGTACCAAACAGTTATGTACAGGACGTTCGGTTAGGTATGCGACTTCCTCGATTCGGTACGCCATGTGAGCCAAACAATTTCTGTCAAAATAGTATATTTATGTCTTCTGCTCATACACGTGGAACAGAAATTCTACAGCGCAAGTTTTGTAGAATTGAGCCAAACTGTGCCAAAGCAATAACTAATGGTGTCGGAGTGTTTATCACTGCAGAAATGCAACCAAACTCAGTCGCAGAGAATACAGGATTTAAGCATATGGACAAAGTGCTTGAGTTCTGCTACAATGTGCCTCATGTGCGCATTTCAGTCAGTCCATTGTGCCTGCCCTGGATAAACGAGCGCAAGCTGCAGTTGTTCAGGAATTATCAACAGGTCAGAGGTGCTTACGACGGAGCATTTCTGACATTTGTGTTTATTGCATGCATTATTTATTTTTTCTTAATGACAATATGTAAATATTAGAGTGTCTTAACTGTTACAGACAGAATTATGGCTAAGGAGCCACTGTTGAATGCTTACATTCCACACAAAACGGAGGTACATACCAAACCATGAATTTTTTATACCGTTACACCCCTAGTCTGTATCAGCGCAAAATTTCCACCTGCTTTCAGAAGACATAAAAATTCCCACGCAAAGAGGGGTAGAGTCACAATTACTGCAAGGTTTTGGAAATATGACATCATTTCATTGGCCTCATTTGCAAAATAGTAATTTTTTGTCATTTTCTCGTAAAAACCAAGATGTTTTAGCGGCTGTTTTTACACCTGAATGTTTTTGTAAATCTTGCCCTATATCACACAAAAGCCTCTAACACTAAGAGTAATATCAAATCCGTCAGGATTTTCCGGAAGTAAAAAAATATTGCAAGATATAGAGAAATTGGGATATCTATCGACTGTGCAAGATGAGGTAGACCACTATATCACCATCAGATAGACAGATCTTAAAGCTTTCATCCTGGAGAGATAGGGAAAAAGTCACTCCACTCGTGCTTCAGTTATGAGAAAATGCACAGGTGCTTCTCTCAATCCTTCCACTGTCACAAGACAACTCAACGCCGTGGGTCTTAGAGGATATGTGGCTGTCAAAAATCCTCTACTGAGAAACAGAGATAGACACAAGAGAAGAAAATTTGCTCTAAAAGTCTGAAATGGACACTTGAGATGTGGAGTAAGGTTTCATGTATGGAGTGATGAGCCAAAACTTGAGATTTTTACAAGTAACAGAAGGCAGTATGTCCACTGAAAGACACTCAGAACCAAATCTACAACCATTAGTAAAGCATGGTGGAGGATCAGTGCAAGTTTGGGGATAACGCCAAATAAATCTTAATGCATCATGCAGTACATTCTGGTAAATGTTTGTTTGGGAGAAAATGAACTGTACAGCAAGATAATGGTCTCAAGCACACTTCTAAGAAAAGAAAGTACTGATCAAAAAAACTCTCAGAAAGATGGACTGACTAGAGCCCAGACCTCAACATCAATGAATGTGTTTGGGACTGCGTGGATTGTGAGAAACAGAAAATTTACTTCAGAGGTAAAACATCCCCTCAGATTTCTTTAAATAACGATCAAAAGGAATGGAAGCTGTAATAAAGGCAATGGGTAGACAGGCTCAATACTGAAAATCTGATGTTACATTTTGTTGTAGAGGGTTTTGTGCAATTTTGTGTTAAATATTAGACCCGCATTTTTTCTGACACTGGAAAAAGACATTAACTTGCATGTGACTTTTGCGCAATACAACACACTTTAGCAATATCAGCTAAGGCTGCACAACACGGAGAAACAATACAATATCCGATTAAGTTAGGGATTATCACAATGGCGATATGTTATGCGATAAACCAGATGATGTATTTAATCAATTTCAATTATTTTTACATATATTTAAAACCTGAAATTATGACATTTCCAAAATACATGTTTCCTGTTCTTCTGGGTAAAGAGGCATCACTCCCAACTTCTCAGTGACCACTAAATCTTCACTGAATATCACTTTTGATTGAGTGTGGTCATCACTTGTAAAATCAAGATGACGTCATCTGTGTTCATGCATCTGCATCAAGAGACGTTTGTGCGCGCATAACTACTCTCTGCTGTCTACGTTTCCATACAGTTGTTGGCTTATTAAATTAAGATGCATTATTGCGATGCACTGCGATATGCTTATGACGATACATTCTATTGTGATATATTGTGCAACCCTAATATCAGAATGTTCATTCTCATGGTCTGGCTTCTCAGTGGTGGGTGCCCACCTCGATCAGAGCGGCTGATTCCCTACACATAGTTTGTCACTTACTGAAGATCCACTTTCAGACTGTACCTTGGACCTCCCTTCTGAGCCTCCTCCCCTAACCCTCTATCTTAATTATTATTAAAATGTGATGCACTCACTAACGGACTTGCTGTTTGGGTTCAACAAGACTGCAGTCTTGCTGTTTGGGTACAACTGCAGTGCTACATGCGATGATTTGCAATAAACAGATTGGAAGGTGTTGCTTTCTTTGAAGCGATGCACTTCCTGTAAGTCGCTCTGAAATTAAAAGGATCTGATAAGTGACTGAAATGTTAATGTAAACGTCCTGCCTGTCATACCAATAAGCAAACAGGAAACCAGCATGGCGTTAAAACCACGCCGTGAGCTGAACAGGCCCTCTGTGCATCAGTCCAAATTCAATTCACCATAAGCCTGGAGGACTGAGATGCTATGTACCTCTCATTGAAAACAAAAGATGGCACGTTTTAGGACTGTTCTGCTCCAGTGGAAAAAAATGTGTTCTGCACAAACCACATCAGTTTTTTTTCACACTGACTTTAAGTGGAAAAAAACATGAGTTCATTTTCTTTTCTTTCACACCTACTGTGTACTGTGGGGCAAGGGTATGAACCTCTAAAATTTCACACACAGGGATGATCACAGACTACACGCTCACATATAACGCAATCACCCCCACTCCTCCTACCTCTCTTTCTCTCTTTCATTTTTCTTCTCACTCTCTCTCTCTCTCTCTCACATCCACATGCTTCAACAAAATAGACAGAAAACATGTATGCACACACAAAATAATTACATATCTTTGTGCAAACACATCACCGCTACTTTGTTCTGTATCAGTGGAGGTCAGCCTGTCACAGGGTGAATTTAAACACAATTCTACAGACCAGAGAGTGTGCGATGACCAATTCCAGCACCGTCAGCAGGACAAACAAAAGTGGAAAGAGGAAGCAAGAAGAATGCAAAAAGAGACTGTCAGCCATAAATCTTCCATTCCCCCACCTCGGGCCCATCCTGGGTTGCCATGTTGGGAACCATTTCTCAGTTCCTCTTGCTCACTGCAGAGGGAATCTGAAAGCCAGCTGGTGAGGGGAAATCATTGTGCTTCATGGCAGACTGGCCTGGGACTGCGCTGTCACCCACTGTAACTAATCAACAGCTCAGCTGAAATGACTACTGGATAATTCAGTCCACTCAGACAGTATCTTTCTATCCTCCCCTACCTACATATTATTAAAATACACACAAGACACTTAGCTCTACACAGGCATTGCACGTGGTCTCTTTTGGTGGCTAATCCAAAATATGCATGGAAAGAGAAAGAGA
Organism: Albula goreensis; assembly: GCA_022829145.1. NCBI lineage: Eukaryota > Metazoa > Chordata > Actinopteri > Albuliformes > Albulidae > Albula > Albula goreensis. Next base: position 39,398,255 of record CM040745.1, read on the forward strand.
TGACAGACATGAACTAACACACACAGACACTCATACACACACACACATGTAGACACACATGCACACACACCGTCTCCCAGCTCTTAGCTTAAGGATGGGAATTTTTCACTGTCAGGAAGAGACTCCTGTTGACACAGAGGGCAGAGTTTGCTGATTTCAGCAGGATATGGGGAGAAACCTATCCTGAAATTCTCACCAATACTCTTCCTCTATTTTATTCAGTAATATTTCCCATTGCAAATTATATTCAATGTGGAAGAGACTCATATTTCTATCACAAAGTGGAATGTGCAAGAAGCTGTCCAAAGTAATACATAAGAAGTAGGAAGAAGATTGTGTTTCAACAAAAGGAGATCCACAAGGAGTGCCAATCCCAAAAAAATTATAATACTCTGTAATAGTTTAACTAAAACATCATCACTCTTTTATCATTTCACTTACAACAAGCGTTGATGAGAATCTGTAAGATCCAAAGTCATGTTTTTATGTCATACGTTGTGTTGAACACAGTAAAGAGATACCCTAGTGTGCTGGTTCAGTCACTTTAATCATAATTATAACACAGTGGAGTGGTGTTCAGATAGTAATAAATATTGCCGTGATCTGAACTTTGATCTTTGACCTGTGTGGGAGGGGTCTTTTGCCTTTGTTAGGAATTTCATAAAAGTATATTTTTGGAAATGGAACAAACAAAGTATCTCTTTCCTCTGAACATCTGCAATTAAAAACATAACCTTCCAGCATGGTAGCAGGAGTGGGAAAGGCCTACGTTGCGCAGATTAATTGCTTTCTTCTCCGGTATTGTGTCGGGTGAAGAGGTTCATTTATAATTTCTTACATGTGGCCTATCGTCCAACTCATTGTGTGAAACTGGTTCCTTTAACCTTTGCTGAATGATGCATGATGGAGGCCATTTTCTCTTGGCATTGTTCATCTTTAAGTTCAAGGTGACTGTATGTGTGTGTGTGTGTGTGTGTGTGTAGACTGTTCAATCAGTGACAGGTTGAGTGTGTGTTTACAACGTAACCACTCTTCTAATGTTGTTCTCTCTTGCAACAAGAAATACTCTCACACCATTTCCATTCACTCTTAAGTCCAGAGAGTGAGTCCAGTGAGTGGACTGCCTAAAATGTTTCCAATTTTTTGGAAAGCAATCTAGCTAAATTACATTTCTTATTAAGTACGCACAGTAATCACAGTCCAGCTGAAGGCAGGTAGCTGCCTAACATCTGCTTACATGTTAATAAATATGAGATGCAAGTCTATGGCTGAGAGAAACATAGCTATCTAGCAACATGAGTATTCAAACAACTGATTTGATAGCTATCCAAACAGGCCAAAATAAGACCGTAGTATCTGAAATCATCTGGGCCTCGCTGACCACCTGTTTCAGTGGTACTCAGCATCTGTATCCTACCACTTTCTTTGCTGTGCAGATGTCGCAGGGCCAGCTGCAGCCATTGACTTCCTGTTCACAACTTCCTGTTACTCTGGGCTCTCTTGAAAGAGGAAGCTGGAGGCTGGCAGATAGCACCCCAGACAGATCAGCTATGATTAGGGGCTCCAGCAGAGCAGTGCAGGGCTAACAGGGTTCCTCTGATTGGTTGAGCTGTGACCAATTGGCTCTACTAGATTCCAAACAGTGGTTAATTATCCATTCACCTGCCCAGAGCTGTTGAGACAACCACAGTGGAGACCAAAACAAGACCAAGGCAGGTGTGGTCAAGCCCACAAGCCCAAGACAAGACAGGACAGAGACTCTGAACATTTAACGAGGACCACTTTGTAGGGACCATTACTGCAAGCTCAGTGTGGAAGGACAATTCAGTAGATGACCTGTCAATCAGAACACATCATATGTTCTTGTGTTTCAATAATAGCAGTAACAATAATGATAATAATTTTGCAAAATATAGATTGGTAAGCATGGTATTTCATGTCTTTGCAGGGCAGTTAAGTATGATTTTTGTATCTTTTTCATAACCACACCTTTAATTAGACAGTAATATCTGTCATGTCAAAGCATCTATTCAGCAAGCACCACTTTTTACAAAAGTGTTCAAAAGAATTTTTCAGGATCCTGCCAAAACCTTGGCCACTTTGCAGCTTTAGTCTTTTGGGACAACAAATTTTACTGTAAGTGTGACATAGCGCATATGTTCTCATCTGGAATATTTCTGTTTCAAATCCTGCCCAGGAAATGTACTAACTGTAAGTTTTTTATAGTCATACATAATAAGAAAACAGAGAAAATGTACTTGTAACTTGTATTATTAATACAAAAAGTATAACAAATATAAAAAATATAAAGTATAAAAAAAGATTATTTATATAATAACAACAATGATATTACGAGCGCGGGATTTCAAAAACAGACCTCTACTCTATCACAGCCGCATACAAGTTACTGCTCAATATACCTTTTGCATTCAATATGTCCCCTCTCATTAGAATGTAGTAAAATCAGTCATGTTATTTCAAGCAAATAAATACGTTAGATAGCTCACATGTTCATTTAGTGAACACTTTAGCTAACCTTATAGGTTTTCGTCTTTTCACAATGAGGCGATAAATAGCATTGCTGATTCCGTTAAAGCACAGGGGATGGGAAGGTAGAAGACAAGGGGGGTGGATTTTTTCCAAGGAGGATGGCATCCCCCCACATCCCCCCTCAACTCAAGCCCTGGTATTACCTCACAAAACCCTAGCAGGATCCATTCAACATCGCACATGATCCCTTAAAATCCTTAAAGATCTTTTGTAGGATCCTGAGGGGTCTTCCCAAGATGCAACATGATCCTGTACAGGATCCTAAAGTCCGTGTGAGAATCTTTAAGGACCATACCAAGATCTTACAGGATCTCTTGAGATGTCTTAACACAATTTTCCAATGGGTTCACTGAGAGCAAAAAAGGTACTTAAAAAGTTTTGTGCCCTGGTTAAAATGATGGTCCACTTTCTTTGAAAAAATATCACAAAAATGTGAATATTGTACTTTTGTTAAGGGATGGTAAATATGTTTCCAAATAAAAGTAACACATTTTCTACCTGGCTACTCAAGGTTTGGTAGTTTTGGTTTTCTTTTCTTTATTCCACATGCCACTCTTTTGCCAGCTGAATTTTCAGAGCTCTCAGCCAGCATTGTGAGGCAATATGTTTAAGTGTACTGAAACTCAGTGACACCGAGTTGCTCAAAACACAGCTACTGGGCGAAAACCAGGAATAATGGAAGCTTATCGTTTGGAGGCAATTTCACACCAACTCGCCCCTAATTGAACAGTCTGTTTGTTACATTACATCTCCCTCCTCACCACCCCCACCTCACCAAGCCGCTGGGAGCGGGCTGAGAAATGACACCTTCCACGTCTCATTGAGCTTCTTCCAGCTTGAACAAAACACAAAAAATAGGAAGGGATTATTGGACAGCTTGAATCATTGTTCCTGAAAAAAAAGAATCAGTAGCCCACTAGCCATGCGGACTTAGATACTCCATGGATGTGCGTTTGTGTTTTGTGTGTGCATGAATATGTGTGCAAATGTGCATGAATATGTGTGACCACAAACAGACTAATTCAAAAACCCCTTTTGCTTCACAATTGTAATTATGTCTATTTTCAAAGCCAATGTTACGTTCAAAGTGGACTTCTGTGGGTTTAAGCAAAACAGATAATGCATATATAAAATTCCAGGTCTCGCAGCTCTCCTTTTCTATACGGTCACACACACGGAGAAAAAGCTTGCAAGATTTTATGCTTCCTGTCACTGCTTCTTGTTCATCAGTCCCAATTTCTGTTCCACTAATTGGGAGATGACTTTGTATTAATCAGCGACAGCAAAGAGGTTGAAGAAGCCAGGGAACACTTAATTGGGCCACTGATTGGCCAAGACTAATTGGCTAAGTTCTACAGAGGCAGGAAGGGAGGGACCAAATGTGGAGACCTGCACTTCTTTGCTGTGACATACACAACCAATTACTGTAAAAACAGAGAGCCTTTTTTTTTTTCTTTCTGCCTTAATTGCTGGTGTGAGCCCTGAATCCAGTTTCTTTGTGTGCTAATTGCTTGCCTGCCTGTAAAGAGAAAGCAGAGATGGGTGTTTGTAATGGGATGAGATAAATACATGCTTATTAATGATTAAATGTTGAATTTATGTTATTTTTGGCTATGAGGCTCATCTGTGCTTTGGGCCAAGCATGAGACAGAAGTCTCCGGAAGACCATGGCACTTTGTTTTAAGAGGTGAAGCCCTCATTTATATGGCTAATCACGTTGATATAAACAGGTTGTATTGGCTCAGGAGTAACATTATTGCGTATTCCATTCCTATGACCATCAACATAAGCATACAGTTTGAACCCTTGATGAACATGAACAAAACAGACCATATAAAACAAACAACAAACAAAATAAGTTGTAGTTTATACAGAAGAAATATATTTTATTCTAATACAATTGATCTTAAAATTGATCCCTATTTTGAGTAAAATGAGTTTTCTAAAAATGCAGGCAGTATCAAAGGAATAACTCAATGGGTATAAGATTAATTTCTTGTCAGCCATCACTTTTCTGATTCTGAACATACCAGTAATATAATAGCTATCTGGCTACCAAACCAGAACAGATGCATTGGTATGGTTTTTTTCTTTGAATGATAAAAGCATCTAAAAAAAAATTTATCCTGCCAGCTAGCTAACTTTAGGAAAAATGGCTGTGTTTGAAGAAAGTTGAGTAAATAGGTATTTATTTGGCAGTTTATACTGTAGTGACCCGAGAGCTACCCTTGCAGTAGATTAACCATTATGCTTAGCACCAGTTTTTTTTTATTTTGCAACTTAACTGTTGAATGACAGCTTAATTCTTTTGTGATACTGTCTTCCACACTGTTTGAGCTACCTGCTTTGATTTAGCAGTGCGTATTTGACTGCAATGGTGTGAAGTGTCATGTGAATGCATGTGGTAATTTGTGACCTTTTGCCTTTTTCTGTAAGTAAGCTGTGGATTACCTCTAGAGCAAGTAAAATGTCTCAAGTCTCATACATGGAGCTCCTGTCAGCTATAGTACTTTTATTTCTACTGTACACTGTTTAATCCCATCAGTACAAATAAATAGAATTAATTTTAAAATTGTAATTATGTTTGATTTAATTTTAACTGATTTTCAGGGGTATAAATTCAAATGTTACTAATTTTTTATTCTTTTTTTAGAAAATTGTATTATATATTACTTTTTCGAAAAAAAGAATAAAGGTTGCTAATATTTTCAGGTTAATAGGCTGAAAAATATAGTGACAAAAATAGACTAATCGAGTACATGAGACTGTGTGTCACAATTTATGGACATACATACATTCACTCTAATGTAAAGTCATTGTGAATGTTGCATGAGATACCCAGGCATGGAGATACACTTACGCACCTGGAAACATTTCACATCTATCAGTGGCTCTATCGATCCATCCAATCCCCTTTGAGAAACACACAGGCTCCACCCCTTTCCTCTACTGTCACAGATATGATGAAATACACACACTGAGAGACTCAGGTTACCTTCTTCATTTCCCTTTATCTCCCTGTTTGGAGTGTCAGGGTTATTAATGAATCTATAGGTTTGTAGACAAAAGCGGAGAAGGGGTGAGGGACTACCAGCAGTAAATATCAGTAGGAAAAATGGCTTGTGATTAATAGCACAGATTTCATTAGGCAGCATAACAAAAGGTCAGGATCCTACAGATGCACCTTGCGAGTGATAGAAAATGCAAACGCCCATAAGTATTCTTAGACACAATTAACCTTTTGCGTCGTTTTCGTTCAAAGGGGAACAGAGGGTGCTCTGGAGATGGGGATGACATTGTCAGCTCGAGTGTCCAAGCTCTGCTACCACTTTATTATCCTCTCCACACCAGCACACGCTGAGAGCAGCTTTTCTCTCAATGCTTCCATTTTGTACCATTTTTTGCTGTTTCACCTTTGCTGGTTTTTCTGTTCTGTCTTCTCTCCCAACTTTCCCCCAAAAAAAGTTCTATTTCTATTTTCTCGTTTCGCATTCTTAAGCCCTCTCATTATCGTTTCCGTAATTCGAATGCCGCCCTTGTTCACATACGGGGACTCATCACTTGGAAAACATATTGGTTATTAGAGGAAGCCATTTTGCTAATTGTGCCTGCCCTAGTGCTTGTGGATTGACAGGCGCTTGCACATTTGTTCTGAATTAGGAGCATAAAGCACCGCAACACCTGCTCAATGTATAAGCGCTAACTGCTTCCAAACCATCAGAAATGAATGACTGGGGGATTTTATATGAAACCAGGTCCCATATGCTGCTTTACAGGAGATGCCATTATAACGCCCACAGCATAGGAATGGGTATTCAACAGATGACCGTCCAGTTCCTTCCACGTAGCATTGATTGAGTGTATTTTGCTGAGTGCTTGGCAATGCCCTGTGTGCCCTCTTGCTCAGATGGTGCCAGGATTGCAGAGCATCGGGTTTGCAGTTCACGCCTGACTGTGGTGACTCGATGAAGCAGCGATGGTAGATGCTGAGTATACCGTGGTGGCAATATAATTGTTGGAATGACAGGAGCAGCATTGTGCCTCAGCAGCTAATTCTTACAGTTCTACAGTTTCTGATTATGGCCTAAAAAAAACAATGTAGGAAGCAACACTAATGAAGCACATCTGGTGTTCACACCCTCCCACTCACCCCCACCCCTCACCCCTTCTCTGTGTGCTGTGAACGCCCGACCAGATTGTAAGAGCTGGGAGAAGTGTGAGGTTTGGGGGGGGTGGGGGATACAGGAGAGACCAACTAGAGGGCCAGGAGCGAGAGGCTGAGAGGGGTGTGAGCAGATGACCACCAGAAAAAGCTGCTATTGCGTTATGCTTTAGGGTTTACTCAGATACTCAGGTCTGCGTTTCCCAGACTTCAAATTCTTATCGATTCAAACTGGATTTTCCGGGTTTGCAAAAAGGCTTAAATTAAATGTTTTAACATCCTTGACATTTACAAGACAGCTTGAAAGCCCACTGCAATCCCTCCAGCAAGTCCGAACACATCACAAAAGCCATTCTCTGTAATGTCCTGTCATTTTACGTGTGATAATTAACTCAAAGGCTTATAGACGTGGTTGGTTTTCATTGAGCCTTCAGGTCATCCACATAGCCATTATTCTGGCAAAATGTCAATTTTATTTATTCAGGTTTTGACAAGTCATTAATCGAAAGATATCCACCGAATTAAACCTATAGATAGGGCCCACTGGGCATCATTGATGCTACAACTGCTAACACAATTAGACTGATCTGGGAAATCTGACCTTTGATTGTTGAGTATTATTCATAAAAATAAATAATTTGCATTCTGATGCGAAATGTTCTGCTCATCTCCATACACAGTCAGAACACAGTCTCTTTGATGAAAAAGGAAATAACAAGAAAACAGCGTCTTGCGATGTTAAAGGTCAGAAATGTTCTGTGATGTCCTTTCGCCCTCCGTTTCTCGGAGGCACCCACGCGGAAGGAATTTGTTTTTCCGTATGCCTCTGTAGTCCTCCGTCTCTCGTGAAAGCGGATGGATCACTCTGTTACAAGTGTACAAGAGATCATCAATATTGAATCGCTGGTACACACAAAATCCACTGCATGCAAATCAATGACTTTCTTCCAATAATGTATGACACCCAAGAATACAACCGCAATAAAGGCAGCTGTCTGGAGAGTTCTAGGATTTGGATTGGTTGATGCTTGTGGTTAGGGTCCAGATCCCTATTGGTGATCATTGGTCCAATGTAATTGATTATTTACATATCATATGTGCCTTCCTTAATTGACACACAAGTGGATTCCCTTTTAATTATTGTTTTACACTTCATAATGATGTAATAAAATAATAGCAAAAATAGCTAAACCTAATAAAATCTTTCTTTCCTGAGATTCTATCAAGCATCTGCTAGAAAGATGACAGAATAGATACACAAATGGTTTTTCCCGAGGTCCTCATGTTTGTCACACGCTGGAGTGGTCTGCTGTTTTAAAAGCTGCGAGCGGTGGCTCGCCGCGCCAGGTCTCTCGCTCAGCTCGACAGATGGGAGTGTGCGGAGACCAGCGGAGTGAAGCGCGGGGTGACCTTTTCTGCGGCACAGAGGTGGCATCACTGTGACAGTGTGACAGAGGGAGCCAAACCCTCAGTATAATGGATGGGCTCTCTCAAGGTTAGCATCTCTCCTCCATCTCTCTTTTTCTCTCTCTCTCTCTTTCTCTAGATTGTAGTTACACCTCTCTTGCTCCATACCTCTTTCCTCTATATATCTATATATTAATTTTCTCACCTGTCATTTATCTCTGCCGTCCTGCTTGTCCAAATTTAAGTCTTTAATTAAGCCTATGATCTGGGTCTGTGAGTCTCGCTCACTCTTATATTTCCTTTTGGTTATTGTCTCGCATTGTTTATTGTCCCTCCCTGTGTACGTTGTCCACATACGCGCATCCATACAGATGGCCCGGGCGATGAGCTCCTGGCAGGTACCGCCGCACTTTCATCTATTACCGTGAGCCCGAGTCTGAAGGCTCCTTCACTTTTGGTGGGGTGAGAGCTCTCATTCCGCAGTCTGTCAGAAGTGAAGTGGGACCACATCCATAGATCACGCTATTAGACCGCTGTTATGTCAGACCGAGTGGAGCTCAACTGCAGAGGATGGGGATGGATTTCAATGTATTACCTGGCAGGACTGGATAAGGGTAAACTTAATGTGACAGAGGGGGCTGAGGAATGAAGTGGAGATTCCTTGGCCGCGACAGAGCGTGGGGAAAGCGCCGGGGTATTGTGGCCGAGGTTGACTGCAGATTGTAACGCTGCATTAGCATTGTCACAGATAGCCCATATGGCCTGTTTTTGTGTGGCGCTGATTGTAACAGTCAGATAAGAGTCTGACTGGAGCGTAGAGGATGAGGCTGAGGCTAAATGTACAGGATGAGGCTGAGTTGGTCTTTGGAATGTAAAAACCACGAGTCAGACCATAGCTAAGCAGTCAGCATTACCCAGCATGCTCCTTGTTTAATCTTATATAATATTGGTTAGACATCCAATTGATTAGCCTGTCCATGGAAAAATCTTGCACACAAAGTGGCCCATTCCTATTTGTGCATGGATGCATGATATTCTGTGTGATGTTATGTAGTGTCACATGACATCACGTGAAGGGGTACTCACCGATCAAGAAAAAGGAGTGAGAAGCAAAAACAGTTTGAAATGGGAAACTGTGTCTTTATCTGCAGGCTATTCAACTGTTTATGGTAACAGTGGAAGAGTTGCATGAAGATGGCAGTGCGCAAATTTCAGTAGGTACTGGCTCCTTCTGCTTTCTTTCTTTGTGTGTAGGAGGTGGATTCTTTACTATGTGTCTGTCTTCGTCATGTTCTCACAGTTGGAGGAGCACTCCATGAGTTAAATGACGTAGCAGAATGGCATCAATTAAGAACGTAGTGGCTTTACAGCTTCATAATGCATAGAAACATGGACGAATCCTAAGCAGCAAAAGAACTTTTTGATCAGAATTAGTGATTTTGGTGGGCAGCTGAGAAAATAGCTGAGCTAAGAAATTCACAAAAGTCATGTCATTCTCAGGTTCCTGCAATCAAACACAGTAACTATCTGTACAGGAATTTCATACAAAAGCAATATATTGATATTGTCCAAAGGATGGTTTTCAATTGTGATGGTGTCTTGGTGAATATGCGTTATCTTTGTTTTATAAGTTTCACCAATGCACCTGACAGTGGGATATGTGCTGTATTTCTTATACACTATCATGGAGCACTTAGTATACATGTCATTGACTGAAAATGAATCATACCATAATTTCATAAAGTCAGATTAATACACAGGCTTTAGGAATAGTGGTCCTCCCACGTGCAGACTGTTCTCTGTGAAAAAAACATCCCCTCTTTAGAGTGAAAGCACTTTGCCACGGGTTGAATGGATGCTGAATTTGCATAAACACGGCAGTGACTAAGGGCAGTGGTGAGGAAAACCAGGCATTAAAAGATTTGGATCTTGAGCTCTGAAAAAATTCAGATTCTCAGCTCTAAAAACATGTACGTGACATGAATGGCTCGGCACAGCAGGATTATTTTTTAACGCTTCTCCAGTGCCTCTTGATTTAATGTTTGGGCTCCAGGCACATTCTCAGGCTGCCAGCCTGCTGATGCCTGAATGACACTGACGACAGTGACAGTCTTTCAGCCGGGTCTCTTTTGGGTTATTTGGAACACGCCTTCGGTATCTATCATCACAAATTCTATTTCTTCAGCATGTCAATGGACCTAACCAATTACAGACAAAAAATTAATTTTTGTTGTACCGCAACATTCTTTTCCTCAGAGACTGTACTCAGGTACAGTAGCTGAAGTATAGTATTAAAGGTCACATGGTTTATTTGGCCAATAGCCTACCAGGTAAATGTCATCCTGTAGTTGGACACAACAAGGACACAACTGGACATTGCTGACATTTGATTCCTACATGTTAAGGTGGGTCATATAAAATGATCCAATGGTTCATTTTGTATGTGATTGCCAAACTTTCTCAGCCCACAACCAATTTAATGGGCGAATACATTTTCTCCAACTCACTCATAATTCAACGATTCACCCAATATTTAAGATGTGGCCGTGTGTTCCACTACGAAATCAAAATTCCTTTGTTCACGAAGATCTGCGTAAATGGCCACTTGTACAGTGTAATGACGGCAGTTTTTTATTTGACTGCTATGCATTTTATATATTTTGTAAGGTAATTATTTTGTATATTAATTGTTTTTTCATGATAGACCACCTCAGACCCTCTGATGCGCCCCAACCAAAAGTTTGGAAATCGCTGCTTTCATCAATATATCCAGCTAATTACAGTCAAACACTGTGTACCTGTGTCACATTTTGCAGTTCCACCAGCGGATAATCCACCCATGGCTTGTGATGAATGACAGCCCACATCGACATATTTGTTACCCCGCTGCAAACGTGTTAATTGTTTCATCATGGAGCTTTAATTGTGCGATTATGGCTGAGTGTGGATAAAGACTGCGCCATCCCAGGGCTGTGGCGCGGAAGCGGGATCCCGAGAACGCCGCATCCTTTGACAAACAGCATTCCTGCCTCATCCATCACGCATGGCAATGTGAGACATTCATTACAAAGTTTGAGGACGCTAGCTGTTCTCACCCGCCCGTTTTTCTGCTAATATCGCTGTCTGTGTTTGAGATTGTGTAGCATGACTGAGTATTAGTTATTTTCCCCTCTTATTACGGATGGAAAAATGCTGAACAGCAGTTAAAAAAACGAGGCAGTACATTAATTAAATGCAGCAATTTGCTTTCCTCTCTTTTGTTGCAGGGACAGCAGTGGTAAGATTGATGAGGCAGGGTCTAGTACATGAGAACCCACTACATCTATATCTGTGGCTAATTGAGATGCAATGCCCATTAGCTGGGCAGTATATATTAAGGTGTCAGGTGTTGTATTCTAATTTCCCTCAGCCTGTCGTCTTTTTGTGTTTCTCGTGGGTTCTCATACATTAACTGTCTCTAAACTGACCACTGATACACTTGAGATATATAGTTTTGGACATGTTTTAGATTTTCAGTTTGTATTCTTAGATCCTTGTGTAGCTGTTGCAACTTGCAAGTTGGATGCATTTGTGGAAGTGTAATTGGCTGTCATTGTCATATTTTTACCTTGTTTTGTTTCACACATGCCATGGACCTTTTACCCATTGAGTTATGTAATGATTGGTTAAGGAAATACTGACTGAAACAGGGATTAGGATCAATTCAGGGAACGAACATAAAATATTCAAGAGGGTGGACTTTTTCAGGGGAAAGAAACAAAAACAAAATCACTTTAAAATGTTCCAGAGACATAACGGTATTTTTAAAAGTGTGTAAACTGGTTAATAATAGCTCCATTTTGTGCCGATTGTTTCTTCTCCTCACAGATTAGGGAAAGGCCCTTCCCGTTTTGCCTAGTTAGTCACTCCCTGATCACTATCCTGTCCCCGCTAGTCATGATGCATCACAAAAAATGTTCCAGTTTCACTGCTCTCTATATGTTGATTCAGGGCATGTTAATTTTTTGTGAGATGCAGGCTTTTTAGCCCTTAGCTATTTTGACGGATATGGACACACTGCACACTGGTGGGTCTGTTCCATTCTTACTGTTGGTGAATGGGATAATTTAATCATAATTTAAAAGTGCTCTGCATTTGGATTCTGCTTATCACTGCTGTGACAATATTTACTGAGTTTGTTGTACTTCCCTCGTCTGGAGCCTGTTGTGACCTTGTCGTTATTCGGTTAACCTTTAACCTTTCGGGCCGAACACTGGAACAGAAAATGTACACTTTTGTTTAGAACAAAAAAAAACAGATAAAGGGTCTGTTCCGTATCTCTGAATTAAATATCTGTATTTAATTAATCCCAAGTACGTCTATTAAGTTTCAAAGTATTCGTTTCCATTTGGTGTTTGGGGGTGGGCGTGGGTGTTTCTGCTCTTCTTTATGTTTCTCTTTCAACCACACTCAGTGTCTCATCTACTCACAGGAAGATATTGATCAGCTAACCGATTAACTAATTCAACAGGGATAAGTTTATCATTGAAAATACTTTCCCCAGTAACTAAAGGAATCATAACATGGCAAATTTTTAATATCAGATGTTTTACCTAAAAATTATGTAATTTGACGTAATTAAAGCATATGTATCATACTTTAATTAATGCCATTAGTATACATGGATCTTCCGAGTCACCATTCCTGTCAGTTCCATAGTATCGTCCGCCTCTCCTGTTCTCACCCCTGCTCGCCCTTCTCACCTTCCCCCTCCCTCGCTGTGGAAGGTTTGGACCGCCGAGCCAGCTGCTCTCTTCACCGCACACTAATTAATGCAGACAGACTTAGTTAAGATGTCACTTGGAAACATCCACGGCGAGGCGAAGTGACAGCGAGCAATCGGGATTCGATATCCCGGCGCTACAAAACTAACTGGATAAATTGGTGTCCTAAAAAAGGTCAGGTCTACCCAGAGAACGGGTGGAGAGTGACCCCGTCCCACACGCTCCGTTCCCCCCTAGCCGAGACACTCCCTTGTGGGTCCATAATTGCCGCTTCTCCTGCTCTCCACTACTGACCACCGCGATCCATCTGTGTGGTCACCACGTTAGCACATTCAACAGCGATATCTCTAAATCTACAGATAACAGAAATCCATAAAACCTTACAGGCTCACTGTATAAAGCATGATGTAACCTACTGGGACTGCCTGGGGGGAGGCAGGAAGAGGTTATAGGACCGAAGCTCAGCAGCCTCTACCCTTGTAGATTTCTTACAAAAATTCTGGATGGCCTTTAATTACTGACTGAAAAATAATTGGCAAGGATAGCCTGACTTCTAGGAATTTTCTATGTAATTGTGAACAGTCTGTACTGTCCTTGAAATCATCAATCTAAATTTGTGTGCAGATTTAAATTGAATGTATGGTTGTGCATGTATGGTTTGCTTTTGTAACTATAATGCCTGCATGCTTGTATTTTCCTCAATTGGTTGGGGTTTTGCAAAAAAAAAAAAAAATTCAAACCTGTGAACTCAATATGGAGTGCTTTTTCAGTCTTTGTATATTGAGAATTTATCTACTGAGTTGGATTCTCTTTATATCCTATATCCTATCAAAACAGGTGCTGGTTGAGATATTGGCCATGTCAGTTTCTGTCAATTCCTCACTGCCTGCAGTGTTCATTCATCTTAATTTACTTTCAAACGATATAGAAATCTGCTGCTTAGCTTATCTTATCTCTTCGTTGTTGTGATGCTTCTCTCTGTTGGGTCACCTTTGCCATTCAAATCCACTTCAAGATCCTTGCTCTTGCTTTCTGCACTTCTTTCATTTCTGCTTAGTTTTTCCTGGTATCCCATTATATTCCAGTGCATAGCATAGCTCATCCTTGGCTGTTACTTTGGCTTCTAATAGATCCCTGAGTGTAGGATGAAGTCACTGCCACAATTAGACCCAGAGTGATAAGTGGACAAAATATTATAGCGTAGATGTGCTTTATGATTATGTGTGTGTTAATTTCCATTTTTTTTTATTAAATATTTGCATGTTCACATAATCATGTGAAGTATGTGCTGTACATCCATTTCTTATTTTTTCAGGACAAATACACCTCAAGAACATGGTGGTTGTAATGTTCTGTGCACTGTAATTCTATATCATTTTCATGGTCTAAATGTGTTTTTATTTTTTAGATTTATCATGGATTCTGGAATTCGGAGTACCTCTTCCTTACAGTATTGTTGCACTGCTATAAATTCAGCTGCATTTGAGATGCAGCGGGCTGGTCTTTATAAGATGTTTCAGGCATGTCTAAGTGGACTTCAGGTGAACATTTGCACGCAGATAGGCCACACTGATATCCTACAGAGCATTTTACAGAACATACGGATACCAAGAGGGCGGGAAGAGACACCATATTAACAAAGTACCTTTGACATTGTTAGCATTTGTTAGCAATTGATTTAAAGAAGTGGTATAATGGAGACCGGGATAAGCAGAAAGGGAATATCAAATTGGCACATCCGTGTTTGAAATTCTATCTTTGTACATACATTTACATTTGTACTGACAGGGGATGTGGAAGTGATGATGCATTGTGATGTTGGAGAAGTGTGAAACCTGTATTATTTATTAGAGACCGCAGACATACTCTTCTATAATGCCAATTATAGCATAAGTGAGTGAACCTATTGGGCAACCTATGGATAACCTTTTACGTTATCTTTGGCAGTTCATTACACAGTCATTGTGCCTTATCTTTCATGCCCCCATGTACGTAATCAAAAATGATTTCTATCAGTCGATCAAAGGACTAAAAAAATGAAGTTAATCAATTAATCTGAACATATTTAATTTTTCGATAATTAAACTTGATGTTCAGATAAATTTTTTACAGTATAGTCGGGTGCATCCACTGTCCAGTGCCAGTCTCCCTTGTCCTTCAAGACAGGATTCGGGCACTTGGTGATGAATTCTTCTGCTGTAGCTGGAAAAACCACAAGTTTAACCTTGAATAGCAAATGAGGGCGAGGAGACAGGGAGAGGAAGGGGTGACGAAGGACATAACTACCTGACAGAGGAGTATTTACTCCACTCTGGCCTGCTGCTGCCTAACACACACACTCACACACACACACAATTAGTAAGAAATATTTAATACTGTCTGGTTAAATATATGTTTGCGTATGGAGATACCCGCTGTGCTTTGGCAAACAGAATGATTTGCCGCTCTCTGAAATGGGAGTTTGGGGGATGCTGCACAGTATCTGTAGCTAAACCTGTCACTTAAAACAGATTGTGCTTAATTTCCAATAAGGTGCTTAAGGAAAGATCCCTAATCAAAGCTTTAATTACACTCCCTAGTCATTAAGGAGAGATAATTTGGTGAAAAAAAGTGTTGGTCCTTACAGGGAGCATAGAGTGCCAATGCAGCAGTTTCTGCTTAGAAGTAAGCTCGGCCAATCAGAAGGGGAGATATTTTCTGCCACACCCAGTCACAGAGTGCCAAGTTGAGGCCAAGAGGTTGGCCCTGTTCTCATACCGATCTCTCAGTCAGAAAAGCAGGGCATGCTCAAACTCATTCGATTAGCAGCCGTGTTAACTGACCAATCAGGGATCAGTGTCCTTACTCTTCTGTTGCTTTCTCCCACCTTTGCTTTCTCCCACAGCCTCTAATCTTTCTGCGATTAGTGAAAGCAGATAAACAGTCTACGGGAATATCTGTCTGGTTTGGAGCAAACAGAGGGGATTCTGTTTGGGTCGGGGCAAACTTGACTAAACAAGAGGACAAGTAGACAGGTCACACTCCCTCCCTCTTTCCCTCCCTCCCTCCCTCCAAAATTCTCCCCTCAACAGAGAATCAGGTCAGATGGAGATGTGATATGTACTGTATGTGTATTTTTCATTTTTGTGTCTCCTCTCTCTACGTGTGTGTGTGTGTGTGTCTGTGCGTAGTGGAGTTTGGTTAATAATCCTCTGACCGTTTCATTACAGTAATCAAAGTGGGATCGGTTGTGGTGGCAGGATGAGTTAGAGCTCAGGGCCTCGGCTCATTAACTCCCTGTGACCGCGGCGGATCGCTCCCGGACAAATTGGAATTGCCTCCGCGGTCCGTGGTTTTCGGCGAGCAGGGCTCTTGTGGGGAGATATCCTCCCGTATCGTATCGCCACGGTGATCATGCCACCCAAGCCTCATAACTCCTGCTCTCCCCGGCTGGGCAGATAGGGGGACGGAGGCAGCTTTATGGGAGGCGCTGCGAGGGGAGCCAAAGTAACAGAGATCGGGAGGGGTGGGGTGGGGGGTTTAAACACTGCTTTTTTGTGTTTATGCTGCTGTCAGTAGACAGCAAACTGGATGTCATAGTTTCCAATGAGTATGATGCTAGTTGAAGCTAGCAGAATATTCTGTGTACCACAGTGGTAGATGTTACTTGCCATCAAAAATTACTTTTCTGTCTACCATCACAATTTATAGCTAAACTGGATGTTGACTTCCTCAGAAAACATTGTGGATACCGACAACAATAAAATCATCAATAAAAATACTGAAAGTAAATCATTTTAAAACATACATTTTATGGGAAGCATAACTTGGAATGTGTCACCTAGCAACATCCACTGGCAACGGACATTTTTGTGCTGTGTCTTCTTGCCGTCCACAATACCTTACTGTTTTCCCGTTAACCTTACTATTTTGCAGTCTCCTGTCATTCTGCTGCTATTTATGCCAGTGTCCATGTGAATGCACAATGGCCCTTTTCACTCTGCTAAGGCCACCGTTTCTGTGTGGTTAACTGTGCAGATGCTGTCAGCGCTTAGGTGATTGTTCCCTTTCGGTTAACTGCGCAGAGGTCTGCGCTTCGGCTCGGCCCTCAGGGGCCCTCAGTATCCGACTCCTCCTGTTTCCTCCATCGCTCCCTGCAGCCCCGGTCAGCCCAGAACCCATCAGGTTCTTGTGCGAGACTAAAGGAGCGAATCGGCTCTCCTCCGTGAGTAACGGCTGCCACTGTCTCCTCACAGCAATAAAAGATACATTCCGAGCCACTTCCAAATGGATTCCATCGGAGAAACTCAACTTTTTAAGTGAGCCACTTTATCCACCTTCCTCTACGGCTGTCTGACTCTCACTGGGTGTCTGTCTGCCTGGAGAACAGCCCAGCTGCTCCTTCCAGCGGCTCTCATCGCTACTGAACGATCTCAGTAATAAATGTGCAGTACGTCTTCAGTGACAGGTACAAATGACTAATATTTTGCTGCTCTGTAACCTGGCCGTTGAGATTTAATATGGGCAAAAACAAATGAAGAAACTTAGTGCTGAAAGCCACGAGGCATGCTTCCCGAGCCATCGGACTTTTTATGAACGTCACCGAGCGGCAGAAAGTGCATCAACCATAATCTGACAGTAATCTAATTAAATCAAAAGAAAACTTGAAAGAAAACAGCCAGCCAGAAGAGGCACCTACCCTGCCAACAGCCCGTAGGATGAATATAGATGATAATAAAATGTACTTAATCACAGCTGCTTCTGCTGCCTGCTGGGCTGTGCACACACAGACACACATGCACATACACTCACACACACAAACAGGCACACCCACATGTGCATCACACACACACACATATGCTTAAAAACACAAAACATGCGCACACACACAGACACATATGTTCAGACGCATGCACTCAGAAAAACAAACACACACACACATGCATATGAAAACATGCACATATTCACATATGTTGTCACACACATACATTCACACCCAAACACAACAAAATGCACACACACACACATATACACACACATATACTAACACGCACAAAAACATGCACATCCACATTCAAACATACACACATGCTCACACTTACACGCATACACACAAAAACACAGTCACTCAGACACACACACAGGGAAATGTTTCAAGGCCATTACTCCAGTCCTTCCTCAATGTGTGCGTTTGTGTGCGACCATCCTGGAGCATGTGAAAAGGTTTGATCGCTGGCGCTTTGTGGGGACTTTCTGTGGAGATTGAGATAAGGACTTCCCCTGCCCGTCTCTTGCCCATATCCCCTCTCCTCTTTCTCCCATACAGGCCCTCTATCAGAATTAATTATCTGCTCACGTACCTTATCATTAAATGTAATCACAAAAAATAAAGGCCGGGGTGGAGAGGGAAAAATAAATAAATAAGATAGTGTAGCATTTTACGCTCGAGTCATTAAGACAGCACTATCTCCGGTCTATAAACCACAAGACCTCTTAACCATGACACCAAATGATAACTCCCCCCGGCTCCGCATTCTCCAGCGGTTTGAATAACCCAACATATTTCCCCCGCCACTGACGTTAATGGCGACCATGCTGCTTGTACTCACTCAGGTCCAGCTTACTGATTGGGTTCAGGGCTCTGGCTATCTTTCCCGCCAGTGACTCCGAGTTATGGGGAAGCCACTTCAATAACCCACTGGCTAATGCAATTAGCAACTGACCACCCAATTATTAGCGTTGAGCTAATGCATGTTGTTGAGAATGAATACTGATTGTCCTGGGGTTTGGAGTTGTGGGGGATTCTATCGCTGAAAATGCTACATGTGGTTAGAATTGTATGTTTTTCTAAATAAATCCTTTTCTTATCAAGGCAACCATAGGGCTGTCAAGGTCATCTTGCAAAGTCCCAATTTATGGCCCATTTGTCCCTCTCACAGAGGGGCCGAGGTCAGTTGTATCCATCCACCAACTTGTCCCAGCTCTTTGCTATGTGTGACCACATTTGGTAGTTAACACAACCCACACTTCAGTCTGCCCAAATGTTCTGACTATGTCTCTCCTACATCATTCTCTTGAGAGAAGTCATCAGTGTGTTCTTCATCGTACTGCATTTCATCTCTACGCAAAAGGGAAAAATATCCTAACATTACTTAATGGATATCATTTCACCTCTCCTTCAGCACCTCGTGATCCAGTCACTTACAGAACATTGTAGAACACCAGCTCAGATTAAGGGCCTTTACTCTTTGAGCAGTCCATTGATCCTGTATGGGGTCCCATTCAGAAAATCTGGAAACAATGTGGTTCAACATCACTCTCCCCATGAACTTGTAACTTGTTGTATTATCTTAACAGCTCTGTCTGAATAAAATAATGA
This sequence comes from Albula goreensis, assembly GCA_022829145.1. Lineage (NCBI taxonomy): Eukaryota > Metazoa > Chordata > Actinopteri > Albuliformes > Albulidae > Albula > Albula goreensis. The sequence continues at coordinate 39,417,495 of CM040745.1, forward strand.
CAGTCTGCTAGATACAATTACATCTTATTTAACATCATATATAAGTGCCTGAGTCATCATAACCTTAGTTACATATCTGCCATGTTAACAGAATATTAACTACTGTGACAGTAAGGATAAATGTTTGAATGTCACAGGATGTCATGTTTCATTTTTGCTTATAAACACAGGTCAATAACAATGAACTTGTTTTATATAACAGGTTTTAATGATGGACACAGAAGACTGTGGCGTCAAGCTTTCACCATCGAGATCTGAAAAAGCCTTACAGTGTTACATTAATGCAGGAACCGCTCCACCAAACCAGCAGCTACTTCAGCACAAGCAGCCACCACTCTGCATCTGAGGTGGAAAGGAAGGGAGTTTGTTAGGCTAATATGAGCTGGAGCGTAGTTAGGTGGCACACCGCGTGAACCGTTTCTGTTCATTTTGTGGGGACACCCAGGAACCCTTTCTCTTTAGCATAAGAATCACGGCATCTTTAATGACCGGAGTGACTTATGATTAATGTTTCATCTGAAATATGACATCTCCAACAGCACATTTTCCAGGTCACTGCATTGGACTTTATTGGCTGAGGGGAACACTGCCCCCTACTGGCCGACCAGCCTCACCATAGTTTTCCCAGGTTTCCCGTTAGAGCACAGAGATAATAACTGCAGAGCTTCAGCTATTCAGCAGGAGCAGGGTGCGTATGGGTGTGTCTGATACTCAGAGAGCAGATAATCATAAGGAAAAACAGGACAAATGATTACATTTACATTTCCATACAGCCTAAATCATTCATTCAGAATGGATCTTGTTTTTGCAAATGATCACTTTCCATAAGTGTTGTGGAAACTGTCCTGTTGGATCTTGACATCATTATCAAAACAATAATTTGTTATGCAGCAAGATTTCAGGAGGATTTATATTTTTTTGCAGATAGTACACTTTGGTGGGTATGAAGGTAGCCTGGCTTCTTTTTAATTTAAAAGGGTGTGTTGAGATTTTTTTGTTTGCACTCACAATGATAAACAAAGGATTTCCATCAATTCCAGCAAACCTGTGTTGTATAATAACCAGTTTAATCGAGAACAACATTAAGGAAATTGAAGGAGTAGGCAGCACGTCGGTAACATCCTCACTTGGGGCAGCGAGGGCCAGCTCTTATAATGAGAGTGGCAGGGTAATGGAAGTCTGACTGGGGAAGGTGACCCCCTGCCGCTCTGTATTTACTCACCGTGGCATAGGGATCAGGGCACAGAGCAGGGACTCAACCCGCCACGCACCGCCATGTCAAGGACAATGGAGTAAACCAGAGAGGGGAGAGGGCTGCAACATTCCCTTTATGTCGCGCAAGCACATTGACAACCGTCACTATACCGTCACATCTATAAACGCCATTGGAATCGTAATTTGGGTGGATGGGGGGGTGGAGACGCAGTGAGCAAACTCATTTCTGTCCCGTTATTAGGCTGTGAACGGCGCGGTTTGGAGCTCTTCTTTTTGTGAGTATCATTCCTCATTTCAAGGGCGCATTAGAGCCAGGGCGCAAGCGGCGATCCTTTGTGGAGGTTGGCCGGTTGATGCATTTATATCTCCTGATTACCGGCAGGCCCAGTGAGATAAGATCCCGGCTAAAGGAGATGTCCATAGTGACAGCCCTGAATGTGTGTTTGTCTGGCCTGGGAAGAAAAAAATCCATGGAACTCCACAAATCAGTCATAATTTGTGTGGTTGCAGACGCCTGATCCAGACAAATGTACATTTTATGAAGCAGCTACACAAATGATGTTTACTTGTGCCATCTTTCCTGGAAAGTTGCAAGTTTACATCAGCTGTGGAAGGAGGAAAATGCTACATTTTCAAAATCAGTATTTGCTCAGCAATACTTTAAACACATTTAGTGTGACAATGCTTTAATGCATATCCTCAAAATGCACCTGGGACTGAATTCACAAATTCTTTATAATAAAATTTATGAATTTAGTAACAAAACTAAAGATAATAAGCTTTCTTATACTTTTTTTTCCAAATCTCGCAAATATTTTCATAAGAACCAAAAAAAAATCCTCCTCCTGATTTACCCACCATTCTAACGATGCCAGGGTGGACCCCATTTCATCTCTTTCTTTGCTATACAGATGTAAAAAGCATAATAAAGCATAATTACACTGCCAGCATGTCCTGACTTGTCCTCTATCACTCGCCACTATTACACAACAGTAGTGGCAGTGTGTCCATCACAGATTTTTAATCAACGAACCAAGATTAAACTATAGGACTAAGAAGGCAACATGCAAGAAAGACAAAAGACAGCATAGAAGACAGAACGCAATGTCTACCTGACTTTTACACAACATCTAGCCACCCAGCTTCCCAGTAAAACAAAGAGCACTGCAGTAACTGTATATATGCAGAAGGATAGTTAGACACTATCCACCAGTTTCAACATGGAAAACACACAAACTTTTATAGCCACACACTCTGGGGAACCAATGCCAATGTCACTATTTTCCTCATAGGCAATGTTACAGGGGCAGCCATAATGTGAAAAATATTGAGAAATAATAAAATAACCAGATAAAATCAGAGGAGTAATATGCACCCACTTCCTCTGAAGTCTATGGGATAGGCTGAGCATACATTTTCATTTCAGGGGAAAAGGAGAAATAAAAATACACAAACACGAAATCTGACTAGATCACAATGGTAGACATTGTAGAAATGGATAGTCCAAAAACTGAAAAAATATTTTCAGCCACTCTTCCTTTACCTACATTTCCAACATATTTCTGATAACATCCTGATACTGTTTCCGGGTAACAACTTTTCAGTTGTTTTACACACAGACACAAAATGTTTGATCTGGATCGTCTGAGTGTGTCTCAGTGCCTGTGATGTGGCAGCTCTGGTTTCACGTTTTAAGGCTGTTACTGAACTCACGCTGAGCAAAACTGCATCCGTCACCAGAGCTAAGATATCTGTGTACATCCCCACCAGCTAAATTCCGGATAGCCCCAGGCAGCCGTGAGGTCACCCTCAACCAGTCGTGCCAGTCACAGCAGTAAAAGAATTCATTTCTTTGTTAAAAATGCATGCTAGAATTTGTGTCAATTGCCAATTGTTCCTGTTAAAAGGACACACTTGTATAGGTGACAAAAACTGAGATGTGTTAGCTAAACTTCAACGACCATTGCTGCTGGCTTCAGCAGGAGGAAGTTATGGGTATGGGGACCCCGCCATTCACATGATGACAAGCCCTTCATTTCTGTACACACTGCAGGTACACCACAAACTTCCCATGTTTCGGGGGATTTTGAGGACAGCATATACTCATGTTGTGCATTTTCAGGCCTGTCCAGACATGGCTCCCTGAGAATGATGAGATAAAGAGAACTAGCAGGCGAGGCCGATGTTAGCCTCACTAAAGGTCAAACCTCTGGCCGTAACCTGCAATGGCGTGACCTGGAGTTGAACATGCGATTCACACGTTGCTTTTCAGAACCAGATTCATGACAGCTTAAGCCACCATGAGGCCCCTCAGATAATCATTTTTATTAGACTGATATAATTGTTGGACTTTATGCAGGTTGCCCTTGACTAATAAATAATAGATATACCTGTCTATCGAAAAGCTGAAGCCGTTGCTATTTAAAAAATGTGTCATTGTGTCACGAATGAGCAGAGTCTTAAAATCTTTCTTAAATTTTTCTTATACTTCTGTATTTCCCCATACACACGATGAAGCAAATTAATAAAACCTGTTAGACAACTGCTATGTATCCTGAATGTATCCTGAATGAATATATAAGTACTTGGAATATTTGTTAAACTGTAACAATTATTGTCTTCTGAGATATAGCAGGTGACATTTTCACTGCAAAACCCTCTCTGTCCTCGCTTTTAAACGATAGTTGATTTCATTGTGGGCTATTGGTAAAGCTACTTGCAGATTAATTGTTTCTATGTTTAACCTTCACTTCATGGACTACTCATTTATTAAAAGAATTTATGGAGATGACATTCTGGATGAAGTCTGTGTTGAAAATATTGCGATTTGTATAGTTACATTACTGGTACTGGTATACTGAAGAAGTTTTTTCCTCATTGGCCTTCAAAATACCAACCGAACGCAGCCAAATCTTGATAATACACAATGCATCAGCAAAAGCAAAGCCAAGACTAAGACGCAGACAGTAACACATTGAAAAGGTCACTAACAAAGCAAGGATACAAAGGTAGAACATAAGATACACCACACATGGTATTAACAAGATAAGTCTTTCTCAATATTTTACAAGTCAATGTATTACATAGGGCAGCCTGTAGTCTAGTGGCTAAGGTAAATGACTGGGACCCCTGAGGTTGGTGGCTCAAGCCCCAGTCCAGCCACAGCAAGAACACCATTGCTGTTGGGCCCCTGAGCAAGGCCCTTAACCCCACATTGCTCCCAGAGGGATTGGCCCTTGGCTAGCCTAATCAACTGTAAGTCACTTTGGATAAAAGTGTCAGCTAAATAACAATAATGTAATGTTACATGTCAACCAAAAGTACAGTAGGGGAATTTCCCTGGGAGTTTCTCAGGAAGTTTTTATATCGGGCTTTGATTCCATCTCCTTAGCACTCCCCCAGATCTTTGCTTGTATACCTTTAGCGTTACATCCTTAACTGGAAGTGGCTTACCACTTTATTTTAACCGGATATACCAGGGTCTTCCATGCTAAAGGGCTAAAAAGTTCATAAAGTAATCAGGAAATATATGTCTGTTTTATACAGTATTGCAGTGTAATAATATATTTTGACACTTTGTTACATTAAGAATTTTTGCAAGATTTTTGTGTTTTCTTGATTGTATTTTTCAAAAAAAGACATACTTATTCATAACTCATAATGAATATGGAAGAGGCTTGGCTTAGCGTTTGCTAAAACTGGCATATTTTTCTGGATGAGCTGTCTGTAATCACGTGAATTATGATCGATATCGCGTTCCCTAAAAATCGTCTTGTGGAGAGGTCTGTATGCTGATCCACGCACCGCGCACTTTCCACACCTCAGCACTTTGGCGAGAGTGGCGGCGGTTGGGAAAGAACGTGGCGGTCAGTCCTCGGGCTACAGATGTTCATTACAAAGCCATCCACGAGCGTTCGTTCACTCGGCTGCTAGGTGGTGGGCCGCACCAACAACACCTAGGACCCGGGCTAGATACTATCCTTCTTCATTTAATGAGCCCACCATCCTCAGACTAGCGGAATGCAATCCATTATTTATCTAATTAGCGCTGAACCTCCTCTATAAATAACCCCTGAGATAAAATCCCTAAGGAATGGGGGGGGGGGTGGGGGTGGCTGTAATGACTCATACACACGGGGGTGAGATGGGAAAGACAGGCAACAGCTGAGACTCATAAACACACACACACGATGGCACAGAGGAGCATGGCAAACTTTCCATATGTGCACATGCAAACGAACAAGCACACACACACATCCAATAGCACTACTTTTTTTTTTCTCTGTTATTAGATATAGCAAACCAAACTCACTCCCTTCTGTTTTTAATTGGCTCTGTGAAATCAAAGCTGCAGGAGTAGTTCATCCTCTGATGCCATTATCACAGTATTTATGACTTCTTGTCATGACAGACCAATTTTTCAAAGGGAGCGCTCACACTTGGCTAATTCCCTCTTCTATTCTGCAATTTCTTTTTCCTCGTCCCGACGTCAAATTGGTATTTTTTTTCATATCGAAAAACACCACAGAATTTAGCGCTATTATTAAAGAAAATATATTTTCTTCTACGGTGTGTGTGCTCCTGTCTAATATGTGTCACCTGCGGTATGTGCAATGTGTCATAGTGCAAAATGTTAGTGGCGAGGAAATAAGAAACAATTTGAAATCTGAAAATTACACTCGGCGATGCATCTTGATTATAAAACCATTGATTCAACGATAATCAATTCAAAAATGTATCTGCCAGAAAATGTATTACAACTGTTATGTCTGAACCTCCACAATGTAATACACGTGGGTAAAAAAGAAAATTCTGTGTGTGTGTGTGTGTGTGTGTGTGGGTTGGGTGGGGGGTTGTAACACAATAATGCATAAAGTTGATAATATTGAATTAAGAGGGGGTGTCCAAGAGTGGCACATGTTTAAGATTCAATTTGACGGTGTTCCTGTTGATATAAAAATGCAAATTCATGAAGTTATTACATTATTCTATAAGAGGCTTGGCTGCAAATCTTTGAGTGTGTGTGTATTTGTTAGCATTAATGTACCTGTCAGCTTGTGGTGCATGAGTATAGTCTCACAAACCTTATCAGGGGTGGTGTTATCATATACAATCAATCACTTACCTGCATTAACCAAATAAAAGCTGTTGTTCTTCACCGCAAAATATTACTATTCAAGTCAGAGCCTTTGATACCCTATGGCAGCTCAACAAATTTTAGGGATATGGTTATCTCAGCCTGTTTGTGAGAACAAGTGTACAATACTGAGTATAGTTTGGTGAATGAGAGCACTCTGCCCGTGTCTTCTAAAAAAGTATTAGTTTAGGATTATTTTCGCTGGTTTTTTTCTGTATATATTAGTCTGCTACAACTGGCCAAAATTTTAAAGCTAATGAAAAGTGCAGAGGGTACGGTTAACCGCCAAACCACCTCCAGTCTGACTGCATCAGTGATATGAATAATGTCCCATCTCAATGGCTTTCTCTCGATGTCAGCAGTGTTCAAACCTTCAGCTTGGCCCGTAAACCGAAAACACTTCAATGTTATTCATTCAGCTGGCCCTTTAAAAAAAAAACAACCTCACTTCATCGGTAATTGAATTTCTGTTCAACATCAAAACTGATGCATCTGCCCGACGCGTTTGTCTCTTACACCCCAAGATTCGTTCCACCAGGACCACGTTTGACGCTGTTGCTCGGTATTCCTGGAATCTTATTCTGATGTCAGGGACTGGGGGGTTCAGGTGATCAGGTGTGATTTATCCGAGATGAAGAGAACCATTAGAGGAGTGTGAGGGGTGGAACCTGAAGGTCAGAGCTGAACAAATACAGACACACACAATGCCAGTTCCCAAAGTGAGGGTGGCTAGCTTCCCCATCTGCAGAAATCGAGCCTTCTCAGCTACCCTGGGCGCCCCGCACTCTTATTGTCCTCTTAATTAACCAAGCATGCAGTGTTATCCCTGCATATTTTACCAAAAAAAGCACGTCTCAGCAGGTCCTGAGATTGTCCCAGCACGTGAAATTAAAACAAACGCGAGAGGTGCAAAGTAGGCAGCTGAGAGCTACGTGGGCAGGCAAAATGGAGGGACTCCATTCCTCATATTCTCAAATGAGATGGCCACACAGACTTACTGACTCTGTGTGTGCTTCCATCTCTGTGTCTCTGGGAGCTGCTGTGTCACTTTTCTTGTAGGGACATCATAATTAACGCCAGGCTTACTTGATGACAGGCACGGAACGTACTTGTGTGACATCATAAGATGCCATGTTCTTATTTGCAAGAATAGTCTTTTTCTGGATCCCTTTCTGTATTTCAGCTGAGACTTTAAGTATGTGTAGATTCTATCAAAGTGTTGTGAAGTCATATGTGGTGTTGGCTAGGAGTCTCTCCAGGGAGGTCTTATCTCAGCAAGCCTTCCTGGTTAACTAAAGAATATATTTAAAATATGAATTCCATGTATAATTTACAGAAAATGTTTGTCAGTAATTAGGAGGTAAATGCACAAGGCTGTTTACAGAAATGCACAAACACAAACGCGCGAGATTTACAGAGCAGCTGGATTTGATCCAGCCTTTTGAGTGTGTACTGATTATGTCTCCCTCAATGTTCTCAGCCGTTTGTGTCTTCCACAGCAGCTGTTAAAATCCCTGTGTCAGTGTCTGAAAGGTTTGTCTCTCCTGTCACCTGTCACCTCCCCAAAGACTTAAACAATTGACAGCGGGGATAAAGCACTGTTTTTTTCCTTGTCATTTGTAAGCATGTGGGGTGGAGCGCATCATCTCATATTCTTAAAAAAATTTGATGGAACTACTGGATACAAGAGTCAGGTGTGTTTGTTGATTGTTTGTTGAATTGTTGATGTTTTCCACCTTCAAATTCAACTGGTGGTGCCGAGTTATGTAAATAAATCCACTTCCTCTGCGTCTGGCTAATCACCTTCATGAGAGGTGGAACATTTGCTGAAGAGTGTCATGGAGTTGGTTCCACAACATTTAAAAATTGTAGGACCCAATCAAAAACTGCCTTTAGCACATGTAACAATTTTTGCGCATTAAATATCAGAGGCATGAACTGTGATTGGAGCAAACCAAAAACCTCAACCAATCACATTATTTTTCCACCAGCAAAACAGTTTTGCATGTATTTGAGGACATATTTTAGAATGTAATATTATACAGTCTAATATACAATTGCATATGCCAGTTAAAAAGTACCTTCAATTTTGTTTGAAATTTATGAGCTTAAAGAAACTAAATACATTGGATTATATCCTTGTCATATTGACCATTATTTTACAGTAATGAAGCAATGTCATAAATTGCTTGCAGTTTTCACTGATTCTCTATATATGTTTTCCTTCCCCTTGAACACTCTGCTTGTTTTAACATCTGCTGTACCATGATATCATCACTGTGCAACAGCTGCTAGAAATCCACAAACAACTAAAACTTCATGTAGCTCACAGTCTGGATATGGACACTCCACTCAACAAATGCTGGTTTAAGTGAATACATTTTCAGAGGTAGTTTAAGTCTAGTTTACAACATCATAGTGTTACATGGAAAATAATTCATAAATCCATTGACACTGAAACTAGGAAACAGATGGTCTTCATTTAGTGCTTAGTGGATGGGTCTACCTGGGCCTGATTTGTGCTCCAGTCTCACTCCTAAGCCCCCCACCAACCCCCCTCTCCCCCACACCTCCACCCCAGGCACTGGTGAAGGTCAGGCAGAATCTCCCCATGTCACCCCCTGATGGATGGTCAGGGCACCAGAGGGGATCTCCAGGGAAAGAGGAGAACTGATGAGCTGAGCCAGGAGGCAGCCAGCGGCCCCACGCTGACTATGCCATGCCACAGTCAAGAACACTCAGAGCCTCTACTTCCTGCTTCTCCTGTAAAATAGTGTTGAACACTCAGAGCCTCCACTTTTAGCTTCTGCTGTAAAGCAGTGTTGAACACTCAGAGCTTCCACTTCCTGCTTCAGCTGTAAAGCAGTGTTGAACACTCAGAGCTTCCACTTCCTGCTTCTGCTGCAAAGCAGTGTTGAACACTCAGAGCTTCCACTTCCTACTCCTGCTGTAAAGCAGTGTTGAACACTCAGAGCTTCCACTTCCTACTTCTGCTGTAAAGCAGTGTTGAACACTCAGAGCTTCAACTTCCTGCTTCTGCTGTAAAGCAGTGTTGAACACTCAGAGCTTCCACTTCCTGCTGCTGTAAAGCAGTGTTGAACACTCAGAGCTTCCACTTCCTGCTTCTGCTGTAAAGCAGTGTTGAACACTCAGAGCCTCCACTTCCTGATTCCTCAGTTGCTTCTCCAGGGAGGCACTTGGGCTAATAAACCTATGGGGGGGGGTGATAGTTAGGCAGTGGAATAGTTAGACAGAAATTAATTTAGTCTGGGCTTTGTGTGCTTTTCCCCTTTTCTTTTGTTCCCTCTCACACCCTTTAATGAAACTTCCATTTGATTTTTCTCCTCTTTAGTGACCAAATTGTTGTCATTTCCATCTATTTTCTGTCCCATTCGATTATCACTCTGACCCAAACCAATGTGAAATTCTCAGTAAGATTGACAAGGCTGTTCCATTATCTTCCTTTTTTACCAATTTTGGCTTGGGTACAAAGTTTAGGATGTACTATCTGATACTATCACTATGTGCAGTCATATTGTGTTGTGTTAAGTACTTTATAGGCTCTGGTGGTAAAATTCAGGTAATTCTAGTCCTTAGGGGAGATGATATATTTAGATAGTTTGTTTAACAACATATGAATGACCAATTAACAGCATTGAAGGTTGTTTATACATGTATAAATATTCTATTATACTTCTATGCTTAACGCATTTTTTTTTTTTTGTTTTCCCTTATTGTTTCTTCATGCAACATTTTTTTACAGAGTAAAAAGGCTCCTAATTTTCATTTACTTTTTTCAGGAAGGAAAACTGCCTACTCACTATCGACGTTCCTTTTATATTGCCTCCTTTTTTTTGCAAACTCCTCACTTTTTCTGTCCATCTGTTCTTTTTATGTTTCCCCTCCATAGATAACATGGTATCTGCACAATTATTTGCTGCGAAAGGGGGATCAATATAACTAATATAAAAGGTTAAAGAACACTGAAGCGATATCCCAGCCTCATTAGCATAACATGGTTTGAATGGAAGAGCCGCCATCAGGCTATTGAACAAGGCAGACAGGGGAGAGAGAGAAAAGCAGGGGAGGGAGGGAACCACTCTGACTGTGGCCACCAACAGCTCCGGCCCCCCCCACCCTCCACTTCCCCCCAACTCCAATCCATCCTTCCCCCGGTTGCTTTCCACTTTGAAGCAACAGTGTGTATCCAGCCCATCTGCTGGTGACGGCAAAACAACTTCATGGAAAATAAGTGAAAACAAACCATGTGGTCTGAGACGGTGAGCTGTTGTGTTCATAGAATTGACAGGCAAGGAAGCGTAGAGCACAACAGGGCCTCCAGAGACTGAGCGTTGAGGAATTAGGGTGCGAATGACAGAGAGCGACAGACAGGGGGCTCATTCCCCCTCCGATAGGCAACTGCTGACAGGGATGGACAGAGGGAGGGAGAGACGGGTAAAGAACAACAGAGAAGGAAAGCGAGGAGGAGAATTTTGAGAGTGACAGGGAGAACGAGAATGAGGAGCAAGGCTGGCTTATGTGATTTTTTTCTCTGCTAATGCTTCTGCTTTTCTGCTAATGCTCGTCTTTCTCTGCTAATGCTTTAGTTTTTCTGTTAATGCTTCTATTTTCTTTGCAGGAATATGCGTAGTAAGCATAGCGGATATTGCCGACCTTGTTAAAATACAGGAAAATAAAATAATTTATTGTGTATGATTGTTCATTAACCTTTATTTTCACCATTATTTTTTGCATTATGTAAACGCGTTTTGGTGATATAAAAATGTGTGGTGTATGAACTGTAAAGGACTGACTAGAACATGACCTTAAAGGTAGAGTAGTACTGTGCCTTAACCATCAGCTTTTTCCAAATAATTTTTAGATTTTGATACAGACAACATTTTACAAAAAAAGTACATCAACATAAAAATGAGTTTTTATGGGAGATTCATGTCAATGTCAAAACTAATTGCCACCGTATGTCTGTTATGTAAGGTTAAATAGTCAGTGCCTTAATTACAGGCATGTCAATCACAGAAACCATAAAATTAATGATTGTGTTTTGGGGAAAGTGTTGAAAATGAAGATGCAGCTGCAAAACAAGGAAAAACTGCATCCAGAAAGAGGATAGTAGTCACAAGATGAAGCTCACGGAATGACATAGAGGGACACTTTTATAGAACTGCAGAAAAATGGCATCAGGCATTACCACAAACTTGGATTTTCTCATCTAGGCTGGTTTATCATAGGCCGTAACACTGTCCCGTAACTAACAGTCTTTGTGACACACAATACATAATGATGAGCCACAGCAGGGAAGTGAAGGCACTGGTGGAGCATGAATGGCCAAAGAAGCAGGAAAAGGATGGCTTTGGGAAGGTGGTGGAGGGATAGGGCTAGACCACTCTGCTGGAACAGGTGATGAATTGCTTACAGCAGGAGCTTGACGAGGACGAGGTGGGAGAGGGCCTGTGCTGAACAAGGAAGAAACTAGATCAGGTGGTGGCAGGAACTCACACCCAGTGCAGCAGGTATCATAGTTTCTCCTCTAGTGGAGCTTGGCACTGACAGGATGGTCACAGGTGAGCTGGTAGTACGATCAAGGCAGGCTTGGAGTAGATGGATGAACCCTAAACCGGGCTGGTGAGGGAAAAAGGAGGGTGGCTGGGTACACTGCTCACAGCAGGGCAGCGGGGTGCACCTGGACCCTTGGAAGGCTGATCTGGGATGGTATGGGTCATCTTGATGGACAGTCTGTCCCTCTGGCACACTGAACCTCACTAACACCCCAACCCTCCCCCCAGGAGATCATTTGTGACCATGATAACTTCTTGCGAGGACATGATGTAACCCTCAAACCACTTAATAAAGCATTCCATTGCTGTAAGGAATTTCTGATTCCCTGCATTGGAGGAAGAAAATTGCCCCAGCACATCGACAGTACAAAAAGGGACTGTCGCAGGGTCATCCGGCCATCAGGGCCCTGCTCTACCATGCAGAAACCTTAACTAGCAGAGCCAGAGCCAGAGCTGACGTCTGTTGAGAGTCTTCTTTACACAAAAGTGGTACTTCGGTAGTCAATTGACCAGCTGCAGGATGGCAGGTTGAAACTGGAGTTGTGTCGTCTCATTGGGGGTCATTCCAGTGATGGTGCAGCAGCCGTGGGACAACATTTAGGCAGGAACCAGGTCCCACTGGGCCTCCAGTTGCTTAAGAGCAGGGTAGAAAGGGGAACAATTCTTGCTGGCCTCTGGCCTCTTCCCTGACCACACCCAGTAGTAAACTGGACCAAGCTCCAGGTCTTCCTGCTATGCTATCAGGACACTGTCATGGCCAGTTTTCTGGTCACATCGCTGATCTAGCAGAGGTCAACACAGACCTCGAGTGAGCCCTCTTCCCTACAGACCAGCACTGTGAGAGAGGCCCAGTGACTTCCTGATGGATGGATGATGCCAGCTGCTACCATCTCACAAATCTTTGCCTCTGCTTCTTCTTTTCCAGTCATGGCACCATCACAATGTTGCGATGTGTGATGGCAGTGCAGGTGAAGACTGTCTTTGGCAGAGAGAAAATATCCCCATTGCTGCACAAGCAGGTAAGTGATCTCCTCTCATATGGGCACTGCGCTGTTTTGGCTACCCCAAAAGTGCACGGCAGTGAACTCGACCCTTCTCATGGTGGTGCTTGCTGACACTCAGGGAGGAACACCTGATGGCTCCAGAACCTCTCTCCAGTGGGGTTAAGACAGGCACCACTGGGACCCAGAGGTTAGCAGCCCCCACTATGTCAGCAGGATGCGTGTTTAATTCACTTAGCTGTGTTGCAGAGCGGCACAGGGCTTATTAAGCACTGTCCCTCTGTTCTTGCCACTAAATACCAAGGTAGCAGTGCTGTGCTGGTATTGATTTGCGGACCCTCTCTGACAACACAGAGAAATGGGCACCGATTCAGTTTAACAGGAGTCCAGAGACCATTTCCAATGGCAGTTACACAATCAATGTTTCACACATACACTTCTACAGTTTTCCCACTGAAATATAGTCTGCTTACATCACATACAACAGGATGGAAGAAAATATGCTTATGGAAATACAGTATTTTGTCATGTCTTCATACCTGACAAAACAAGCAAGGCTTCAGCTAGCTATTAAACTACTTTTCAACAGGTCATAAAAACATCATTCTCACAGGTGAAAGTTACAGATGGAGAATCCAAGTTGAAAATGAAAATATTTATGTTAAGTTGTGTGTCTGTTGTTTTTTAAACCTTTTAGATAGGTAAGAAAAACAAACAGTGACGCTTGTGTTCTGATCAGTTCTATCAGAAAATGTTTATTCCATATAGTGGTTTCACTGACATGAAATAACAGTTAAGATTATTTCATTGTCTTAAAATCACATTGAACTGACTAAAAATAAAGCAGCAAGCAACGCAATAGACAAATAAGCCATATTTTAGCGGACGTGGTTAGCCACCACAGGCTAAACTATAGAGCACCACCATAAGAGCTGTTGTTTTATAATTAGCATGATACAGATTAACCAAATCTATGTATGCATATTCAATACAAAACATAACATCAAGGATGTCGTATAATTTTAAAAATGTGTTGATATTGATATGAGCCCTGAGCTGAATAAGGCTCTTCAGGGAAGCACGTTTTAAAGGCATGGGCTGCAGTGTGATTGGGACTGAAACCATCATTAACGGCTCATTGACTGTGCGGTACTATGGACACGATCTTCTGACCAGTGAGCATTACACCAGCATTTGCACAAAAGAACAGCTTAACGTCTATGCACGACCATGAATGGCTTTGCTTCGCATGAAACTGTCAAAGCTTCCTTATACGTAACTGTGTGTGATGGAGGAGAACGTTGCTCACCAGACTTTAACCCAACAGAGTACTCCTGGTTCACTCTGAGCCCATGAGGGCTGCTACAGCCCCCATGAATGAGAGCTGGCAGAGTAACATGGGAAATAATAATAATTATAATCACCATTGTTATCGTCATACCACTTTTCACAAAGCCATATGATGCTTTACATAGTGTACACACTAACACAAATACATGGAAGACAGTACAGTTAAATTAGATTACATCAATCTGCCTAATTAAACAAGTTTTGAAGTGTGACTTACTTAAAAGATGTCCTCGCTGTGAGAGGCTGAACCAGAGTGAAGTATGACGAGATATGTGAGAAACTAACACCCCAGCAACGTTCATGTAACGGGCTTGATTATTTATAGCAAGTGCAAGATACACATCAGATATTGAAAATGTATCAAAGTTATAAGCCACACAAATAAAATGAGATATCAGAGAGTGACATACTGAAACTGCCTGAGTGCCCTTTTCTCAGTACAATGACGTCTGAAGCTTTTGTTATGATTTTAATAGAGGTGTTGGCTAGTTCTGGTCCAATAAAAGCAGGGAAACCAGAATGTATATAAATATAAAGCCATATTTAGTTTTTCTTATTGTGAGAAGAGCTTCAGAAGTCTACATAAGTTATTGAGATGTGCTTCACTGATTAAAAAAAAGGTTACTTATGATAAATTATGACCTTTGCCGGTTTGAAGCAATGGAACCCATCATGGGACCTTCAGCTATGGAATCCTGTGCCAATTCTTGAACTCTACAGATTGAATTGTTTTAAGAATATATATGTGTGTGTGTGTGTGTGTGTGTGTGTGTGTGTGTGATTCTGATTACATATTGAATCAGAATAAAATGCAGAATAAAATATGATAGAAATTGCACTGCAGAACACTAGTCTCATCAGCTGTAAGCCTCCTCTCCAGATGCCATAGATGTAGTAACTGGTGTTGAGATGAGAGAGACAGACACTCAGACTGTGAGTAATTAATACTGAATGATGTGCTGCAGGTACAGCTGGCCAGGCTATGCTCACACAATCAAGAGGCTGAGTCAGAGCTGCACTTTTTAAAGTAATCAAAAAAATACCTAAAAAAAATACCCCAGAAAGCAAAATTTCTTCTCTACCCCCCACCCAAATAAAAAAAAAAACTTTGTCCAAATGTTTTTTGAATTTGACAAAGTTTTAAGGAAAATGTCTAAGCTCCTTGGGGAGGATGGGATCTGCATTATGCTTGGAGAAGGGTACACAGCTGCCTGTCATAGCCTGAGGGACAACGGCCACTGATTCTCCAGCCCCGAAAAATAATGTTGAACACCGTCTAATAATGAAAAGGCCCAAGTGTGGCATTCTCATTCTGTGCCGTTCCTCCGAAATCGTTTTCATTTTGTTGTCGCAATATCCTCATGTTGAACTTGAGCTTGAACTTGAGCTCCCTGGGGGATCGTGGAGTTCACAGTTACACGCTCACAGTCACGCCCTCTCCGCGCACGGGCCCTGCTGACCGCGGTAGCCATGGGGGTGGTGAGTAATGGACACCTGGGCACTGGAGAGACAGAGGACAGCAGGGAAAAGAATTAGGAGAATTAATGTGGAGAGAAGAGCACCACAATAGACTCCATCTATTGAGGAGCGAACCCTGAGGGCCACACATTATGAGGCAAGAGGCAATCACCATTTGCTCTCTCACTCTCAGTCACTCACACTCTCTCTCTCTCTCTCACTCACTCACTCACACACACACACACACACACTCTCTCTCTCTCTCTCTCTCTCTCACTCACTCACACTCACACACACACACACACACACACACACACACTCACACACTCTCTCTCTCTCTCTCTCTCTCTCTCTAGGCTTTCTACTTATATTGAGCCAGTCTCAATGTTTATAAGGATAAAGCTTTGTGGATCATCATGGTAGTGTAGATCCTGTCCCTGCTTTGCTGAATACCAGTGTGAGACTGGGAAACAGCGATGGCATTCCAGTCTGAGGCAGATCAAATCAGAAGGTGGAGGGCACAAGTGAAGTGAGAGGCAAGCACATTATTAAGGGATAGTGTCAGGTGCCTCACAGCTTCACAGTTCCTTCTCACTCTTACCGTCAACCTCCAAGGAGCAGCACTCAGTCTCTCTTACAGCTAACCAGCCCTGACACCCAACCCCCCCACACACACACACACACACACTTATGCACACGCACACACACCTTGCTCTAGGGGCAGCCCACGTTACGAAACAATTACCCCTTTAATTGACAGTTAATTAATCTAAAGTCAATTTAACCTTGGCAGTATAACCTTGAGACTTAAGGCACTGGCAGGGAAGTAGACATGGACGGTGTTGTGTGTGTGTGTGTGTGTGTGTGTGTGTGTGTGCGTGAGAGAGAGTGTCTGTGGAGTGAGAGCTCGTGTAATCTGCACTTATCTCTACACTACTGTGGAGGTCTACGGTTAGTTCTCTCTGCTGGGGCAGTTGGGGTGGGATGGAGAGGTTTGAGAAACAGCTGTAGCAGAAATCCTCTCCCTTTTATGTTGAAGAGATACCCAAGGTGTTAAACATTAGTTATCATACCATTCTCACCTAAAAACGTCTGTTACTTTGCTCACTTCCAGCCATCTTCCTTGTGTTTCATGATTTTGCCAATCACACTATTTATGTTAATGTATTTGCACACAGTTTGAATAACTTGTCAAACTTACACTGCTGATTTTGAACTACAGAAGATCCAGGTGCATAATGGGAAATCTGTCTGAGATCACAGGCTTCAGGCCGCATGATTCTCTTTTTTACAGAGGGACTTCTGTAATACCTTCACAGATGTTTATTGCATGAAGTATGGAGCTGTCAACCTCTGCCTGAATGAACCTCAGAAGCAAAGTGAGCACCTGATCAACCTCAGCACCTGTCAACCTCAGCCTGAACGAGCCTCAGAAGCAGAGGTATTGGATGAAAAACCCACCAAAGTGAGAACCAGATCAACACAAATGTTATTGCCAGAACCCTTTCCGTTATACAGTTTGCTAGTGACAAATATAGCGGCTATTCGTATTGTTTGGAACTAATTTGTGGATCTAATGATTTGACTATTTTTGTTTAAATTATTACTTTTGTTTACCCTACAACTTAATTGTTCTAACCACCAAATTTAAAAGAATCATCACTTTTTATCACTCATTAATCGTGTGAACTTCTGGTTTTATTTATTACTGGTTTTGATTTTTTGAATCACAGGTCTAAATATTAAATAATGTTGTTTCCAAATGATGTGTCTGAAGCAAAGATTAGTACTTAAGCTAAATGTTATGTAAATAACATGGATAATATTTCATATGCATAATATTTATTTTTAATTTTATTTATAATTTAATTATTTATAATTTATTTATAATATTTACTAAATGTTTTAGCTAATTATATATCAAAACATTTGAAAATATTTATTGTTCAAAAAGTATTGTTGAAAACAAATAAATGGTAATACATTGAAATTAATTTCAAAACTGCATATCCAATATTTAGTCCTTCTAAAGCAGGGGTGTCAAACTCTAGCCCTGGAGGGCCGCAGTGTCTGCAGGTTTTTGTTCTTTCCTTTTGATTGGCAGCCATTTTCGGCCTTGGAACCAGGTGTGGGGACTCTGTAGCTAGCCAGTGATTTTAATTCATCAATTAAGTGCTAAAACACACCAAGAACCAGCTACCACTGCGGTCCTCCAGGACTGGAGTTTGATCTAAAGCCTCTTAAATGTAGGGAGGAAGAATGTAGTTGGTATAAATGCGCGGAAAAAGTGATGTTTTAGGTAAACACCAATGGGGGAAATCCTCAGAAAAATACAAGCATTCACTATTGCCCCTTGTACCCAATATTCATAGCTGTAGAGCCAGTGATAATTGTAATATTGATTTCGACCATGAAAGAAACCAAAACCATCGATACAGCATCAACCCACGAAGCCAAACAGACCACACCTCTGCCGAAATATGGCACCCGTTCTCTGAAAGCCACCTCTAGCCAACCTTTCCAACACCCTCCCCCTTTACAAAAATTCATTTTTATTGCAAAGCGCACTGGATTAATTTGTTTCCTGTTTGTGTTGCCTTGACAAGACAAAGCTCTCCCTTCACGCCCAGCTGAGTCCTTGTGATTAAAGAGACGACAACCAAAACCATCTGCTTGTCACACTCATCTGTCATCGGCAAGCCTTCGCCATCAGCGTCCCATCACTCAAGAGCGCCGTACCGGCGATGAAGAAGGGAGAAGGCAGGGCGCTGAGGCGTGTTTTTTTTGGGCGGTGGGGGGTGGAGGAAAAGAGTGGGACGCTAAGTTTTTTTTTTTCCCTAAGAGGTCGCCTCTATCTTTGTAGCATTGATGTGGATCAAACCACAGCTGCAGATGTCCTTCTGGTTTTGATAGGCTGTCAGTACCTTAGACCTTACACAGATAAATTAATGAATGGAGGGAAAGACTTGCAGTGGTTAAACATGTGCCTGGATCTCCATTTGTTCCAAGTGTTCCACATTTATAGAATTTATTGTCTACAGACAGAAACCCTTGGGATATAAACTGTATTGCGGATGGCAAAAAGCTGAATTTTCTTGTTCATATAATGATCCAGGTAAAATGAAAGTGAATAATAATCTGATGAAGATCAGGTCAAATTAAATCCTAAAAAGTCGATTTACTAAAGCATTTGGTCTGTGCAAAACTGTTTCGCTGGTGCAACAACACTAAGACAGCATGTGTTTGGTTGAGGTTGTTTGTCTGCTCCAATCGCAAATCATGTTTGCTTCACTCTGAAACCAAATGGTTTGGTAAATCTCATTCTTAGACCTTCGTAGTTCATTAGATCCAGAGTGCTCTTGTACTAGTCCTCAACAGTAGACCCCTAGTCTCTGTCATATCTCTGGAGGTTGTTCATTTGAGCTTGTGAAGCAAGATTTCTTCCCATGTCCTGCTCACCTTTGAGAAAAGATGGTTTTCTTCCAACTCTTTCCTCACACATCCAGAAGACCCAGCTTCCATCTCTCCCCTGCCTAGTGCTCCCTGCCTCATCCCCTGTGGTGACTTCACAGTTATGAGAGTCAGCAAATCAGCACTAGGAGACGCTAGGAAAATTCACCTCTCATTCCTCATCCCTCCATCTTGAGCCCTCTCCTCCTCGTCCTCCTCCTCCTCTTACCTCTATCCTCCCATTCCGCCTCAGATTATTGATTTTGCGTTGGGAGTGATTGAGCCTCGCTGGTGTCGTGTGGCCTTCTGGACAGACAGCGGCCTGAGTGATGGTCGGGCCGTAATGCGCTACACCTGAGCGGTATCGGCTGTGTGCAGTAACAGCGGACATGCTGGGTGCGCACCCGTCCCAGACTTCAGGCGAAGTCCACATTTTCAATCTTTCAAACCGCCGAGGGACAACAGATGAAAATGAAGATCAAAAACGCTTTTGAGAGAAATTTCAGATTTATTAGAATATTTGGTTCTAATATGTCATTTGTGTCAAAATATTTACATATACCTGCTTAACAATTACAGAAGACGTAATTATCTACTGACAGCTAAATACAACATTTCATGAAGGCCTGCATTAGTCAGTTGCTGTATGTGAGGCATATTTATGGCACTTTTTACCTTTACTTTTTCCATATACTTTTTGTCGTAATGACAGATCATGAGCCTTTTAAATATTGTATGGATGCATTCTAAATATAGAACGCAGGTATATTAATAGGTATCACAAAAACTTATTTGGCTGCAGAAGTAAAATCAAATTGTGCTAATCGATAAATAAGTGAATCCACCACTCAATGACCCTCTGATTATGACTGTACTCTTTAAATATGGCACTTTTTTCAGAGGTTGGGTTCTCTCATGTTGTTACGTCAGTAGAAAACAAAGAGGAAAATATGTTGAAGTCACATAGGGACACCTAAAACAGGAAAAGTTACAGCGCAGGTTGGACCTAGTTCTCTGTGTTTGAATGCTTCTGTACACTCAGAAGACAATCTAATTGGCTCTGATACACAAACTCATCACTATTCAGCAGGATACATGTTATTTCTAAGTCCTTTTGAAGTGAATTACAAGTTCAGATTTAGTGTTGGACTACTTTATTACCCCATCAGCACATGAAGCAGGGCCTGTGGAGAAGTTATGCTGAAACAGCAACTTAAGGACTAGCATGGAGTCCTGCAACTGTACATCTGCTTATTGAACCACCTCAACACCTGCGACAATGATTGGTCCTCATCAGTCACCGTGGGACTCTGGACAGATCAGATTAAAATACGTTGAGTATTATAAGGATTCCAGCCGCCATTTAACGCCCAAGACCACATCACTGGCCGACAACAAATTCCACAACAGGAAATAAGTAAAATTTGAAAGTATGAAGTACTTTACTACACAGTTCATTCTTCCAGGTGTGATCTCTTTTAATAAAGTAAGAAATCAAAACTTCTTCCCATTTTACCCAGATTAATTTAAAGAATATAATCAATACCACTACAGTGCAAAAAAAAACCCCACACAAACCTGAAGTCTGCACAGTATTTATTGTTTGCATCATAACTTTCCCTCACTTCAGAGACAAATGCATTTTTTCCATTTGTAACTGTTTTTGACTTGAAAGCACACTCATTGTAATTCTTGAATTGTATTTTAGGCTGCCCTGGAGAAGGCCTGGGCTAAGCCAGTAAATAATGATAATGATGACGATCCTTCATCCTGTCACACTCCTCCTCCCCCCAGGGCAGCGCCGGTGCAGGTGTGCAGGTCCCCTGGTCTAATTGCTCCCAGCTCTGCAGCAATGTCTCTCAGCCGTGTGTGTGTGTGTGTGTGTGTGTGTGTGAGTGTGAGAGAGAGAGAGAGAAAGGTTGCATTATGTTGTCTTACTGTTGAGTGCCAAGCTACACAGTCCACACACACACACTCTATCTTGTGTGGACTTCCGTGGTAGTGTCGGAGGTGTGCACATGCTCAGATAGGTACATGGCCTGCAGAGACTCTGAGCTGCTCCAGCCCTCTCATGCATTAAAATATGAGGCCTGGAATACAAAACCAACATGGACACTCCACTTTTAACAATTACAGGTCTGCGCACAAGAGCTTTTCATTTAATTTAATTTGTTCCATCTTATTTTTTTTTCTCCCTAGGAAAATAGTGGGGACCTCACAACTTACACATCTGTGAAACATTACAGTCATATGAATAATGAAGATTAATAATCTTATAAATTACAGGAGATAACTGAATTTGGCTGCAGTGAAAAATGGGAAGCAGTAAGTGTAGTTACTCTTAAGCAATTATCCAAAGTACAATATCAGATGATTCCAATTTATGCTCAATAGATGTCAACGTTAAATTCAGGCATTGTAGAAGTACTCACATGCTTGGACGCCTGTAAGCACACACTACAATTTGTGAGGGGGAAAGTCTAAAAATAAGGTATTCCCTGTGCATGATGCCGAAATATCGTTTGTCTGCTTTGAGAGCCTAGAAGGAAAGCACCATTAACATCAAGGAAGAGATTCTTTGAAACATTGCGCAAAAATCAATACCTGCTCGGGCAGCCTCAGAAGAACTATAATGTCGTTTTTATAGCTTTTTTTTTTTTTTCAAAAACGCATTTGCCAAATGTACAGTCTAAAACTGTAGTTTTATGGGTTTTTTATGCGTATTTCTGAGAAGTCGGACACTTAATTCAATTCTGCGGGGCGAGCGTCGAGATTAGCATGCTGTATCCGGATGGCTCAGGGCGCGAAGAAAAGAAGGTGTACACAAACAGAAAAACCTTTGACCCCTGATGGCTCTGAAGCAAGGGAGGGGATGTTCAGGAGTTTCTGCTCGGAACCTGAGCGTGTAATGACCTGACGTGCCCTGTAACACGGAGAGGGGAGGCTGAAGACCTGACGTGAGAGCTGGATACTGCTCTGCTGTTGTATCTGATTGCAATTCACCAAAGTGAACAAATGGCACCTACACTACATGTCACTATAATTACAAGTGAAGGTGCGCGGAATGTGTCTTGTTTTATGAATGTGCTGCCCCGCGGTCGTTAATTCATTGCTAAGCCCCTCTTTCTAGCTCACCTTGTTTAACCTCGCGTGTTGTGTTGGTCGGTCTCTCGAGTGCTTTCAAGCTGGCTCTGTCCTTGCGGTAGACTGGTTTCTCAGGCTGCCTCCATCTGGCACTGAAACCAAAAGAGACGGCCACTGGCCAGAGCAATGAAGTCTGCTTATCAAGTGTGAGTAAAGGGTGAAAATGTGGAGGAGTAAATTTGGATAAAGAGCGGGAATCTGGAGGCCCAAGTGCGAGTGAAGAGCCAGGTGTGGGGGGAGTATGTGAATGAGAGCGTGATGAAACCACAAAGCCATGGCCAGCAAATAGACCCAAGGAGAATATGACTCCCAATATAACCAATCCACAGGTACATCCAGTTCTTCAGCCATTACAGGCAACCCCAATAATACAGATGACAACCTCAAACATCATCAAGAGAGTTTGCCTTGGTGTATGCACAATAAGTAATTAAGGAGATTAAGAAACATTCATAAGCAATTTAAAGTCTGGGTGATATACATTCAGCTCAGGCAGAGAAGTGTGTTCTTGTATAAACGCATTTTTTTTTCACTCAAAAACGCCCCCCTCTGTGCAAAGTTAGTACTGACTCTCACTAAATGGTTTCTGACAGTAGCAATATGAAATAAGATACAATAGCGACCTCTAGTGGTCACAAACACCATTACCTTTGGAATTTAAAATGTCCACATTTTTACGGTTATGATCTCTTATTCTTGTATATTCTGCTAAGTTTTATATTTACTTATAGCTGGACAGATGTATGTGCCAGTATTAATATGCAAGTAATATGTAGTCAGTCAACCCTGATTTTGCATCTGAAATTATCCATGTCAATAAGTCTAATATGATCATTTAAAAAATATGCTAAAATGACACTTTCTCATGAGCCTTTTGGTTTTCCCATAATATTTATTTATAAAGAAAAATGTAATTCAAATCAATAATCTTTCCAAATTAGTACAATATCGTAAAGAATTATCTTTAACTCTAAATTGTAGTTAGTAACATCTGAAAGACTCATTTCAAGCAGTGTTCTGACAGTGTTGGTGAATTATACTGCCTGCTTGCATGACAGCTTTGCCATTTATTGTGCCTTTTCTTTGTGTCTGCCTTCTGTCCCACTGAAATGCCAGGGACGGTGGCGGGTCAGGGGTCGGCAGTGACCAGGCAGAGCTGCCGTCTCTCCCCCCCTCCACCCCCCAGACTGCTCCGTCTTTGGCAATTACGGCGGCGGCCGCTTCAAAAGGGAAGTGACCCACATCTGAAAGGGTGCTGCTGTCCTCCAGTCAGGCAGCTACCTGTGTCAGCTTTGAGCCTATTTCTGACAATCAACACCGAATGAGAAATATATTTTGTACATGAGCTCAATTTGTATTCTGGTACATCATCTCCCATTCTGTGTGTGCGGGTGTGTGTGTGTGTGAGAGAGAGAGAGAGAGAGACAGAGAGAATTTTAGGTTTAACCACCCATTACTGGGGCATTAACATACATCACCAGCCATTCAATACACATGAACCTGATGCACAAAACAGAAAACCTGGACTGTTTACCTCAAACCCAACCCTACAAAGGAAGCACAGAAAACAAAAGATAAACAAATGAATTAATAACCAAAACATGAACTACCAAGATAAAATAAAATAGAAAGTGAAACTCAGAGAACTCATTAAAATAGCCCAATTTCCCACAAAATGTAATACAAATGTTCAACCTTTAGTTAGGCAGAAAGCAGCTCAATCATCCTATTCAAAGGGTCAATCGAATCGCACCCAAGGATACAGTTTTACATGCCTTACAGATTGCCATGTTCCCTAATCCTGTCAGGTAATTTAATATGGTAGCACTTGACCTTTTTTTATATGTAGGTCCAATAATGAGCATTCCCATTAAAAAAAGATTTAGCCAATGAGGAAAATCATTATTTTAACAGCAAGAACAGCCCACCAATCGAGAACTCGATGAAAAGGTGTTTCTACCTAAGGACTGACTGTGGGATCTAGGAGTGTCAGTTAGTGGCGATGGCCCTATGTACTATCCTCCACTGGAGGTCAACCGTCTGTTTTTCAGTCGCAGGCTTGTACAGGGACCTCCAGCAACCTTTAGAGGTGCAGCCCAAAAACATCATTCCACCATTAGTCCTGAGGTCCCACTAGCGCCCAAAGGGAGGTCACTTTGACTCTGATGAAGTGCTTCCTTCCACACTGCCTCTAAGCCTGTAATAGACAGCATCAGCCCCTCCCTTTCCTTCCATCGCTACAGCAACCAAACAAGTCCTGGCCACTAAGAAGGCTCTATATGAAGCTGGGAGGGACCCATGTACCTGCTCCACCAATCATTCCACCAGGTGAGCTGACTGAATGCCCATCTGCCCCACTTCTCCACTGAGACCCATCTATCTGATAGTCAACCATGACACAGGCTGCTACCACCAGATGTGAGCACAGACCTGCCCTTCTCTACAAACTTGAGCAAACCAGGGGATGGTAAAACAGCGTCTCCTCCGAGATCCTCCTCCTTGGAGGCACTGCTTCACTTCTCACAGTCTCTGGGAGACCAAGACCAGCCATGATGTGAGGACCGGATGGTAAAACTGAGTGAAGCCTGACATATCCACCTCCTCCAACCTCAGCAGGAACAGACGTTTGCCTACCTCCATATTCCTGGGCCTCTTCAGCACCGCCCAAACAGTATCCCACCAGTCCGACTCACAGTGGCGGAGGAGTTTCTGTGCGGCTCAGATGTGGAAGACGGCAACTCGAGATGCAATGTCCACCAGCCTGTGACCTCACTCCTGCACCAACAAGTAGAAGACAGACGCTCACAGCTAATGAGGCCGGGCCAGAAAAAGTTCACAAGCTGCTTCTACACGTTCGAAAGAATCCCTCCTGTGGCTCCAAAACAACCAGCCTGTGCCAAATTCTGGAGGTGATCGGGGTTTTAGCAACTAAGATCCTCCTACTAAAGGATAGCTGGGGCTGCAACCACTTCCACCAAGACAGGAAACCAAACTTCTGCTTGAACCCAGCACTACCACCATGCACACCAGGTGCCTTGATCCCCGACTGACTCCACACCAACCCACCCCTTAGAGGGGCCCCCCTCCCCCACTTCCTCTGCTGATAAGAACAGAGAATATCTGTGCACAAGGTTATTAACGTCACTCTACCCCTTTAGTTTTATCAAGAGAAACAAATGATCCATGACTGAGCAATTTGGCACACAGTAAGACTTATGCTTATGAACCAGGTCACCCAAAACAAAATAAGTCTGTCTGAGAGACATTTGGAAGTAACTTTATATTCTGTGCACAGCAATGCCACAGGCCTCCAGTTCTTCAAAAGCCCCAGATTCCCCCTTCTTGAGTGAGAGGGAGAGCACAGATGGCTGACAGCTCTGGGGAAGAACACCCTCCTGAAAAGACTCATGAATGACTTCTGCGAGGTCTCCCTCGAGACCCTCCCAAAAACATTTGTGGAAGTCAGACGGCCCATCAGCTCCTGGTTCTTGTCCAGATGAGAGCTGCCGCTCGGTGCCAGTGAGCTCTTGCAGACGAATGTCCGAGTCCCGGGCAGGTCTCTGTTCCTGTCCCATCAGAGGCATCCTGGGGCAGCTCTGAAGCGTTCACAGCATCAACGTTCCCAGCTCTTCAGAGCTCCACATGAAATCAACACTACATGTCGCCACTTCTCAGTCTGTCCTAACTCTCCCATCAGGGGGCAGCTCACCATCTGCTTATGCTGTGCCGGTGTCCTATCCAGGTTAATGAAGAAAGCGGTCGGAGCATCCATGTCTTCGAGAGTGGTATGACGTCACCTGATCATGGACTCCTTCACCCTTATACACAGGAGCACCCTCTACTCCCACCTTTTCCCTTACAGATTACCATCTAGTGTTAATTCATTCATTTGAATCACTGAATACCTAAAGAGCCCACACACCTGGTTTACAAGGTCTAATTTTGCCTCTGATTAAAAGGAAACAACAAAAACAGCACGGTTCTCCAGGACTGGAGTTTGAAATCCCTGGTCTCATGGGTACGGAGAGGCTTAAACTTACTGTAACTCAATGGTGATCAGGGAACCCAACTGGAAAAAGAGTATATAGCTTTACTGAGCTTTACTGAAATCCACAGTGCAACTCCAATCCCACAGTTCAATTCCAATCCTAAAACTAGGGGGATTGGTGAAGCAACATTGTTCTGCTACTATTTTTTGGGTTATATTCTGTTTTTCAATGTGTTTCTGGTAGTCGTTTGGCAGTATAAATGTAAAATTTGTCATGTCAATGAAGTTATTTGAATTTGAGTGATAGAGAAGAGAGACATAGACAGACAGTGTACGCATGAAGTAGAAGCTAATTGCATGTGAGATGTGTGTAACTTCATGTTTGTGACTGTGCACATTGTTTCCAACAGCCATGTTTAAGGGATGCAGATGTTCCGTTCTAAACAAACACCAAGACTTGCCCTTCAGCTATTTGTGGTATGAGAGTTTGTTTTGCCGTAGAGTAAACATGACTTTATTTGGTCACTCCCTGCAGTGTCATTGGACCTCCTACCCAATGGCAGAGAGGCTGAGCTGGGCCACCTGTCTCTGTCCGTCTCTCTCCACACTTTGTTAAAAGTGGAGTCAGTCAGAGAATGTGGCCTGCATGGTCAACATTCTACCCTTCAGTAGCCCAACTCTCATTTCACACCAAGAGAAGGCCGTTTGTTAAACCCTATGCAACGTTTAAACCCTTTTTAACATTTGAACCTATCAGAGTATGGAAAAGTGAATCAGGAAAAGCTGAGTCCCTATAATCTATATGCCTCAATGTAATACTATATACAATTTATTGATGTTTTTTGCAATCTGTTGGACACATTTGATGTGCAGTCAAGTGAGAGGATGGAACAAATACTCACCAAGAGAGGAGCAATACCCCTACAAAACCATAACTACACACATTAGTTTAAACCAGTTCGTAAGATACATACTCCATATCTCAGAGGATATAGCCTTCAAGTTAGCTTCTACTAGAAGGGTAGAAGGGACTATATTGCTTGTATATTTATTCCATCATAATGAATTTGCCTACTTCCCTTGAAGTCCAGTGCAAGATAGACAAATTCTTGCATTCAGGAACAAAACGAACACAGAGAATCACTCCTTCTAAATGGCCAAATGGTTTATGGCAGTTTGGAAAAAGATGCAAACAGCAAATGAGGCAAAACACTTTGTAAAATAAATCACTGGTTTCAAAATTAGCAAAAAAATAAAAAAGTCTATGAATTTGATTTATTGTTCTGTTTTTCTGTTGAATGACTTTCCCTCACAGGGACCTCAGGAGGTGAAAAATCGTGAGCCCATCGCATTTCGGTTCATGTCGCACCATGCCGAACACCGCGGCAGTCTGGGACAACCCCCCCGCCCCCCAGGCCACATGACCCTGGGGTAGAAGAGAGAAAGACAGCAGCAAAGGTTCCACCCTGGGGCCCCAGCATTCTAAGGCAGCGGCTTGTCTGCGCTGTTGGGAGCTTTTTGGGGAAGCAGCGTCCCATTGGACCCAATTGTTTTGTTCCATGACAGCGATTGCAACTTTGGGAATGGATTAGCAACTGAAGAATCTGGCGCTGTGGAGAGCCGTTGACAGCACTGGGCGCACTTGCCTCGATGGCTGGTCCCCTTGCACTGTGTGTGTGTGTGTGTGTGTGTGTGTGTGTGTGTGTGTGTGTGTGTGTGTGTGTGTGTGTGTGTGTGTGTGTGTGTGTGTGTGTGTGTGTGACAGCAGTCTGTGCAGTAAGGGTGGACACAATGATGCCTGTGCTGTGTTGTGTTTCAAGCTTGTGAAATGCAAGCGACATATTTCAAATAAAAAAGCTGTTTATTACAAGGTGAGGCCAAAGCCAAGCCAGAGCAGCAGGACAGCGACACACAGAAACACACCAGAGAGCAGCAACAGTGTGGCACACAGCTATATGCAGTTATACTGTAGCTTTACGGCAGCTATACGTACACAGGATATACACTCCCTATACAGAACCTACACCTCTGGTATACAGCAGAATATACTGCCTCTATACAGAGGTAAAGACCATGTTCCTCTCTGGCTTTGTACATAAGGCACTTAGGACAACCAAAGGCTAACATTGCATTTCCATAGCATATTCCCAAACCGTCTTTGCCTTTAAAGCTTAACTTGTGATTGTGACAGCAGGAGCGAACGTACAGAACATGTGACAGACAATGTAGGACTCTGTGGAATCTGGCAAAGCTAACCCACAGATAAAAAAACAGTGGTGTACATTAGCGGTGTAGCATCACTAGCAGTGCTGTGTCCTGGGGGGTGGATGAGCGGTTTGGGCTTATGACGGCATGGGCGTTCTATTTTAGCTTTCAAATTAAGGGGCTGGAGCCATGAGGCCTTTCAACAACTGCTAAATTGTTTTGCTTTACCTTTGGAGGGAGGGTAAAAGAGGACACCTTCACTCTGACTCTTCCCAGCACACACCTCACAGGAAAAAAACATTCACACAAAGACTCCCGAAAATGCCACAATTTCCCTCCGATTCAGATTACAGCTGGAGAGGAAAGTGTTTATACAGTTCATTTACTGCAGTGAAACTCACACGGTTCATTTGGTTTAGTCGATGCCGCTCTGACACATTAATGTTGCCGTTTCAAAGTTTGTTGATCGTTGCTCAAGCCCCATCAGAGCTGCAAGCCATCACGGCTGATTTCGAGGCAGCTTGTGAATACGCTTACCCAAGTTCCCTCAAAAAGGAGAAAGCAGCTGCTGTTTGAACGTGCACAGGCTCATGATAGACTCCCAGGGATGAAATTTCAGAATCATGTGAAACCCAAAATTTTGTGATGGAGAGGATACCCTCTCATAGTTCTCTGTGTGGATGTCTCTGGTCCACAGTTTCAGGCCTGGCTGCTCTCAGATCTCTTGCAGCAGGTTAGCTGGGAAAAATCCCAGCTTGCGTCCAGTGCTGACCTTCAGATATCCGTTAACTTCCTCACCTTTCTTCACTACGATCTGAAGAAACAGGGTGTGTAATATATGTGAACATTACAATAGTTACAACTGAAATCAACTGCAAGCACAGTATAGTAAATCAGTTCAGTTAAACATCTCTCCTTAGCATATTATTTAATTTGAAGGTAAATCAGCTACACACCACCAAACTGAGAACATTATTCAAACAGTTTTGGAACAGAATCTGAATATAAAAAGTATGTTTTATAGCAGTGGTTCTCAAGTCTAGTCCTCAGGCCTCCTTTGTATGCCAGTTTTTGTCAATCACTTGATAAATTAAGATCGCTGAACACGTGTATGTAAAATTCACTATCAATTTTTTCCTTAAATTGATATTAAGACAGTGCAGGTTTGGCTCATTGCTATTTCCGTTCCTCATGGTTTCCTCATTATCTATCAAATGGTTTAGTTTCAGTGACCAGGTGTCCACACTTTCACTAATTAGGACTCTCGATCCACCTGTCCATGTATAATGTAAACACCTAAAGAAAGCATTTGCCTTACGGCGCTATAATAGAATTAATGCATTCCTTTACCTGACTGACAGTCTACCTGCTCTGGAATGTGAAATGTGGGGCTGCTTCTGACGTAAGAGGGCAAACCTTCCCTCACCACGTTAAGTATGGCTAATTAACAGCAGTTAATAGCTTCTTATAATTCAGCGGTTATGACTGCAGTTGGAATAGAAAACCAGCATACACAGGGAGGCCTGCAGACCAAACTTGTGGACTGCTGTCTTACATAACTCAGAACGGTCAGTACAGACACCGGGTCTTAAACCTGCTCCATGGGCCGCACAATTTACACAAGTTTTCATTTCAACCGCAATGGCAGCATTTGAATCGTGACAAGCTAATGATCGTTCCTGGTCTGATACTTTTAAGTCTGTTGAAGAATGGTTTACCCTCTTAAGGCCATACTAAATCAGAAATAGGTACATGCTGTGAATTTTCATTTTCTGTGCTCGATGGCAAGCAATTAAATGTTGAATGAGTTGTTTTAGTTGATTCAGTTATACTGGTAGATGAAATCTGGGCACTGAACCATTTGTAGAAGCCAACTGAAATAAGCTGTCCCACCTAATTGTTTAAACTGGCAAACACATAAGAACACATACACTGTGATTGGTCATCCGCACAGACACACTGACTTTTCACAGACGATACTGACCTGATCTTTCTTTAGAGTGATCTGGCCCATTTCCCTGTTCCCCACAAAAGAACGGGTCACCTTGTACACTCTCTCGCCGGCTCTCACGCGGATGATGTAATTGGCCGGTAAGAAGCCAGTCTTGTCCCCGATTTTACCCTGAAACGCAAGCCAGGTTCATTTTGGGTTAAAATAATGATGGTAATAGTTGAATATTACACCTGTCTTGCTGTTCCTCTGAGGTGAATGAAGATGAGGGTGACTCATGAGTCGGTATGTAAAAATATCATTGTGCTTAAAAACCTTTTAGCAAAACGGTAAGCATATATAACAAGCTTTATGAACATGTGCATATGTGTTCATACATTTGTGGGTGAATGAGAGTGTGTGTGTATGTGTGTGTGTGTGTTTGTGTGTGTATATGAGTGCATATGTATGTGAGTGAGTGTGTGTGTGTGTATGCATGTGCGTGTGTGGAAGTCTGCAGGCACATGGATATGTGTGTGTGCGTGTGGATATGTGTGTGTGCTTGCGTGCATGCATGTGCGTGTGTGGTAGTCTGTATGTGTTTTGTGTATGTGTGTGTGTGTTTGTGTGTGTGTGTGCATGCGTGTTCTGTGTGTGTATGTGAGTGTGTGTGTGTTTTTGTTATATGTGTGTGTGTGTGTGTGTGTGTGTGTGTTCTGTGTGTGTGTGTGTGTGTGTGTGTGTGTGTGTGTGTGTGTGTGCGTGCATGTGTGGTAGTCTGTTTGTGTTCTGTGTGAATGAATGTGTGAGTGTGTGTTTGTGTATGTGAGTGTGTGTGTATGTGTGTGTTGCTTCAAAGACTCACCCTCCACCACTCCTCATTAGAGTCATCGATCACTGTGATCCTGTCTCCCGGACTGAAAAGAGAGTCAGAAAACACACACTCCGGAGTTCTGCACTGAGCTGGACTCAGACATGAAAAAGAGCAGCACAGAAAAGCACCCAGCCAGCCCAGTTTCCTGAGACAGAGACAGACAGCTGCACATACTTCACATGTAAGCTGGTTGAGGAGATGTGCTCTTAAGTGCTGACGGACAGAGACACGTACAGTGTAAATATGCTGAGAGAGACTGGGCTAGTGAGGGAGACGTAGCAGACTCACTGCAGCTCCAGGTCATCCTTCTCCACAGCTTTGAAGCGGTACAGAGCCAGGTAGTAGTGTGACTGTGAGAACACACCCAGTTTCCCAGGCTGCGGCTTCTTATTCTGACAAAATGAATGATATTAATGAATTAATATTAAACATCTTCATCGTAAATATCATCATCAAGAACACCTTCATATTTATCACACTTAAAAATCATCTTTTCCGTTATGAGAATGACAACTATCATCTTCATCATGTCCAACATCATCACCATAACTAGCATGACCATTCTAAACGTCATCACTATAACGCCAAACATCAGTACTGTAACCATCATGACAATGTGGATCATTATTCTAACCATTACTATAACCAGCATCACTGTTCTAAACAGCATCACCATGCCACCTAGCATTATTACTCCAAACCCCATCACAATGACCAGTATCACTATAGTAAACATGATCACTACGACAACCAGAATAATTATTGTACACATCATTACCATAACAACCAGCATCATCATTCCAAGCATCATCACCGTAATGGACAACATCATCATCACCATAACCAGCCTTATCATTATGACTGTACTCATCTTTGCCATTGTTATAATCATTCTCAGTTTGCCACACAACCATCACCACTGCGACCATCATAACCCTCATGATCAGGCTCCTCCCTGGTGTCAGTATCCCTCTCACCTTGTCGTCAGCCGCAGCTTTGTCTCCTTTCTTCTCCCCCTCTGGACTGGCTGGGAAAACACAGCACACACAAGTCGCACACCTAATTATTCAGCGCAATACCCTGAAGATGCAACCCGGTCCCGCGTTCAGAGATATGTGAAAACACCACATTCGGTATGAACACAAACCCTTTTCACTCATTTAAAGGTGCAACAACACAGTCCCCCCACTCACTGAAACCCAGTGACACATCTCTGTATCTGTATGGTGACTTTGTGTTCCATTACATAGGTGTAAAAGGTGGATGTGAGTTCAATTATGCAGTTAAGTGGGTTCCCCTGTTCTCAAAGCTGCTGGGTTTTGCCTTACTTAGTTGATCAAATAAAACCTTTTCTTCACAATGAACTGATCTCAGATTTAGCTGGTTATACATAGTGAAAACAAAAGCTATTTTCACTATGTATAACTGGTGCAGTAAGATTTTTTGGTGCGTTTGTGTTCAGGGGACTTACCTCCCTCCCCGCCCCCCTCCTCTGATTTGGGCTGCTGGGCCTCTTCTTCTTCCATCATCATCATCAACATCTACAGTGTAGGCATAAGAGGAGGCAGAACAGCGATTAAGTACTATATGCTATTCGGCTCAATAATTCTGAATTCAGTGATGCACTTCCTGTCCCTGGCCAGTAGGTTGTGAGGTAAGGAGTAACATGCTTACTTTACATTTTAATTATTCATAATTTGATTCAGGATTACATATACTCCAGTAAAACTAGAGTATATGTAATCCTGAGTCAAATTATGAATAATTAAAATGTAAAAAAAATAAATAAATAAAATGTCATAGTATTATGAATTATGAATATGAAGAAGCGATCAATAGATACAACTATCATGTGATCTCAACATTTCTTTTTAACTTTGGTGAGGCACTGCCAACCCTGCCTACCCTGACCGCACATCCCTGGAGATACGACGCCTTTGAGTATATAAGAGTAAGACACAGCAACGGCAAACCTACAGGCCGTATCATCCCAGGAGAGTTCTGCTCTTTTCGCTCCTCCAACAAACAGGACTAAGCTCCATCCTAACTAACTTTCCCTCCTATTTCCCCCTGCTTTTCCCCGACACTCACATTCTTCTTGTCCTCCGATCCCTTCTTGCGTTCTTTGTTGGCCATGATGACCCCGATGCGCAGGGTTTCGAACACGGGGTCAGTGCGGTTGGACTGGGCTGGAGAGAGGGAGGGCCAGGAGGAAGAGAGGCAGAAACAGAGATAGAAGTTACACAACAGAAGAGGGAGACTACAACTGACTATGGGCTGGCGGCGGATACCTTACAAAAAGGAACTATAAGCAGGGGGCGACTCACAGAAGGGCAAGAGCTCCTTGACGGTGGCATTCTGCTGGCTGCTGTACAGAGGAGAGCTATAGGCCCGTCTGAAACCAGGAGGCTGCAGACAGTAAAGAGAAAGAGACGAAAGAGGGAATGGGGAATAAAAAAGAGGCTTAAACAGCACTGTACTGAATTTGATTGTTTTTTTCCTGAAAATGTGAACCTACTGTATAATATACAGTGCATACTGATAAATTATTTCTTAATTATTTCTTTATTGCAAACAACATGGACCAGTCAGCAGGGCAGTCGGGCTTGCAGTGCTCAGGGCGACTCCTGTTTGACTGTGTGAGGAAAATGTTTCTAAGCGTTTATATTTTGAATAGAGATCCTGCCAAATATATAGTACGTTTTACTTTTTTGAACAATAATAATTACTTTATTTATGTAGTTAGAAATATATTCATATTAAAAAATGTGGGTATCAAATACAAATACAAAAACAAAAACATTTCACAAGCAGTGAAGATGTATTTCACGGCATTTCAAACAATGACTATAAATAAAAGCAATTTTGTGCAATGTATATCGCTATTTAAATTTATGTAAATGCTTATGATTACTTATGTTGCATCCTGACATATGCCTCTGACATGACTGGGTGGGTGACTACTATAAAGTGTCACTGCAAGGACTAACACAACTTTTCACTGGCTGCTATCTTGTCCTGTTTTATCTTTTCTGTTCCTTTACGTTTACAATGAGATAATGCGACGGTGCCAGGAACTGTGGCAGGGGAGAGATTCTGAAAGGCCTGATGGAGGATGTGAGTGCACATGTGACAGTCACAGTGTCACCACCCATGCCATCTCCAAATTGCACCATTATGAAGTCCCCCTGACAGCCTCCAGCGTTCCACCTCCAGTTCCACATGGGACTTCTGCTGTCAGGTGCACCACAGCCAGTGGCATCGGCAGCCGTAAAATGACATAATTTAGCTGTCAGGTTTGAATATTGAATATTATAATACCAATTAAAAATGTACATTCAGCAAATTTTAAGGTAGATGTGCATTGTCTGTTCTCATTGCATTAGTGCTTTTGTGATATTGCATATACAGTTAAATATAATGCAAAATTGCACATACAAATCCAAATGACTGCAATTTATGTTCTCCCAAATTGTAAGACATTTTGAACAAGACAGTCTGCTAAATGACTGACATAAAGTCAGTGTGTATTGTTTGTTTTATGTATACTCTAAAAATATCAATTTTGTCATCCGTTCTGAATGGTAATGAAGCATACTAGAGTGTCAAAGCAGTTAAGAGGGTGGGAGACGCCTCACGATTTTGCCGAAGCATCTCTGAAATTCCACATAAGACTGGCACTGGTGGTGGATGTTGGTCTTGCAGTTCTTGCATCTCAGAGCAAACTTATTGTTGACTGTGGAGGAAGAGATAAGGAGAGAGAGATTTCATTGTATTATCATTTTAATTGAGCATTTTAACCTTTAATCATCATTATCATTATTAGTATTAGTAGTAGCAGTACTATTTATTTGCTATTTAATTTTTAAATTATGAATCATTATAATTACATCATTGTAGTACTGTATCTGCACACATAAGAGAACATAATGATAACACATTCATCATTCACTACCAGACCAGACAACATCCACCACCGTGATGTCAGTGGAGAGTCTACCTTTTCTCTCAACTAAATATTCTGCTAAAATTAAATTGCTTTGCTAAACCCTTTTACTTAGCCTGAGCATATCAAGTATCTTAAGTTGCTCCTTGTAACTTTTTTCCCCTTGATCCTTACTCCTTGCTATTCTTTTTACTTTTCAAGAGCTTTGAAATACTTACAGTTAGGATCCTAGACCAGCAACTCTAAATGTGTTAGCCCAAAAATATTGTGCAGAATTAATGTAGCGTGAACTGATTTAAACCCAGTACTTTTTACTACATGTCCCAGCATCATGTTGACCTTTTTGACTGCCATAGCACAATGTTTTAGTCCTGATAGATGTCAATTACTGTTCTAATTACCATATCAATAGATTTTTTCAGTTTTTAAAATTGAAAACATCTAAAGGTTTGTTTGAGCTTTGTCTGTGTCTCATTTTGCAACCTGGCGATGTTTATAAGACATAATTTGAAAACCGAAAGGTGTGACAAGGCCATGAAAATAACTGAGCAGACAAAGATAATTGTGCACACAAAACGCACGAGACTGTGTAATATGTGATATTGCAAAAATTGAACTGGTCATTACACCCAGGTCTAACATCCTGTTTCACAGTACATTATTATCCCATTCAGACCATTATGGCCGGGATTTAATCAACATTTGTCCATAACTTTGGCTCCAGTATCAAATGAGTTGTTATTTTTATCTTTACTTCCACAGTTCAGCAATCACGAAAATTAAATCTTTTATCTGTTTTTGTTGGGAAAAAGCAGAACAAATGTATTCGATTGTAAGTAAAAGTTATGGACGAAACGTTGATTATATGCTGGCCAATGTTTTCCCCAATCTGAGCTACAGTGTAGAGTTCATACAGGCATCATCATAGGCACTCTAAATGGCTCTGTCTAGTACTTGACTGGGCTTGACTCACGAACTATCATGCGCGCGCAGACATCACAGAATTTGGGCTTCTTGCAGTAGTGGTCCTTGAACTTGTGCGGCTTGTCGTTCACGAGCTTGACGGGTTCTGGGGGCGGAGGCTCGTCCTTCTCCTCCACCTCCACTTCCTCATCGTAGATGAAGTACACCTGGACTCAGGAAGAGGACAGTGACATGGCAGATCAAAGGCCCGAGCGAGACAAGTCTGGCAATCGGCTTCATCAGCCTGAAAAAAACATATTATACTAAAAAAGACCCCATTTCCTGCAACACTGTTGACTATGATGATCTGTGCTGAAAACTACCTGTAACCGGCAAAAATAAACCCAGTCTACCACCAATGAATTGAAGCCAGCTTTGTCCTGCCACTGTGGATTTCCGGTCATTAACGGCTAATGACATAGCACGATCTTGAATTTACACTCCAATGTCAGTCATTTGAATATGAAAGAAACCTCATATTAAAAAAGCTCCGTTGTCTGTGAGGCGCTGCGGAGTTTGACAATCTCTCCTGGTATCTGGCCGATACATAGTTTTCAGCCTATCCCCCCTCAGGAGCCTCCAAATTCAGAACACCCTTCTCCAGCTGCGGACGTTCTATTTTAATTGCCTCGGTGCCAATTAAGGCTTCAGTCTCCCTTCCTCTCATATGTATATCTGGGATTTGAAAGATCTACTGTTTCGTAAGCCTCAGCTAATTCGACTGTGGCTTTCAGATGGTGCCTTTGAAGTGTACAATTGTCTGTGTTTCCAGCTCATGTTCCTCTATTGATGACTCACTTACACGGAGGCATTAATTAGCATTCATTTATTCTGTAGAGTATCAACCCATTTCTCCCTTTAATTGAAATATCAATAAAATGCTTATTTGTAATGAATAATAACAACGCAGTGACTTCTTAAACAGTACTAAACATCTGAGTGGCGACATATTTAAAATATTGCGAAGATGGGAAGAGCTGTAATGGAAAGTCTAATGTTTCAGAAGTCCAGCAGTGGACTGTTTTGATATTCATTACAAATGAGCGGAGCATTAGTGAGTTTTATTCTACACTCATCCGAATCTAGTACACCAAACAAATCCTTCGTGCCAGGAAACAAAAAGGCAACGCGCAACTTACACTGACCAGAGCCCCACACCCCCACACACACTCCAGGATTCCTGTCCCAACTCACGTAATGCTGCGTCAGACA
Source organism: Albula goreensis (assembly GCA_022829145.1). NCBI lineage: Eukaryota > Metazoa > Chordata > Actinopteri > Albuliformes > Albulidae > Albula > Albula goreensis. Next base: position 39,454,944 of record CM040745.1, read on the forward strand.
GACTCTGTTTCAGAAAGGTCCAAGAGAAGACTTGGACCAGCACAACAGATCCTGATTCCAGTCAGTATTTGACATTTTCACCTCACACCCTATTCTCAACAATCCTGGGAAACCTATGCAATAACCCTATTGATATATACAGTATGCATTGACATACAACTAAGAATAGTTTACCATGCTTTAACAACTGTAGTATTGCAATGATACTTATGAATTTTGTCAGCGTATGCAAGTTATATATGGATAAAGTAATTGTAAGCAGTACTTCAGCGCTTTTCAGTAAGTTACATAAGATTACATTAACTGAAGGTATTATGGTCTGTGTACAGAGAGAGTGATATCCTACAGCTATACAGACATAGATCTTACCAGAGGGATCCTTCTCATGCCTTGTCCTGCTAACATGGGAAAAACAGGGGCAATCCTTTCCTTGCTGGTGATGCCCTCAGCATCAATTCCTCTCCTCTGAATCCAAAGCATTCTTCTCTTCTCTCTCACCTGGCCATCTTTCTATCTTTCAGTCTATTTCCATCCTTCCTCAAACCAAATCCTCCGTCGAGGGTGTCAGTCTTAATTTGTATTAATTAGCCTCCCCATCCCATACCCCCTCCCCCCCACCCAAAAAAAAAAAAAAAAAAAAAAAAACTCCCGCTCTCTGTCACACACACGCTTTGCATCACTCCAGCAGTCACAGCTAGGGAATTAGGGGGCTCTTAAAATAGCCCTGAGAAGAGACATAAAAATCACAGCTGCAACTAATAGGAAGAGTCCATGCCGCACATTATATTTAGGGATGGTGTCAGCACGGTACAATGACAAACTGGTCTACAGACGAATACCTTTGCATATACGGTAGAGAGGTACCTCACGGTCACTCAGCGGCTTAATATTAAGTTTGATAAAGTTTTCAAAAGAGGATCAAAACTATATGCGGGAAAAGCTGGTAACTGGCCGAGACCAGCAATAACAGGCAAATCGTTAGGACGCCGCACAACTAACCGTATTGTCCTCCTCTTTTACGACATTGTCCGGAGCTGGTGGGTTATCGTGGATGTCCAGAGAATCCTTGTCATCCAGTCTGAAATAAATACACAGCAACAGTCTATGAGAGAGCCAGACAGAGGCGGAGAAGCTCACAGCCAGTTACGCACACAGAGATTTAAACGTCAAGACAAGAGTGCAAATCCATACACGGGACACAGTTCGACTCCTCAACCGAGCACATTAATCTGAATAAAACGAAAGTATCACTCAGACCTGCATGAAATAAAAATGTTTAACAAATGTTTGAATCTCTTTAAAATATTTAAGATACTGTAACACTTTAGATATAGGTGAAAACAGTCCTGCAGGACCCTGAGATTTTATCATGGTTATTTAATAACAATCATAAAGTACAATTATTTGACCCGAGTCTGTTACCATCTTTGAGAGAAATTGTGCTTAACTTAACTTGAGCTAGATTTTGTAGCAAGCACATTTTGAAACTATTTAACCACTTTTTAAGTGTTTCAAGAAAAGGTGTTCATACATGCAAAAACAATTACAAACTTACAGATAGCTATAAAATGACCTGAAAACTGCTAAACAGGCATTGAACTCTAGTCTGTCAAAATGCGTCTTCGGTCTAGTCAATGATCCAGCTGACTTCGCTGTTCCAAAGGCAGACTGTTCCGGAGCTCGGTCTTCAGCCTGGAGTCTGGAACAGCCAAACTGATTCCCCAGACGACCAAAGAGGGCGAACCAGTTACGCATATAATGAGTTACACTCTATTTACACTACATGTGGCTTGCAACACTGATGTATCCACAAGCACATCGCTGTAATATGAGTTTCTTGTTGATATGCATTTGTAGTTCTGAACGCTGAGAATTTTAAAAGCATCTGTTAAAAACCTTGGTGACAAAATTAAGCTAGAATTAGCCATCTAATTAACCACCATTTACTGAAGAATTGTAGATGTGTTAGTTTGCTGTGCGTGTTTTATAAAAAGTAGTTTCAGAATCCAAGAGGGAAGAACGGAAAGAAAATCAGCTACATTTCATTGCTAGCTATTGACGTTTAGCACTGCTGGTTACACGACTGACCATACAGTAAGGATAGACATTAAATGTAAAGACCTAGCCAATGGTCAGTGTTGACCCAGACAGCTGGTTAAAAATCGGTAACAGATATATTAACAACATCATCTTTGTGAAGTAGTAGCTATAAACCAGTTGTTGAAGGAATGGGATTGAATCAACTACTGAGAGAGGACCACACCTGACACTAAATTCCCACTCTTTCGTTTTCCAACTGCTAAAGGAAAGCGCCAAACTGTCCCCTCTCGTCGTACTCACTCAACCCAGTCTAGACGTCTCTCTGCTCTGCTCCCCAGTAATGGAATTCCGCCTCATCTCCTCACCCTTCACTTGAATCCCATTTGAGGTCTGTTGTCTATGGTCTTTAGCTTTTGGTATTAAGTAATGTATTGGTTGTATTTCAACTTGGACTGGCATAGCCAACTTGCACTGTTACTTAGTGAGGTTGCTTGATGGTCTAGACATGTGGTTAGCTAAGATCTGCTACTATTACTCAAATTCAGGTGGATGCACTTAATGTTCTCCCACATTGTAAGTTGCTCTAAATGACTAGTGAAATGTAATGTTATGTAGAGCAACTCATCTGTATGGAAGGCATTTGTTTAGTAACAGGGTTTTTTTTTAATGTAAGTAATATTGATGAACAGGAGAAATGCCGACTTACAAACTACATTAACACAAACTTATGTTACTGTAGTGTAGACAAGCCATTTCCATTTTAAATATAAACCTAAGCACTAGTCTCCTTACTCATACAAAGGTTTGAAATACCAATACAGATTTATGCATTTGAGAATCCTGTCCAGCGTAACAGCACTGGTCTGCTGCGAGCTCAGACTCCTGTGGACTGAAACGCATCGCTTTGATCAGACTGTAGATTAGCACACAGCGGACCAGACCGCAGAGCTAACGGCTTTGGGCCAAGCGGCCCTTCAGAGCAATGGATGGGCATGTCGGTGTGACGTCAGAGGGAGCTTACATAGCTCTCTGAAGAGAATGCTCTGAGTTTCGGCATGTCGTTCTCAGCTTCTTCACATTCTTTTGCTGATCAAAGAGATGTCGCTAATGGTTACACTTGAAAATATTTCCATTCACTTCCAGAGGTAGCAAACTACAACGGATTAACTGTTTTTGTTACAAGTATGAAACAGCTAAGAACAGCGGCGCAGGAAAGATTTTGAAGGGGGCAAATTGTCTCAATTTTTACTATATACTTATAGTACAGTATGTATTACTATATTTTACCATATACTATATTATACTATACTGTACTATACGTTTTTTTTTCCTCAAAAGTGGGGAGGACGGATCGGGGTCCGTATGAAACTTAGGGGGACATATCCCCCTGCTGCCATCTGCGCCCCTGGCTAAGAACAATTAACGTTACCTGGCATATTTGTTTGGTTTCTTTTACAAGAGCCTTGCAAGAACGATTATAGTTCTGTATATTAATATATTGGTCATAAGACCTGACTTTGACAACTGTTTTTTTCTTTCTTTTTTTCCTTTTTAAAGTAACAATTAAAAAAAATGCTTCTCAGACGACAGAGAAATGAGTCCTTGTCATAAACAAACCTGATCTTTTCAGTGCTATCCCAAAATATCTATTTAGGCCTGCTTAATGTTTTCTTTTGAATTGACCTTAAATAGTTAGTCTAGACTCATCAGTATATGTGCAAGTCCTATTTTTATGTCCATTGTCCATATGTTTGCTATTGTTATTTCAAAATGATTGAGGCATAAATCCCATCTTGATTTCTATTTTCCTGGATGTCTCCCTAAAATACACCTCTATGTCTTGGGGGAGCAGATTTTGCCAGATGAGAGTGCCTAAATTCTCCCTTGACTTTGACATGAACAACAATACATCTCATCAGCTACCAAAAATAGTCCCTGCATGGCAGTGTGTCCCGGAAACTGGGTCATTCTTTCCAAATCATTTGATGGAAAGATCTTTTGTAATTAGCAAAACGTTGTGATCAATTCCCAAGATATTTCCTGATCCCCCACCCCACCCCAACCCCGGTCCCCCAGCCATAGCCATATAGTATGCAGTAGGCTTGTTTAGATGCCTTTCATACAGAATTTGGGTCTGAAACCAAGCATGAGAACAGTGTAATGACACCCACTGCCTTTAGTTTATAATACCCCATGAATTATACTGCAAACTTATCAAATCCCACCAAGTCTGTCCCTTATCCTGTGAATCCTACTCTACAAGTGCATAAAAAAATCAGACTCTCTTTCAAACAATGAACATCAACTACACAATTATATTTAAAATTACATAGTCCAAAACGAGAGACTGTATTTAGAATCGCCACAGCTGAATATGAGCTGCTCTCTGTTTAATGACAACTGGAGGCGGCCAAGAGCCGGACCCAGGCCAAGATGGGAAGCACTTCCTTGGAAGTGACATCCACACCATGAATGGTGAAGGCACAACTATTAAAGGAGCATAAACTTGGCCCAGGATCAGACTAGATGCTGTTAAAACTGTGTGGAAGACAGTGGAACACATGAAACTCCAAGCTCTACAAGGTGGGCACAGTGCTGACCAGGGGTGGAGAAATTCATATTTGTTCGTTCAGTTCCAGGACAATTACTGAAATAAAATCTTGAGTTGAAAAATGCTCGTAATGATCTATGAGGATTCGTCGTTCGATTGAATTTAAAATGATTTCCTAAATCAAATAAATTAAAATGAAATTGACTCCCCGACTCTGGCAATGAGAGTTTTATCTCCATTTTTCAAGTCTTATCCAACCACATCCATTACAGTGGAGACACACTGTTACGCTCCAAGGGGAAACAGCTACACAAAATAGACATTACGAGGACAGGAGAGGAGAGGCGAGACTCACTGGTCATACTGGGCCATGGCTCACTGTAGACTGACTGTCCTCCTTGGAGTAGAGCTCTGTGGAGAAATCAACATTGCTACCAGTCATTCCAAAACACATGACTAACACTACCACTTCTACCTCATTTTCTTTAGAATAGGTTTCTTTTCCACGAACTGAGGTTGGAGAGCCCCAAGCAAGTGACTGGCAGTCAGAGAACTTTTTGTCCCACAAGGGTAAAACATTTCACTGGGAAATAAAGCGAAATTTATGGGCCACATGGAAAAAAACAGCAAAATCTATCAAATAATGGAGATTTGTTTCCATCTCTGGAGCATACAGTCAACACTTACAGACCCTCACACCAGCGTCTATTCTGGGGGGCAGCAACTCGATCTCCTAAGGGTTAAAAATGGAGCCTATCTGTCACCACACGGACAGAAACTACTTGGTCACATTTGCCTGGAGATGGAAAATGTCCAAAGTACACAATGTCATGAACAAAAAAAATAAACACCTTGTGTTAATGTACAGGCACTATTGGGTTCAAATCTGAGATAGAGAATGTAATATAACAGAAGTCCCTATCTATAAAGTTTTGCCAACTAAAAAGACGAACTCTCATGCATGGTTAGCTGTCAGCACAGCACACTGTTAGCGTGACTAACCGTACCAATGGCGTGTCCTTTGTTTCGGTCCCTTAGCAGTGGATGGTCTGTTGCGAGGGTCAGAGCCGGAATGGTGTACACACCCTCACATGCACAACGCCACACGACCAGTCTTTTCCCCCTCCTGTCACTTTATGAGCCCTTTGTTTGGTCCTTTACTCAGTTCGATTTCCAGCAGCCGTCCCAACAGGTGGGAGACTGACAGAGTAACGGGTTGCAGAATGTGTGTGTGCATGTATGTGTGTGTCTCAGTGTGTCTGAGCATTTGGGACAGCTGAACACGAAAGCCGCACAGCTGACAGAAATTGGACACTGTCTCTTCTTCCATTGCCGATGTCGTGGTGACCCCATCCCCCTCCCCCCCACAACAACATGACAATAAGACACACCCCCAACCATCAGTCATCTTCCTCAACTTCAAAATCAAACATTACAACTGTTACACTGTAACATTATCCATTACAACAGTCCGTAATGTTACTGCCATTCCATAAAGATGATGGGAGGCCAGCCCTAGACTTGGGGACCCACAGTACTAGTGCTTTTGGTCGTTATTCAACACTTTATCAACCAATTACTGACGTTTATTACACAATCAACTGGTTTCTTAGGTGTAAACAGGTTGCTGAATTTTACAAAAACCTGTCACCCTCCAGGGCCAGGGAAGAACAAGTACAACATCATCCACCTTCCTCAACATCACTGCAGCAGAAAGCTGCAAGGGTAATACAACAGTGTTATGAACGTAATTCTGTCAATATATAATGTATGGGGTCATTGGGGCACAGAACAGGCTAACTTCAACATTTAGGTTTGTCTTCAGGATGGACCAATCACAAGTGAGGATATGGAGGGCTCTCCTTTCACTTTCTGTTGACTACTCAACAGAGACCGCTGTGCAACCAAGAAAGATGAACACACCACGACACCAGAGATGCACACAAAAGGGGTTTTTCTCCTCTTTTATATTTTTAAAAACAAACAAAAAATAACAGATTAAATAAAATTTACAGTAGACATATGCAATCATTGTGCACTTTTTAAATACTTCTGATACGTTCTGCACAGCTGTCAACGAAAAATGCAAACACGATAAGGGGAGAGAGGGGAGGTGGATGGAGAGGAGGAGGGGGAGGGAGGGAGAAAAGGATTGAAAATCAGGGAATAAAAGGGGTATAAACTTATCCACTGAAAAAATCACTGAATATATAGATTTCTTTAAATCCTTACATCACTTATATAAATATATTGAACCAAGAAAAAAAAAAAAAAAAAGAACAAAAAAAATCTTGTGGAAAAAAACAGCGCAATACAGAAACCCACAACAGCAGTAAGGCAAACAGAAAGCAAGAGAGCGAGAGAAAGAGTGAGACAGAAAGAGAGCGAGAGTGAGAGAGAAAGAGAGAAACTGTGCGTATGAAAGACTATAAAAGTACGTGAGAGACTTGTGGGAGTGTACGACGGAACAGAGAGGCGGCAGCATGATGGAGAGAAGAAAGTGGGGAGGGGAAGTAGAGAGAGATGGAGAGAATGGAGAGAATGGGGAGGCTGGAGAAGAGAGCGACGCAGGCTGGGGGGGGGGGGGGGGGAAGGGTCGACTGAGGTTGACTGTCCAGTGTGTCCTTTGTGTGTGCTACGCGACCCCGTTGCGCGACTTGTGCGTAAGAATTTACACGCATCAACGCTCGGCAATGACACACATGCTTGTGTGTTGTGTGCTCTTCAGGTAAAAACAAAAACAAAAAACAAAAAAAGGCAAATGAATCAAAATAATCTTTTCATGTTTGCGTATCCCCACCCCCCTCATTCTGCGATCGTCTCCATTTTTATTTCACTTCATTCTTGTGTTTCTACCTCTCCAAAATCAGAGCGGTCCCTTCTTCCCCCGTGCCATGTCTCCGCTGTCTCTCTCTCTCTCATCTCTCTCTCCCTCCCTTTTCCCCCTCCCCCCCGCCTCACTGAGAGCTCGCCCTCTCCAGGATGCGTAGGTCATAGTTCTTTTTGGCGGCCCTCAGCTTGAAGAGGCTGGCGCCGCTGTTGTTGAGTTTGAAGGAAGCGCTCTGAGCCGCCATGGTGCTGGGAAACACGGCTACCACCGTGTAGAGGTGGGCGGGGTCGTGTCCGTCGCTCCTCCCCCCGGCCCCGCCTCCTCCCCCTGCCGTTCCCCGCCCCGTCTGGGCGTCCTTCAGCCACTGAATCTTGGCGCCACACAGCGACAGTTGGTTGAAGAGCTTTTCAGCTTCCGGGCGCGAGATCCCCTCGGGCAGGTCTGTCACCTCCAGCACACGGCTCACTACTGCAGGGGAGAGAGGGGCGGTCATACGGTCAGTCACCAACCAAGAGGCGCAGCTGTCACTATAACTCTGCCCCATGGACACTTCCATATGTACATTAATAGGAAGTGTGTGTGTGTGTGCCTGTGTGTTTTGCTATACTAGCTGTGCCCTTGGAATCTGGTTACCCGTATTGGACACCCTCTTGATGAATTCCATTTCTAACACCAATATGTTCACAAGAAGAGAGAGAGATGTACCTTATTTAATTCTATATTCAACCACATTAGATCAACTAAGAATTCAATTCTCTTTTTCAGTAATGACCAGGGGAATCAATGTAGTTGGAGATCACTAGGGATTACGAAGCCAGTCAGATACATTGGTTATTTAGGTGGCTAGGGGTTACGTATATCAGACAGTTGTTCTGGAAATTTGACCAGGAAATTGAGCCCAACACCCCCTACTCTTTGCAAAAGCCCCATGGGATTTTTAATGATCACTGAGTCATTGCTCTAATGGCTCATCTGTAGCATGGTATCTCGTAGAGCATAGCACATTCCTGTCTTTGGTACAGAGGGAACAGTGCCTCATACTTCCCTCAAGACACCTCTTCCAGCAGCTACTTGAACCCCCATGAAGTCCCCCATCCAAGTACTAACCAAGCCCACACCTGCTTAGCTTCAGTAGTTTGATATTCGAAGGGGTAAATGACCCTGTTACTTACAGGAAGTGAGGCTCAGGAAGGTGGTGAGGTGAGAGAAAGACCCCCCAGCATTAAAATGTCATTACTGACATCCGAAACATCACGAAATACACATTTGAAATATGCACGGGTAGCCAGACAAAAGACGACTATGGATAGCATGGTGCTAGTGAGCTTTAGCATGAAAACAAGGGAATGAGTTCAGAGCTAGTGATATCTACATATGGCTATATCGGATGAATTTTACAGATAATAGAGAAATAAAAACAAAATATGCATATAGTAAAATATCAAGAAAGTTTATGGAAATTATGGTCAAATGTTCCAGAAACACACTACTCTGGACTTGAGCTGTAAATATGCTGTCATTACTACAACCTCTATTTTCATAAGTAAATGTATTCACTATTGACGTCGAAAAGAGAATCAGCAGGTACTGCATAAGCTCAGAGATTTGAGCCCCTCAGCACGCGGGGGTGGTTCAGGTTACTGAAAACGACATCAAAACACAATTCAAAGAGTTGTAATCCTTCGATACCTTACATAATTTCACTTTATTTTTTCACTGGGTACTTCAGCTACGTTAGTTTGTGTCCATTAATATATGTAGATAGACTCCTTCAATAACTGTGTACCGTTAGCTGATAAACTGGCATGGGTTCCTTCAGCTATGCTTGCCTTAGCACCTGAGAAGAAAGTGTGAATATCTTTAGTGGTCGTCAGTGAAAGTGTGTGATAATCTGTGATAGTATGTGATAGTCTTGGCAGTCTACGGTAGTTTGTGATAGTCTATGAAAAGAATGTGGTAGCCTGTGGTAGTCTGGTAGTTTGTGGTAGTGTGTGATTGTCTGTGTTGGTCTGTGATTGTGTGGTAGTCTGTGGCAGTTTGGGACAGTGTGTGATTGTGTTGGTCTGTGATAGTGTGGTAGTCTGTGGCAGTTTGTGATAGTGTGTGATTGTGTTGGTCTGTGATAGTGCGGTAGTCTGTGGCAGTTTGTGATAGGGTGCGATTGTGTTGGTCTGTGATAGTGTGGTAGTCTGCGGCAGTTTGTGATAGGGTGTGATTGTCTGTGTTAGTCTGTAAGAGTAGAAGTCTGTGGCTGTCTGTGATATTCTATGATAGTGTGTGATTGTCTATGTGGTCTGTAACAGTGTGGCAGTCTGTGGTAGTGTGTGATTGTCTGTGCTGGTCTGTGATAGTGTGAATAGTGTGTGTTGGTCTAAGACAGTGTGGTAGTCTGAGGTATTCTGTGATAGCCTTTGTTGGTCTGTGATAGTGTGATAGTGTGTGTTGATCTAAGACAGTGTGGCAGTCTGTGGTAGTCTGTGATAGTGTGTGATTGTCTGTGATAGTGTGTGTTGGTCTGAGATAATGTGGCAGTCTGTGATAGTGTGTGATTGTCTGTGTTGGTCTGTAAGAGTAGAAGTCTGTGGCTGTCTGTGATATTCTATGATAGTGTGTGATTGTCTGTGTTGGTCTGTGATTGTCTGGTCTGTCTTACCCACATCAGTAGTGCCCAGGTCAGTAGATGCAGACTTCAGTGTCTGCCTCTTCCCCCGGGCCCCTGCTTTCATTCCTCCTTGGCCCTGGTATAAATCACCAGCACAACACTGCTCATTATTAACAAACATAATTTCACAAGCGTAAATACAGCTCAAGTTCAAAAGCAATGAAGAGAGAGAATATGTGTGTGTAATTCTGGGGCCAGGGACAACGGGCTCTCTGTGCTTAAGAGCATGTAATAACACCAAGACTGAAATCTTTGTTTAAAAAAAAAAAAAACATGATTAAAAAACATAACATGAAATGAATGAATAAACAAACAAAACAAAGATGCTACAATAAAAAAATATGGCAGTGATAGTCAATACTAATTTTAACAGGCTGGGATACAAGGTTGGTAAGAGGGAGAGGTGGTGGAGTGGAACAGAGATGGAATGAGAATCAGTGAGGTAGTGAATGGGAGAGACAGGACTGGAACAGACATTGGGATTCAGAGTTACTGAGTTAGCGAGTTGGGGATGCAGTTGGGTGTAATAGAGACTAACTCAGGTATTGAGTTAGTGAATGGGAGATGCTGTGGTATGGAGCAGAGAGGTGGATACAGGGTAGTGAGTTGAGGACCCGGGCTGAGTCTCAAATTGTATAACTGCAGACTCGTGTACTTGTTAGTATATACTTCCAAGTATGCTAAATAGTATGTACTATTATAGTATGCAAGCACACAAGCGGTTAAAATTAGTTCATTTGAGACATACTTTTGAGACGTATGAACATGTCATATCTCTTCTGACCTTTGCAAGAAACTCATCTGGTAATGGTTAGACTAGTAATAGCCACTGAAATCGTAGTTGACTGCTAACTAGTGAAGTAGTTGCAGAAACAATGCTGCTCAGTATATATTTTTTGTGAATGGTTCTTGGTATAGTTTTATTTATTAACTTTAATTTCTTCTTCGCTGTCATTTCTGAGGATGCAATGACGCTCAGATGCATACTTCATTTTTCAGTCCTCCCGAGTACGCAAAGAGAACTTCCACTGAATTCTATGTGTACTTGCTTGGATGCACACTTGAGTTTGAGACGCACTTGATCAGGTGACCATTGACTTCCATACTTGATATGCGTACTAACTAGTATGCAAATATCCAATTTGAGACACAGACCTGGAAATGCAGTAGGGTGAGTTAATGAGTGGGAGATGCTTGTAGAGTGGAACAGAGATTTGGATTCAGTGGATTTGGAGTTGGTGAGTCAGGGAGCAGGACACACACTGGGATGGGTTAGGCACTTACCTGATGGGAGTTGTAGGAGGACTGGCTGTGCATGAGGGGTGGGGGACAGAGGCTGTACTGGAGGGGCTGTCCTAGCAAAGAGTATCGCCCATCCCCTGTGGAGAAGACACACACATGGGGTCAATACCACACTGCTCTCTGAGACTGTTCGATGGCCTGTGCTAAGCTATGCGTGACTGTGTTTTTGTTGTAATAGTATACTGTGAGAGTGTGCGTATTTGTGCTGTAATGGTGTGTGTGGTTGTGCTGTGATAGTACACTGTGTGTGTATGTATGTGCATGCGGTTACAGTGTGTGTTTGTTCTGTTATAGTATGAGTGTATGTGTGTTTGTATGAGTGTGTGTGTGAGCATACCTGTGTGTGTGGGAGTTTTGCGCATTCTGTTAGTGTATATGTGGGTACCTTGTGTAGGTCCCCTGGGTCAGAGGAACTGTGAGATCAGGGGCAGAGGACTGAGGCTGCGTGTGTGTGTGTGTGTGTGTGTGGGGAGAGTGTGTGTGTGTGTGTGTTATGTGTGTGTGTGTGTACCTTGTGTGGCTCCTCCAGGCCGTGGGAACTGAGAGATGAGGGGCAGAGGACCAAGGCCGGGGCAGACGCTGCTCACGCTGCCTGACGGGGAGGGGGTGGGAGACTGTGTGGGGGAGGCCAGGGGGCTGCTAAGCTGGTTACTGCCCTAGAGAGAGCACAGGACCATTCAGCCCAGTCACAGCAACATTAGCATCATACAGAATCATTCAGCCCAGTCACCAACACAGCAACATTAGCATCACACAGAATCCCTCAGCCCAGTCACCAACACAGCAACATTAGCAACACTCCGCTACAGCACTCAATACATAAACCCATATATATCCCAGCCTAAACACTGAACACATGGGTGAGGTCTCAGTATGTGTGTGTCACAACTTTCACAATGGCAAATACTTGTTTGTGACCCTTTCTATTAATTACTGGAAATAAATACCACACAAATGTTTATTCTTACTAACAAACACCATAATGCTTCCCACAGACAAGCACTACTTGTAATTCTGAGGGATGGCAGAGGTATTTGTTGCAGCAAATGAACATCTGAAGCCTAAGAAATTCAATAAATCCCACTTATTTACACTACATGTATATTTAAATCAGTTTTGCATCAAAATTTTCAAATATACTTTATCTTTTATTTATCTTGGCAGTTCGCTCTAACCAGCCCATATAGACATTGGCATGATTTTGTTTGGTCTTTGAACTCCCTCCCCAAATTTTTGGGTCCAAGTTTCAGGTTTTACAGTTAAAAGTTGCTGCCAGTTTCTGGGAGTTGTAGCGGTTTAATGAAACTGTATGAGAGGGAGTGGAACTTGATAAGAGAAAGTTTGTGCAGTTTGTGCTTTCTGTAGTGTGTGTGTGCTTTTGTATGCCTGTATAAAGGAGATCAGTGCAGTAGATAGGTGTGTTTCTGTGAGGTGAGGGTGGCTACCTGTGGACTGGAGTCGGGCTTGTACAGGTCCCCAGGCTTGCTGGGTCTCTGCTCCAGGCTGTAATACTTGCAGGGGTTCCACTGGACCATAGGGGGGTTCTGGGTCGGCTGGGGCCCGTTTGGAACGCTCAGCTGCATCACCATGACCCCGGGGGCAGGAGGGGGCACACCTGAGACACAGGCGGGGGGACACAGGACATTTCAGCATGCCTCCATGCTGCTAAGGCTCACAGCACTTTTCTGTTTATTCATTTATGCCACCTGAATAAAGACCACATCAGATCAAAAATGTCTTTAGGGGGCAAGGTGGTTTCAGAATAATTTGAGGCGTAAATGCTGCTCTGTTTGTACTGCCAGGTTAAAGACTGATTGCTGTTGGCTGTTGTGGTCCCGAAGATTCAAAATTTTAAATCTTGAGTTCAGAGTGTAAAGATCAGACCGATTACCTCAGCCTCCATCGAAACAGTCATTTAACTTGTAACCTTGTTGATATTGATGTTAAAGTCTCATATTGGCTACTCTTGCAGCTCTGATCTGAGCCTCATAAAAGTGCACTGAATTAACCTGGGTGAGACAACAAACACCACATTTTATTTCCTGACACCTGAAAGTTATGACCATTGGTTCAGTGACTAAATGGCAAGGGTCTTCGCCTTTTTACTTTTGTTTCACGTTGGCTTTTAGATTTATACACAGGTTTGCAGTCGCTTAACATCCCCAATACTTTGTGAAATAGGACATTATGTAATTTGGACATTGTGCGAACAGCATATTATCAAAGCTTTAGTGTACCTGTATTGACTAAATAGTCAAGATACTGTACACATACAGTACTGTATTTCAGCTAATGTATCTGGCAAGGCAATATATGGGTTAAACAGGTTACGTCTGCTATGTCCCATTCCCCAATCAGAATTTCTGAACTCTATTATAACCTTTTCATCGAGCCATGGATATAATTATATGCAGTCGGATGTTGCCTGAAGGGACATTATATGGTGCATATCTATATGTCATACAGTCCTGTTGGTATAAGTACAGGCAGGCTTCTGTAAACAAATAAATCAATTAATCTTTTAAAAAAGAAGATAAAAACTCAGATGTCAGTGCCTAGCTTTGTGCAATATCCTTCCACAGGACTAGATGGACATGTTGCTTAAAAACAAAAACAAAAAAAACTGATGACAGATTCAGTGGAGTGTGAACACAAATGCGAGTGAAGGCTTGTCCAGTCAAAATATAACAGTTTCTCAACTTGAATTCTTGCTAGTAGCAGCAACTTGTCTGATAAAATTATGCCCAAAATATCAAAGCTTTCAACTAATGGCCCATATTTTAGTTTCACTGCTTCCATGTTTTGCAATGAAATTCCCCAGACTTCACAGGAAGCAACACTGTTTTGGTTTTTAAATAAAGACTCAGATTTCACCTTTTTTGCCTCTTATTTAACACCTGTCTCAAATGATCTGAATATCTCTGCTTAAATTAGAATCAGCCTTTAACTAGGACCAGAAAAGTATTTTATTGATTGATACTTACCAGGCCAAATGTGAAGTGTTGTGTGTTAAGACCTAACCACAGGTTTAAAAACATGTTAACATGGCGTATGTTAATACTCTGTTCTGATTGGCTGAGGGATGCTGATCATTTTCCTTTAACTTTCAACCTGTATTCGAAGGTAAGTCATAAAGTATTGCTACAAAATCATAGAGACATTTATTAAACAAAAATATCAAAATGTGAAGCTATTTTTCTTGACATATCCTCCACCTGGGTCTATACATTTCTGAAGGCAGTGTTTCCATCTTTCTATCCCTCCCCTGAAAAATTCTTCGATTTACACCATGTCAAAACGGCAGTTGAGGGACTCAAATTGTGTTCCTTTTGGGTTTTTGGAACAAAAAGAAGTCTGAAGGGGCAAGATCAGGGCTGTAGGGTGGATGAGGTAAGGTTTCCCAACGAAATTCTTGTACGACAGCCGCTACTACCCTTGAAGAATGAGCGGGCACATTGCTGTGATGGAAAAAATTCCTTGGCACAACTTTCCTGGCCTTTTTCTCACCAATGCAGTTTTCAATTTTCTTAAAACTTCTTCATAATAAACCCTCCAAATTATCTGGGAAGATTTCCACTTGAAGGCACTCTAACGAGACTAAGGCAAGTATATTAATGAGAGAACCTGTCTGCAGCCATCCACTGATCTCAGAGACTTGCTTTGACACATTTTGTTTGGAATAAACCTGCTAATTTTAAAACTGGAACCCAAGTACCAATACTTTTGACTTACCATTGTACATTCCTGTATTCTTCCCCAGTGACAATGAACCAATTGCTGCCTTGCCAGTGTGGACCTCTCAGCCAATCAGAACATGCTATTACAATAAGCCATGTTAACATGTCTTACAATGGCTCGGCACCCAAAATGAAGGCTAAGGGAAGGGTCTAAACTCTCTTACCTGAATATTGCTGCTGCATCTGCTGGGGGTTGCAGGGCGAGGGAGACGGAGTCATCTGGTACTGCTCAGTGCTGGGGGGCTGGAGGTACCCCACAGACGGGCTGCAACACACAGAGCCATACATCACACACAGGCAGGAGGGACCCTCTACACAGAGCACACAGTGAAACTGGAAAGTATGGGGAAATCACCTAGTTGAAATGGACACTCTCCCCTTCAGTAAAGAAATCTTGTGATTTTTTAACTGTACCTAAACCAGGTATTGCATCAAATATCAAAAGCCAAAAATGTAACAAATGAACAGGGTGCTGAAAACTCAAAAATTATGTCGTCCATGAAAAATACAAAATTGTATCTACAGTGTTTAGGCAGGCTCAGAGAGTTCTCAGTACCCAGAATGCAATGCACGATGCAGATGCAGAGTGCCCTGTGCTCACCTTGTGCTGTTCTGCTGGGTGGGGGTCAGGACGCTGTAGTACACAGGCATGCCTCCCCCTGCCAGCCCCCCCTGTACGGACTGGCTGGCTGGCACCATCACAGGCTGCTGGTACTGCTGCTGCACCACCTGCTGGGAATCGTTGGCCACGGGCACCTGCAGGGGTGAGGAGACAGGCCGGCTTTACGCCTGCTGCCACTGGATACACTGCACACATATGAGTGGAGCCCTCTTTACACACCACCATGCATGCACAGGTTTGTACACACACGTAGGGTGATAAGGAGTGTTCAACTTGCGCCAATGGGTTTATTTTCCTTAGTTTTGTCTCTTTAGCCAAACTTGATTAGGTGTCACATCTCCAAAGGGAGGAGATGTGACATATCCCCAGGGGAAAGAAAAAAGATCTCTTATATTCACTCGAAGGATGTTTGTTAACTTCAATTTATTTTTTTTTAAAACACACTGCTTAAATGTATACTCTTAACCTGCATGGTGATGTGTTTTATCTATCACATGCTAACTGCATGGTGCTGTTCCCTTACATACATACAGAATGCAAGGATTTTTGGTGACATTTTCACCTGACCACAGAGAGGTGTAACTGTTGTGTAGAAACAGAAACACCTCTGGCAACGCACCTAAAACAATCAATAAACATACCTGCGATCTCTGTTGTTTCATGCACTTGCAATTTACCTTGAAAACATACAATAAAACTTTTGAATATGCCAGTCTGAAATCTTTCCATGGCAGTTCCCTCTGACCCACCTGGAGAACTGGCTGTGGCAGGTGACAGTGGGCGCTATGCCAGAAAGCATCTTACAAGTTAACAGGTTTTGCCTGATAGAGGCTGTTGGACGCCCCATCCAGCCAAGGATGAGACCTCACCCACTGAGGAAGGATCTTTATGTAACAGGGTATCATCCATCCCAATACACTGCAACAACCTGCACTCACTGGTCAGGGCCATGCAGTCTGTCTGCACCAGCAGTCAGGATTATTAAAACCTGGGTTATCAGATAACTGCATGGCTGGTAATGGCAGCGATTGGTCTTCCCATTGGGGAGGGTTTGACTAAATTATCATCACACCTATTGCAAAGACCACTCTAAGTTTCAAAATAGCTGGCTCATTCTCCAAACCTCTGTAGTTCACCCCCTCACTTGCAGCAGTGCTCCATCGCGGGCATAAAATCAGACTACTTCAACTCAAGATAGGAGGATACATCATGCTTTAACAGGTTCATGAATGAATGCGATTCATGAAATTAGTTGGCCAGCTAAGTTCAATGTAAAGTCTTTAACTCTTGTCAAGAGAAGGGTAGAACAATATACGTGACAGCTTTTAACTACAACAAAAATGATAAATGATATGAAGGTTTAAATGAAGAGTATAAACATTTGACAGAGCTCTAGAAGCACAGCTAATGAGGCAGAAAGTGAGAAGCAGTGTCTGCTAGTTACATTTTCAGTGTATGCTTCAGCGATGAAACAGGCCTGTGGATATGCCCCACCCTTTCAAACTGGGGGAGAGTGAAATGAGAATACCTGATAGGAGGGCATGGGGGGGTACTGGACCATCATGCTCTGCATCTGGCCCCCCATTCCAGCTCGCTGGGAGTTGAGGAGGCCTGGGTTCTGAGGCTGCTGCACTCCCATCATGCCCTGGTAGGTGGGCTGCTGGCTGGGCATCATCGTCTGAAGACCTGCTGATCAAACACAAGCGACGCCACGTCACAACGAGAGACATGACCAGGGCGCAATGGCAGAGCCAGATGGAAAAAGAGCCCTAAACAGCTTCCGACAGCCGAGTGCTGAAAAACTTCAGCACATTTTGTTCAGTACAACAGTGAGAGTCACCATTCCACTGTTAAAGACTTCAGGGTGTTTGAGGGGTATTTTTTACTTGGGTATTAAGTCCCATCAGAGTACTCTGTCTTCAAGTTTAATGAAAACCCACCCACTGATTTTAAAAGTTACCATCTTATAAATAGGGATGTTATGTTGCCGCTGGCATTTCCACATGTTCTGTATTCACTGTACCTAGAATTATTACTTTGATGCATTCAGTGTACCTAGAATTATTACTCTGATTTAAGATGTAAATATACATTTAAACACATTTTCCCATTTCAATCAAACATTTAAGTAACTTTCAAACCAGCTCATAACTGCCGTTATTTTTCAGCGTGGGCGGTTACAAAAATCCATTCTGTTTCATACTTCTTGTCCTGAATCGCACACTGTACTGCATTTAAATCCCCTGCGCTTATTTCTGCTCTGTTCTGTAACAGCTCCTCTCCCATAACAACCATGCTCCGTATGAGCAGAGGGGATAAGGCTGCGAGCCAAAAAAAGCCGTAACAATAATAACGGCAAGAACAGGAAGTGCATTAAGAGCAGCGTGTGGGTGGTTTTTCTGGTGTTATGTATTAAAGCATAAAATGAGCAACAAAATAAAATCCCCTAGTCGGAGGAGGGACTTGGGGAATTGGAGAACCTGGAGGAGCTCACAGCGAAACGAGCAGCCCATGACACTACTGAAACTGGGAGCTATATATGAGTTTGGCTCGAAATGCTCATCTTTGAAGACTAGCATCCAGGCTGCCTGGATGCAAGTACAGAAACGAAGGATTACCTAACAGAAAACTACCTCAGATTTAAGTTAAGTTATGGTGAGGTCGCATGGATGTTGCAACGAAAATAGACATCTTTAACCTGTTATCTCTTATGAGACAGCACAAGAGCAGGTGTAGCGAGTCCTAGCCTTGGAAAGTCACAGGGTGGCTGAGTTACGTTTTCACCTTAAAATCAGAAACTAGTTTTATAGGTGCTGAGGAACAACATTACCCAGCATGCCTTTCTGCACACTTCTGTCCTAGTTAGTCCAAACAGCATGTATGATCACCATTTTGTCTGTCAGCAAATGCATACTTGTATAGATCACTGCACTGAACTTACCATTCATCATTACTCTTAGCAACCACCAGCACAACAATGGAGGAGTAAAATAAGATCAAAGATATTCTGACGCTAGTGATGACATTGTCAAGTATGTTCCAAACATTCTGATGTGTTTAAGATGACTTTGACATGGAAGTATGTACAAAGGATGGAGGCTGACAGTTCCAAATCTGGGAATCCCAGTGATAGATAGAGTGCGGAGACTGTGAGAGACAGGGGACGGAGACTGTGAGACAGGGGACGGAGACTGTGACAGCCAGGGATTGGAGACTGTGACAGACTGGGGGCGGAGACTGTGACAGACAGAGCCAGGATACTAACCAGACTGCTGTGCGGGCTGGGGTAGTGGCTGTGAGCGCTGGGCAGGGTAAGACACCTGGTGAGACATGGGCCGGTACTGCTGCCCTGAGCTGGGATACTGCCCAGGGGGATAGTACGACACCTGGATCTGTGTGGGGGGAAGGAGAGAGGGAGAGGGGGAGGGAAAGAGAGAGACGGGGAGGAAGAGGGAGGGAGAGAGAGAGACAATTATTATAATGTATTTCTTAGCTACACACATAGATGTCAATATATGCACAACATTCACTGTGCACAAAAATCACATTAAGAAAGAGTAGTCTGATTCAGGATTCTAAGACACATACAGGAGGAGTGGTCCTGTGGTTACAGAGACAATACAGGACAGGGTGGCCATCACTACATTTTGAGTGGAGCGTTCTGGTGGAGTGTTCCGGTTACAGCAGGTTTCAGTCTATACAGTAAAACCTTCAGGGGTGTATTTGGGTGGTTTAAAGGCGCAACAGTTTGGCTGGAAATACAATGGCAGGTGTCAGCTCTGTGCATGAGATGGATCTTTCACTGCCATTCCTGGCTCTCCCCCCGCATGGGAGCCCAGGACAGTGGAGAGGGCACATCACAACCTCACGCTGTGCTGTTTGAGGCAGGACTGGCATGTTTTCCAGTGGGTATATAGCTATTTCCTGATCTAAGATTTATAAATCAAGCAGAACAGGAAATGTTATCATTCATCATAAAAAAACAGACATTAAAATATGATGAAAAATTATTACATTATAGCCTGTTGTGACCCTCCAAAGCCACCTCAGGTCATTTTTGCTGCCATGACCAGATTTTGTGAGCTGTGTATGAGATATGAAGGAGGTAACAAAATGCTTTCTATCTTTGCCAATACAGACAAATTACATTTGTAAATGACATATAAGTTGAAAGAGACAAAGTGTTCTTAATGACAAGAAGTTAAAAAAAAAAAAAAAAAAAAAAAAAAGCGACCATAAAACTTTTATGCAATTTTCTTTCTTTGAAATTGTATCCAAGTTTAGACATATCTAATATTTTCCGTTTTCCACAAGGTCACAATCAATCCAGCACCTCTGGCGAAAACTGTTTTTCTGAGAGGATGACTAACTTTCTTAATAATCTCAGTTCAGCTGTCCCATATCTGCGTTACATAAAACTAATGTGCCTAAGTGCTTTCAGTGACTCACACAAACAAGTATTGAAGCACAAACTGTTAATTCAGATCGGCCTGCGAAACCTCATTTAAATATCAAGAGTCGCTTCTGTTCTTCTTTAGTCACGATATAATGACCCTTCGGAGGAGACGATGTATGAAGATATTTGCCTCTGTATCCAATAGGATGTGCTAGGAACTGATGCAGGAAATGGCTTCCTCCTCACTGAGATCGGTATTATATATGGGTGAAGGATGAGATTGGCCACCAACAATCTGACAATATTAATTGGAGAAAAGTATCCCATGGTGCTTTGTTGCTGTACCTGCTGTGGAGGAGGGGGCTGCATGTACCCCTGTGGAGGGGGCGGGGCCTGCAGAACAGGCTGAGGAGGAGGAGGGGGAGGGGGAGGGGGGTGGGTGTGCCCGGAGTTGGGCTGGTATCCAGAGGGTGGGGGCATGGGCTGGCCGCCGGGGGCCATGATGTAGCCTGTCTGAGGTGGAGGGTGCTGGGACAGGACGGTGGGCGGCGGCTGGAACATGGAGGGCGGCTCGGGGGCCTCGCTGGACCCCTGGCGGCTCAAGGTCATCTGCCCAAACTGGGGGGCCAAGTCATCCGTCTGACACAGAGAGAAACAGACAGAGCAGGAAAGAAAATAAATGGAAACTTATTTTCAAGATTTCCTTTTACTACAAAACTGTTCTCTGGAATGTTGCAGGGTGTATTGGTTTGCATTGTTAGTTAGCTCTTATAAGTTAAAGTAGCTGTTTTCACACTTAACTCAGCCCTCTTAGTTCCATGGATCTGAACTGGTTACTCAGGGAAAACATATATGAGCAGACCCCGAATCTCTACCATCAGGGTCTTAGTGAAAAAATACAGCCAAGATTACAGTGTGCAGCAGTGAAGGTTGAATGTAGCACCATGACAAAAATGGGTGGGGCTAAAAATTTGATGTAAAAAATTGATTTGTTTCAACCAATCAAAAGGATTTTCTCTTTAAAATAAAGGACTGACTGGTTTAAATTGATGAGTGAAATATGATAGCTCCCACCATTTTTGGTGTCACAGAGTCTCATGTATGCATCAGTGATGGGAGGAGCTCACATAATGAGAAACAGAAAGCAGAAACAGGAGAGACTTACAGGGAGAGACACAGACGGGAACAGGAGAGACTAACAGAGAGACACAGAGAGGAACAGGAGAGACCAACAGAGAAACACAGAGAGGAACAGGAGAGACTAACAGAGAGAGACACAGAGGGGAACAGGAGAGACTAACAGAGAGACACAGAGAGGAACAGGAGAGACTAACAGAGAGAGTCACAGAGGGGAACAGGAGAGACTAACAGAGAGAGTCAAAGAGGGGAACAGGAGAGACAAACAGAGACACAGAGGGGAACAGGAGAGACTTACAGAGAGAGACACAGAGAGGAACAGGAGAGACTAACAGAGAGACACAGAGGGGAACAGGAGAGACTAACAGAGAGAGACACAGAGGGGAACAGGAGAGACTTACAGAGAGAGTCACAGAGGGGAACAGGAGAGACTAACAGAGAGTCAAAGAGGGGAACAGGAGAGACAAACAGAGACACAGAGGGGAACAGGAGAGACTTACAGAGAGAGACACAGAGAGGAACAGGAGAGACTAACAGAGAGACACAGAGGGGAACAGGAGAGACTAACAGAGAGACAAACAGAGGGGAACAGGAGAGACACACAAAGAGGTATGGAGCACCACTGAAGAAGAGAAGAGGGGACATAGAAAGACCACCTGACCACAGTGACAGATAAGTTGATGCAGATGTATGGTTGCGAGGAAACAGGCTGATGCTTCGAACAGGCCGCTCCTATTGCGTCAAACACACCGACGGAGCCGTGTTTGCCGTTTTCAGACTGTGTCTATTTCTCTCACACCCCCCCTTCTCCCCTGCTGAAATGAGACCACTCGGTCCAAGCTGTCCAGACCTGCCAAAGCGCCGCCCACTCGTCCCGCGCAGACGAGCCGGGCCGTGCTTTGCAGAGGCCTGTCACAGCCTGAGGGGACTGACACAGCGCAGGATCACAGCGCAGCCTTCATTACTGCGGATCCCTGAGCGCCGTCTCCCTGCTTTCTCTCACGGCCGAGCCTACAATCACTATGCCGCCGCCGCTGTTTGTGTACATGCCATCCATTCGGCTCTGGCATCATGAACAGCACTGTTTCACAATCGCTATGAAGTCATTCCATCAGCTGAGATGGAGAGGGTGTATGGCTGTGATGATGGATGGGGGGAAATGAAATAAAAAAAGACGGACACTTTCTGTCACGGGCATGGCATGGGTATGGCTTTCAGCTTGGAGAGAATGACAGGCTTAAGGCAACATAGAGAAGAAAGGCAAAGAAACAAAAAGGAGGGAAGAAGAGACAGACATAGACAGAGAGAGAGAGTAGGGAAGGGTACAGTGAGACAGACAGAGAGAGAGAGAGGAGGGAAGAGTACAGTGAGACAGACTGACAGAGAGAGAGAGTAGGGAAGGGTACCATGTTGTACTGTTGGGGAGGAGAGACGGGCAGGAGGACCTGGGGGCAGGAGGGGCTGGAGTACGACACAGGCTGGGGGGAAGGCTGCAGAGATGCCACCGGCTGAGAGAGAGAGAGAGAGAGAGAGAGAGAGAGAGAGAGAGAGCGGAAGAAGGGGGGATAGAGTAAAAGAAACAGACGGAGTGGTAAATCAACAGAGGAGAGCACAGGTGGAGGAAAGGAGAGCAAGAAAAAGGGGAAGAGGAAAAGCATATTTCATTCAAAAGATGGCATCAAACAATTGCATTTTGTTAAGATCGAGACGCAGCATTGAAATTCTCAAATGCAATCTGAAAGAGGCTACACTACATAGAATATAGCAGCAGTACTATATGCTATGTGCCCCAAGGGGAAGCTGGAAAAAAGCAAACGGAGAGAGAGGGGCAAGGTCTCCTCCGCTGGGGCGGGGCGCTAACCTGGCCCATCATGTGGTTACCCATGGGGTGCTGGGGCGGGGTGGGCAGCAGGGCGGTTTGGGGCGGCTGAGCCTGCTGGACCTGAGGCTGCTGGGTGTTAGAGGGGCAGGGCAGCAGGCTCCGGCCCTGCTGTGGGGCGGGGGGCTGGGGGCACACGTCCGGCACCGTCAGGGGAAGACCTGTGGGGTGGGGGGAGAAAGTGCAGTGCATGACTATCTAAATGAAAACGAAACTAACTGTCTCAATTAGGGATGTTAACAGTTAACTTTTACAAGAATGGTAATCGATTAATTTTAGCGATTAAACTGTTCAACTTAAATTTCAAGGAACCTGATGCTGGCTATTACATTTTGTTGTTCATCAACTATGGTGGAAAAATATCAACAGCCAAATGTGAAACTCTTAAATTTAACATGTGGGGGCGCTACTTTCAGCTGCTACTTTTCTCTCGCGAACTGTAACTCAAAATATGAATCCATTACCCTGTTAATGATTTCTGGTGCTTGTCTTAATAAAACTACTCTGAGGACCACACAACTCAATGATATTTTGAGTCATTCATCGGTTTATTTGTTTATTACAAAAAGTAATCTGCATTAATAAGAAATGTCTTGTTACTATTGTTTACCCATTAATGTGATACAAATGTCAGCAATCCTCCTCTTTCACGCAGATTTCTCAGCCAGCGAATTCGTGTTCGTATATTTTTTAGTTATGGCCTTATTGCACGATTCAAATCCCACTGAATGGACTTTCAGGGTTTTGTCTTGATAAAACTTGTATAGTATTCAACTCATTGACTGACAAAATTGCCTATTTTGAGTCATTGTTTTTATAGGTTGTAGTAGATATTAAGCTTAACATTACTAATCGATTAACATGTTTCGTCTACCGATTAAAAGAACTGCACAAAATTGAAACCCCCTAGTCACAATACAAAATATAGAGGAAATATTTTGAAGAGAAGATCATGTGTGATAAAAGAGGGAACACCATGGTTTCCTGTTATGTGACTGATGTTGCATGGATGATGCTGCTTAGCCTCAAGCCATAACTTATGTTATAAATTATGCATTTAGCACACATCACATTAGTAGATGTTATGAGGCTGATGCGGTCTGGCTCAGGGTCTGTTTCCCAGAGCGACGTCATGGTAACACATTGTGAATGTTATGTGGCTGATGGTGCCGTTTGGCTCGCTTTACCGGATCGGGACCCCCTGCAGCTCCCCTGCGAGCCCTTGCTGCCCAAGCTGTCCCCGCGGGTCAGTATGGAGATGCCAGAGAAGCTGCTGGCCTTGGTGACGGGCGGCCGCAGCGTGCGGCTGGAGCTGTCCGAGTCGGTGCTGCTCCAGGGCCGCGGCTCCAGGCACTTCATCTCGCTGTCCGTGCTGCTCTGGCGGCTGCTGCTCGCTCGGCTCGAGCTCTCGCGGTTTCCCCTGGAGACAAGAAGGGGGCAGGAGAGGGTGGAGGACATGGGAGAGGGAGGAGACAAGAGAGAGAAGGCGGGGCAGAGTTTTAGGTGGAGGCCCAGAAGAAGGATTTGCAGAGGCATACACGTTCCAAAACACCACTGTGAATGCTGGCTAATTAAGACAATGGTCCAGGCAACTCACACACAGCACAATCAGTAACTGGCACGCTACTGACAGGTGAGGTAAACACACATGCATAAATAAAGCACAGTAGGTATGAGAACCTCAGAGATCCCAGAACACACAAACAAGGCACTGACGACAGAAGAGGCACCAAGAGAACCACATCAAGGCCCAGATCACAGACGATGCACAACACAGTATCACTGGCACACCAAAGACTCTGACACAACAGAGAAGTTTAGTACACACATAAACACAGTCACTCACACTCTCTGTCTCACACACGTGCACGCACACACGCAAGCAACCTCAATATGAGGACATACACATACACACGCACACAACCCCCAACACAAGGACATACACACATACACATTCACACACACTCTCTGGCACATACATGTATTATCACACACAAGCAAGCGCACACAATCTCCTAATGCTAGGGCACTCCTAAACAAATATGAATGTAACATACACACACCCAAACATACACACACTTCCACAAAAAGACAAACTGGACAGACAAAAAACTCAAGGACACATAAGTATATAGTATATAAAATTGAACTACTCAGATGTAGATGAACAAACACATGTACAGACACAGAGATGTACAAGAATCAGATGGGCACACATAAAAACACACACACTCTTGCACACACATATATACATTCACATGGCACATACACCCTCCTATACACACACATACACACGCACACACACGCGCATACACGCGCACACACGCGCACACACGCGCACACAGACACAGACACGCACCCTGCAAACACCCACTGTAAACACACACACACACGCCACATACACCCCCCTACATACACACACGGCACATACACCTCCCCTACATAAAAAACAAACACAAACAAACAAACAAACAAACAAACAAACACACACACACACACACACACACACACACACACACACACACACACACCCCCTACACATACACACACAGACAGACAGACGCACAGCACATACACAAACGTGACACACAATATCAACCACACAGTGTCACCACTGTCACTTCTATGTATTTTTGGTAACTTTGTTGTATACACACTCATTGTCTCGTGCAGTGCTGTCACCCTGGGTAAGGGCAGCTGCCAAGAAAACCAATAATTATAAAAATTACCACAATAAAACTGAAACAGATCCATATGCTTTCAATACTTAAAGTTAACTTGTCAGACACACTATGGCACAAGTCAGTCTTCATTTTGTTTCATTTGATGAGGGGGGGGAAAGGTAAACAACCAACCATTTTAGCAACCAGAATAAATCGCTTCTTATCAGCCTTGACGCTGCCTGTACCTGAAAATAACCTCACTTTACTGACCCTGTGTTCCAGCTCTAAGGATCTGCTTCAGGTTTGGGCGGAAAACAGCATAATTCTAGCTTGGAGAGCATAAAAGGGTAAAGAAAGAAGAGTAGATATTAAAGAATGAATAAACCCAAGGGCCAGGAACTGAACTCTGTAAATTGTAGGCTTTTTTGTCGGTGGTGCAGGCTAATAAATATTTCAGGGAGGCGGTAATTAATGGATGGGTTATTTAAAGCTCTTTGCCGGCCTATTTAAAGTAGGTGGGGGGGATGCACTTGTTCACTTGTTGGCAGACAAAAATAAATGAGAAAGCAGAGATACCCTAAAAAAAGATGGTACTGTCCTTCCCTTTTCACGCTTACCTATGAATCTATCCATTACAGGAGGCCTCTCTTTAGAAGCGTTTTAACATATAGCTCTGTTCAGCTGCTGCAGAGACAGCAGCTCCCTCCTGTTTGCTCTGCGTGACCCAATTACACTCAAACGCAAGCGATGCGGCAAAGGACAGCTCTTACTGGTACAGAGCGAACGCTAGGCATCGTGGGAAAATCCCATCTGAACAGAGGCTGGGGTGGGGGGGGGGGGGGCTGGCTCAAGCCTGGGGTTCACACCCTCAGATGGGGCGATTCTTTGGCTAGGGGCCCCCGCTTTCGAGGAAAACCCCACCCGTCCCTTGACCTAAGCGGATCAAGCGAACAAACGTATGTGTGCTACAAATATACGAGCCAACCCGTGCTACCGGTGACGCTCGCCGGAGCGCACATTTTACGGGGCGGAGCATCAAGAGCTAAATGTGAACGACAGGCGGCGGTTGGAGAGGCAGATGTGGGAATTCCGCCGCTTGATCACGTTTTTAGCCTGCCACGCATTTAGAGCCTGGCGTGCCATCTCCGTTAGGCATCAACAGACGATACAATATAACCAGACTACAATAACAAAAAAATAAGAAACAGAAGACTGGGGGATGCAATGGGGGGTTCAGAAGAATGCGGCGGTAATGGAGAGGGGCAGAGTCCCCCTGAGACCACATAAGCAGCCATGCACAGGCGGAGGGAGCCCCACAGCGCATCGCCAACGCCAAGCAGCGGACACAGAGTCACCACCCGATGGGCATGTCAACACACACACAAGAGCCCCCCAGTACCTAAAGATCTGCCTCCTCTTTTGGGAGCTAGAGGAATAGCCGTCAGTGGAAAGTCTGTGGGGTTACATTGGGAGAGAAACGCCGGGGTTACTGAGGAGGAAGGGGGAGGGAGGGAGGGAGGGAGGGAGGGAGGGGGCAGGGGTGGGGCGAAAGCACCTCCCCACACACAACTTCACACAGTAGAACCTTGCAAAACTCACTGGCCCACTACCGCCCCCTACTTCAGTCCCACTGGCTCTGCTGCCAGCCTGACCTCCCCCCCACCCCCCCAAATCATTCCTGTTTTAAAGATGTACTCATGCATACCTTTAACACTATTTCTATTGACCATATGGATGTGTGAATGTGTGTCTTATGTGTGTAATCATTACATGTATTGTTTGTATTGTATACATATGATATATTTAATATTTAATATGGAATATGTTATATATAATGGCACTGATCATCAGGGGAAACAGGCATGGGTCCTGGCGGACACTGATATAGTCAATCTGTTTCCCAGGAGCACTCAGGAGAGCAATGTCTGGTACCTAAGGCATTACATTTCCCCAAAGTCAGTGACAGACCTCCCAAATAGGTGCAGAAAATGTCCACCCCACCTACTCAGACTGTAACTACAGTGATTAAAACTGATACAACAGTGATGTAAAGAGGGAGATTTGCTAAAAACGGGTGGCGCTCCATTCAAAATACACCCTCCCCTGATTCACACACACTCCCTGAGGTGTCACAACCTCCAACACAGGTGAGTCTAAACCGAGTGGGCTTCTTTTCGTGTCCGTCTGGTTGCGTTGCACATTCACACATGGGGGGAAATCTTTGGGGCTGTGCAGAAGATTACCTGTTGTCGTTGATGTATCCATTCTGAGAGGACTGTAAAGGAAAAAAACATCTTCAAATTAAGATGAGTTTTGCCAAGAGTTTTTTTTTTTTTTTTTTTTTTTTTTTTTTTTTTTTTACCCTGGATATTGAGTCACAGTTTCCATACTCAGAAGCTGAGACTGTGGAAGCAGAACCAGGTGCCAGTAGCCCTAAAGCTGAGTGTTCCTGTTCCTATTTCATTGGCCCTGTTCTGACCACTCCTACCCACCGCCAGATCCAGCCAATCAAGGAGACTGAAAAATACCCATTTTTCTGGAACACGATGACAGGCAACACACAGTAGATAAAACAGAATAATTAATGGCTATTACTGTGGATATATGTGCTCTTAGCTTGCTAACTCTACAACACATTGCAAAGATCATAAGGCAGCCGTTAAATATTACATTCAAGCTTCTAGTGTCTAAACTCTGGATTCTCCCATAGGGATGTATCTAAGTGTTTCACTGTTCTGGCTAAATTTTCAAACAAACTGTTAAGATTCCAGGCAGGAATGAACACATGCTGCATTTAGGGTAGTTAAGAAATAAAATGCAGTTGATATTTTTATCACCCAAAGCATAGCTATTTTTTCTTGTACAACAATTTGTTTCTCAAGCTTTTAATGGTCACCTTACATACTCAACTTACAACAGTCCCTCTCACCTGATTGGCTGCAGCTGGACATATGCACTGCTATGCCAAACTACGTTTCCAGCGTCTATCAAATCACACCAAGTCTGAGAAAGTTCAGGTCCGAATCGCATGGTTCGGAACCAGAGCTCCACAGTTCAACCCGGCTCCAGAGCAGACACTGAAAACGTTCTCATTGCAGTCACAAAAGACCAAACTGCAATGTCTCAGACACTAAGCTCCATTCACCCCTATTAAAAACCCATCTTTAGTCTGGAGTTTCATTTCAAAAGCAATCAAAGGTAAAGTAATGTCCTGAAATGAATATCTGATGGCTGGCCGCTGAAAATGCCTCAAATCCCTCTTCTGCTGTCACTCGCGACTGTAATTTAATTCGACAGCTCTGTTTTATATATATCTACCTTCGTAAAAATTGCTACCATAATGACATTGATGTCTAACTTTAGGAGGGAAATTGTGAAAGTTCAGAATTATAGGGTTCTATCTGCATAATGTATATTTTAGAGATATGAAACTTTGGAATAGCGCTGCTTTGTGTTGGGTTCTTGCCAGTTTTATCGTGCATAAAAAGTAATCTGCGTTGTGCTTAATCTGCCACAAAGCAGGACGTTAAGGGCCGCTTTCGCCAGAGATGTCAGATGGAACCCTCTAACTCTAAGGTGGTGAGCAGGTGCGTCGGCCCTGTTCTCCTGCAGGTAAACACGGCTGATTAGAGCAGGAAGGGGCTCCGCCTTCCTCGCACTTACTTCACGGGCGAAGATCCGGTCTCGAACCCGCTGGTACTCCTCTTCCCGCTCCTCGATGGATTTGCTGCGGCGCCCGTCCTGCAGAGGCACACGGATCTGCAGAAGGATGGACGGACAGATCGGCTCAAAAGAGAGAAAGGAGATTTCAGATGACAACATCGTTGTTTCCCCTTTTCCGTCTGACTTCAGGAACAGGTGCAGCTGAATGACACACACAGCACTACAACTCCACCTTTCAACTCCTTACACAACACACATTCACATTATTCCCCAGTTCTTCATAATAACACTGATAATATTACTGTACTGTTGGACCTTCTTTCAGAAGTACTGCTAAGCTGCCATGCCTGGTCAAAGATGGGAGGCAGTGAGCTGAATAAAGAGTGACTTGTTTTGTCCTGAGCATGTTTCTTCCCAGCATGCAGCTGGTTAAGTGGGGAATTTTGAGACTTGCCTCCAAGAATTAGTGACACTAATGATGGCATTCAGAAGGGGAGTTGTCTGTGGTGCAATTTAGAGAAGACGATGTAAACACAGAGTGCATAACAGGATTAGCCCATACTGGGAAATGCCTTCTAGACATGCAGAGCAGTGCTAGCAACTACTTACCTACTTCTTAGTTAGTTCTTAACTAGTTAAGAGCACCAAGATGCCACTGTGCTATTAGAACCTGTTGTTTGTCCCAGCTAGGGTCTTGATATAATATCACAAGGGATTTCATATATGGCTAGCATGGTCTGTTATGTGTGGATAATAATGTACTTCTATGCATACTAGTACTACAGGCCAATATCATCATTTTCACCCTATTCTGTAACAGAGGCAAGAGAATGAGAAGAACTGGGCAGCTTGTGGGCTTAAGGGCTTTGAGGTTGGTGACAATATATCTGTGAAATAACACAGTATAGTACAGCACCCCTTTCTACAGAAATTCACGGAACCTGACACTACTCTTTATTTAACAGATCTTCAACCAAAACCCAAATATTAGATAAAGGGGGAACCTGAGAGAAAACAAAATACTAAATAATTTATACTTATTTATGAAACAAAGTTATACAACACTCAATGTCCCATGTGGATAAATCATGGCCCCCTTAAACTCAATAACTGGTTATGCCACCTTTTTTGGTAGCAGAAATGTCAGAAGCATGAATTGCTGGTTTGAGGTCCTGTGACAATATTTCAGTTGGGCTCTGGTCTGATTTTAACCATTCCTATGTTTTCCTGTTCATCAACCACTCTAATGTAACCTGCTTGTGTGTTTTGTGTCGCTGTCTTGCTATATAACCCAGCTTCAGCTTCAGCTGTGGATGGCCTGACATTCAGATTATTTCTGCCATACATGACAGGGTCCAGGGCGTCAAAAAAAGACCCAAAAAGTCCCATTTTTCGATCCATACAGCTTTGTTCTGGAAGTCTGGACAGTTATCCAAGTACTTTTTGAAATGTGCACATGCTCTTCTTAGCGAGTACTGGTTACTGCAGTAATACTCTGCACAGAGTCCTACAGTTCTCTGAATGTTATTTTAGTGTTCTTTGTAACTACTTGAATGATTTTACACTTTGCTCTCAGACAGATTTTTGGCAGACTGGCCCCTCCTGGGAAGATTCATACTGCCCCAATCTTTCTCTGTTTGTACAATAGGGCACTGACTGTGGTTTGGTAAACCCACAGAGTCATTTTGTAACCCTTCCCACACTGAGAGGTGACCACAGCTACAGACCACAGAGTCTTCAGGTATTTGATCTGACAATGGTATGATGTGTCTGTAGGACCTATACCTATGAAAGGATCAAGTATTCAAACCACAGACCCTAATTATTCCCTTACATGGGTTGAGCTGACTGGGGGGGGGAACTTGAGTTGACCAAGTTTTTCCACATCTGGAGGGAAATAACATTTTCATTTTCACACCCAAGTATTGCATGTTGATACCTTACATCAAACAAATGTATAAAAGCACCAAACTTTGGCATTACTTCTTCTCTCCGACTCACTGTATATACTACAACCCACAAAAAAATTAGACTAAATTTGATGTGGAAAATGTTCAAAAATGCAGAAAAACAAATTGCATTTTTGCACTATATAAAATTCTCATTTTGTTTTTATTTAATATTTTACCACATGTAAGGCTACATTTTATCTGAGGCTGGTAACTGAGGCTGGTCACTGGGTTAGTAAGCCAAACCTGAGCTCCACTGTTCTCCAGCTTGCCTGTAATGATAGCTTCTCATGAGATACCAACCTGACATAAAAGATGACTGAATGCTAGTCAGAGTAGCCATTTGGAGAGTTCTTCCCTTGGTTTTACTTCCTAGCATTCGGATGGTGTGGACAGGGCGCTGTAAGCATGCAGCTCCTACCTGGTTGTCATCCTTGTCCATGCTGGCATCGTCTCTCTTCAAGATGAACTTCTTCTGGAAGTCCATGTTCCTCTCATCCTTGATGTGCTCAGAGAATCTTTGCTCCGGGCTGTGGGGAGGCAAGGAAGCAGAGAGAGAAAGCAGGGGAAGAACAAACATTTTCTTAAAAATGTAAAAGCGCATTTATGTATTCTTTGCATATTCTCAACTCAGATTCACGCTGACAGACATTCACTTAGAAGTCAAATACTCTGACATTTTATACACTGGCCCCCTACTGTTTCATCGCTGTTGCCTCTGTTATAAACTGCCGTCCTATTGGCTCACGGCTTCCGTTTCTGTTCTGCACTGCCCTTCAATTGGTTAATGGCATTTGCCTCTGTTCTAAACTGTAGGTTCGTGTATATTTTAGCCCCACTCACATGCGAGTGTTTCCAGTCTTGTTGATGATGACGGCCTTGCCCGTCTGGTCCACGTTGTGGTCCATGCCGAAGTAGGCGGCCACTCGGTGCAGCAGCATTCGGTGGTAGGAGGTCATCTGGGGGAATTTCTTATACTGGTTACTGCAGAGGGCGGGGCGAGAGACAGCGAGAGCGATAGAGAGAGAGAGAGAGACACTGTTTTACCCTTCTTTACTGGGTCAAGAACATACAGCTCCACCATCTATTACCACTGCCAAAGACAACAACTTCTACATTTATATATAGGCTGTATCATTCTTCAACGTTACCCATTTGTCCTGGCAACACTGAGGTGATAATATATTTGTAGTATCACTGAGCTTTTTTACAATTCATACAAGTACAATTGAAAATATGTTCTTGGTTTCTGTTACGGTTGTCCTTTTTTGTAATGATATTACAGTCTTGTCAAAGCAAAGTAACTTTAGATTGTAAGTGGAATTTGCATTTGGAGATGTGTAAAGGGACAAAAGGCAACGATCCCTTCCATAAACCTTGTGCGGTCAGTGCAAGCGACAAACTTGTCACAAACTTAATTACAACCATGGATGCATATTCAACTACTGTTTGCCTGGAAATAAACAGAGAGGCGCACTGAATTTAAAAAAACTGTGTGAGATTCAGGAGAGAGGTATGGAAATCTGTCTCACTTGTCATCATTAATGAACTCCAAGATATCTTGTTCCAGTTTAAGCAGCATCATTCGATCCCTGTTGGGGAAAAGGGAGAAACATCTTCAAATTCAAAAGCTCTATCTGAGATCAATGCATCACGGCAATGGGTGCTGTCATTTGCATGTGACCTGAGGACAGTTGGTTCCAGCGATTGAGCGTGTAAAGACCTGAGTACGTTCTTTAACAGGGTGTCATGTGTCACTGAGTGCGGGGCAGAAGCTCCGCCGGCGGTAGGCGGCCATGTTTGTGTCTGTCGCGGCGAATCGATCGGGCTCCGCTCGTGCGTATTACCTGGGGTTGTTTTTCAGTGTGTTGACCAAGAACTCGTGTACGTCGATGCCGGTGGAATCAGTGTATTCCTGGCTGGAGTCTGGGGAGGAAACACCACAGTGAAAGGACTTAACTATGGACTTACATGACCTCTAGTTATAATACACAATAATATATCATAAATGTCCGTATATCAGGTCTAGTGCGTAACTGCTCAAAGTGCTTGCTACAGATTACAGCCAATGTAATGTCTGAGCACAATGAAAGTTGTAAATTGACTTTTCAGACACAGATTAATAAAACCTTTCATATGAGAATGAATAATAAAACACACTCGTACCACAATGACAGAGCAGAATAACAAAGATACACTCAATTTAGTAACAAGACAGCAAGTTCAGAAGACTTAAGAGCAGACACCCAAATTAAGAGAATTTAATTGAAACATCTACATAATCAGAAACTCACTAAAAAAAAAAGACATTTCTTTTCAGTTCTGACCTAGCCAAGAGGCATATATCCTGAAAGACAAGGAATACAGAGTGGGTGTATACTCTGTGCACTTCCAGGATTTTAGAACGGAGCACATATAATGTTCAATGTGACAAATGCACATGTGGATCCCAGCCCAAAGTTTACAGAAAGGTTTAACACGTGTGATGTTGGAAGTGGCATAGAGGAGATTGTGGGAAATCAGTTTTACCACGAGACAGCATTTTCCGCGGGGTCTTGTCCTTGTTCTTTTCCTTCTCCTCGTTCTCATACTCATCCTTGGATGATTTCTCCTCCTCTTTGTCCGAAGGACAGCTGATATGCAGCTGGATAATGTCCTGTGGGAGAAGGTTCCCAGAAAAGCATGTAAAACCAGACATACAAAATATATAAAATGTACCTGTTCATTAGAAAATGTATTGATTATTCAAACTATTTTAAAATAAGTTATAAGGTAAGTTTTTTTGCCATCAGGTATTTTGACCCCAATATCATATTTCACAATTCACATGACCCACTGCACTCCCAAATTCACCCAATATGGTTTTGACAGAATACCTTTGTGCTGCAACTTAATTTCAGATCAATTTAAATAATACAATAATTCCTCCTTCTCTATCAGACACGCATTACGGTTTAATTAACTTTGGCCAAATATGCCATTTGGATCTGGGTAGAGCCTGATCAATCTGTGAAAAACAAGTACCGAGAACCCCTCTATCGTTAAACTGCAACTTTTAAGGGGAAAGGGAGAATGATATAACTGCTGGTGTGATACAACTGGGTGATAATAAGACAAAAAAAAAAAAACCACACATAGTAGTCCCACCTCAGGTGTGGTACCAAGCCATATTTACTCAGAGTTTGGTGTGCAACAATACCCGGACTGTGTCAGTTTAATTACGTTTCCAAAGAATCCTTTGTGATACCATGCGGCACCACCATAATAGCTACCAATAACAACGAATATTAAAAGGAAGAGAGAAAGAGGTAAAGAAAAAACACCCGAGTAATTAAGGGAAAGAGAGAACAGTGAAAGGAGATAAGAAGTAGAGAATACCTGCTAGTGCGGTTCTGTGCAGATGTGTGTTTGTTTGTGGGGTGCGACTGTCAGGCGCACTGGTGAGTACCTGTGAGTGCGGTTCTGGAGGCCCGTCGGTGGAGAACGGCCCTGATGACTCCTCACAGACAGCCAAGCTCCGGACCAGCTTCAGTTTGGCGTTGGACTGTGGAGCAAGAGACACCATGCAGAGGTAAGACACGAACCACAAACCCCAGACACTACAATACTTGAGCAACAACGGGCAAAAACCAAAACTGTAACACCAGGGCCTTGCTTCGCCCAACGTGTGCGGTACACTGGTCTCTATAATAATAACTGAACACTGAAGCAGAAATAACACCATTGAGACCTTTAGCTTTATGATACATCCATCTATCACAGAGAGGAAATGCATCCAAGGAGAGCGAGGATTCAACAATGAATCAATGTGTCCCTTTCTGCTGGCGCACCTTAAAAATAACTCAGTGACACACAGCGCTAGCTATGGTTGTGTGACTTCAGAGGTTTTTCCAAACATCAGCCCGCAGGACACTCCACCTAAAATGTGGTGCAGGGACACAGATGCAAGTTATTCCACTGAGACCTGGGTTTATTTAGTTATCCAAAGCTTTATTTCACTTAACGGAAACTCACCTGGGGGCGATGATAAAAGTGATTGTTAAAAAGATTGGAAAGTAATGCAGTTCATTTTGGTTCTGGTTGTTTTGGGTTTCACACTGAAGTCTATACCCTACTTTTAGGGGTACAGCTAGAAACTACCACAACTGCAGATGTTTCAAAGGATATCTAAATCTTGCCTCCCCTGTTAAGTGTTGTTGTATGATATGGCTGAATTTCTGACTAATCACAAAAGGGCCATTCACTTTGTGAATCCAGTCAAATGTTTTCCATTGATTTGACTACAATACTAGAGTACAGTATACTGTACATGGAAACATATAAGAAATAACTCACACCCTATAATGACATATAAATGTAAAACAACAAATTAACTGCAGTTGTACCTTACTCTGATTTATTAATATTCATAACATTCATTAGCATTATGTACATATGTAAACGATGTTTCCTATGCATTACGGGTAAATTAATTTAATAATAATGCATATGAAACTTAGTTTCCATATGTACATATGTTTTCCTTCCTACTGTTTTTATCAGTGTTATTACAATGCTTTGTATCGTAGCACTCTGACATAAGGTGTAACATACAAATATAATGGAAACGCAATATACAACATATTTTTCGAAAGCGGTGGTAGCACAGCCAAGAGGTTTTACTGGCTTTGTATAATCTCGAGCAAACTGTTAATTTCATACTGATAGCTACGTTTCAGCTGTGGAGTGAGTCAGAGTGGTTTTAATTAACAGCAGGACGGCAGCATTTTGATGGGTAATCCTAAGGATAACTAGGATTTTCTGTAATAAATGACTGAATATGAATTATGATTCCCGAGGGGTTGGGGATCGATTTGTAAACAGAAAAATTCCATCACCCTGATGTGCTGTTGATGCAGAATTGTCTGATGGTGAATATGAAACTAGGCTAGCGCAGTAGCAGACGCTAACCGGCGTGGCCTAGAGCACAATTATGGAATGTACATTGCGTTGTAGGAATAATACATTGTCCCCATGTACACTTGTAGATTGACACTGTAAAACAATCACACTTGGGGTGGGGGGAATTTCAGTAGAGGATCTGACACACTTGGCATCTTGGCCAACTAGTGCAAGAGAGAGTATGTAGAAAATCAGGTCAACACAGCGGAAAAGCTTGATATTTTCTTCAGTGAAGAGAACTGACCCAGATACATGGCAGGGATATATGGGAAGGTCATTAGAGAGAGACTGTGGGATCCTATTAACATGCACGTATGCACACCCAAACCCACACACCCACACGCACACACGAACACACACACACACACCCCCATGCGAGCACACACACACCCACGAATACACACACACACCCACGCGCACATACACACGAGTTCATAAATGCACACTGAATTATAAACTGTAACCTGGTCTTCACTTGCTCAGGCCCTGTGTGTCTAAACCCTGCTGTGTTTATCAGACATTACGGACGGTCAGAACTTCAGTCACGGGGTTTATGCGACAGTAACGGGACCTTATTTTTTTCCTCACCTTGGCCCTTTTCCTGCCGTGTCCATGGTTCTGGGTCCGTCGCTGCAAGGACGAGCACGTGAGAGAGAGGATGATGGCAAAAGAGCAAAGAGAGAGAGAGAGAGAGAGAAAGTCGGACAGAGAGAAAGAGAGAAAGAGCCAGAAAGAAGAGAAAGTTCCAAATTATTAGTATAGGAAAAATTGACGCACAAACACCAATAAGCGAAACCTCAGCACATCACGGGGCAGAACAGAGAGAACCATTCCACTGTAAGCACTTTGGGATTATTTTGGGTGATGACGAACTCCTGTAGCAGTGAAAAAGCACCATTATGAGAGGAGCGCATAATTCGATTTCCGGCGAGACACAGAGCATCAGCACAACAGTGTCCCACCCCGTGAAACAAACGCCGAGAATAAAAAACATTCAAAACCGCATGTGGTCAGGCGCAGTACAGTCATAACGATCAGCACTTTCTGCCCCTTAACAGGCCTTGATTAAATAATGATAGAACTCCATAAGAAATGCTACAATGGTATGGTTCAATGTTTAATTTCTTATTTAATAAATCAAAGACAAACTATAACACATAAATATGATGCATGTCGGGGAGGGCGGCAATATTGGAAGGGTGCTCCTAATTGATACTCACCCAGTGAGGACAGTTCTGTATGTGTCTATGTGTTTGCCTGTCTCTGCGTGTGTATTTTTATAAATCCATGTACAGGCTGACAGCAAAGCCTCAAACCTATACAGTGACTCTAGACCCTTAAAAATGATTCATCTGCACCCTAAAAACAAAGACACCGTACCCTGAAATAGATACATATAAATAAAAATGTGAGATTTCCAAGTTTCTACCTATGCCATTAAAAACTGAGACTATCCTCAAAGAGAGGTCACCCTAAACCTATTCACACCGGGTCACAAACACCTCATGGGATCTTCATGTCTCAGCAGACTAGCCATGAAAATGAGCTGTGTAGCCAAATCTAGTACAATGAATTGATAAAATGTGCTGATAGGTTTGTCAGTGAACAAGGTCCTTTGTGAATAGATGCGGTAAATAATTCGGAGGATAAACGGAGGGGAGGGAGGCACCTGGGAGTCCTGTGTGGCGGTCTCCTCTCCGTCCATGCCCTCTCCCGTGCCCTCCTTGCTGGGGGGCTGCTGCGCCGATTTGCCTCGGCTGCCCGACAGCTCGTTCAGTGCCCCACTCTCACCCTCCTTCAGGATGTCTGGGGCGCAGCTCAGTGACATCTTCCCAGGGGGAGGAGGAGGAGGAGGAAGAGGAGGAGGGTGGGGGGCAAGGGTGGGGTCAAAACCCAGATAAAGCTCCTGTGGAGGAAGGGGGCGGGTGGGGTAGAAGAGGAGGGAAAACGTTTAATGTAAAGGTGGAATTACTGAACGACACTGAGGGGGGTAACCCTGCTTTACATTTTATTTGAGAGGATGTAGGGGCCCCACACAGGTGCAACAGACACTCACATTCTCTCATCTCCTGGAATTTCATTGGCCGGTTTTAAAATTTAGTTCGGTAGAAATATATTTGGGATATTCGATCTCTTCAGGTCAAAGGTCACAGCACCTACAACTAACTAATTCGGGAGAAACACTTCATTCCTGTACACTGGTGTGTGGCACACACCAGCTTTGAAGTAAACAACAAACAGCCACAAAACGGTTTTTATTATTGGTTACAATTCACGATTTTGCAGCTGGTCAGGATTTTGTTTTCTTGTCCATCAAAAAGATAGCTGAATCTGTCCGAGTACATAAGACTGCGAGGGTGAGGGGTACACAGGAACCCTGTGGATAAGCAGAATGAGAGACGGACCAGGCGTGGGTACCTGTGGAGTGAGGTCAGCGGTGCTGAGGAGAGCTCCTGCGTGGGACGGGTGCAGAGGGGGGTCCTACAGTGGGCGGCTGGGGTGGCTCGTGAGGCCGGGGCATTCCATAGCAGACACAGGCACCGGGGGGCGGGGCTGCAGCAGAGGTCACCGGGGGGGAGGGGGGAAACGCACAGTCTCCGCCTCTCACTCCTCCAGCATGGCGCAGGGCCGCCAGGCAGGGCTCCTGCACAACACAGAGAGAGAGAGATAGCACATCCAATCAAATGGGCTGTTCCGACCAGTGGGGGGGCGGAGCAAGAGAGAGCACATCCCATCAAAGGAGCCGCTCCGTCCAGAGGGAACATGCACATTCACTTGAGCTCAAAGCTAGTGAAGGCAGAAATATTATTTACCATTTAGCAAGCAGTCAAACATCATTAGATTTTAAAAGAAGCATCCACTTTCACTAACCTGCATGTAAAGAAGTCTTAAAAACAACTGAGAAAAACTTGGAACCGAGACTTGGAAATCAAATCATTTATTTTAAAAACCGCAAACACCTTCCAAACTCCCTCCTTCTTACCAACTTCAACTTTTAAATACAATTTAATTACGCCTGGTTTAACTCAGTTAGTCACAGCTGTTGACCATTTTGTTAACGGGTACAGATTACCAAATGAAACACTAGTAAATAAACAATATTACAATGTCAGGGTAGGTCCACTCCTCCACACTATAGAAGAAAATGTTTCTTATATCGGTTTTGTTTAATAACATTTCACTGAATATTCTCAGAGGATCTAAAGGAACGAAGACATATATTTGAAGGGGACACACTGGACCACTGTGCTGTTCTCATGACCTCCTGAAGACAGTCTAACAGACCGACAGACAGGCAGACCACCCCTGGCCTCAATCCAGAGCATTTCATTGGCCACTAATGAGTGCATATTACCGCCTTCCATTTCATTTGTCACTGTTTTCTGCACGAGCCCTAGCAAACACGACAAGGGAACTCAAAACGCCCTCTGGGTGCTTGACACAGGAAGAATTGGTCGTGCTTTTCACGAAAAACAAGATTGTGTAACTCTCCATCTGTCACAGACCCTGCTAGAAACGACACCACTTCCTCTCCCGTTGTCGGCACGCCACGTGAAACCGAGAAGAGCGTTGTGAGACTCTGATTAAAGATGTACAGATAAGCAAATTCTCACCTATCTGTGAGGGCAACCTGAACTTGAACTTGACTGAAAAAAGGGGAGCAAAAAGGAATCTATCCATAAAAAAATAACAGGTCGGACGATACAGTGT
The DNA here is from genome assembly GCA_022829145.1 of Albula goreensis. NCBI lineage: Eukaryota > Metazoa > Chordata > Actinopteri > Albuliformes > Albulidae > Albula > Albula goreensis. Next base: position 39,495,027 of record CM040745.1, read on the forward strand.
GGACGGCCATTAGAGACCTCCTTAAAATAATCAGACGCTTTAGACACATGCTAATTATTAAAGGTATTATATAAGAGATATAAATAAAATGAATCAGATAAATAAGTAATGAGCTGTATTAGGTATGTGATGATGAAATAATGAGAGGAATTAGAGGTGTATTAATGACAGGATGAGAGGCTTTGGCTGCTGTCCCCCTGTAGTCTGCAGGATGCAGAGTGCTGCAGGATAGAGGCGGGGATTCCCGTCGAGGGGAAGACCCGAGCAGCGAAACAGCGAGCGTCATCAGCGCTGCACTGCATCACTGACCAGCACACCCACACACACACACACACTCAGCGCCCGCCCGCCCAAGGCCTGCAGACGCAAACAAACGCTGGAGCCCACGCCGGAGCGCCCAGATCCAAGGCTGCGTGCCCGCCGACCCCCCGTGTGAGGGGCTGGGACCGTCCCCGGGGCGGACCGTGCCGTTTCCAGGGGAGGGGGACGGGGGGCGAAGCCTCCGTGGCGAGGCGAGGGGAAAGCGACTGAATGAATGTGAATCGGGCGCTCATGAATGAGCCGGCAAGGGCTGTTCGCTCTCTCTCTCTCTCCCTTTCTCTCTATGCCTTTCCTCCCTCTTTCACAGGCACACTGGGTTGCCAGGGAGATGGTGACGTCATTCTCAGCTGCTGCCATTTTCGTCGCGAAAGAGAGCGAGGGGCGGGGGGATGGTGGGGGTCGAGGGTGGAGGGGCAGAGGAAAAAGGATAATATTAAAAATAAATACGTGGACTGCAGAGAGAGCGGTGAAGAAAGGGGGGAACAAACACAGACCGGTTGAAAAAGGAAGATGTGTATCGCCGTCTTCTTTTCAAAGAGCGATCAAAAAGCTGGCAAAAGTAGAGGTAGCATTTGGGTATGAATGAGATGAGTTATTCCAGCCCGGGTGGAAACACTGGGCCTCCAGGGGCGCGTGGGGTGAGGTCTTGTTTGGGGACCTTGCGTGACATCAACGTTCCCCAGTCAACTCACACAAAGCACACATTTCCACACCCCGGCCTGACACAATTCACCCTGTCGCCTCCCACCCCTCCTGCAGGTCTGAGGTGATGACATGAAGTCCAAAGGGATCATTCATGTTGTCTGTTGTATCCTATTACAGAGCATACACGCCAAGTAGGATCTGCAGTTGACACATTGAGGGTATATTCATACGAGTGCATCATACAGCCAAATTTAGTGTACAGATTCAGGCCATCCTTCTGTATGCCAGTGATAAATAAGAAGGTGAGAATCTAAGCTTGCGTGGATGGGCGAGGCCAGCCCTGTCTGAATGGAGGAAATGAACACATGCCCTGTCCTGTGTGCTCGCACGGCGGTGTGGAGCTGCAACCTGTGGGCTTATTGGATGTGATTTGATAATGGAGAGAGACTGCGGAAGGCTGTAATGCAGGAGATGAATGAGGGGTGGTGCGCTCGGTTTCTCTGAATGGAGACGCCGCGCGGCGCTGCAGTGGGAAAGAGGAGCGCTGCTGTTTGACCTACTTCAGCTTCTCTGTGATCCTCAGTGCTGTGAGCACCACTGCACTCCCCCCATTTCACAATCCCAAAACACACACCTCCAGCCATGCTGTCTGTCTGCATGCATGTGCTTGTGTTGAGTGTCTCCCTGTCTATTTTTCTGTATCATGCATGTATCTGTTTGTGTTTATGAATATGGTTGCGTGTGCATGTGCGTGTGTGCATGTGAGAGAGAGAGAGGTCCTCTCTGCGTGTGTGTGTGTGTGTGTGTGTGTGTGTGTGTGTGTGTGTGTGTGTATGGGTGTGTGAGGTCATGCCAGAAGGATGCCACACACAGACTGCGGCAGAGAGGATTCCCTTCATTCTGACAGTGTCACACAGAGTCCGAGGGGCGGGGAGGGAGTTTTAGAACAGAGGACATGGAGCGAGACTAAACAACGGGACAGGAGAGGAGGGAGAGTAAGAGGGGAAAGCAAGAAGGAGAGGAAGGAGAGAAGAAAGAGAGGGGGACCGAGATGAGAGACCAGCCCTGATTAGCGTCCACATGCAGACACGCATCGTGCCAAAGCATTAAGGACAGCCCATCAAGCTGAAGGCTCTGATGGAAAGGTACAGGAACAAGGGAGAGAACAAACAAGCAAAATTGGGACAGCAGTAGAGGCTGAGCAAAAGAAGAAGGGAGTTTATAAAAGGGGGAGGAAAAGAAAGAAGTATTGGCAGAGGAAAGACCAGAGGAGGGGGTGAGAGAGAGAGACGGCAAGAGCGAATGAGTCAGAGCTCGTCCCACAGGAGTGAGTGGGCTGAGTGGGGGAGGATGGCGTCAGCAGTCCTGACAATTTAAGAGGAGACAACGCGCTCCAGAGGAGGGGCGCGAGGAGAGGGGGATCCTCGCAAAGACAGAGGGAAAAAAAAAGCGGTACGAGGGTCATGGGAGAGACGTGAGGATCCAGACAAAGCTGTGTCAGGGAGCTGTCCGCCTGGACGTGACAGAGCTGCTGGTGTCACCCCCCTCCTGAATAATGAATGACAGGCAGAAAGGGCGGGGGATCCTGACTCCCCATGCATTACTGATGAGGGAGAAAGTACCGGAATGTGGGAGGGTGACGGAGACGGGAGGAATGAGGGGCCTCTACCCAGACAAAATAAACAGCCAACCTGCCCAAAAAAAAAAAAAAAAAACAACCAAATAAAAAAAAAAATAGGAGCTTGGGTGACAGTAGGGTGGTGGTGGTGGCGGGGGAGGGGAGTGTAGACCTCCCCTTGGTCTCACAGACAGACCTGCAGGATGGTCCCTTGCCGTTTGGGTTCACACACCTGAGTGTGTGTGGGCGCTGCATGCAGACTTTCTCAAACCTCAGCGGCTGAGGGCAGCGCGCCTCGCTTCACTGAAGCTAATTAATACGCAGGGGGGCTTCAACGCTTCACTGTTCCCTTCCTGAGAAAAGTTTGCTCCTAGTCACAAAAACATATTCCGCCTGGCCGCAGGCCATGGCAGAGCCTACCTGTCCTTTAGGAACTGACATTAACTGCTTTATTTCCCTACAGGCCACCAGGTCACTGACTTACATCCATTTCTGTGGCAATGCTTGAACCGCACCAAAGAAAAATTAGGAAATATATCCATAGGATTATGTATTACGACAACAAAATATATACAAAACATTAAATTAATTTTGTTCGCTTAAATGGCCCTACCATTGTAGGGCAAACTGCAGCTGGGCAAGCTACAAACACACTCAGTGCCAATACTGTTTGTCTTATACGTTGTCATGGTTACATGTCTGAAATTGTGGGAAGAAGACGCACGTCAGAAACAATGGAGGATCTGTGCGTACTAAGGGAAGTGAGGTTCCGCTCGTACCCTCAGAGAGGCTGAAAATCTGTGGAAAGGAAAGGGTTAACCCTACTCCAACACACGTAGACTTGCTTGTTTTTGTTTTGTCTGGTTCTTCCCAAAACAACTGAAACATGTGATTAGGGTACTTTTATAATGCAGCCTCTAATACATCTGACATGTTCAAATAAAGATGTTCAAGAAGAAAACAGTTCATGTAAGCGGACAAAATTCAGCATCTGAACGAGGCCACGAGTTTTGCCATCGTGGCCAAATGGCCGGGGATGATGGCCTTAGGCTATGCTTATCGCTGATCCGAAATACTGTAATTACCGCCACTGCTGTTATTCACAGTCATAAGTGTTATCATTACCACAAAACAGTCATCAGCAGAGTTATGCTATTCTTTACTAGGATTATGATTATGATTAGCATAAACAGTAAACCTAGAGGTATATCAGGCCCTTAATGTAAGCTAAAGTTCAAAGCCTTTGCTTTAAGAGTTCCTGTAGCTCTTGGATTTTCATGAATACGGGACGGAGGATTTGTTTTTCACGGCTTGCGATATTAACAATACTTTCAGTTCACTGGGTTTAAACGCATCACACAGCCTACCTATAACAGTGAGGAAACAGACTGCTACAATTACTGTTTGCAGAGGTGGACACTTCTATTACAATTAATGCTGTGAAGATGTGAATTAAGGGAACAGCAACATTCAGCTGCTTTTAATTTGTTAAGCCATCTTGGCCGAGCCAAAGCCGACAGCTGCAGCAAGGTGCGCTGTCCTCATTAAATCTTATGCAATTTCTCCACTTCTCAATGTTTTTGGTGGGATAGAGACACTGAGTGCAACCGAGACACAGAGAGAGAGAGAGAGAGAGAGAGAGGGAGGGAGGGAGAAAGAGGAGAGGAGAAAGGGAAAAAATATTCTCAATGATGAAACAACCTCTGCTGCTTTGCCATTGGCTGAGCCTCTCCACCAATCGGAGGAGCAGCTCCATGGCAACAGGCTCTGTCACCAAGAGAAAAGCAGAGATCTCCCTTAACACCCCCATCCCTCTCTACATCACCCCCCTCCCCAATTATATCTGGCTTCATGTATTCAGAGGAGAATGGCTGTTCACCGTTACACAGGCTGCCGTTCAGTAACACGGAGGGGCACAAATCCAGACGCACACTGTCTGGTCTGAAAGGGGAGGTGGGGGGGGAAGAGTGGGACAGGCCAGTCAAAACTAGTCCTTCAGAAAAGACAGGGCAAGAACCCTGAACCTATACAGCAACGAGTGAAGGGCTCCCTTATTTTTGCTGAACCAAACAAATAATCTTGCTAGAGAGGACTGTGTGCTTCCAGATCCCCAAGAGAGAAAGTATATGAACAGTAGTGCAGCACGCTCTTGAATGCATCATAGTTACTGTACTGAAACTTTACCCTTATTCATAAAGCACCAGCCATTTTCTACTTCCAGCTTCCACCATTAATGTCCATTTCCCACGACCTGACTGATCTGCTCAATGATTTACCTGGGGTTGGGGTTTTTTTTGGTGGGGGGGGGGGGTTCGGGTAGGGGTGTACGGACACTGGCGTTCCGGCTCACAGGCTCCGCGCCCACACAGCTAATATAGATGGGCCTCGCGCAGCTCTTAGTGTACACAGACTGTGACAGGTCATCAGCGGAGTTGGGGAGAGGCGGGTGGAGGGGGTGTGGTGAGCTCTCTGACGTCGCTTCATGCATCACAGAGCGACTGTTAATGAGGAGAGTCCGTCCACCTAAGGGCTTTCCTGGAATGCTACTCTCTCTCTCTCTCTCTCTCCCCCTCTTTTTCTCTGTCTCCAACCAGTGGAAAAGCATGAACGATGGAGGGGAAAAGTAACTGTGCCGAGTGCTCCCGGTCTCCGTGGCTACGGCACACTGCTAACCGCCCCTGCCTGACTGCCCGGCCTCTCCTGCTATGCTTACACGCTACTCTGCCTAACACTTTACCCGCTCAGGAACCGTTTCAAACATCATAACTAGCCCGAGAATGGGAGACATGGAGAATACACCTTATACAAATGAGTGACTCAGTCATCCACCACAGATCATCACAATCTGTGAAATGACTGGTACAACACGCTTCCATGTCCTATGTCATGACTTGTTAAGCCGCGCTGCTCTGAAGCAGAGGCCAGATGCTAACACACGCACATACACCAGAGTCCTGCCACCGCTTCACTGAACTATCAAGGTGTAAAGACTAAGCATAGTCAGCAACCCGGGATCAAAACTCCAGTGTTCGACAAAAGAGACTAATCAATCGTTCAAAACCCATTTGTTTCAAAAGACTAAAGACTATAACAAAGACTGGATGCAAAACTTCACCACTGAGCAGGGCATTGGAACTCAGGGAAAGGGTGCCCTGAGCTTAAGGCATAGACCGCAGGGTATAAGGAGGATGGACCTGGGAATATAGGGCATAGGGAGCACTAAGCTAGGAATAGTATTTTGTTTTTTGTTTCCTTACACATTTCCAGTTATTATACTGTATAAGATTGCATAGCTGTATCAAAACAAATCGTCAAAACGTCTTAATACTAGCCGAGACCTTTTCGTCTTCTTGCTGCTATGAAAGTAATTCTCACCAGTTGATCAAAGCTAACACAGACGCCTTTCAAATGCTGTTTCAATGTATGTATTTATATATGTTTTGTGTAGCTACTTACCGTTTATAATAACCAATATCACTCAAAAGGCACACCATCGCCCAAACCTCACCTCACCACATGCTATTTCCTTTACATTTTAGTTGCCAAGTATGAATTCCACCCACTGTTGTCATAAATGACACAACACCATACTCAGATTTTAATAAGTATTTACAACTTGCCCTAAAAATAACAGTGACATTACTACTTTATTTAACTTGAATGCAGAATGTGCAATATTTAGATGCTGCTCCTGAACCATAAGTGAATGACCTACCTATTTCAATGACAGAGACTGTTGACAGAAAGGTCCTATTATTATCTGATTGGAATTATTTATTATTATTATTATTATTATTATTACTTTATTTGACTTCACACAGTCACAGCTGTTGCTAATAGTTGTTATAATAAGTAAAATTTGATAATAATTATTCTGTGTTCGATTGTTCTCTATGTTCTATGCAAATTAAAAAAATGTAATAAATACATGTTGGAAGTAATTCATATCAAAGTTCTCATCCTTGCGTTAGAATATACAGCAGTTAATATTTTGATGGTATCTCATGTGGTAGCGCTCCATCACATGTTTTAAATCTATTACACGGTGAATATTGAACAGACGCTTGACTTTAAAAAAAAATTATATTGCAAATCAAATTGCAATGTCTGTCAGAAAAATCGCAATTAGATATTTTCCCCCAAATCGTTCAGCCCTAGTTTAGGGCATAGGGAGCACTAAGCTGCAAATGTAGGGCATAGGGAGCACATACATACACAAAACATAGGGCATAGGGTGTAGGGGTAAAAATCAGAGACCAGCATGCAGAAAGCAGGGAGTAAGGTGGGAATTCTCAAGATCCTACAGAGAGTAAAAACATCTAAAAGCATAAGATTAATTACCTACAATTCTACCTCCTAAATGTGTTTTAAGTGGCTTTCAGTTTGTGTTATTTTTCCTGTCCAAAAATAAAAAATTATGTTGTAGAGTTTCCAACAAGAAAATGAGGCGTACTGCACATTAACATAAAATGAAAAACAGCATACTGGTTCATACAGGTGCTTTTTAAATGCAAGTGCCCTAATAGATCAATAAAGTACACCCAGTGACATGAGCTGTACCTCATCATAATGAATACAGAAACATACAGATATAAAGAAGATTATGGCAGGTTGTCCCCAACCATTCATTTCAGATTCTTTTTAGAGAAGTTAAGCTTTTGAAAGACAAGGAAGATGTGGTTAAAACTATTGAAATTAAATTATATAATAATTAATTAATAATTGAAATAAACTGCTGTTACAATAATTCATTCATGCAATCTAGCCTTGCAAAAATGTTTCATTGCTGATAGAAATTACTCCATTACTGACTAATCAATATGTCACTGTTTTACAAATGCTGGGAACATCCAAACATATTCCATGAATCTTATCTGCACACAATCTTCCAAAGATGTCTTTTATAATTCTCATTATTACTGTTTATATTTCCAGCCAATAGAATCCATTAGATTTAAGAAAAAGGATCTTATAACACCACAGTGTAGCGTTGTACACAAGTATTGCACAGCACAGAGGTGAAGAAGTGTAGCATTATTGAAGAAACCGTGAAGAACAAAGTCGTGTTCTCTCCATTAAGAAGTGGATACTTTAAGGTGCACTACCCCACTTTCTAAATTACATTGTTTGTTTTCCTAACATTACTGGATCTATACTATTTTTAATTATATATCAAACAAATTTTAACTTTAAATCTACCAATTTTCCATGTAACTGGGTAGTGTTTACCTCATTAAACAGACTTTCAGTACTGCCAGTCTGAAACTTTATCATTTGTTAGCCAGCTTGTTAATTCATGGAATGGTTTCAAGTATTGACATAGAACATTTTCTAATTACATTATTATTTTGGATTTTTAGTGTGCTAGCATTTCAGTTTCGTGCTTGTCTTTTTGAATGAGAGTTGACAAGGCATACTTAAAATGCTACTTCCAGGTTGACCCCATGTTCTAACAGTGTTTTTATTTTTATGTTTTTCTTATTTTATATTGACCATGATCATTATTATTGACTGCAGAGGAATTCTGGCCCAATCCACCATGCAGAACTACTTATTTTTGGGTTTTTGAGCATAAACTGCTCATTTCAGGTTCTCAATGGAGTTTAAAGTTAGGAATTTTATAAGGTCATCCGAACCATTCGTTTCTTGGTCTATACCCATTGTGGTGTATACTTGCTTATTTGTTCTGGATCACTGCCTGGTTAAAAGACCAAGCTGCGAATTGGCTTCAGCTCATAGAGGGATGGCCTGGCATTATCTTGTATAATTCACTGATACAAAGATATTATAACAATGGCTATTTGTCAAGGTCCTGATGCAGCAACAAATCCCCACACTATGAAAGTGCCACTACCGTGCTTGACTGTTGGTTTAAGGTTCCTTCTTTGGAATGCAATGTTTGGTTTTGACATAACAGGGCCCATGTCTAACAAAATGGTTCCACTTTTGGCTTCTCTGTCCATACAGCATTGTTCTGGAACTGGATCATCCAGGAGAGGGGCATTCATGTTCTTCTTAGTGAGTAGTAGTTTCCACCTTGCTACTTCACCATGAATCTCATTTTTGCCCATTATCTCTCTGATGTCCGCAGACTTAAACCAAGACAAGGGAGACTTGCAGATCTCTGGATGTTCCTCTAGGGTTCTGACTTCCTTAGAAGATTCTCTATGATCCCAATCTTTCCCCATTCGTAAAATATGGCTCTGATGGTGGTTTCTTATCATTTCTCAACCCCTTCCAGACGGACAGGTGCCAGAAACAGTTTTCCCAGAAGTCTTCAGGTATTTGATTTGAGCATTGGCATGGTATACCTGCAGATCTTGTGTGCTGCCAGCTTCACTCTGATGGTCAGGGCCAAAGCAGAGAGCAGAGCTGGCCCAAATCAGACCTTGCCAAATTATCCAATCCGCTTTAGAAGCGTTGAGTTATTGATGCGTGCAATACATTTTTAAACACGAAGCCTGCATGTCTGATTGACTTGCACATGTTTCCCTAAACACACTATATTTCCCATAATGTACCCCATATACTAGAACAACTTGGAAAAATGACCGGCCTGTATTCATTTGTAAAAATGTGCAAAATGGGACAAGAATCCGAAGAGGAACGTATGCTTTTAATGGCACTGTACGTACATATGTTTACATGCACGCTCACACGCACACTCGTTGCGGGAACAATTGCAGACTTCTTTTCTGTACATGCAGCTATTTTCCCTAAGAACACATGCTATTTTTTCAGGATTTTATATCATATATGGTTTGTTCATACATATTTCTTGTATCTGGCAGAGAGAGAAAAAGACAGAGAGAAAGAAATAAAGGTACACGATTTTAAAAATAGGCCTTACGTTCCACGACAGGCTTGCTGCTGGTGTTAATTAAACAGAACACGGAGCCCGGTCCACGTCACAGCCCTAACAGTGGTACAGGGGTCAGTCGCTCACGGCGCGCCGCCATCTGCTCACCTGTCACAGCCCTAAACCTGCGGCACCCTCTCCACTCGCTCTACCAATGCACAGAGCCGCCCCTCTCTGCGCCATGCTCAGCGCTGTGAGGCTGTGCAGAATGTTCCGTGCGCGAGCGCGAGCGCGGGAGCAGCTGGGGCTTGTGATCCCTGCTGTTAGACAGGTGGAGAGGGACCGCAGTTTCTTTAGGCCCACCAGATAACCAGCTCTGTGTCCTTTGCTTTAAAGTTACAGTCTCCCAACATCCCAATTGGTACCATACAATGAAAATTCATGAAGCGGCATAACTGAGAAAGATACTAAAAATAAAGAAATACATGTTCTTTATGGTAAAACGACACTGAAAACTCCTGCTATGAACCAGAGCCTATGGATATGAAATAGGAACAAAGCGCTCAGAAATGGGGTATCTGGTGTATCTGGAGTGTCCATGGAATCAAGGGAGACTTGGGGTGAGAGTTGTAAGGCGCATTAGACACAACATGCCTTTGCAGAATGTGGTCACACCAAAGCTTACAGCAGATCTGTCAGGTCTTGCTTATGCAATGCCCTCAAAATGGCAGCCAACAGAGCATTGCTCCCTGTAACAGGTTCGCAGACCAAAACTTCAGTCATTTCCCTGCTACAGCTCCTCAAATCCTGTCTTCTTACTCACCTGTGCTTCTTCCTCTCCTCTCCCCTATCCTGCACTCTTTCCAATTGTCATTCAATTTGCTCCTCCCCTTTACTTGAAACTGCACAATTGAAATTTCTTTGAACCCAGTAAAAGTCAAATGAATCTATGAATGCATCCAACAGTCAAAATATATCCTGCAAGAACAGAGTGGAGGTAGATGAAAAGACAGAGGGGGGTTAGGGCTTGGGTTAAAGAAAGTTGTACATCTCTCTTTAGGCCGGCTCAGATTGTCGGCTGTTTGGGGAACAGAGAGCGCCGGGATAATGAAGGGAGAGAGGAGAGGAAAAGAGAGATGCAGTGATGGGGTTTAAAGGATGAGAAAAGGGAGAACCTCCTGACTTCAAATGCGATTGCGGAGCCGGTCCCTTGGGAGGGGGGGTGGGAGGTGGGCGGTGGTGGTGGGGGGTCACTATTGATTTTCCCTCTCTCTCTTTCTCTCTCCCTGTCTCTGCCTTTTTCCCACGGACTTCCATTAACATGCAGGGGGCAACGCAGGCTCCCAACAACCTAGTTAATGCTCTCCAGGAAAAAAAATAAACAAACTAAATGCAGAGAGAGGGCAGGCCAATTCCATAGTGTCTGACTGCCGCGATATTGGACTGCCGCGGCTGCTTTTGCTGTCGGCTTCTGACGACCCACTACACCAAAGGGGAGTTCGTCGAACGAATGGAAGACGGAGGAAACTGAACGGTGGAGGTCTGGGGAATTACAGTCCTGATTGGGGTTAAGAGTTTACGCTTAGTTGGGGCTTGGGGTCCACTTCGGTGCCATTTCAATAACCAAATGATATTTGGCATAGAGGTGTGAGCAGGTAGCCTATACCTTCAGCTCCTGTGTTGAAGAGGTACATTCCGTTAGGATGTACACCATGGAAAGAAGAATGTTCTAAACCTGCTACAGTGACTCACTGGCCGAAAGGTAACAAAACACAGGAGAACCAGGCCTTTAAGATATACACTGGGTGTTATATTATTATTCATATTTAATATGTAATGTTTTCATCTGACAAATACATTTGCAAAGGCTTCCTACAACAATATCAATGGATAATGATCGTGAATTATGACATAATTGAAATTAGGAAATTATTATTAATTATTAACTATTATCTATTGACTATTATTCTTATTGTGCATATTTCTGGTGATCTTCAAAAACTCTTTGATCTACAAAACTCTGTTGCCTCTCTCTCTCTACACAGGTATGTTGTCACACACAACACCACACACATGCTCTCCCTCAAATAAATTATACAGACATGCTAAAAATAAGCTGCCGAACACACCAGAAAAACGCACTGAGAAGAGGAAAAGGAAGCAATGGCGATTAAGGGGGAAAAACGAAGAGGGATTTTTCAAACCTGAAAGTGGTGAGGCCATGAGAGTTGGTGTCTATTTTTAGCAGCAGATTTTTTATTCAGGAGGCTCTGCTGTGTGCTCTCTCTCTCTCAGCTCTCTGTCTCTCTCTCTCTCTCTCTCCCCCTCTGTCTCTTTCAGCTCTGCTGTGCTACCACTCTCCCTGTTCCAGCACATTATGTTCAAAAATAAGAGGAAAGGCGTTCTTCAGAAAGCAGGTTGAAAGGCAAACAATATAAATTCATGTTGCCTGTATATGTGTGCATGATGTGCATGTGTGTGTATGTGGGTATTTGTGCATTGTGTGTGTGTGTGTGTGTGTGTTTTTTGCCTGAAGTATGTGTGTATTTGTGCATTGTGTGTGTTTGTATGTGTGTTTTGCCTGATGTGTGTGTGTATATGTGCGTGCGTGCGTGCATGTGTGCATGCTGTGTGTGTGTGTAATTGTGGCGGGTTTGAATCCTTCATCTCCTCAGATGCGTGGGTGAGGTTGGAGGCAAGGTCTTTGACTGAAGAATCTTTAGAAAATCCCCAAGTTGGTTGCTGTCCATCCCCATCTCCAGACGGACCCTCCCACCCACGCACACACACGCGCACGCACAAACACACACACCTTCTTCCCTCCTCCCTCCCTCTCCTGTTTCACTGCTCCCCCCCGCCCTCTCTCATCCCCCGCATCCCCCCCTCGCTCAGACGCACTTGCAGGGGATTCCACATTACCTCAGCCCTGTCCCTGACAGAGTGTGCATTACAGTCAGATCAGAGGCCTCTCACACGCCCACACACACACACACACTTACACAAACACACACACAGTATGTGCATACACGATCACACACAAACACACAAACAACATGCACACACACACAATAAGCCAATGAGAGACAACATCATACAATGTGCTATACTGGCCCCTAAGCATCATTATACTCGCTGACACAAGCACATAGAACATAAAACTCACACATCCCCCAAAACACACACACACACACACACACACACACACATACACAACTTACTGAAATCAGAACAACACCTTTTCCAAAAGCTTAAGTCTGCGATATTGGCATGCTCAAGAAATATGGACACAGACATCAATAACAGAGCAACTCCTCTCCAGAGCCAGAGAACAGCAGAGCCAGTTACAGCACATATCCTTCAGGGGACACCAAATTCACACATCTTAACATGAAAGAATCATTAGTGATACATAATTAACTCCCAACACAATATTTACAGGCTTCAGATGCTGAGAGATGGCTGTATCCACTGAGCTAAGCTCTGGGCAGAAATAGCATGGCTTAAAAAAAAAAAAAAAAAAGGGACAGAGAGAAGCTGAGAAGCAGCACCACACACTCCAGTATGGGGAGGAAGGGGGTGGGGGGGTGAGAAGAGTCCAATTAAATGCAAATAAAACCTGACAGTCTTGCTGTGAACTGCAGGAGTACTGCATGCTAACTCGAGTGACAACACACACACATGCGCGCACAGAACACGAACACACACGGACGAGAACACGCATGTGCACACGCAATGTACACACACACACACGCAAACACACCTTACTGTACGGAGTGCTGCGCTCCCTGCTTTTCCCGTGGAGTTGTGCTGTGTTTGAGGAGCCAGGAGAAGCTGCTCAGGAATCAGGCAACGCTGGCGATACTTTCATCTCATGAAGAGATTCCATCCCTCCTCCCCCAGCAGAAAGAAAAAAGCGACGCTAATCTGGTCCTCGTCCTGCCCCTCCGCGGCTCGTCCCGGTCCCCCTCTGTCCGCTTCTGAGCCTACCTGCCTTGCCTTTTTTTGTGAACGAGGGATGGAGCACCTCTGTTTTTGACGGTCCCCTTCTTTTTTCTGAATGAAGCGTGAGTGCTACAGAGAGCTCCCTCTCTCTCCCCCCCTCTCTCACTGTATCATGCGCACACTCCCTCTCTCCCTCCCTCCCTGCCTGCCTCCCTCCCACTCTTCTCTCTCCTTCTCTTTCTGCCTCTCTCTCCCTCTTGCGCGCGCTCAGTAACAATGTAATTGCACTGACAGGCAGCCCTGGGCTAGTTAAAAAGCCCAGCTGTTTGGAGGCCCCTGTCACAGGGAGATGCCCACACAGACGTGCCGTTCAAAGCAAAAAGGGGGGAAAAAGGGCATGAAGGGGCAACATTTTTTTGGGCCTGTTTCCCTCCTCACTGGTTTTCGGTTTCTCAATGCTGCCAGATGCAAGCTACCTCTGTCCCCAACAAGCTGCTCAGCACCTGTGTTCTGTGAATCAGCACCGGTCCCCTGGACCCTGCCTGTGGCTCACTGTGATCTCACAGCCATCTCCGTACAGTCTCACTGCATCCGGTTCAGTCACTTCTCGCACACCGACAGCCTGCCTCTCACTTTGATCGTTCTATTATTGTTGAAACTGATGTGCTGGCCAATCCAAAACAAGTTTAGCCTGTCAAAATCCCCCCCCTCCACACAGATATCTCTATAAACTTTTGACCTCGTGTCTAAAACATGCAAGGAGTGCCCTGCCTGGTTTTCTCACCAGTGTTTCCTTTCAACTGTGGAGACGCTGCCATGATAAATCCACATATTCCCAAACCTCATAACACTGCTATCTTCCCTCTCACCTCTTTATAAGGTCCTGCTCCTCCTTCTCTGTTAACAAACACAAAATCAAAACAGATGCTAAATTCCTTCCCTTTACATCACTGCGCATCTATTGTTCTGTTGTTGCCAATGGGTGAAATCTCAAACATGCAAATAAACCACGGTGGACAGATGCAGTAGCCTATAAATAAAAAGTAACATGGAAAAATATTATAATTAGCAGGGGGAAATGAGGATTATTTCAGGGCCCCCATTACAGTCCAGTGGTTTTCAACACAGTCAAACGTTTCGACGTGAAAAGGGGAGAGGACGTCGTGCTGAGAGGAGGGCTGGGAGGCGTGCTCCCCGGGCAGACTCTGCGGGGCTCATGTCCCCCCGAAACGCTGCACGCCTGTGCTTCCCCTCCCGAATCCCCACTGTGACCTGCTGGGGGGGGGGTGAGGGGGCTGATCGGTATCCATACATAGAACCCTTAATCTACGGCCAAAGCACCTTTGCCCGCTAACGCGATCAGCACGACCGCGCTAATACGGGAGGGAAATCCCTCCAGTTAAGTGGGGTCTGCTGTGGTAATGGACCGCTCAGACACATACCTGTGCTAATGCTACATTAAGAGGTGATGTTAAAACGGTCTATCCATAAACTGTTTGCACAGTAATTAAGCACGGTATCATCCATATCCTTTTAAAATTATGTACATTAATAAAATACTCAAGGTATTGATTCAATTACACCAATACAGAATAATCCCACCAGTCCTATAGAATACCTAGCATGAAAATGCCTGCATGAAGTCACAGTGCAGTGACAATGAAGCATGATATTTTAAATATTAATTAATAATTTTCAAATGACAGTACAAAAACTGCAAAACACTGCAATGTTCATTTATGAGCATTCACTAAATAAAAAATATAAAGTGGCCTGCAATGGAGAGTACTCTATGCTCCTTTGAGGGCTTAGAAACATGCACGCATGTAACAACTTATCTTTTTTGAACACTAGCAGTTAGCTGGCACTGGTGCACCATTAGGCTAACGGCTACACAGGGCACTGCTGATGTACTGTATTGCTGTCATTAGCCAAACTCATTTGAGAACATGCAATGCTAAGCTACTATACTGGGCCATATATTCATGACAGTGGAGTGAAAACTATCATCGCAATATAAAATATAAGACACAAAAAAAGTGCAACACACAAAGCACGTGTGCTTACAGCTAGAGCTACACCTGCCTCTCCCTATGCCGGATGTCGAGAGCACACGGGAGACTAAACAGTTCAGCTGAGTTCAGAGTGGGGAAAAAATGGGATAAAATCCAGAAACAAATAAAAAGCAACAGTGGTTGGGAAATGACAGGGCTATGCTCACTAAATGGTATGAATGTTTCCAACGTTACATCAGAAAAACTATGAAATAACATAAACATGAGAAATATGGGGATTTTAGTGGATATACATGTATTTTTCCCCACAGCTGGCCAGTATGGACTGCTCTAGTACAAATCTTATAGACTGAGGTGCACAACTGGCTGCTAACAGCACTGCTCCAGCTGAATCGCCCACCAGCGTCCACCTCAGCTATCAGAAGCCACCGGTGTGGTGTGAAAAGAGGGCAAGGCTGTACAGCATACAAAAAAAGTATTTAACGATTTCAGGAGCGACGACTGGTAAAAGTATCTGAATGAGACAAATCTACAGCAGTAATTTGAGGGCACGGTATATTCTAGTGTAATGTACCGTGGCCCGCATGTTAAGTCCAGCTCATGACACGGTATTCAACATAAGATCCCCGTTTGTGAGAGTCCTACAGCAAAGTGCAGGGTTCAACACAAAGTAGTGGAGCTGTCACAGTATTTGAGAATAATCTACTGCACAGCTATGATACATTATTCATCTCCAGGCCATTTATACAGCATGCTTAGCATTTGGAGCATTTGAGGTAAAGTGCCATGTTATTTTCAAATCTGACCTCATCAGCAAAATAAAACAGCAAGTAAAACAGCAAATATAATTCAATACTGAAAATCAATATTTGAGTATCTTGAAAATTTTCTCCATTGTGTTTCATTATATCACACTGTGATGCTTTGTTACACGTTTCTCTAATCGTGTTCAACTTGGTGAAACTGTAAATTAAGTTTAAAATTTGATTGAGGCTTGTTCTTTGACCAAATTTTGGTCTTAAAGAATGACTGTACCATTCCACAACGTCAAAACCCTTTTTCCTCACAATATTTAACATACCATTTCAGGATCAAATTGAAATATTTACAGAATCACACTACCCAGTCACAATGCTATCATATCATGGCCTAGGTATTGCAAGTATTATCACAACATGGGGTCCCTGGCAATTTCCATCACTACTTAAAGCTGCAATACGTTAGATTTTCACGTAAAAATGTAATGGTTTTTTCAGTTCAAAAAAGCGAGTGGGACTGAATACCTATCTCCCCTGCATGACACCCTTCAGAGAAAGCTTTCTTTCTGTCAAAATGAAGTCGGTCAGGTATGACCAGGCAGTGGAACCTTTGTGCACAATACACAGGAAGTATCAAAAATCGAAGCAAACTACAGGTTTTAAAGCACACAGAGAGCACTGCTTGTTGAAAGAGCAGTTAGCTGTGTGGCAGGTTCTGCAGCTAAAAGACAGGTTTCACCTGAACACCCTCTCAGCCTAACTAAACAAGAAACAGCTAGCCTGCTAGCTTACCACCTGCACCGCGCTGTAGCCGAAAACAGACAATCACACTGACAAAGAAGATTGCTTTTAAATCAGCTGTGAAAGTCACATTTTAAGAACCACTTGTTGCATAATTAAAACACAATGTATCAAGCTACATCATTTAAATTTAGCGTGTTGCTAAAATAACCAAATAATGGCAGAAAAAGAATGTTCAGGAAAAAACAAATCATACTATGGCTGTTTTGAGATTTAAATTTCACCAGAAAAAAGTGTTTTCAAGCACATCTAAAGCATAAAACAGCAAGGCAATGAATTTAAGAGGCCACTGTAAACATTTTAAATGAGTTAGATGTGGCTACTACAATGTTACCATTAATCATAAAAGATATGTATGAAACATACTGCTGTGATTTTTTCAGCAAACATATGGGGAAATGCTTTGGTTTCCTTTAAACACATGCGATAACCTTCTCTCACTTTTCCCCTTTGAAGTCAAAAGGAAATGTTTCATCAAGCCATGGCTAGCCAACTGTAACATTATCACTGGTCTGGAAAAAATAGGTCATACAGACAGGTATCATAAGTTTCCAAGTTTAGAACATATAATGAAATTTATTCATTCGGATAAGCCTGATGCAAACAGGTACCATCATTACATGTTAAAACAAGATTATTAGATTTGGATTTAAGTCTCTGTTTTGTTCCAAAAACCATAGTGAAAGATTTTGATTTACTAAACAATAATTTGTTGGAGTAAAGCCAATTTTGCACACTGTTAAAATCAGATATTAGTATTATATTTGGTTTGGAAGTATATAAGACAGTATCATCAGTATCACTATCACATATCGTTGAACAGAGGGGTTTGAGCATATTAATGGAAGATTGTTAATGAATATGGAAAAAAGAAGTGGACCAAGTATAGAACCCTGCGGCATGCCTCTTTTTTGAATCAGCAGATCTGATTTACTCTCTTGAATGACAACACACACTGTATTCTATTGTGTAAATAAGAGTTAAACCACAACAAAGAGGTCTGAGACCAACCAACAGCATGTAAGTTATCTAAAAGGAGGTAGTGATGCACAAGATCAAAAGACTTGGGGCCAGATTTACTAAAGGATGGCGAGTGCTTTTTAGGTGTAAAAGCAGCCGCTAAAACGTGTCAGTATTTACATGCAAATGACTAAACAGTGGCAATAGGTGAAAATTGCAATTAAAATGGAATTTGCGATGACTATGTCACTTTGCGACTTTTCTCTTGATACATAGTAAAATATGTTCACGCATGTGTATACCTGGGGTAAAGGAGCTAAAACCCCTTTAAAGGAACCAACAGCTCAGCAGGATTTCACCTCATGAAGTAAACACAAGTGAAAGATGAGTATTTAGCTTTGGCAAAGAAACATGGGTTTAGCAACCCAGGTCCTTTTGTTTTTCAGTCGGTCTTAAAGATGGGGAGTACATGGGGGACATAAAGACCACTTCTGCAGCTTTGTGACAAGTAAAAAGCTGTGGTTTTCCATCCACAATCACTCTGAGTGTGAGGGATACCGGAGTGAGTACTTGAGATATAGTTCCCAAAGTCTCTGCTTGACTGCCTCAAAGCATCGGTGTCTCCTCATTAAATTTGACTGAAACCTGGATATACAAAAATGCAAGACCCATTGTACGCCAGCTCCTTCTGATCTCTGGCAAGGCGAAGGATTTGTATCTGATCTTTAAAGTTGAATAACTTGATCAGAATGGATCTTGGGCTGCCTCTATCGTTATGTCGGACAGTAGGAGTAAGGTGAGTTGGGTTCTCAAGGTCCTCAATTTTATCAATCAGGTAAACATAGTCTTTCTCAAGTTGCCTGGTGCGTGTCATGAGATCTTGCATGTTGTCCTCATTTGCCCAGTGCACTGCTCAAAGGCTGAGATATGTTCTCCCATGGTGTCCAAAGTGGTATGAATGCTCGTCAATCTAGATTGAAGGGGATCAACTTCTGACTCAAAATGAGACAGCATGACAGTCTTGATCTTTTGTATGGC
Organism: Albula goreensis; assembly: GCA_022829145.1. NCBI lineage: Eukaryota > Metazoa > Chordata > Actinopteri > Albuliformes > Albulidae > Albula > Albula goreensis. The sequence continues at coordinate 39,513,924 of CM040745.1, forward strand.
ATCCCATACAGTTTGAAGGGTTTGTTGATCCATTGTCTTGCCCGATTATGCTAAACAAACAAAATTTATCTTGTGTATTGCCAAGAAGCTTGACTGAAAAATTATTTAGAGCCAAGACTTTAACAGAAGTGGACCACAATTTCAAAACATGCTGGTTTGAACTTGAACTCGTGTGCTCACTCACGCTGGCCATTTTGACTAATCTTATAGGAGAAGAACAAAAACAAGCTTCTTATTTCTAGCATCAAATCCATAATGGAGCTTTCCTGCGAAGAGTTCACTGTTAAGGGAACATACATTGAGTCAATGCCATTTGTAATACCCACAGCATAGGACAGCAGTTATTTAAAAAAGACAGCAAACATTAGAAATGTCTTTTGCTCAGATCTATGCTTAAGTGACGATTTGGGTTTGGCAAGGTGTCTTTTTTAATATTGAGAGTTCACAAATAAGACGGTGTTGTTAGAGAGATGAGCTAACTGTTGGAGAGGTGAAAGTCAAAATGTGGGGTCAAAATGACTGATTAAAATGGAGAAAGTCACACATTTCCTTTTGTCATGTAGGTCACCTGCTTTGCAAGTTGCTCTAGTTGAGCAGGAAAACTTTGGTGGCTGAGGGTTAGCACCTGTAGCTTACTGATGTTACACAAGTGACAAGGATGGGAAATCTAGGTACTGAAGTATTAAAGCTCACAGCATCAGTTTTTTTCCCCATTGTAATGCACAATCACTGTAGTTACAGAACAGAAATGTCCATGTTTAGATTCATAAGCTGACTTAATGGTAGCTGCTGCACTAGGGAAAACAGAAATCCAAAGATCATAGAAAACAATCAACAGAGTTTTGATTTCTATTTGTTAATTCTGGAGAAGTCATCCTGACACTAGTCAGCATTTATCAAAACGAACAAAAGTCAAAGCAATCCTTCAAAGAACACACGTTAGCTCTAACCAAAGGTGAGACCTCGCTTAGAAGTGTGAGTCTAAGAATTCTGTTAACCACAAAAAAAAAAAAAAACTTTCAACGGCCTCACCACTTCTAGCTGAGCATATCACGCATAGTTGCTCTCAAATTCTGACATGAATAAGAGAAGGAGTTCACAGGTTACTGGGCAGAGATGCACTTGTATGTAGCTGGCTAGCTACTTAAGTAGTAATCAGGGTCAATTCCAGAGCTAAACACTTCCAGAAGTTTCATAACTTCTAACCATTATGTTTTGTGGTCTCACTGAGTGTTCTGAGCTAGCAAGACTGGAGCTCGCAAACCGTAGCCCAGTGAATTGTTCAGAGGCTAAAATATTGTCAATGAAAAAGGTGCAGTGTTTCGTGAGTTTAAGTACTTTAAACTGACATGTAAAATATAACAGAGAGCAACTGTTCTTGTTTCAAACGTATATACAGAAGTATATCTGAAACCTATAAGGCTCTCATTTCTTTCAGAATTTGAAGTTTAAACGTTTTCTGTATCCATTTTAATTTGTTCACTCAAATGTTTTCAATCAGTCTGCCTTGATTAAATTGGGTCTGATTTACAGTAAATCACTATGCCATTTATAAAACAAACAGAACTTCATGTTGCTTTTGAAACATTTCAAGGAGGTTACATTTTGACAAGTGCACTTCACACAGCGATTTGAAACAACTGTGACAGATGCTGGATATATGTATTTGCGTGTCTTATTTAAATGAATATTTAATATTGAAAATGAATGCAATTAATCACACTTCATTAACTGGAACTGCAATACATAAAGCATAAAAAAACTATCATTTTTTTTTTATTCTCAAAAATTATGTTACACACTTGAAATGTAAAATCAAACAGCATATGCCATGTACACATTGAAAGCTCTTAACCCAGAAAAGTGGGTTAGATAAAAGAATAAGTATAACCAGGCTCCTTGAACTGACAAGAAGGTGTCTTATGGTGCATAAAACAACACATAAGAAACTCAGGTTTTACTGTAGCCTGTGCAAGTGGGTAGGAACCAATGCTCTGCAAAACAGATTTTCAATTGACAAATACAAAAAGGAGATATGATACATTTTAGAGCTTTAATTCTATAATCAGTAGCAGGTATGACTTATTTTGAACTAGTTTCTCCTCCTCCTTGTCTCCTTGCATTGGTGATAGTAAGAGGCTTCATATTCAAAATTATTCATGCATGTAGTTGGTGGGATACAGGTTCACTTTCGTTCCTGAGTCTAGGATCAGGGTTCTGTCACTATTTTCCACTCTAGCTGGCAAGCCTATCCTTTGCCTCACAAAATGGATTGTGCAGCAATTGGATCTTTAAGTGAACTACTACCTTGTGCATGTTAATTTCCATAAATATCATTCTTTACCAATTATGCTAAGACATGTCCTTTGTGCAAATGTGATACGATGTAGTGTTTTTATCAAGTGTGATACAATAGAAAGTATGGTAGTTCTGATTAATGCTCACCCTTTTGCAAATTGTAAAGGCACTTTGTATCTCAATTTTGTCCTGAGTGTGTGTGTGTGTGTTTGTGTGTTTACGAGATACACACATGTACACGTGCGTGCGCGCACACACCTGAACACATACACAAACATGCACGCACACACACACACAAACATACATGCACGCACATATATATCAAAACAAGAGCTATTTGTAATGTGTTGTGTTGAAAGGGTTCTTCCCTCCAGCTACTGCTTTGCAAGGCCCCTTCGCCCTCCTGCCATTCTCTCCCTGTGCCGCGGTGTGACAGGCCATCGTGTCCAATCTGAGCCAGGACCCACAGCTGAGCCACCACTCACCTCCTCCCAGTTCTGATCAATAATTTACAGCCAACAAGCAAGCGATGGGGAGGGAGGCGAAGGGAGAGAGAGAGAGAGAGAGAGAGAGAGAGAGAAGCAGCAGCACCACCAGCCTGCCGCTTCTCCAGCAGGCAGCTATAAATAGAACTTCAAATCGCTCTCGAAAAAAAAAAAAAAAAAGAGAGAGGAAAAAAAAACAATTCTGCTGCTGCTGCAAACAGTGTTTCAGAGTGTAGGAGATGAAGATCGACCAGTTAAACCCACAGAGAAGGAAGGGAGGGTTTCTATGGCACTGAATATGCATCTGAAATACATCAGGGGGTCATTATGTTCAATATGCCTGTTTTATTTCTGCTGCCTGCTGAAGCTGGAGAGGGGTTTACATATAGGAAATGCATTGTTAACAAAATTACGTTCATCAACACTGTGACATCTTCCCATTTTAAATCGAGCAATCGGCATCTGTGCCTTCATGTCATGTGTTCTAATGCTGTTAGATCAGCAATCTGCATGGTAAACTGACACTACAGATTCAGCCACCTGAATCAAGACTCAGACTGAAGCCAGTGCTCCGAGTGACTGATTCCAGTGCCCAGAAAATGGTACTTATGAAGAGCTTTCAATGAGGCTGGGTGGCCCCAAAATACACCCCATTACTTTAATCACAATATATCACGATATATCACCACAAAAAGGAAACCATCTGGCCGCCACATCTTCTCCACCCGACACCTCGGCTCTGCGATTCATCTCTCGCTCATTACAGCACATGAGATTCATATTCAGTCTAGTTCCCTGCAGGCTGACCCTGCCGCAGTCCAAAGCATTGGACTGTATTGACAATATCGAAAGTATCGACACTCAACGGATTCCTTTCGACCGCTGTCACCCAATACATCTATTGCAAAAAGCTAAATTTAAACCAGGACAACCTTGAAGTAATATTGCTCAAATTATCCAGCGCCAGGCCAAGTCTGAGTAAACTATGCAGGGGGGGAAAAGTAAGCAAAGCCAAAGTACAGGACAGAAATAGGTACTCCATCTTTCTTGCAGCTAGCTAATTAATAGCAGATGACTGCTGGTTAATTATTCACCTATAGCAGACATGCCATTGCTCATATTCCGCGCCCCCTTCCTCAACCACCCGACTCCAATTTATTGGTTGCGCACAGTAAAGGGAGCAGCCGTCTGCAAAATGAGCTTTGCCTCAATCACCCAGGAAAACCCATTAAACATGAATGCCTGAGTTAGCCACACGATTTAAGTGCGGGACAGGGAACTCCATCTAAATGTCTGTAACAAGTTGGAAAAAAGGACTTTGGGTTCCAATGCTATGTTATATCTCAATGTTATTCTTTTACTGATAATACATTACCCCCATTCCATAGTGAGGTCCTGCTGCATTAGCATTTACATTTATTTTGTATAGGCCTATGTTTCAGTATATACTTTGAAACCTCAGCATGCATTGAAAATGAACTTGTTTTGGTATATTAAGCTGCTCCTTTGAAAACTTGATGCTTTTCATTGGACTCCTACCCATGCGAGGTATGTAGGGGAGGTTTATTTTTCACTTTTATCACCAAAAGAAAGTGTGGTTCTTTTGCTTTAATTCTTACCTTTAAGATAACATTTATGTGTAATACTCCATACTTTCAATATTTTGCATCAAAGTTTGAAACTGAAAAGAAGCAAACTGAGTGACGTTTCCAGGTTTATACTGCTTTCGGTAAGCTTGTGCTTCACTAATTCTCTGTTATGTTTCTCAGTTCTGCCATATTCCCACAAGGTGACAGAAACCATAATGTGCAATTAGTCTCTTCAGGGTTTCCAAACTTACAAACTCTTCATGCACAACGGATCCACAATAATGCCTCCTCTTCTTACAAAGAATCAACCTAACAACAAGCCTTGCTATTCTAAGAACAAGGCTGAGAAACTTACTAGCTGGTTATTATATATTAAGACAGCTTTCCGGATGGTAATCATTCTGTTCTGCATGTAAGAATCAAATAAAAAGCAGAGCTTCACTGGACAAGAATGGATAAAAACTGCCAGCTCTACCAATCTGTGGAGGCTACAATAAAACAAGTGTTTTAGTGTGATGTTTGCTGCATCAGAACCCACGTGCTCCACCTTTTTGATCCATCTTTCCATCTTCCCTTAGTTGATACCTTTCTGTTTCTCACAGTGATGTTTTCATTTTGAACAATTAAAAATAGGTTTTTTTTGGCAATGACCAGCTACCAGCATGCATGTTTTTAGCATGGGTGGGATTGAATAACTCTGATAACAAACAAGTGGCCTTTTCAGATGCTGGGCTTTTGACAGACTTTTTGACAATTACCATCCAATCATTGGATGATATTATCCATAATTGTAAGGATTGTTAAAGGTGGCAAACGTATCTCGTGAAATAATTTTGTTGAATGTAAATATAAGGGTTGAACAATGTATGCAAAGTAGTTCTGTTCACACATCCAACCAAGATGTACACCTTATCTCTGCAGTAAATCACTGAGCCTCCTGTTTAGAACATATCTAGGATAAATCATTGAGCTTCTTAGAACATATTGGAATAGATGTCAATGGTGGATGTACTACTGTGTCGTTTTCTTGATTGTTAGCCCAGTGCACTTGTGTATCCACATCTTTCAAAAGTTCGATTAGTAAGTGGCTGAGCTGGCTGGCTAGCTGGTTAACAGCCCCACAAAGCTTGAGGTTTTAACTCTGGCTTTTTGATGCCTAACCTGAGATCCTCCTGTCAGGTGCCACTGATAAGACGAGCCCCACTCAAGCTGCTTTGTAAACCAGTCAGTCCTTGTGTCACTCAATGTGCAACTCAAGGTCTGATTTTCATTTGAATTGTCATGCAGTTCACGCCCTTTCCCATTAGGGTAAAGCTTTTTCCTTTAAAGGCGAATTCTTTGTCAAATGAACAGGAATGGGCAATCTGTAGTAACGTGTGCCCTCAACGTTGCTTGCTGCTGTTAAAGGTTATACAATCTTTGTTTTCACCGTTTCCATCTTACTTTGCTTTTGTCTTTATTTCACCCTGAAAGGCAAAGAGGCCAAATCGTTTCCAAATGGAACCTGGGTCGGTCAGTGGAGCGGTAATCTCAAAGCTAAGGTGGCCTCCCTGATTTCACCAATGTTGACAGTATGCTTTTTTAAAGTTCTGAGCAGCTGATTCTTTGACCAGAAAGCAAAGTTTTCTTTCATATGCTGGAACTAATTTCTAGGGGTCACCCTTGGGCAGTGGTTCTCAACATCGGTGCTGGGGGCCCGCTGTGTATGCTGGTTTTTATTCCAACCACAAATGCAACCCCAGAATCTTAACAAGCTGTTAATTGTTCACAATTGTTCATGCTTTTCATGATTAGAGAAATAATTTGCCATTATATCTATGCATGGTCATGAGGAAGAAGCTCCTATATTGACATTGTGCCATATTGCAAGCAATTGCATTTAGACAAGTGAAATGTTTAAACTCATTACAGACCGGGGTGATTCTGGACACATGACCACTAAAACTCACCATCTGGTAGATACTGAAGGATTCAAAGACAAAGCTAATTATAATGAGCCAAACCTGCATTGTGTTATTAAGCATAACGAAAAACATTAGGAGCTTAATCATGTGTTCAATGACTTAAGGAGCGTATTGATTCACCCCAGTCTATAATTTGATCAGGTATAAAAGTTACTCTTTTTGTGTATTTGTTTGCCAAATCATATAAACACAATGTGAATATAGGAGCTTTTTCTTCTTGGCATGCATAGCTATAATGGCAAATTATCTCTCTAATCATGAAAAGCATGAACAATTAAACAATTATGAATAATTAACAGCTTGTTAAGATTCTGGGGCTGCAGTTGTGGTTGGAATAAAAACCAGCATACACAGTGGACCCCAGGACCAATGTTGGGAACCACTAGGGAATGTTATAGTGGCACTGCGCTACTACTGGTGCCATGATGTGACATTAGCCACATTAACTGATTTAGAAACAAAAGGAAAAGACATGAAACAGAACATTTCTTTTTGACTGCAGTGCTTTAATTAGCTGATGCTTATATTTATTGCACTTCCATGGGTTTGGTGGACATTATGCCATGCCTTGTAAAAACATTCTGGGGAAACCACTGTTTCTGGTACAGATATAATTAAAGTATGGGGTATTATTTGAAACCTCAATCATTCAGGACTACACCTGTACAGCCTGCAGCTCTTTAATATATGATAAGCACAGTAATAGAGACTTTCACTATTAGCAGATGATAATGTCAACCCTACTGGTTTGAAATGATGAGTACTAAGATCACCATGCCTTACATGACCGCTACTTATAATAATCATACTTATAACAACTGCTATATAAAAACTATGATGTTTGCTCATTTACACTGGCAGCGCCAGACACAGGATGGCTTCACAGCAGCATCTAACAGCGTTAATGTCAAAAAGGCAAACAATCAAAATGGTTTACGTACGGTATGTTTAAGAGAAGCAATACCACAAAATAGGATAAATGTACCACCTTGAACACTAAGTCGGTGTTTTGTTCTAAAACAAACAGAAATGCAATAACACAGAGGAATGCAGAGATAATGCGTAACGCAATGTGAGTGGTACTCTATGATCATTTTTTAGTACTGTATGTTATGAGGTACAATAATATCCCATGTGCGCTGGATAGTCCCCATATACACTCTGGAAAGCTGCTTTTACTCATAAAATGTTACGTTTTTGGATTGCCAGAGAAATGAAAAATGGGGAAACAGTTTAAGGCTTGCACAACCTGCCACAACCTTACATCTTAATTTTCCTATCACATATGTTGCAAAGATACCAGTCAACAGGGCTATTTTTCACAGACAAAAAAAAACCTCTCAAGCCTAAGGTTATTGGTCTTGCTTGTAGCACTCGATGCTGAGTATGGACTGTAATGTTCCTAAGTGCAGATCTGAAGCATTTTGCTTTAATGGTTTGGACTGGATCTAACAGACATGCTTCAGTTTTTTTCTTTTTAATTTTATTACGCAAATGTTATCAAGAACATCAAGGGTTGGGTGCATACCTGTTTCCTGAATGGGATCTAGAGAGGCAGCTGCCTAACTGAGGGTATTAAATTCAATCTACAACCAAAATATAGATGACAGGAACATGATGCAGAGTAGCACTGAGCTCATTTTCAGACTACCCATAACCATTTAATTTCATGATTAGTGTATTATCTAATCAATAAAAATGAATGCAATATCTACTAATACTTAAATATCGTTGGATGCTAACCACACTTGCAATGACATGAATCAATGGGAGGTTTGGGGTGCAACAATACCAACAATAATAAGTATCATCATCTAATTAATATATCATATCAAATTTATTTTAAAATAATTAAAATGTAGGGTAAAAAAAGCATCTTTACTTGGGATTTAAAATTTGCAGTAGATGCAGTCGGTGTTTATACTGGGATGGTAGGTAGAGATGCATTTGCAGAACATAACAGTCACCCATACACTCAGGACCTAAAGCATTCAGTTCTTCAAAAACCAATGAGAGAACCCTAAAAATCACTTCTAAAAGAAACAGAAAGCCAACACACCAAAACGGGTGTAACAGAGTAATCTCTGAGAGGCAAACATTAATTCTTGTAACAATTACACAAAGAAAATTAATACAACCTTTCAATAACATTTACAAGACCCCTCAAGTGACAGCAAAGGAAGCTTAAAAACTACAGCTTCCTGGAAATAGCCTCCAGTCTATGGAGTCTGGAGAGGGACAATATTAACAGTAGACAAGCTGTCCAGGCTGATGCTGATCAGTGCTTGCCCTTCAACCACTGTCACAGACTTTCCTTAACAACCCTGACCAACTCCCTGGCAACGTACAGTGTGGTGCTGCAGAAACGCATTCCAAAGGCTCAATAAACCACAAGGCAGAAACATTTTCTCATTCAAAATGAAGATGTTGCATTTTATGCGCTAATAAATTAATTGGAAAACAGAATTACCATACTGGTTCTTACAGATGCTTGCTGAGCCATGGATAATCGAAGCAGAAGACCATATCTGATGTAATTCATAAACACAGTCAAATTGAATTGCGCTTGGTGAAGGATTAGCGTAGCTCAAGATGTCTGAGGCTCACAAGTTATTCATGCACACTAACAAGACAATGCACAAGATAAGCTTGTCGGCTAGTCTGCTAACTAGTTTGTTAATTTTGCTACTACATAGAAAAAGCTGGTGCAAGGGTCGTCTATTTTTCCTCTAGATGCTTTACAGTTGTCTTCACCTTTCCAAATAAGTTTTTCGCAGCGATCAAACATGCGCTTGTGAATGCAACGGGCCATCTTTCACTTAATTGATACTGTTGAGGATCCATTTAATTGACCCTGATAAAGCAAAGATGATGATGCGCTAATCAAAATTAATGAAGGAGGAAGCACAGTTAAGACAAGAACACAGGATATATATTTCTCAGTATATTAACTGCTCTGAAAAAGGCCCTGCATGCTGCACCATTTTGCCTGTGCGTTGTGGGTCTGGTTCTTGGGTATGACAGATTATGCTGAAATTTGCGCAGCGCAGCATTGCCGGGGAGGGCCGCGGTGTACGGCCTGTCCAACGCGCGCACACGCAGCAGGACGCCGCGGCGCTACCAGGGCAGTGCTGCCAGTGCGTCTGCTAATCAGGCAGAGGGCTCCTGACGAGCGGCTCCCATCCTGCTCAAATGAAACACAAGTGCTGAATACCAGTATCCTCTGTATATATAAAAAAACAAAAATTTTAGGGCCATACACTCCCTCCTACCCCCCAACACTTGGTGGACATGCAAAAGAGCCCCCACTCCATATGGAAGTCTTCGCCAACACTATCTCAATTTTGCAAAGGTGAGGGAGGGGCTACAGGCTGCAATTAGACTCTGTCTCGCTGCTTGAGGATACTAACAGGATGATTCATCTCATTTAGCAGCATTGCTTGTTGAGCTAAGCACTGCCATTATGCTTTTTGAGCACTGATTACACAAAAAAAAAAAATAAGACATTGCCAGTCAAGCTGAACACAGCCAAGCTATTTATCCACATGTTTGCGTCTGTCTGTGTTCGGCTGTGACTTTACAGACTCTGGGGATTGAATTTCTGTTCCTAACACTTGTAAATCATGTATTAGGCAAATCATATCTTGGAAAGGAGAGGGATCATTCCATTTGCTAAACCCCGCTGAAAAACAAATAATTTCACAACAATGTTCGCGATTCAATATCCTTCAATCACCGTGCTTAAACCCTAAACAAACTCCTTGGACCACATTTAAATCCATATGTTCTGACTATTAGAAATCATTAGATCTGTGCTCATAACAACATACTGGGACTGGAGTATTCATCATCAGTAATGAGGATGCCAAGAAAAGTACTAAATAATAATAAATAAATAATGCTGTAATTTTACACATCGACTTTTCCACTAAATTATTCACAAGGCGAAGAATGTATTTATGAAGGCTTTATGTTTTTAAATCTATGCTGGGATACCCCATCATTCAAAATGGAGACACAATTCAGGTCCATTAACAGTCAAGCCAGGATGGTGAGAGGCAGCAAAACAAAGATGGAGGAAAAGCTTTTCTAATACTTCCAACACCATCACTTTACTCTCATCACTTTGTCTCAGTCCCTAACCTGAGGCCCAACCTTCTGAAGCTCCTCAATTCACTTAACGTCACGATAACAGGCTCCAGAAAGAGGGTTCTGCAATGTGCAGAAGTTGAGTATCAGACATGATAAAAGGGTTCAAAATTTGGTTTGGCATTTTTTTGACTTCTGTACATTTTTCAACCTACCAGTAATACTGATAATTGAAGGATAGGCAGATTATTTTCTAATCTATCCATGCTATCTTTATGGAGCATCTTCTCTGGTTAGTGTTCCTCATTAGCTGCAATGCTAAGAAGAGGAATCTCAGTCAAAAAAACACACAGACACAGGTCTCTGACCTGCTCATCTGCAGACCACCCCATGGCCAGTATTACAGAGCTCAAGGAGACACTGTACAGATACTGAGCACGCACACACACACACACACACACACACATAAAAGAGCACCATAGGACATTTAAAGCAAAATTACCTCCTACTGCAGCCCATCTATGCTCATTCAAGTTTTTAACAGGCCTGTCGCAGTAGTGAAATTTTAACACCGGTGCAAGCTTCCTCCAACAAACCTCCTACACCAATACTACTGACTTTCACCATAAGGAGGGGTTCCCCGTTTGATCATGTTGAGACAAAAGCTTGTTCCTCAGATTTTAATATTTCAGTCCAACATTTCATAACAAGAAACAAGCAATCTTAGATAACAAGCAATGTGACACAAAACCTCAAACCAACAGTGTAGACCCACCTTATAGAGCCCAAAATTTTCTTTAAAAGACAACATGAATAAGCACCAGCAGCATTCCACAACATAGCCAAACTTACATATAAATGACACGTACTGCCACTATAGCATCCCCTAAACAGTAACTCCACTCACATAACTCAGTCATGTAAGGACCAGTAATTTGATCCCAGCATCCAGTCTAAGCATTTATTTATATTCCTTCCAACTAAGTGTTTTTACAGTGTTACTAATCCATACAAGTGTTGCATGTTTTTTTTTTTCCATTTACTAAAGGCCAGCTATGAACTTTGGCAAATGCACTTAATTTTTTTTTCCTCAGTGAAATATTAAAATCTAGTCCTTTGGTTTGTTGCATGCTGTTTAGTATTGCTACAAACTACCACCCTACAGCTGTTGTGCAGAGCAACAAAGCTATCAGGATGTTTTCTTTATTTTTACCCTGATTTTCCCAGTTTTTCCCAACCTGAATGTTCAACTGAACTGCTTGACCTCATGCAGCACCTGCCCTGACGGCTCTGGGAGGAGAGGTTGAGCTTCTTTTCACGCTGCGGCCACACCACTAACTGCACACCACCTATGACGTCAGAGGAGGATGTGGTCAGTCCTTCTCTCAAGTGTGCAATCAGTTTGTGCCGCCGCAGGTGCCCAGGCGTGACGGGGAGGGTGATGGAGCCGACTGTAGCCTCACCGGGGGGACCTCTGACCATGGCTGGTGATGGTGAGGCTGGGGCTGGGGCTGGGGCTGGGGCTGGGGCTGGGGCTGGGGATTGAACCCCTGACCTCAGGGCTTGCAGGAAGAAATTTACATGACAGCATGAATGAAATTAATCTGTATTGATTAACGGCACTGCTGGTAAGTAGAAACGAATTTATATGTAATAATTCGTCAACCAACCTGTTTTACTTCAGAGGAGCTTATAAGAGAAAATGACTTTTGGTTCAATGTCTACTCCTTGATGAGGAAGTTTCCCATACCCCCAATCAACCCTGATGTTGCTTGCTGGAAAACTGCATTCATTTGTTAGATAAGGTGCCCATGTCACTGTTCATTTCTGCGACTGTGTACTTTAAGATTTAACAAACTGTTGACTCAGGCCGTGTAATTCTATCATAGTTCAGTGTACATACTCACAGTAACATAACTTGCTAAGTGGCTGGCAAGGGACACATTTCTCATTATCACTATGCAATTTATTAACTTTTTTTTTTATTATGTCTAGTAATTTACATGTATAATCTGTGAACAACGTAACCTTTCAGTACATACTTTATACTGGCATAGCAATCAACCAAATAACACACATCAGTATTCAGCCATATACATTATTTATGAACAGTAAAAAAAAAAAGAAGAAACTTAATCTCACTAGGATTTCAACTCTGCAAGCTAACAAGATAGTTTGGTACCTTGCTTCACAGAATTAACATTAGGCAGTTAGCTAACACAAACACACCAGAATATGAAATTTCACATTCAAAACTAGTTATCAATATATTGTCCATGTTAACTGATATAAAAGAAAGCCGTCATAGTGAATAAATGTGCGCATTTAAAACATCATGACACCCATATATTTATGAGCTTACAAGGCAGACTGCTGAGATATTTGAGCCTTGTATTATTCCAATGACTGTAAGGAACTGCATCTCTGTAACTATTGTCTCTTTCTCAGTAAAGAGACTGGCATTTACTCATACTTTCTGTCAGGAAATGTAGCCTAATATTAATTGTTTTATTGAGGGTTATTCCTGCTCTTAAAAAGTACAGAAAATGTCTGTAATTTTACAAGTATTATGAAATGACCTAAGTGATCGATTAGTGATTTCAGTGACACACTTGATTCACTTCAAGATGACTCAAGATACAAAGACCTGTAGAAATACGTTTCCTGAAAATAACTGTAATTACTTCTGCATAAAGGGTGATGATGGAAAACTTCTTAGGAGCGTATAATTATGTAGGTAATAGATGGCGGCTGTTAAACTGTTTAGAAATGTCTCTGTCTCTGGCTTAAGTGCGAATGGGATAAGTGCGATGCCAGTATTCGTGGCATTTTGTGTGAAAGCAGCTAAAGATAGCAAGGCTACATGAAGCATGGTTAGACATTTCAATATGTAACAAAACTGTTGAAGCATTTTGCAACCAATTCTGCCAAGTTATTTTCAAACTAGAAATGACTGCCGGTTAAAGTATGTGCAGATAATGGACACTCAATGATTAAATCAATAGTAAATTTCAGTGCATGGCACAGGTGGTCATAGTAATAGCACAAAAGAATACACTGTGTGTATACTGTAAAACAGCCTCTGCACAGCTCACTACCCTTCTCTCTGCTATGCATAAGGAAGGATATTTTCCTGGAAACTACAGCCTGTGGCTCATATTCTGAAGGAGACCGTAGCTGGTAATGGAGGAATGGGTGGAACTTATTTAAGGAAATGCCAGCAATGGAAGTACAACATAACATTTACTCAAGAAGCTGATATGAATATGGCACTCTCAGGAAGCATTTTAGTCAGTTGCTCAACTTGTTAATAAACACTGATTGTATAGCAAGTATACCACTGAGGCAAACTCTGACAAACATGACAAACAGGCGGCTTCTGTGTAAAGATAAACAGTTGTTACACTACATGTATGTTCTGAATGCATTAAAATTGATGTAGTGGCACAAAAAGCTTTATTTAGTTCATAATATCTTCTTAAGTTACCATATCCAGAGAAACCACTTCACGGTATACTCTCCTGGTATTGCTAATATTTGCTAGTACAAGACTTTTGCAAACATACAACAATGTCTGAAGCTGACAGCCTCATACACAAGCAAAACATTTCTATGTAGAAATGGAGATGCAGGTCCAAAAGTGTTTAACTTGGTTGTCTTGGTGTTGAAAATCTTAAGATATCATAATATAGTTACAAGAGGCCGTTCATTTCCAATCTACATGTTCAGTTCTAGAGCTGAGTAAACTTGGGGTTCAGCAGGACAGCTTTTGGTTAAATAGCTTCTCGAGGTCTGCTCTTGCATCAAATTGGAGCCGAGACAATTTTGGAGACATATGGTAAGTAGATAATATGTGCTTTGGTTGTGACCCATGGGAATATTATACCTGGCTTATCGTCAAGTTTCACTATTTTCACAACTGAGAATCACCATACAGTTTGTATACCTCTGTTTACCTTTATACCAAGTGTTTCTGTACAATACAAAATAAATTGTAATGATATTATGACTGCAGAGAAAATAGCTTGTAGCTATTACCAGCTTCCAGTAGCATTACATTCTGAATGCACTGCAACGTAGTAACAGTACAATACATGTTGCTAAGAGAATTAGTCTGCACTCCTAAGAAATCTTTTTTGCATTCATTTAAATCTAGGTTTGTCCACATATCATGACCTCTCAATATAAATGTGCAGAAAATGTCATTAGTGATGTCAGGTTGTCAAGGTAATATTAGGGATAAAGATGTCCTCAAAGCTATGGAAGAGCAATACTCATTTTAGTAAAAGTCTTGAATAAAACCAGCTTTTTGCTCAAAGCCAGGGTTGGACCAGGGCCCACTCAAGGCGAACGTTGCACTCATTTCCTTGAGCTGTTTTTGATACAGTGCCCGGTAAACCACAGCCCTGACGGCTCAGAGACCTACGCGTGACCCAAAACATTGCACATGGACCTCTAGCATACTACTCTGCAGAGCTGTAAAGCTATGACAAAAAATGACTATATTATCATTGTTACGACTGTAAAACCACATCGATAAGAAACATAATTAGTGTGCCATTTTTCCTGCGTGTTTACTCTTACTCAGGTTCAGGGAAACCCAAGCCTGACAAAAATTAAACATCACCCACACACCATCTTAGACTGACAGACATGGTTAACTTTTAGTACTTAGCTGAGTTGAGTTATCATTGATTCTAAGCAACTAACTTTGCCTCACTTGCTGGGGTAAAACTCTTAGCTACATTTGAAAAGCGTAAGAATACGGATTACGTTGAGTAATACAAAAAGATATTACGCTCCTTTGATTGAACAGATTACAGACGTAATATCCCTGTGATGTCATTCCAATAGACTGATGTGACACCAGACCGGCATTTTAGCAGTATGAAGCCTGCTTGCTTGCTTGATTACTTAAACGCCCCACAATCTATGGATTGGATAGGTAGTTTGCTTTAGTGCTGCATTCACTAAACAGTTCGCATATCATAAGATAGTTAGAAGAGGCCAACATACCCAAGGCCCACGCTGAAATCTATTCAATTCGGCTGAAACAGCTTCCAAGTCACAGCAAACCAAGTCCGTTTACTAAATACCTAGTTGTTGCAAATGCAAGGTTTCCTACAAAATCTGTACAAATGACATTTGGCTTCATATGGCTCATCTACTTAGTACCAAGCTAATGCTGGAATACAAACGTAGCCTGCTACTTAAATGCTAACAATTGTACCCAGATAATATATCAATACCTTGAACAGAACAGTGTTTTTAAATTCTGGTAAATATCACAACTCACCGTTTCAATGCGTTTTCATTCAGTTGACACCAAAACAAGCGAACTTCCGAGCTGGGTTCCCCTCTTTCGACACGACGATAGCAATAGCCAACTGGCAAGCTAGTCTGTTAGCTTAACTATAATTAGCTGCTGGTGACAGCGTATAAAATGTTAATTTTACCAGTCTACTACCTGAACAAATAAAAAAAAATCTGCAATATAACATTCGCTTCCTACCCAACTACAGTGGCTAATTTAGATTCAAATGGCGATGTGCGCTATCCTGGTAACTAGAAAGCTAACGTTGGTTTGCTTGCTACACTGTCTTTATTCGTCAAATTAATTCATTTGGTAGCAAGCTACAGCTACTTGTTAATTGGATGACAAAAAACGTGTTATCGAGAGCTGGCTACAGCTAGCTGGCTAAGAGCTAGCTCAGCTCGCCTTGTAGCTAACTGATCCTGACCCCGACTGTCAAAAACAGCACCGCGTGGGAGGAAACGTAACGCTATATTGCTAAATGAAGGCCAGATGACAGAGAAAACCTACAACTATCAAATGAATCATGAAAATGATAGTGACTAAAGAATAAAGACTCTGGGTTTAAACTAAAAGAAAAAGAAACAAAACACCATTCCCCTCGGCTCCGGCTTCTATGTGTATGGCGTCACTCCTTCACGCACGAGTGTTCTACGTCAGCACATCCTGCGGTCTTCGCCTTCAAATGATTTCTCATTACGTCGTGTTTTGGAAAATAGGTAGGCTGCACGTTGTTATCGATACATAAAAAACTAATTAACAGATTAAATAGATGCATCTGTATTACGCTATTTGCTTACTGAGTTTCACTGTTTGCCATTTTACACGAAAACACATTATGCACTGCCAAGCAGTAATCTACCATAACATGTAATGTATGTAATATTATGTTTATATTCTTTGCCCCTGAACGTAAATATCTTCGTTAAAAACATTTAAAGCAACGTTACAGAGACAGCAGATATTATTTATGTTGAGACAAGTTGAATGTTACGTTGCTTTAATCTAAGACCACTACATGGGTACCCCTGTACTGCACAATTTATTTATCAGAAATAAAATTACAAGTGGGTGTATTTTGAAACAAAGAATTTTCCTAAAGAAATTAAGAGTTTAACTCAAAAGGGTCCACACTTTTGCTCTGGAAAACAACGGCGGTGTTAACCACACGCAAGGTAGTGGTCGACAAATGGAAGACATCCGAGATGTAAATGGTGCAGTTCTAAAATCTTACCACAGGACGGCGAGATTGCACCGCATGGAAAACACATTGTTAGTTTATCTCCTGTATTCTGCTGTACTTGGAATGTAAGTCATGGGAAATTTCTTTACAGAAATACAACTTAGGCTGACAATATTAGGAGGAGGTAAATCCTGGTTGGAACATGCTGTGTATATGATCAAAAACACACATTCTTTCCTCATCAACACAAATTTACAAATATTGGACATTTCCTAATATTGAGGACATTTTAGATGAGCAAGTCTATTAAAAGCTTATACGACTACCACCATAAAATTATACATGGGGATTTCACATGTCAATGGGCACATTACTGCTGTGAGCACTTCTGAATTTGAGATCCTTCAAAGATTATTAGCAAAGGAAATAGAAACAATATATCACATATATAACTAATGCCAACACTACCAGTTACCTTAGATGTAAGGACGAGTGGGTGAGTTGTGTTATTCACAAGCAAAATAATACAATATCTCAATGAAACTAGCATGTAGAAGTAGTAATGGTGGAGGACAGTATTTAGACTGATGCAATGCTACAATTTATTCACTATTAGCAATGCATTAATAATCGCACAGCAGATAATAATGCGAATAGCAAATGGCAGGGACCTGTATGTCCACAATAAATGCTATATTTACATTTCTGAAGATCATGTTTTGTCTTTTAAACATTTAAAACTAGGCTATCATGCTTCACTGCTAAATTGTTGAATTGTATTTTTTTTTTTGTATGAAACCCCTTACCTTCAAGTGTCAAACAGTAGGCCTCAGTGATTTCAGAGATATGCTCTATTTGAAAAAACAGTTTCCCATCTGCTTCATGAAATAAACAGCATCAATTAACTGTGTAACGTTATTTGGCAAGTACAGTAAAAGAATTACTTTCATATGTGTGCTCCAGAATCATGGCTAAACCAGTGCTGCATGGATATAATTCATGAAACACGTAAGACCAGTGAGACTAAACACATGATGTTGATGAACACTTTTGGAACTTTGTTTCCGGTTGCTTGCCTCATGATGTATGCAGTGTAAAGGGCTTATGATCCTTATGACCATTGGTGTACTTTACTTCTTGTACAGTGCAACATTGTAGATATAGATGAACTCCTAAGGACCAGGGGTGGTTATGACACTAGAGGTTCTGTAACTGAAAATTATGTCAAACATAATAATCCTTTATTGACTGAAATCTTTACAATATATTTGTCATCATATTTTCAAATGGGCTACCCCAATTTTGTATAGGCTACCAACAATCAACAATAAAACCAGCAGCAGGAGTTACTTTGAACTAACATAGAATTAACATAGATACACTCCTTAGGGTACTGGTAGCTGATGCAAAAAAAAAAAAATTTCTGTTTCAGAGAAAGCAAGAGCCAAGGAACATGCTTTACAGAGGGGTAAGACATAAGATGATATAAGAAAGGATCCTTATTGTGAATCAGCACTTGTGGAGCAGGAAGCATCAAAACTTGCATTAAAACATGATTTTTGTTGTTGCCACATTGAATTGTGCAAAACTTAGCTTTTCCCCCAAACCTGCAATTTAATGAAGAAGTTTATTTCAATCTTTTCAGTATCACAAGTTTCACTTCTGTTTTATGTTCACCTTTTTGCACTGGTGATAATAAAGACAAGAGGCTAGATATTCTTGGTTTTCTCATAGCTAGCTTGCTAGCTATCTTAATTCACTGTTCTTCTTAATTTTATCTAGTTATTTTGTACCCTAGCTGGCTAGACAATTGTTTGCCTCATATGATGGATTAAAACAGTCAGTCTGTCGATAAACTACAAGCTTTTGCTATCCAGTTTTTTCCTAACAGCATTCTTTAGCAGAACATAATTATGACAACAATAACAACAACAGTAACAATAATAGAACCTATGTGGTTGATTGACATAATTTATGTAAGGCATCCTTCATGTGAAGATCTATGAAATGTGTTTTACAATGGAAATAGTGTCACTGGGATTATTTGTTTGTACCTTTACCAGATTTGACAAATTTTAGATAACTCCATTTAATGTGTGCTTAGAGAAGCAGAGAAGCCAGTGTCCCCACTCCCAAAAATTTAACCCACATTCCTTAAAAGGCCACTTCTGTGCCAGTGCTGAAAACAAACTTCCATTTGCAGTCAGGTCAGTTTGTTTTACACACTGAAGCTTAAAATATCTGGCACAACCTGCAATCTGGACAGAGACCTGACCTCACTGTTCCTCCACGTGTCTGTATCAGTGACCAAGGTATCGACATACGCTATTCTTTCTTAAAATTAAAGCCTTAAAGTGCCATTTAGTAGGCTCTTAAAGGGCAGTTAACTTATGTTCAAGCACTGCTAAAAGAGAACTTTTTCATGTATTAGTTTTCCATCTTCAAAAACTATGTATAAAGGTTGGCAAGTACGAAATACTGTTAGGAGGTGTTTTCTTTCGTACCCCCTTTTTGGTGCTTGGGTTAACCCAAAATGGCTTTCAAACACAACAGTTAGTGTTAACTGCCAACATAAAACACTAATTTTGGTGTATGGGAATTACGGCCATTGAATAAACTAAATTATGTACATATCCTGATGTGTTTCCATGTAACAATTGGCCTATTTTAATTGTGAAGTGCTCATTGCTTTTTAACTCTAACACTTAAACCAAGCGAGACTGGACTCTTATATAAAATGCTGTTTCAAAACACAGCTTTAATTTCCATACCTTTCGTGTATCCAATATTAAAAACAAAGAAAATGACATACACAATTTATTCACATTTTTGTGGACAGTAACTTGTTTAGAAGATATTCATATCCAGGGCAACTTACAGAGTTCACATTTCTACATTCTATCAATGAATACAGGCAGATATTTACTGAAGCAATTGAGGTTAAGTGACTTTCTCAAGGGTACAACAGCAGTGCCATTACCAAGAATTCAATGTGCAAATTTGTGGGGTACAAGCCCAGATCCCTAACCATTGTACTACCCACAATAAAGATCCTGCATCTTTAGAATGGTTAAGTCAACCATCTTATACAATTAGATTTCTTTCAAAATGATTGTTCTGTGATCCAAACAGCATGAGGAAAACAGCATGTTGTGTGGATATGTTTCTGATACATTTATGGTAATGTGAAAAACAGAAATTCAAACTAAAAACTTAAAAGAAAATATCACTTCATTTGTATTTTTGGTAAATATACAAAATATTTTGCACATGGAATGATGGCACGAGAATAAAAAATGCATTGCTTATGAATATGTAAACACTGAAACATTGTTATCATTTATATCTTCTCTCTGGCAACATTCTGGGCACCAAAATACTGAAACACTTGGCGCTTCAAGTTGTTACCACCACTGCTGGGTTTCTAATTCACTTCATTCTAACGTTTTACAAACCTGATGTGAAACCATACTAAGGTAAGAATTATGATTTGACCCCTATCTGTAAACAGCTTTCTTCTTTCTTCGTGGAAATGTCATTTTCCCATGCCTAAATCATTGCATCATATTTAAAATACACGTGATGTCGTTCCCTTATAAAAACTATGTGCATAGAGTAGGACAGAGAAAGGTTAATGGATCAAAGGGCAAAGCTTTCGTACTTTGATTTCAGCGCGTAGCAATCGGCTTGTTGCCATATCGCAATCCCTGGTTCGAAACGGTAACACCACGAGCCTCTTGCGTGCAGATAGTGATTAAATAAAGTTATTGATTACTGGCTCAACATCTAAACGCTTGGCAATTCTATCTCTACCCATGAAATATGTTCCCAACATCTATTTATTTATCTGATTCAGCAGGTCACACGTGCAAAATGTGTCGTTTGCGCCTTCAGCGTGTTACGTCTTTATAGGTTATGTTACCTCACCTGGCCTGGGTTCCCTACCCCCCGTCTACCACTTCCCCCTCCCAGCTTCACTTGCTGACGTTCCGGAGGCGTTCATTGGTGCTTCCGTCTAACGTGTCACAAGTTTTGGTGGATTACCCTAGATCCTCTATCTTCAGGTGTTGGAAGTGTCATTCCCGTCCAATGTTACTCCAGTCTCCACAGCGACTGATGAGCATCAGCATCACTACGAACTTCAAGCAGGTAGACTGGTCACTGTCATTTACAGTACCCCTTCCCGCTTTATACTATCTAGTGGGAGGCAGGCGTGAGGAAACAGAGTAGGGAACGAAGGAGAAAAGAACAATACGGTTACGCAGATGATTTTAGGGTTGCTTTTTAATATTGTAACTTCAGCCCCTTCTATCGTAGAGATGCATACATTTACCTTTCAAGTGCGTAGACAGCTACACTCTTGGCTATTGTCAACCTTCCTAGTGGTTGCCGTCCTAGTGGTCGAGGGATTGGGGGCTGCGGCTGTCAGTGGGAACACCGCAACTTGTTCGTCTTGTGGCATGCAGACGATGGACAAAAGCTCAGAAGAGAAGCTGATGATTGAAATAGCAAAGCAACAGATATTAAGCAAACTACATCTGAAAGAACGACCAAACATAACACAAACGGTGCCGCGGGCAGCTCTTCTCACCGCTCTCCGCAAGCTTCATGCAGGACGTGTCAGACAGGACGGCACACTCGACCTGGAGAGCAGTCTGCAGAATGCACGTGCAAGAGATCAAGGGTACGAAGTTGTGAGTTTCGCCGATATGGGTAAGTTTCAACAGTTTAGATTTTTGACTAAGCCGTTTGGTCACGTTACATTTCTTTTCACTAGAATATGAAATATCACCATATTGCTGTAAAGGAAGATAATTGTGTATTAAAACAGCCTGCTTGCACTGACTTTCCCTTAAATGTGTGTCCTAGGACGAACTAAATATTATAGGAACACATTATCCATCGCCATATTTAAAACAGCCTTCTCAGACAGCAATTTTGGTGTTCACTTGAGATTTGCGGCTAAGTTGAACTTGGTACCTTAAGCAGGTTAGAAAAACTATATTTTAGACTTTCAGAGTTCTGTTTGTCATGTCATGCAATGTACTACAAAATAATGTTATGAAAAGGGACTTTTTTCTAAAGTTGCATGTAAAAACTGTACTCTGTGTTGATGGAGCCGTATGGATCCTACTCTGCACAGTACTTAAAAATGCGTTGCACTGACAGTGCCGTTTTTCTATCTGCCATCCATTACTGAATATGGAGAAACGTGACACACATCGCTTTGCGGTGCCAAGGCAAGGCTACAAGTTGTAGTTGAAAATTTTCACTGCCTTGTCCATGTATGTGAGCTTTGCCTTTCTTCATAAATCTTTTATTTTTTTAAAATACTAAAAGCTGACAATTCTTGCAGTGTACCACTGCTCACTGTTGCAACTCCAGGCTCTCACATTTAAGCAAAGACCGAGGCATACAATAACCAGGTTCCAACCTAGCACTGATGCGACAAAATGAACCACCAACAACAAATACGGCCAGCTGGACTAGCTTTCACCCATATACGTAAAAGGCACGGGTAGTACCCAAAAAACTAACATGTCTTAATACTTAGACAAGCTTTGACCTGACAGCTTGTGCGAATAAACAGGGACACAATCGAGAGGATCAGACATTAAGGCAGGTACATGACCCCGTCATTGATCTGTCACAATACAGTCAGACAGCGGGTAATATTGCTGTCCCTACACCTTTGATAATGCCGAACAAAAACTGAATATGCAAACAAGATACGGTCTTTCCACGGAAACATAAAAGCCAGTTATTCTGATTTAATGACACTGAAACCCAGATTAAGTCAAATGCTAATTTGCTTTTCCTCAGAATTTAACTTAAATGAATGAACAATGCAATATTTTTGTGTAAACGTGTTACTTGGTAAAGAATTCCCTATTGGGAATTAAGATGGTATGTGCCTTAAATGATTTATGTCTAATGTGGTTTGCTTCTGTAAATATTATAAAAATGCCTGATCAATTTAAAATTGACTTTAGACATAGATCTTGACCCATTTAATTTGCTGACTAATGGCACAGATTTCTTTCAGTCTCTGGATGTGAGAGTGGTTTTAGGTGCAAACTGTTGACAGCATTTCTCTTACAATGTCTGCACAGATGATCTGGACTCAAGTGGTACCCGCCCCAGCCTGGCGTTCCAGTTCCTGGAGGAGCGTGGGCACAGCATGCAGGTCCTGCAGTCAGCTCTGTGGCTGTACGTGCACCCGCCCGAGGCTGCGACCAAGGACTCCCGCACCGTCGCCCAGATCTACCTATCCGGCCAGGGCGGCGCCAACCGCACCCTGCTGCTGCAGAAGACCCTGGAGGTGCAGAAGGGCAGCTGGCACACCTTCCCGGTCACCCACACCCTGCAGGCCTTCCTGGACAGCGGGCAGCGGCGGCTGAGGCTGGAGGTGCTGTGTGGGGCAGGCGGCGGGCGGGACCTGTGCGCCCTGGGCGTGGCCGCTAACACCTCCCACCAGCCCTTCCTGGTGGCGCAGGTCCGCCTGCGCGAGGACTCGGCCAAGCACGCCCGGAACAAGCGCTCGCTGCAGTGCGGGGACAACGTCAGCGTCTGCTGCAAGAAGGACTTCTACATCAAATTCAGGGACATCCAGTGGCAGGACTGGATCATCGCCCCTGAGGGGTACCACATGAACTACTGCATGGGCCAGTGCCCCCAGCACCTGGCCGGCTCGCCTGGCATCGCCTCCTCCTTCCACGCCACCGTGTTCAGCCAGCTGAAGGCCAACGGCATCCACACGGCCGTGTCATCCTGCTGCGTCCCCATCCAGCGCCGGCCCCTCTCCATGGTCTACTTCAACTCGCAGCACAGCATCGTGAAGACCGATGTCCCCGACATGATCGTGGAGTCCTGCGGGTGCACGTAGATTTGGGGGCAAAGACGGGGATGGGGGTGGGGGGCGGCAAGTTAGACCCCTGCAACATCTTAAAATCTCACTCAGGCTTCAAACAGCTGTGAACAAACCAAATGTCTCAATACCCACATGCACTATCAGAGGTTAACATACACATACAGGCTAAAACAAGATAAAACATACCATGTATGTTTAGGTGGGTAATTAAGAGAATTTAAGCAAGTATTAAAGCCTCAGACAAATAAGCTATAAAGGCAAAAGCCAAAAGAAATTGAGCCTTCATCTCAAGCACTAAATCTCCACAACTAAAGCGTTTTTATTTTAGTTACTTTTAGACCTGTCTTTGTTTGTTCATTCCCTTGACTGTGTCTTTTGTATGAGCTGCGTCTAAAAATGCTGTTGGCATAGAGAGATGAGTGCCTGAGCTGTGAGATTAATGCAGTAAGGGAGGAGATTAGGAAGAGGGCCCGGGTTCAAGGGCCCAACCAGGTGGCATCTTTGCTAAGCTGGTGTTAGCTTGGAAATTATGAGCCTCCAACCAGATAAACATGGAGAGGATCTCCCAAAGACAGAAATGGGATGCTTTTCTAAACAACTAATTAAGCTTTGAAAGTCAGTCACTCTACAGTCACTGGCAGTGAATTCTTTCCAGGAACTTATCAAGTGGTCTTGATCATAAGGTTTATATATTTATTTTGTGATTGCTGATGCAAAGGGTATTACATTTAATTTTATGACGTTTATGTTACCTTCAAAATTCTGGTCATATATGCTGAATATTTTCATCACATAAGTCATGAATTGCCTGTTAGAGTAAATCCAAAAATAATGGCTCAACAAACTTAAATACTGAAGTGAAACGTGCCTTGTCCCCTGCTTGGCCTAGATAAGAGAGAATGGGGTGCTACATTATCTGTGTAGCAGACAAAAGCCATAGACAAAAGCCATGTTTCCAAACAAGCATGTTTATAGGCATTATCTAATTATCAGAAAAGCTGGATGGAAACTAAAAATGTGATACAACTTCCACAATATTGCAAAAAAAGTTTTCACAATAGCTCAGGGTGTTTCTTTCCCTTTTGTCGATAAATAGTTAATGCAATAAACAGGCAGTGGAAACACCTTGAATGTAAAATGCATATGGATGTTAAGCTGCAGCTATCCAATGCAAGGTATTATCTTCAAATATTACAATTCTAAATATTTGTGACGTAAAAGAATGGGAGCATGTGCAATGCTAAGTACTTACTCAAGAATGAACAACGTCACAGGTAATTCTGAAGAAAAAATGGTGTAACTGCTTAAACTGCTGCCTTCCTTTTTCTTAACCAATGCCATTTATATAGCCATTACATATATAACATATATATTATAATTACATTTCTTCATTACATTTCTTTCAGGGTGCTTTGCCCCATAAAACTGATGTTGGCCAAACTAAGCTACCATTGCCTTGTGCTCCAGGAAAAAAAGACAGAAACAGACCCATGACTTTAGAGCCTACTGTCTGTATATGGATGGGTGTTCTCACCTAAAAAAGATATTAAATCCATATGCAAATGAAACATAATGACACGCCCTCTGAAGAAAAATCAATCAAGCATGGGGATAAGTGCTATATGATGATGTTCCTTGAGTAAATGGGTTTTTACTCACTGTGGTATACCTGACCCCTTCAAATTAATAATTTGGTTAAAAATCTTGACTCTAAAACTATAAACTTATGGAAAACTAGGTTTGTTGAGCCAAGCCACACCCTTACATATATCTTCCGCCAGAATTTTCAATTCCATGAGTAATTCCACAATAGCAGGAGACAAAATAACTTGAAACTGAATTTATAAATGGAAGCACGAGTTTGCTTGACAATGAATTATGCTGTGTTGTATTTTTGTCGCAGTGACTGTAATAAAACAGAGATCGGTCTGTCCTCAGAATCGTGTAGGCCACAGCTAAAAGGAAGATTTTGAGAGGTTAAATTTTGAAAATCTGATGCTGCACTGTATTATTTGCTCAGAGCCACTGTTAAGCAACGGCTCTCGGCATCATGAACTTGGGGCTGTTACTCAATAGTGCGTGTAAACATTTGGATTTCCACAGTGTCAGGAAATGTGAAGGTCCCTGTGGCATAAAGGTCAATGGGCATTTGGTAGAGGCACGTCGGTATTTGCTGTTTCCAGGGTCTAAAGTTTGGGGTGATGTCAGTGGGGAAATGCATACTGTTCCCTAATGTAAAACAATTGAATCTGCAACATAGTGTCTTGAGTTAGAGCCTGCCTTTGAGTTTTCTCTGTACCTCTCACTCAATGTCTGAGCGATCCTGCAAAACCTCATACTGCTTAACCCAAAGAACAGAGAAAGTGCTTCCTGTTCGCCCTCAACACGCTTTGGCACTTACTTTCTCTTATTTCAAAGAGCTTATTTCAGTTTTTGTGGGAGTTCTGAAGGGACTGATGTGTGCTTACATTTCTTTGTGCAAATCAGACTGGACTGACAAATTGGACTGAATCAAGCCTCAAGTCTTAAAACTGTGATTTCTCTATTTATGGCATTACATGACAAGCAAAGCCTTGTTGAAACTAAACTCTGTGAAAATGTTTCTTTCCCCAAATAAATGTGTGTTGTTCTTAGTTGGGAGTATAGCGTCAATTAAGACCATAGTCAAGGGTTAAATCAATTTCATTTCGTGTAAATCTGTACCCTTTTCTTCATACACATAGCATAGATACTGTCATATCGCTTATTGAAAGCACACTGAGCACAGTTAGTCTCATTTTAATAGCTCTATGTTGTGAAATTTCTTAGCCAGCCATTATTTTTGTATGGGCACTTTATTTACTGTATTTACTGTCATTTTGCTACAAATAGCATTCACCAGTTCTGGTTTAGGAATTTCTGAAATCTAAATTAAGAAATGGCTTTTTGAAGAAAGTACGCAGTGACTTGGGAATGTAAGTGTAATAATTTTGTTTCGTTTGTAAAAAGCAATGCTTTTGTCTGTTTTTGAGTATTATGAAAGAACATCTGAATACTGTAACTGGTGATGATACAGCCAGCCTTTGACCAAATATACATTTATGCAAAGATAATTTCTATTTTTTGAGATATCCTCTTGTATTTTCATACATGATAAAACAATTTATTAGATAGAGATATAAAACATTGTATGACTATGTTACATCTGACCTATTGTACTGTATATCATAATTATATTGCAATCATTTATTTTTCACAAATAAATATTTTTGACTTTAAAATGTTTGTTTCATTAATTTAGAAATACATATATCAGTAACACTTATACCTGGGTACAAATATCATATATATATATATATATATATATATATATATATATATATAGAGAGAGAGAGAGAGAGAGAAGGAGAGAGAGAAAGAGAGACCTGTTCCCATTTATCCTCCTTCATTAACAATAAAACAAACTATTCACAGAGTAATTAACAATAGCTGATATAAACAGAGTGCATGGTTACCTATTTCATTTTGTAATAGAATTGCTATCCTTTGCAAACTAGCGTTGTTTGTTATATCCATTTAGGTTTTTAATCTGTCAACAACTAAAACACAAATTAACCTACAACAATATGTAGGTATAACAAATATAGCACATGTTAGTAAAGAAAATATTAGGCTACTATTACTAAATTAAACCTAAAACCATTTACTCTATTTACATGAATTGGTGTAGATTACTCTATGAATCAACTGTTTTATTGTTAATCAAGGAAGATATATGAGGACATATTAAACATAATGATAGGTGTAAAGGTAAAGTTTGTTCCTCCCCTTTTGAGTTCCAGCCACCACTGATATATACTGTGTATCTTATAAATACATCTATGTTATTGGACTATGCAAAACCACTAGAGTTTCAGCCTCCTTGCTATAATGGTAACTTACTGTACTTAATAACTAAATCATGCTGGCTTTGTTGTTACATATTTGAGAACTCTGTTCTCTATTCTTTGAATTTTCTCAGGTATAAATTCTTGTTACCAATATAACTATAGAAGTACAGGTGCAACTTCATGTAAAGTATTATTCATTGATTTAGCTTACACAAGACCTGATTTGGCATCACAAAAATGGAAATTAGACTTTGTGAAAATTTTACAGTAGGAAAAAGTGAAATTAGAACCATGAATACATTACAATATTTACAAAATTCGATGAAAATAAAGTTCTGACCCTACAGATTTTCTGGAGGTATCTAACCTTAACCAACTTGTCCAGTGACTGCCATCATTCTGCACCAGTTTTGCCCATGTTTCTGTGTTCCTGACCCACTTAGTGAGTGGACGTGTTTTATGTGACCCGCTCATTATTAATATAACTGGAGCAGATATGACTCACACCGCTGTCTATGACAGGAGTATGATGTGCAGTTAAAGCCTTTATCACAGTGCTCACCTCAACCTGTCACCCACTGTCCTATATGCAGCTCGCACAGTAAAGGCCCAATACAGACCAGAGCTCAAGCACAGCAGTCATCACCCTACATAACATAAAGTGAAATATTACCACCTTATAGATTGTTATATAGCCAATTCTCAAAGTTATGCTAAGTAGCAACAAAATAATATTATTATGTACGTTGCTACTTATTGTAATATAATCCTGACTATTTCATCATTTAAAAATATTAAGAAATGAAATTCTTTCAGATTTTGTAAAAATGTTTCACATTCTTTCCGGTTTTGTAAATAAAAAAAAACTACATATGCAGAAATGAGTTTTAAAAGTACACATGCTATTCACTTTGCTTATCAAAATCGTCGTATGATGACTAAATTTAGGTACAGTAAAAATTTGGAACCTAAATTAATATGCATACATACTGACAATAGTTTTGCACAGTTTTTGTCCAAGACTTTAAAATTTGAAATCAGGAAAAGTTCTATGCGTATGGAAAGCATTTTAAATGAAAAGACTTCCTTTGACTAAAATATCTATCAGAGATCCTGTCTGTCTCAAGGAGCCTGTCAGACATGTATCTGTTCATTCTTAAATCTAGAAAAATTCCATGTTTGGGGGGGGTCTCTGTCAGCATGTAGGATAGGTGTTAAGTCCACAAAAACATATCACATTAAAGGGTTACCCTCTTCAGTTTCATATCAAAGTTCACAAGCAGCCATAATTTCTTTGCGATCATTGACATGGCGAAATTTGTGTCAGTTAAGACACCTTGGCTTGTTTGCCCACAACCATTTGTATCAGGGAAAGATAATGACAAAGACACACACAACGTGTTCAAATCTGCCTCTTAGCCTGTATTTCCAGCAGTCATTCCAGAAAAGATCGACTCATAAAGATAAGTGGTTGTTGATGGCGTTTAAGGCTAACAACAACTGAAGCAAACCAGTTTACCAGCTTCACTGTATTGATGGATTAAATTCTAATTTTCACCAATAATTATGTAGATTAGGCATAGATCAACAAATCTACCCTAAACCTTGTTACAACCTCTGACATTTACTTTCTCACAATACCAAATACACCAGGAGATCCCTGTTCTAGGAAACATGGAGGCAAACCCATGTCAGGAGCTGGGTTACACCATTCCTCGGTGCATTAAATAGTTATACTTACGACTATAGGGTCACACACAGCAGTCCAGGGATCATACTAGCTGTTTTAAGACACCATTTTATGTTTGCTTTTGAGGGGGTGAAATTAACCTCTGATAGGGACAGGCTTACTAGGATTAGTAAGGAATAAACCACAACTGGCAGTGCATTTCTATGGAAAAAAACACAACATGGTGGTGTGGTGTGGCCCCATGGCAGAGCCAAGAGTGGTTAATTCTGCTTATACCATGACTACTTACCAAAATATAATTCAGCACTCATATTAAAGTAGGCTACTATTTTGTTATTTTTTAATATTATTTTTATATTACAATATGTGCACATCCACACAGTAAGTTAGCTACAGCAACTTAGCCCACTAACTAGAAATGTCTGATATAGCCATCTACACAGTGTCCACTTAGCTAGTGAAGTGGATAACATTACATTAATGTCCGTCATCTTAAACGTACGTATGTGGAAAAGGTGACTATAAGCTACATCGTACTCATTTGCTGAAATTAAATTGAACATTTCAATTCATTGTAAAGTTTGTCATTTTAAATGGTAGATCAAACAATGTATGTGGGAGACCTGATGTTTGAAATTCATAAAATGTCTAATTTCTCTTGAAAAAATTTATGCTGGTCCTCAATTCATCAACAAACAGAAAGCAAGACAGATGGTCAAACATAATGTTATATTATCTAGGTGTTAATACAATTTACAGACAGGAAAAATGCGAGACCTAACCTTTTTACTAGACCTAAGCTTCTTACTGTTTTTAGTGCACAAATAACTTAAATGTTAACTGAGCAAATTTCTTTACCACTGAAGTTTTCACTGATAGTAGTAGTGCTATAAATTTATAATATTGCATTGAGGTGAGTGGATAAAATTTTCAGTTAGCGGCATAAATGCTAGTGAAACAGCCAGAGGATAAGGTTACTATAGCGATAGGTTCTTTTCTGCTGCTGCTAAACCCACAGGTTAACCGCCTTCTGTATGGAACACATTAAGATACAGTTCTACCTATGGCTAGGTCCCATTCAAAAGTGTACTAACAAGGCAACTGATATTCAAGAGACTAACTTCACATTAACCCCCTTCCCCCCAAAAAACTAGCTAATCAATATGTTGTCAACTATTCAAATGATCTTCACATTCGTCAGATCTTAGCTATCATTAATTTCATTGTTCAGTCATTGCTGAAAGTCACCATTGGTGTCTTAACATGGCTGTAAGTGGACACATTTAGAAGTGTTTCTTTTTCAGCTAACAATGACACATTATCTGTGCTATGCCAGCTACTTATTTTTTTTGGAAAAATACTTGAGTCTGAAGTGACAGACTTGCAATGGATAAGCGTACTGATGTGTACCAGTAGGGCATGCTCCTACTGCATAGATGCTCTTAGGTTTTAATGAGAACTTTCTCCTGAAACTACTCAAACACCAAATCTTTGCCTAATGAGATACAAAATTACTTTCTTATTGAACAGATTTACAGTGCATTCAAAATTATTTGAGAGAACTCAAAGTATTCATCGATTACTCATTCTGAAAGCTGGCTATAGTTGGCTGAAAAACCAATGGATGGCCATGGGTTTACATTAACTAAATTCATAAATTAGGCATTATAACTTGCCACTTTAAGTGTGCCAGGGTTCCTCTCATCTCATCATCATAAAACTCATTCAAAGCTCATCATCATAACTCTACACCAGCTGCAGCTTCACCTTGGATGATGTAACATTACGTAACATGAGGTGGAAAACAAACATGGGCGACAGCAGCTATGTCAGAGCAAACATTTGCATCAGCTACAGTACCAAGAATTCTGTAACGAGGTGACTCGTTGCATGTGCTGCATCAGTTACATGTAGCAAATGTACATTTCTGCCACTAGGTGGAGACCTAAGTCCTTCTGTTTTGATGATATGCATTGTAAATACAATCATAACTGTACACAGTCACATGCCTCGGCACCATTGCTAAAGAATTCTCTTTGGCAAACTTAGTGAGCATGGAGCTAGTTCACCTCAAGATTTGTTGTCGAAATCCGTTTCATGAGTCAAACGATTAGCTTACAAGCTAAGGTGCATTTAGGCATTTGGCAGATGGTCTCATTCAGAGTGGCATTGCTTCATACTTCAATTCGCAAAAGAAAGATGTCCGCAGCTCTCTTCAGGCTCACTTTGAAGACCTCATGGCTATGGCTCCTGCTGCCATACGACATGAACCTGGTTACTCAACAGCTTCTGTAATTCCCCACGCTGACTTCCTGCAACTCAACATGCAAATGCCCAACTTCCTGCCAACTGGACCCTATCAACCCTCCTCTCCTGCAATCCTCTGCACCTGCACCTCTGCCTTTACCCTGCTCTCTGATCAGCTCCTCCTTATACACTGGCTATATAAAATCAAGCAGGTCTGAGTGACACCTCAACTCAGAAAAGAAAACTTAGACCACAAAGTAGTCCAAAACTATTGACCGATATCCCTCCACCCACTTCTCCCTAAAACTCTGGAATGGGTTGTGTCCATCCAAGTGACACAATATTTAACAGTAAACTTTCTTGAAATCAATCAGTCCATCTTAAAGTCCAACCACTGATCAGAGATAGTGCACGTCTCAGGGAGAGACACTCTCAAAACAGCAAATTCTGCATCCTTGTCCCCAGTCTTGGTCCTTCTTGAACCCTTAGCTGCAATCCTTATAGTGGATCATTGAGTCCTTTTTACAACCCTGGCAGACATGGGTATCTCAAGATCTACCCATTAATGGTTAACCTTGTATCTTTATGGCCACTCATATCAGGGAACTTGGTGTGACTCTCAGAGTTACACAGCCCCAGGATAAGAGTCCCCCAGGGATCAGTTCTTGGTCCACCACTTTTCTCCTTGTAAAAAAACCCCTTTGGCTCAATTATCTCATCCCATGGCTTTTCCTACCACTGTTATACAGATAATTGATAAGAGATAAACACCTGATTCTCTCTCTTCTGCTCACTGAGGTAAAAGCGCCTGACTTAACCAAGTCTATCTAGTCGATGTCTTGTCCTGGAAATCTCTCCAAAACTGATCAACTATACACTTTCCAGCTAAATCCTCCCTCATGAACAATCTTTCAATTACTTTTAGTTACACAATAATGCCAATATCCCAGACAGAAAAAAACATGATGTTGTGTCTTATTCAGAATACATTACTTTTGTAACCTGATCCTGTCACTCTTCATTCTATAATATTTTCTAAATCTGATGATTTCTCTTCACATGTGCTACCCAGCTAATTGTCCAGGACCTGTGATGCCCCGACTGGACGACTGAAATTCTCTCGCTGCTGGTCTCCCTGCATATGCCATCAGTCTTGCTGCTATTCCATGTGTCTACAGTTATCCAAACATGCATATCATGCCTCTCCTTATCTCCTTCCACTGGCTCCAATAGCAGCCCGCATAAAACAAAAATCCCTGATCCCTTGCCTTCATGGCAGCAAGAGGAACTTCACCCTCCAACCTGCAGCATATTTTCATATCTGATTTGAATAGATTTTAAGAAACCTGTCTTCTGAACTAACCAAGTCTTGTGCAAGTCCATTTAGGCCTCACTCTACCTTCCAATTCACTTCTGTTCATTTCAGATAATAACCTGAAAAACATAATTCAATACTTCAATTCATAGCACATACTCAATCCCCTACCTGCACAACACTTTATAGTAAGTATTCTTGCTTATGTCAATGTTGTAGTTCAATTATTCTACATTTTTCATGAAGACATACCAGGGGTAAGGAAACTATAGAGCTTAAGGTGCAACCAAAATGAAATGTCCCTTTAATGACTATTATGGTTTAGCTAAACTGGGCTCCTTCACACAATACTCTTCGGTGGCATGAAGAGCATAAACTTTGGTTCCACTGAGTTTTGGTGGCCGTCTGTGACTGTCTATTTAGATGCTTTTTGGGTAGA
The DNA here is from genome assembly GCA_022829145.1 of Albula goreensis. Classification (NCBI taxonomy): domain Eukaryota; kingdom Metazoa; phylum Chordata; class Actinopteri; order Albuliformes; family Albulidae; genus Albula; species Albula goreensis. The sequence continues at coordinate 39,547,277 of CM040745.1, forward strand.
CTAGGACTGTGACCCCACTACTTCCTTAGCATTGTGGTTAGTGATGAAAACACCTACTGGTGAAGGAACTCTATATGTATGACACCAGCAAATTCCAACATTGTGCCAATCAATCCACAGCACTGCTGGAAAATAGAAAAAAACCCTAAACCAATCACTTAAAAAGTATATGTTATACTGTACACGAAAAGCTCCTGTTGTTTTTGTTTATTATACATTAATAAAGATAACAAGGTACGTATTGTTGATTTATTCTTACATATAGCTAACTATATTGTTTTTTGTTTTTTTTTAATGGTGCTTCCTAATTGGTCAGCCAACATTTGCTTCATTTAACAGATCTGTTAACATATTAAACCTCTAACTTTTCTAACCTGCATGACTTGGTCCACTGCAAAAAAAGAAGTTGTTTCAACTTAAAAATGTATAAGGTACTCCACTCCTTTAACATTTTAAATTATATAACCTCCTCTGACTGTCAGTCAAGTTGAGTTCAAGAAAAATATTGAAAACAAATTATATTGATTAAATATACATCAGATCCAAGTTAAAGATTTTTGCTGAAGTAACCCAGACACTGATTGAAAGACACATTTAAGGAAAATCTATGAGGTGTTTAAAGGCACTTACAAAGTATTAATTATATAGAGTAATATAAAGCTTGGAAAATTGTAATGTATTCAGCCAAATTTCCACAGCATCTGTGGATTTTTTTTTTACAGATTAACTGAATTAACCAAAGGACAATTAAAATGAAGAAACCGAGTTTTGTAAATTTAAGCAGTTATAGTCTGAGCTTTCATCTGTAAATCCAGACATACAGCAAAAACAACATATTTTGTTTGAATTTAAATAGGCAAGTTCAGATTTTTTAATACATTAATATTTTGTTCATGTATTGATTTAGATAAACATATTTTTTGCTGGAATGAATTAGGGTAGGAAATGTGAACTTTGAAGATTTTGATGGAAAGTAATTAATTTCCATTTGTCTAATGGATGCATGAATAATAATATTATATTCTTATTAATAACAATACCTGAGTATATGACATAAAATAATCATTCAAATATGTACAATGCAGAAAATTAAACTCAATGGATATAAACAATGTATGTCCAATCATTGCATATCTTTATGTTCTGTATCACTGAAAAAAAAAAATTAAAAGTTAAAATCTTTATGTTCTGAATATTTTTTGTGTGAGCCATGATAATGTGAGATAAGTGTGTAACTGACTGCTTTAATTCATTGAAGATCCCTGCTCCAGAGTGTTAAAATCATTGCTCATAGCAAGCATAGAAATGTCCCCACATTTTTCAATGCTTGTTAAGTGTAATTTTCTTACAATTGTGCTGCACTTCCTGGTTAATAACCCATATATGCTGTAAATCTTGGACATCAGAGACATAACTTCAATTTATACAATTACAACTACTACTACAATTTATTAAACATTACACTTATTCAAACCTGACTCTTCACCATGCATTCGATAACAGTGCACTGTAAAAAGTAATTGTATACATTGTCTATGATGTTTTTCAGTGACTAAATGTCACTGATGAGTTTGTATCATGCATCATGTCTGGAAGCTTTGTTTTAAGTCTGTGACTTACACAGGACTTTGGAACAACAAATGCATTCTTAGATTGGAAATTCTCATCATGTAATTGCACAACCAAAATGAAATCTAACCGGAACATTCATTCAACGTTGTTGAAACGGTTCCACTCTCATTATCCCAAGGAGCTCCCAGCATGCTTCCAGTGTGTTTGTTTCCATGCAAGTTTTGAAATTCAGATGCTATACAAATAAGTCAATACAGTATTCTTGCCAGGCTTTAATATATCTAAAAATTTTTAAATCATTTGTTCGCAAATAGGTACGCCAACGCCCATGCCAAGTGTCCACAATTTGAATATTGAAAAAAGTGAGATTTCTATCCAAGTGTAAAATCAATAATGTCTGAAAGGCAAAGAGCGTGTTTGCTTGGACAAATAGCTGAAGTGTGTTTTATAGACTGCCTGTATTTATCTGGCAAACAATTGTCAAATGCTACTGGCACAGTCATTGCAGGCTGTAAAAAGGAGGGAGTGGGATGAATGAACCATGAGCCAGGAGACTGTCATATGATTATGATAATTCATGTACACAATACAATAAAACAATTGAATACATTACATTGAGTTTGGTATGATATGTTAAACAAAACAAAAAGTAAAGTAAAACAAAATGAAGTAATACAGTAAGAACATAATTACTTTTTTTAAATATTTTTCACTTGAAAGTCTAAAAAGCCTAATGAAGTACTCTAATCAAACATGGGAAAACATGCAATATTTTTTACTTGTTCAGGTTATTCTTTCCTTCACATGGACACATATATGTATCCATGTGAAAATGCAAAACTGCAGAAGCAGTTGACAAGTTTCCATTTGCTGATATAAATTTTTAACATATTCACAGCTGTTTCTATAATGGTTTTCATAACATATTTAAAAGATGCAATGACATGTACTTCAAATTAACAGTTGCAGTATTAAACCATATTTAAATGTATTAAATGTAGGGAGGTATTACTTTTTGGTGTTTAGCATTGGTTTTTAGCATTTAGCATTGTTGATTTGATTTCTTTAAAAAAGAAAAACAATGTGATAATCAATAATAATATGATATCAAACATTTTGATATGGAATGACCAAAAAGCTACAGCAGCTTTCCAAATATTTCATTCATAGGACATTTATACAGACAGCAGTGCTAAAAAACAAAACTACTTTGATCTTTTGTGGGCTGTTAAAATGAGACATTTTCCCATTCCAAGTCATTGATTAACAAACAGTGCCATTTTGTTCCAGACTTGAAGCCAGCTGATTTGGTGATGTACAGTTTACCAGTAACCTCTCCTTGAATTCCCTGGCTGCAAAAATGCAACTATCTTTCCAACATAAACCATGGTTGAACAAAAAAAAAGGGAACTTTAAAGGACCTCCCTTTGGAAACCTTTTTCCAGTCAAACTGTTAATTCAGTTTTTTAAAAACAATTAAAGTAAAATATTTGACTGCTTTAATTCTTTTAAACCACTCTTATTTTGTTAATTCCTATTATCATTAATATAAAACACATTATTACAATATTCTCCTTAATAGTTGCAATTTCGTTACTTCATATTTTTCCATTAGCATTTTTGCATTTAGCAGATGTTCACATTCAAAATGACTTGCACAGTTTATTCTTACAGACTTATGCAGTGTATGAGTGCAGCTGGACATTCGCTGAATTCCCTGGACGTTACCTCCAAATCGAATATGCGGACTCTGAGTTACAACACCTTTGGTGTTTCCATTATTTTGTAAACATTCATGCAACTGTTTTTATTCATATTTGTTTTCGTATATTTGACTCTTTGTACATTTGTTGATTCAGTGCGCTTTGGTTTCAAAGATAAAGGCAATGAATAATTCTTATTTATGAGGCATAGAATTAAATCACAGACATTTAACGGACAAGGTTTGGAAGGGACAAAGGTAGTCAAATTGAGGAACTTTTTGCATTACATAAAAAGAAAACTGGTCAGTTTCACTACATGCTCAGACAATTGCTGTTTTCAAATCTTAAAGGTGAAATTATTGCACAACCTGATGCACTCTCATAAGAATGTTTGCTATAATATGAATAATATAGCAAAAATTCAAGATAATAATTTCTTGACTTATACTGTTTTCTTCACCATTTAAGTATACTTTTCTTTCTCTTTCATACTCTTGGTACACTTATTTTTACACAATCTGCTAATAATCTATTTCCATCATCTTGGTATTAAAATAATTAATGCCTGAAAAACAAAAAAAATTGGATACTGGTGCTTTTGATCTCTTTACCTAAAGTTAATGAGTGATGACTTGTGTCTGCTTCTTTCATCACTGTAGCTTTTTTTTTACCATTTCTGCTTGATGCTTTTTATGTTTCAAAATTTATTGACAATGTTAGCACTGATAACAGTCTTGTAAACTTGAATGTTTGCTTTTTAATTTCCCTTTTTGTGCAATCTGCAAGTGTCCTAATAGATTATTTTGGCAATCTTGACCTTAAGAAGATCATTTCTTCATTGGATATCTCCTAAATCTGGATTTCCTTTCAGAGAAACATATAATATCCATGCCCACATTTTCTTGGTATTTGAATTCATAAATAAACTTAATGAAAACCTCACATTCCTTACTCTAATAGGGCTTTACATAATTGTTTCACATCAAAAGGTAACAAAGTCAATTTCCTCATTCTGATTCACTTGTTCCATGGGGACTTATCAATTCTTTATGCATCTCTGATACACAATACAAAAGCATAAAATCAATATTATGATAATTGTGACACATATTTATGAACCGCACTGTAAAAATGTGTTTTATTTGAGTTTTCTTTTTGATACTACTGGGAATTTGAAAAAAATAAATGACTGTCAAAAGTATACTCGCTATTCAATAGGGGAGAGTGACAGTTTATTTGTGATTTTAATACTGCCCTTCATGTATACTGATGGCAGATCTGGTGCAGGTGAACTCTGTAGAGAGTGATATGTACTGAATGACAACTTGATGTGGACAGGGATACTCCCCAACCCAGGAAGTTTGCTGGTTGATCTTTTAATGGAATGGACAATGAATTAAGGTGAAACCTAGTGACTGAATGATACACTAACACACTGACCTAGAGACCTAGTGATCACCACAAGCCACAAATAAACTAATCCTGCCTACACTCTAGTCAATCCTACAAATCCTTCAAGACAGTTCAGGCGTGAGTAAATGTCCTCACCTGTACCATAACAAAACAGCACTTCGCCCAAACAATTTTACAAAACTATATGCCAAAAACAATTGCATTTTTAAGCATATTACCAAAAATGCATTAAAATTGCATTTCATTTTAGAAAATGCATTAATGATTTATCTTAAATATATTACTGAAAATATATGTGAGAACTAAGACATTATAGTATAATAAACAATACTATAATTATTATGCATGATTTTTGTATTTTTGTATCATGAAAAGACATCAGTTTATATGAATTTTTCATAAGGTGTATGTACTTTAACATATACAAACCAAATTATGTGTGTAACGCTTGTTACAATATACAGTACTGTATTTTATTTCAAACATGAGGACATACAGTAGGAGAAGGGACTGCCTGAAGACAGAGAAAGTCAGGATGGCTTTGCAGTGAATAAGACAAAACTGTGTCAGAAACATCACCTTGTAATGTTACAGTCTCTAACTGCAATATCTGAAATATATAGACTTGTTTGGTGATGAATGCATTTGCCAAAGGCCACCGTCCTTTTGATGGCCGTGTTTGATCTGTCAGATGTCCTAATCCATTTATGACGACACTTTCAGAGGCTAACATTATCCAGGATAATCTGTGTTCCTCACATGGTGTTGTTCATTTACAACATGTAGGTCACTATCCCAAAGGAAAGCTCAATAATTAAATTACTTAGACAAGCTTGGACAGAGCCCAGAAAGCCTGCACAGCACAAAACTCATGTGGTACCACTCAGGTGGTCTACTTCACAAGGTGACTGTGACCCTCATCTTCTATTACAGATCAAATTGATTATTGAGAGGTGAAGTAGAACCCCCTCCCCAAAGGGGAAACAGCAATGTACTACAGGAAAGAAAGGGACCTGAGAGGTGGTAAACCAAGCTCACTTTCACAAGCAGTCACCATCAAACCAAATGACTTTTGGCTTTTTGCTTATTTCTAAGTAGTGTTAAATCAGGTAATCTGGTGGCTGTCTATGAGAAAAAACAATAAGTGGTAATAGAAGCATAATCACACTAACATACGAGACCAACAAATACCAGCCAGAGTCACATAAGATGTCAAATACGCATACCCAAAGATCCCACAATTTGTAAACACAATTATCACACTGCATGAGTTCACGTACGTATGCACCCCCACACACACACGGCTACAAATAACTGATAAATCCATGGGCTGATCCCATTATGACAGACCCAGTTACCTGAAATATCCCGGTCATTACATCAGAGTCAGTTCACTGAAAAGGGGGAGCTCCTCAGTGATAGCAGAGAAGTTACTAGAAGTACACTGATCTACAAAGAGTGTATTCAAAAAGACAGCACAATAATCTTCATCTATACACAAGAATGTAACGTCACAGCCTCCATCTACTCTGCATTATATGCTATGATATCATGTGTCATTCGTTTACAGTGGGCTGTGATCAAGCATCTTGTAGTCCAGTGTCAAATCACTACATTTTTTAGAATATAATTACGACACATAATTACAACTCTTATATAGCAACATGCAATGAAGGATCACTACTGAATGCCTTCTTATTGTTGAGCTCCTGGAAGTTAAGCTTCATGAGGTTTCTTGGGGTCTCATTGGTTCTAGAAGGTTCCGGCAGGTGTCAAGTTCTAGGTCAGTTGTCCTGTTGGCATGAAAAGGATCTTCACTATCAAGGTTTTTCAGCAATTGCAATGATGAGTATAATGTATGTACGATATACACTCACTTTGGATTGCTAAGATTCAAACTTTCACTATTTCATGAAATCCATGAGTTGCCAGCTTTTGCCAATATCAACTTAAACATAGCTTTTGCATAGAATTTCCACCTTTTATCTTGAAAGGTAATTTCTCTAAATAAAATAATGGTGTTACTTCGGCCTCCGAGTGGCTCACAAGGTAAAAACATTTACCTAAGGGCCCTGAGGTTGGGTGATGCAACCCAGCCTAGCCATTATCGGCCATGACCAGAGGTCTGTACTGGTGAGGCAACAATTAGCCCAGCTTAGCTGCAGATGGAAGGGTGGTAGGCCAGATAAAGCTCATTGGTTCATCACTCTCAAATGACCTCTCCTGTTCCATCAGGCACCTACAAGTGCATGAACTGAACATATGCTGACTATGTAGTCCTCCAAAAACATAGGCAGTGTGTAAAAGGTATTGCACCTGCAGCGTGAAAAAAAAACAGGTGTCCAGTTGTAAAGACCGGTCATAAAAATAAATAAATAATAGTGCTATTTCATAGGAATGATGATAGCAATGAATTTTGAGGACATGAAACATTTCCTGACTAACACAATATAGATACAAATAGGGACCACAAAACTGCATTTAACGAAGGAAGGGTCTGGTTCATGCCAGAAGGAGCAAGCTATTCCTCTACGATAACAGGCAAGAGTGCTAGCATGATTATGAGAGAATGAATAACAGCACACACATTCCAGACTCTGTGTCAGTGCTTAAGCATTCCTTCTCCACTCTCTCAATTTGCTGCTTTCTTTTTATTGTTTAGACTTGTTTCAATACCATTTAGTAATGTGGAAAATTGTACCTAGCCAACACCTAACTCAATAGATAGAGTAGAACCTCAGAAATCGGAATAATTACGGATCAGGGATGTTGCAGACTACTGAAAGTTTTGAATTCCTAAAAGTGACACGAAAAATGCAATTTAATGATTTTTAATCCTTTGACCAAAAATTTTGCATAAGAGTCAATCAAACCAAAAGCAGGAATCACTGTCAACTAGCTACCATAGTCACACACCCTATATACACATTAGTGCAGGCAGATATTAACAGCAAAATAAAAATAACTAGTATATTTTTCAGAGAACCTTAATTAATTGAGTGAAGTGTTAGATAGAAGGATAAGAGTATGAGACTCATTTAAAAGCAAGGATCCTTTAAATAGAAAGCAGCACAGTACAAGCAGACAGCTTCTGATGCATTAAACAACATATTAAAAACACCTGATTTAGTCTCTGATTGGCTCACAGGGAAAACATTTGCATGGGAGCCCCAAGATTGGGTGTTTGATGGCCGGAGGCACCAACTGGCCCAGCCTTGCTGGGGATGGTAGGGGTATAGGCCAGTTAAAGTTTGTTAATCTCATTGCTCTCTAGCAACCATGGCTGGGTGCTTGCAGGTGCACGAATCAAACCTACATTGAATAACCCTCTGGCAACAGCCCCTGCAGCATGGACAGAAGCGAGGGGCCAGTCATCACGTGATCTGGAGGAATCACGTGCCACGGCACCCTCCGGTGGGCTAAACTGTTTGGCTGTGTTCAAGTTGGGAAAATGGGGAAAAGTAAAAAAAAATTATTCATTAAGATAGTTTATACCTGTTTAGATCAAATATTTCTTGTTTCTTTGTTTTCAGGAAAAAATATAAAATCCAGTGCCATCCATTAAAAAGCTATAAACAAGCTAACTGAATCAGCAAGAGCAGAAACTTCCCCTTCTAGTCTTACATCCATGGTGCCTAAAAGAAACTGCATTTGTCCATAGCCAGCCTAAAACTATGAAACAACAGATCACAATTTAGCACAGTTCACAGGGTAATATCAACCAAAACACTAGTGCTCCCTAACTAGAGGACTTTCTGTATGTAACCGAACAATTAGCCAAGCCACCTAGCAGTGATTAGCGCAAAGCAAGTCTCATTAATTTACTCGTCAACTGAGTCATAACAGTTTACGCTCTCAATGCAGCGAGGGTGCCTATGAGAGTATCTCCTTTCAAACCTGTCCTTGCTTTCTTCACCTTTTAAAGTTACTCTATATTCAGAAAGAGATAATGATACAACCCCCTCTATACCAGATCTATCACTTAATGGTCAGTTAGTGGACAGAAACCTTGTTTCCTCAGGGGAACCATACTTTGGACATGCTCATCCCATTGTCTGTCCATATTAACCTTCATGTTGACAACTGACAGTATACCACCCTATGTCAACAAACACATTAACTATTTAAAATTGTCCATACCTTGCCTTTTTAAAGATTACAGGGTAAAAATGTAGCATAGTCTGCTAACCATTGTGATGTCACCTCAGGGCAGGCTATAAGAGTGTGATTACTTCCCTTAGTTTGGGAATGTATACCCTTTTATTCCTGATATTAATATGTAAACTGCACAACATCTTGCGAATTCTGAGGATCAACCCAGGTTACACTTGAGAAACAACACCGCCATACAGAATGATACCCGAGGACTGTTATAGTCCATATACAAAAAGATTTGATGACCATAAGGATACAACATTTTCACTTGTACATTTGCGGAAACTGGTCCTCGTCCTACAGATTTGCGTGCATATAATGGAAAGCAACCCTGCATCACATATCAGAAGTGTCATACTGTCAATACCTGAGGATCTATACAGGTCCACACACCTGAGCTTTCCTGTACCATCATATACTTCTGTTAGTCCTTGGAGTATATCATATTCAGTTCCCTCAGGACAAACAGAATCAACAACCCAAAGATCCACTGTCAGATTTTAGGACAGGCCATTAAACATACATAATCATGCAAGTAAGGTTCCAAGCAATCAAAAACCTAGGAATCCATATTTGACAAACTAAGGTTCCATCACCAAACTTGAGGATCCATTGAGTCAAATATCTGGGGACCAATATAGTCACTCAGCTGATGGTGCATCCACCATTTCATGGCATGTAAAATCGACCAATGGTGATACGACATTTGAAAAGCGGGAAAGAACATAGGGATAGTGTCAGTAGTCTTTGCAAAGTCACCAGGAAAGCAACTGTTGCATTGATGACCTGGTCCTGTAAATTCTTTCTCAACAACATCTAGAGGATACCTCCATTCCTCTTAGCTTCTGGTCCATGCAGTTTTCATCATTTATAAGGACTATCATGATTCTCTTTAGGCTCACCTACCTATGTATGCTCTCAGACTGGTGAAATTTATCCATAGTAGCTCAGACTGTCTGGTGCTCAATATATCCAAAATATTCATGTTAACCTTGCTTTAGAGTTCTTAGCAATTGCCTAAAGGTGAGGGGAATCGTTCCTCCTTACCCTCAAGGCCTCAAGGCTAACCTCCCACTGCCAACCACTGCAGACCAAAAACCCCATCTCTACAGATTTTGTCTGGGATTCCATCCTCTTGACCTTCCTCCAAGCAATTCCTTGTTGCTGGCACCTACCCTCTCTTACTCTCCTACCCACACGATGTCTTTGCTTTTCCTGTTCCTTTATAATGTCCAACTAGCACTGTGTTTGTAGCTAACAGCTATTTTTTGATGACAGGATACACTTGCTGAGATTGAAGTATCTGGTATAACTAACTGTAATTGCATCCAGTTAGCATAAGTTGCTCTGGATGAGAGCATCTACAGAATGACTAAAATGACTATTGACCAAGAGTGACTTGTCCACCGACATTCCGGTGGAAACATTCTGGACAACAAAACTTGTAGATGTCTCTGTTAGTCATGGAGATGCAAGATAAAACCAACTCCTGGAAAGCTCTATGTGGTACAGAAACGGGGTAGGACACTGTAATGCCTCATAAACATATAAAACACTGACATCACCCTGAAAAGGATGCTATCCATCCTGAAATGGAACTATTCTTTTCTGCAGTGGTGTGTCCCATACCGTGGAAAGCAATACTTTCCAGAGTATCAGAGTTGACTATGGCCAGAGGTCTGGCAGAGTAACGCATAGCTAGCATTGGCTTTGCTCAAAGAGGGAGGGTTTTTGTCCGGAGAGTAGTCTTTGCCATATCACACAGAGCAACACCTCTGCTATATCAACCACTTCCAGTCTGCCTGCATCAGCTCAACACTAATGCTGTAAGGCTCAGCTATGAGTAACATCTGTAGACAGACTATCAACATAACCAAGAACAGGTTTGACATACAAGAGCAACCAAGATAAACACAAATGCAATTTCGGCATCATTCCCTATAGTGCAGAAATTGCTATGACTTCAAACACTACCCTAACCCAATCCAAAAAGATGAAGGTGGACATTATATTGTAAAGCTTTTGAGTATTAGCTTAACCGCAATCTTGAGGTATGGATAAACTAAGATCCAATACATTTGCAATATAATGAGGGTAGAGTATACCTTCAGAAACACCCTACACAGAGATAGAGGATCATGTGTTAGCTCTCCAAAAGGAGGCTCATACTGCAGCAAGTCTGCAAGTACAGCAGTGCTCACCTCTTGGTGAGACCAGTTGGAGAGGTACTTTGGTGTTTCCAGGTGAACTTCAGGTAGGTCAGCGGAGTTCACAAACCAGAAATTTAATCCGGAGAAACCACACCTACTTAACAGAAAAGGCAAAACATGAAGCAGAAGATTCAAAAAAGATATTCTTATAACCATAACTGAATTTATTCTATGGATAAACTGGAAGCGAACCTCTAGGTGCAAGATCAGGAAAATATGACTCTGTAGCACTGAATAGACCTGGCAGCATGAGATGAAGGTCAAACTTTAAGCATAAACGTTATGAAAGTTGAAAAAAACTGAACCATCGAACTCGAAATCATAAGAAATATAAAACGTTATCTGCCAGTTAAGTTTTTTCACATATTTTCTCATCATGTTTCTGTAACATGCCCCTTAAATGTTGGATATTCAATAACGGGACCCAAAGTAAAGGCATGAGCGTTATAATAACACTGAACATTAGCTGTGGTGAGACAACCGGGCATCTTCAAAAAGTAGGCTTATTCACAGCTCCTCACAGGTGTACAACCCTGAAAGGCAAGGAGGTCATCTGGTATAGTTTGATACACAGGTTGTGTATTATGTATGACCACTAGGGGGCAGAGTACATTCATGCATTGGGGAGAAACAGTGCCATCTTGTGGTTAACGGGCAGTATTACATTTACCCAAGGGCAGGTGTTTGTCAGATTTACTTTATTAACATTTTTCAATATTCACCTGCCATGACAGAAATAAATGTTTCCATAGCCCTGACGTACTTCTACAGCAATGAGGACATCACTTTCACCTGTCCCTTTTCTCCAACCTCATCACAGAGATTAAAAACCATAAAAATGAATTCTCAGGATCCCAAAATCTCAGTGACATTGATGTCCCATACATCAACAACATCAATAAATAACTTATCAATAAATAACCGGTCTGTGCTGCTTTCTCTTGTTTGGATACAGAAGAACATACCATTATTTCAAGAATTGGTGGTACTGTGAACATAAGGTGTTTGTCACTTGACTATAACAAAATAAAGAGCAGGAGTATTTCTCCATTAAGTCAAGCCCACTGGTTCCACAAGATGGAAAAGGCTTTGCCGAAGCCTTCTATGCGACTATGAGCTTGAGAAAGCCAAACCCAACCAATGGATGCAGCCTTGAGTGGTATTCTAGTCATGAAGCCATTATTGACTGTTTTACATACAAGATGCAAATGAGTTTGTTTAAGGATATCTAACGATTTACTGACAGAAGAGAGTACTTAAGAGGTAGATTCATTGTTATTAGGGGTCCCTAATGACAGGCAAATAAGTTCCAGCATCAAGATAATCCTCTGTCATACAATCTGCAATGTGTATGCTTAAATTTATGATGAGCTGCAGTGATCATGTAAACAATGCTAGAAGAAATACACAAACATACTAATTGCTTGTTCTCACTGTTGGCTCAAAGTGCAGCTGGGTGTGATCATCTAGATGCAGCTCAGATGATTGTGGTCCCCTGAAAAGAGTATTCTTTGCTGTCATTCTGATCAGCTGGGGGACACTTTACAAAGGACACACTGTCATCAAGGATTCTGCAGTCAGAGAAAGTGTGGATGGTTGTGATAACACATGAGACATGCCTGGATGGGGCAGTATTTAGCCTCAGTAAGACTGAGTGGAAATGCACTCTGATTTGCAATTGTATTTACCGTTTTCTTTTGTCCTGAGCTTTTCCCTCTTTTCCAACTCTAACCAAACTAGCTGACTACAGAAACCACCCAACTTCAGGAGGGGAGCCTTGCCATGTGACTCCTCCAAATCACATGCTGACAATCTTGCTTCTTCCCACACTGCAGCCGCACCATTACTCACACACAGCCTATGTCGTCAGACGAGGGCGAAGTCAGCACACGCTGAGTTTGTGCTGCTACAGGCGCTCAGTTTGGTCGCTAGAGAGGGACCAATTAACCTAACCAGATAAGCCCCCATCATCCCCGGCAAGGGTGGGACTGCCATTGCCTCGTCAAATATAGACCTCTGGCCATAGCTGGTAATGGCACAGCTGGGATTTGAACATCCAGTCACAGGGCTCCCCGACGAAGGCCTTACCCCATGAGCCATCCGGAGGCCACCTGGCCTGCAGTTTTAAGTGCCTTAGTATGAATTTGTTAAGCAACAACATCTAAAAAAATCCACAGAGCCCACAAACTTTATTACATGAATACTCCAACTGGACTTCATATGTGAACAACTGAAGAACATGTTCTGAATTCCATTTTACCCGATGCATTTCCTCTCCCAATCATGTTCTACTCTGTTGGTCTTGGGTAATTTATCTGTCAGTCAGTTTTTATTCATTAGAAATCGAATTAGCCAATAACAATGTTCCAACATTGCCTGCAAAGACCTAAATATAACCTTCCATGTTAGCCCTTAGTGCAATTTGCTAGTCCATAAACAACTTGAAACTAGTTACTGAAAAAAAACACCAGTCAGACGCCACAGAGATGATGAGGTACCAAACTTAATTTAGAATAGAACAGAATGTAACTTTATTGTCCATCCAAAGGGGTGGGAATTTGTCTATGGCATCATGGTAAAAACACGGAGACTAGTAACACTTGACAAAGAGAAAACACACACAAGTTATATACCATTCCATTCTCATACTTTTGACATAGTCTCCAATAAAATGGGACAGATTTGAGTGCTTTTTTGCTCAGAAACACATTGTAAAGAGTATAGCAGGTAAGTGAAACAGGTGAGGGCAACAGGTATGTGCAGGGTCAGCAAAAGAGCAATACCAGCTTTCAAGAGTGAGTTCACAGGACTTGGTGTTACAATCCCTCTCATGATAATCAGCACTGGTGAAGTCTAAGTGGTGGTAGGGGTAATCACATCATTTGGGTCATCAGGTGGGCACCCTCCTTGATGTTTTGTTGACAGGCCCACGTGTTCTCCAGAGGGCTCAACTCTGACATCTGGCATCCCAGGTGCACCCCTGTCTGCTTTCACCCCTCCTGCTGGTAACTGGTCATACTGCTAGGCCATTTACTGTGGTACTGCTGGACATTGACTGGCCTGGTCTATACAGCCTAACCAACAAAGAGATGACCATCACCAACCATATTATTTCATTTGTTTGTACATAGCAAACAAATGAAATAATATGAATTTTATTTCTCTATCCTTAACTATTCCTTATAGGTGCTCCCCCGTGGTTTTTGACTCTTTTGCAGTGATAACCAGAGGACTCAAAGTGGGTGGGGAATGAGAGGTATTTGCAGCCAATCAGATACCAGGGTGATGAGGTGGACCAAATGCAGGGAGTCAGCTTTCGCCTTTTCCCCACCCAAACTGAACTACTTTTCTTTCAGCTCCACTAAGAGACTGTCTCACAAAGACTTGGGTGTTGCAGTCTGTACATGTGTGCCTCCTCTTAATCACACGAGCCCACACTTTCTACGAATTGCCTGTGTCTTTGGAGGGAGATAATAAGACTGTGAGGTTTTTGTTTTGAACTGTTTCCAAGATTTTCCCAACCTCTGGCCAAACTAGCTGACTCACCACAGTAACTATTCTACCAACTCTTGAAGGAGAGCTCATGAAGGCACATGATTCTAAATCCATGTGACAACAGTCTCATATTTTTCCATGCTGTAGCTGCACCACTAACTGAATGCCACCTATGTTGACAAAGGAAGGCAAAGTCAGTGAACACTTAGTTTGTGCTGCTACAAGCGCCCAGCCTGACCAGCAGTGGCTGCTACAGAGTGATGATCTTTATCATCTTATCAACAGATAGGCTAGTTGTTGCCATGCCAAAGGCAGATCTCCAGCCATACTCAGTAATGGCACTGCTGGGATTTGAACACCCACCACAGGGATCCCAGGTAAACAGCATGAGCCCACTGGAAATCTGAGACTGGGTATTTTAACCGGCATAATGTCTGTTCTTCCCAGTGGTGCTGAGCCAGTTGTTGGCTTGCTAATGTGGACATTCAGCCATAGAGCTAATGGGACTCAAAAACCCAATGCCCCCCACACATTTACTATGTGAGCCACCTGCACACTCCTCATCTTCTGAAAAGTGCTAGGGGTCTTTATTGACCACGGCTGATCAGAAATTCAGTTAGGAGTCTCATTTGTAGGACAGCACTGTTAAAGCACACAAGACACTATCTGGGAACAATATTTAGCAACAACCACAATAACCAGTATTATGGCATTAGTAGTCAGATTCTCAAGAAGAGCTTTGTGCAGGTGCGATGTTGTTGACACACACCTTCTCTTCATATATTTTATGTTGGACTGGTGGTTTGAATTGTCATTTTCATCTGAGACCCATCTTCACCAAATTGATGTGATTGGTTATGTGGGTGGGTTTGTCAATCTGAACCACACCGCTTCAGCTGTTGAAAAAGGTTTTGCATGGCACCCTGAAAGGGTTCTTCATTTGTTCACCAAGAAGAATCCTTCAGTGTCCTTCTTGGATGTTGACATCTCTAAAGGGTTTGTTTTCAGAACTCAGAATATGGTTAGACACAGGGCCCTTCAGGGAGATCTGTATCTGAGAAGAACCTTTCAGGGTTCCTCCAGGGGGCAAAAAAGCAACATTGAGGAACCTCTTTTTAAGAGTGTAGGTTTTTCGCAGAGAGGTATAATGCTGTTTGCTAGGGTATGAAGGGGGCTAGATTACTAATCCAAATGGGAGTATACTCCCATAAGGTTCACCAACACCCCATCCAGAAGTAGCCAGCGTTTCCAGTACATTTCTGTTTCATGTACTACCATGACCAGCCCCGCTTGGATTTAGCATGAGAAAGTGTACAAGATGGTGAACTAACAACATAAGGCAATGGCTGCATGCTTTGCTGTGGGTTGGTCTGGGAGACTGCTGTAAGCCACAAAATTGCCATTACAGTACATGCACAGCTGTAGCCTTGGAAATGTAAATAGTGTCCAGAATGACATTCTAGCTGACTATTCACCCAACTTGTACATCATGATAATGTTCACTTCACTTGCAGCCCCTGTTTCTTATTCTGAATGTCTGTGTCCAGATCTTTCTATTCTACATATGTTATATCAGTTTTTTCTCCCTGATTGTAACTCTCAATCACTTTCACTATGCCCTGCAGATGTCAGTCTCTACACAATCAGGAAAGCTTAGGTGGGGTGTAGATCAGTCTAAGGAGGACAGGGGCTACTAAACTTAAATAGTCTCTGATCCACACGCAGCTTGCATCAGCACAGCTCAGGGAATTAATGTCACAGCCCTTGTTGTTCATCCCTAAACCCTCACTGGCTCTCCTTGTGCTCCACACATAATTTCCTGTCGAGGCCTAATTCTTTGAGGTTAAAGTGAATGGAAACTAACAAGCGGTCCACTCCAGTTCTTAAGCTGACAGCAAACGAATGTGGCAGATAGGAAGTGCTGCAAAGGGCTCAGCTGGGCCTTGCTGTAAATACAAGTATACAGCAGTGAAAGGAGAAGGCTCTCTCCTACTCAAGGCCATATCTGAACAGGTTATATTCAGAACTCCACTTCACAAGTAGCAATTGGCTGAAGCAAAACTTCCTATTTTAGCATTTGTTCAATAAACGTTTCCTTTCATTTCGGCAAATAAACTTGTACACTATCAACTGATAGTCTAAAGACATGAAAGGCTAATAGATCAAAAAAATATAGGGCAACAACCCTATATCTTCATTTGTTTAGTCATGTATATTTCCTGCAATCTAGTGCATTTAAGAGTATACAGTACAGTATTGATTTGTACTACTACTGGATGAAGCTGTTAAGGGATGCTTTTAAGTTGTGTTGTGACTGCGTTTGGTTGTGTTAGCATTTTAGCACACCTAGCCGTGTACCTGTTCCCCTTCTTACCTGTATGTTGGAGACAAGCTGTAGGTGGGAAGACGCTGTGTTTGGAGTGTATGCCATTCAGTGCAGTGTGTTCTCTCTAACTAACAATGGTGGGTTAGTGTTACATGAAAAGTCAGGTGTGCTCATTTCATTCCTCTGTGTGTCTGAGGTACTCACAGTCAAGTGGGTTCTCCTTGTTGGCTGGTTCTCTGAGCCCAGGTATCTTCTGTAGGGAATCATGGGCCTTTCACAGTTGACTGTTCTGGCTCCATCACAACCTGAAATATTTTTTCCTGGAAACATAAGCAAATGTAAAAAAAAGACAAACCGAGTGGGTGAGAAAAAGTATCTGTGCATGTCTGATGTGTGTGCACATGTGTGTGTGAGAGAGAGAGAGAGAGTGTGAAAAAGAAAGTGAGGAAGAGAGAGAAGAAAACAGCCAATAATTCAATAAAACAGAAAAAGATAAACTAGTCTGTTAGATAGAGATAGAGGCTCCATTACTGTAACACCAAACACCACTAAAAGCACACTTCACAAAAGTACGCTTACTGGTGAACTAGGGCTGTGCAATATGACGATATATGTTGTGTGACGATAGAAAAATGTCTATCGTTTATTTCATTGTGTCTTCTTTACGGCAATATTTTTTCACAATTTGGACAACGCTTTGCATTCTTCCACACAGCAGGGATGCAGGCCAGAAATGTGCATGAAGTCAACACAAACAAACATGGAGGAGAGTGAACATGACACAGAATGGGGTAATTCCGAACAGGAGAAGGACTCCGACCAGCTAAGACAAAACGAGAAGCTTGTACCTAAAAGAGGGGCTACTTCTATCGCATGGAGGTGGTTTGGGTATGAAAAGTCAGACACGGACCAGAAAATGAAAAATATTGAAAATAAAAAAATGTCTCACAGAATACGTCATGAATGAATAACTCTTAAGTAATAGTAAACTGGTTATCCCAGACTGCTGGTAATCTGTATCTAATTTTAAAATCTAATTCTATAAATTTTAAAGTTTATAGAAGTGTATATGTAAAGCAAATAAGTCAGTAAACAGTTAATGATGATTTAAAAGTGCCTTTTGTGCAGATTTTTTTTGTCTTTTCCAACACATATTTCCAGCCTTTCCTCACTGCCTCTCTATCCCTGTGCAGCTCTTCCCTCTGGTGGCCACTATGAGACATCACACCTGAGGTCCATTTCTGCTGGAGTCAGATTTATTTGGGTGGTCCCATTCAGAAGCACTAAATTTAGCTTCTCTATCACACAACCAGTAAGTACATTAAGTAAATGCAAGTTTAAGATGAGGGAAACCATATGTTTCAGCACAGCTGCTAACTCACACATAAGGCCCACTGAATTCTGAAATGTCAAATATTCACTTAAATTATAAATGTTAAAATATAGCTAAATATTCACGTAGATTGAAGTCAAATTACCAAATTATTTAATATATAAATTATACACTAACAGTAAATATTATAAACCTGTTCTGCCTGATAAGAAAACCTGGTGCAAGTTGTTTTAAGTCTTTTAGGCAGGGGCTTTCAATGAGTAAATTAGGGTTACATGACAGAATGAAGAATTGTTTCAAAGGGGGGTTTTAAGTGCAAAACAACAATTCCCAAACCCAAAAGTTCTACAGTGCATGATGCCCAATTTAATGATCAGTGAAATTTTTTGGCTTGTTCTTGATATGCAGCGGATAGATGGCATTCATATGGGTCTTTGTCTTGATACCCAAAGAGCTTTAGGGTAGAGGAGATTAACTCAACTCAACCATCACCAATGTACAACACCCACCTGGGTAATACATGGCAGCTATATTGTGCCAGAGACTTCACCACCTTGGGCCAATTACACTGCGTAACATTAAGTGGCCAAATGGAGAGAACCAGGATGGGAATTTTTGCAAAGACACCAATGTACCCTTTCTTTCTACAATACGTGTCATGAGATTTTTAGCAAGTAAAGTGAGTCAGAATCGCGATTTATCAATTTACCCAACAGAAGAGATGCTATGAAACGATTATGTACACATAATGCATCATAATTCTTGGAAAGCCCCAATTCTACAGTACCCTCCATCAATTTGAGAGAGCGCACAGCCTCCAAAATGCTGCAAGCTTTTAGCTGCAGCTCCTTTTCGCTCCCCGAGCTATCATCATCATCACCAGCAGAAACACAGTTGTGAAGCATTACCGACACACCTCTGCACATCACAAGGCAGACCATAGACCAAAACCATACCTGTGCAGGGAACTGGCCAAACTATTTGCCTTTTCAAGCCAAAACAAACCACAACCAATGTACCACCCAACAGCATGTGCAGGGGGTAGACAAAATAAAAGCCAAACCAAATGAATAAGGACTCTTATCTGAAGTATCTGAATTTAAATTAAAGAGATCCACGTATGTCTTTCATTTTATTTTCAATACTAATTACTGATATTTTGTCTGCTATAAAATATATTTTGAAGCAGATGTAAGTAGATATAAATCGATACTTTATTGTGGGAGTTTCTTAAACCAAAGAGATTTTATAGATTTTCAAAGAGGTCAGAGAGAATGTGACCAAATTAAAGGTGCATCAGTGACTGAAGGCAAATTTGTTGACTGTGTCAATGGGAGCAGCATCAAAACATATCATGGCACTAACAAGGAAAAACTACACCTGGAAAGAGGAACAGTGGTTTATAGTGAAAGCTGACTAACAAGGATTGATGGCCATTTAACAGGATAGCTGCTATAACACACAAAACAGCCCAAAAATTAACACATGGCTGAATCTATACCTTAGTGAACCAGTTTAATCACAAATTGTTAAATTGACTTCAGGTTTAAATACTACTGAAACTTAATGAGAACTTCTGAAACATAGAGTGTGTGATATATTTTTTTTTTTAAAAAAAAAGGCTTTCCTTTTTGAGGAATGGTCTAATATACCACCAGAAACTGTTTTCAGTCTGCAATCCACCATCAAAGCACAGTTGCAAAGTCCTTGTGGTCCAGCTGTGAAGATTGCAAGGCAGATCACAGCCTGTCTGATAACAGTACAAACCTTAGCTATGCAGGAAACTGGACAATATATAACAGCAATACCACTGGGAGTCAAGTTGTTCTAAAGGCAATGGGTGGCCCAAATCTTCATTACATAATAAACATTCATTGTTGTGGTTTGTTTTTAGCAGCTGTCCGGTCAAGTGTCTGTTTTATTTCTGCTGGAGTGCTTTGACTTGTGACACTGTTCCTCTTTCCTGATGTGGTTTTTAATTGTATTTTTTTAATATATTGTCATGATTTTCAGCTATTCTCTTCAACACACGGAAAGCCCACTTGAGTCATTATGAAAATTGTACCTGTATATTTTTATTTTGTATTACAACTGTATTGTACCTGCAGTACCTGATAGCTACATCACGTCTATGCTTGTATATGATCACACTTCATGGCAAATGAGAAATCACTTCAGAAAGAAGTTAGAGAATCAGAAACTCTCTAACTTCTTTCTAAAGTGATTTCTCACATGACATGAAGTGTGATCATATACAAGCATAGACGTGATGTAGCTATAATGTTCATACATTTTCTGAACCAGTGAAAGGCCATTACTTTCCTAAATAATTCAGGAAAGTTATGCATCGTTACTCTCTGCTTGCGTTGAAAGAGTATTTCAGGCAGTATTTGGCTGGAGTGGGTCTTTAAATAGTTAGGCCATTTCTGTGACATCAGCAATTGGGGACTAGCGATTTGATTTATTTCAACATCAGTTAAATCTTTGATATTGCTGTATAAATTAACAATGTTTTTTTTTTTTTTTTTTTAAAGAAACATAACTAGCGTGGGCAATCACATGAAACACATTTGTAGATTCGATTGTCATTGTGATTTAGTTCAGTCTAAATATAAATCCTTTTTCGTTTCATGTTTCCATTATTCTGTCCACTCCCCGTAGTTTGCAGAAACAGCCATTCAGGAATACATTTCATCTGATGTGGAACGTGTCACATTATGTATCTTCCTTCATTATCATTTGAAGGGAAATAACATTGTCTCACACTGGGCTTGATTACAAACAGCTTCCGAATGACAGCCCAACCAGAAATATCAGCTTTCTGAAACTCCCCAGCAGGAATTTTTCCTGTCACAATGTTGGTCGGAAAGTATCACACACGGAAGGTGGTCCCGCATGGTATCCCCACCTCCTTATTGCACCCTCTCAAGTTTTGGAAAATAGCCTTGCTAGGTAAATTTACCAGCTAGCTGGCTAACAGTCAACTTGCTTCACTCTACCAGGCCTGACGGAAATTCAAAAGAATAACACACTAGCACCAAGTATCGTTTGTACGGTGTGACTTTTTATCAATGTATATCTACCATAACAATTTGTAAAACTACGAAATGATTCACTTACCTCAGCCAGCTAAGACGATATGGTAAGTGCTTCACTTCAATTGTTTGACAAGTTAGCATAAATTTGACTTATGATGGAAGAGTGCATGCGCTCACTAACGGTTGTCCTGCTAAGTCACGCGCTGCAATAGCGTGCAACAGTCAACGTGCCAGGCGAATGCATTAAGTGGATATCGTATATGGCAAGCAGTTATTTTTTATATTTACATGTTTTTTTTAACAAGTTATACAAGATGCTAATAAGTTATAATTCAAATGTTCATTTCAATGGAGTCTTTCATTTTTGATATCAGGAATTGAATTTTAACTAGCAAAGACTTGTTCTTGCGGTCAAGCATTGAATTTCAGTTAAAATCGTTTTTATTGATACTGAATTATAACTACATAAAATCTAATACCTGTTTGTGAAGGCATAGCCTTCACTGTTGAAATGGCTGTGGATTTTGCTTGTTAAATGTGAATGGCAGGTGCGTTTTTTAGTCAATTTGAGTGCAATTTGAGTAGTTGCCAGCTTGGTGTCTCACCTGGAAACAGATTAATTGAAAGGAATGCACTCATGTAAGTGATTGTGGGCCTACTTAATTACAGGTGTCCTGTCTCAGGTTTTTTTTTTTTTTTGCAACCTTTTGCAACAGGGTGGCAATGTTTGTAGCCTTTCTAAAATTCTATCTGGCCAGTTACAATCTGAAATTGTAACAGGTTATATGAACTCAGGTGTATAGGCTATATGTATATTCTCAAGCTTACCATCAAAATAAACTCTTTTTTATACATTGGCTCTAGTGATTCAAGAAAAAAAATCTATGCTATTGTCTGAGGCAATGGCCTGTACTTGCATATTCCATATGGTGTGATAATGTTGTCACTATTTTGGTATAACAATATCCCAGAAACGTTATCAAGCCAGTGTCATAGCAAAGTTTAAACGATGTTGCCAACATTGTGATGAGATTTTGACTTGTGAAAATGTTGGGTTTTTATTGAGACTGTTTAACCAAGATGTAGATTCAGTCCTGTGGTATTTCTAAGGCCATGGTTTGAGGATTTTAGCTGCTATCCTGTTAACTGTCCATCTGTTGGCCAGCTCCCACTTGCAGCTCTTGCTCCTCTTTATTAATTTTGAATTTTGTTCCTTTAAGAGCACATACTGTCATGATTTTCAGCATTCCCCTTGACTCATGAGATAATTTTACCATTTCTGTGACTGATGCATCTGTAATTTATTCACAACAATTAGATCTATTTCATGTTTGTAAACCATGATATTTAAATGTTGGTTTGAAAACACAGCAGCAACTGATGCTTACTTTCAAATTTAAACACTGTTTGTGCTTTTAATTGAAATTGGGTTCCCATTATTTTGTATACCCAATTTAATTTGACACTGAACAATAAGTTTTCAGTAAAGTGGAGTTCACATCATGTTCCTCCATTCAATATCTAATGGATAATATCTATTAAGGGTTCAGAAAATAAAATGTGGTGACAAATAAGGAGTGATGGTTTAAATTGGGTTTTCATTAATGCTTTTGGAATGGATCTACACTCAGTTGCCAATCATTGACATCAAAAATTTTTTTCTCTTCACAGCCAAAGCCATCATTGGTCCATTTCATCGAGTCACTGATACTATATAGTAACTCCTCCTGAGACTTCACTGAGACTTTCTGTCTCAGTGAAACTTCACACTGTCATGAGTACAAAAGTATTTACAGACTGTGACAAATAGCCGTAATCTTCATTAAATGTCTGTAAGGTTCTAGCAATACTGTTAGGAACTATGAAATCCAAATAAGGAGTTAGAGAAAAGAAAAACTGTCTAATCTTAACAAAGACGAGCTGCAGGCTTTGTGCTAGTACTGAAACATCTATTGAAAATCAGACATAATTTGATATAATGCAAAAAAATTGAATTTAATATGAGACAGTGACAATAAGGACTAATGGAACTATGACCAAATAGTAGACTATTAATGGTATATATGCTAGCAACTATTTGTAATATTCTATGTGTCAGATGTTTTATTGGTGACCACGCCTTCAGGCAGAAATCAATTAACCTACCATCGTTATCACAATACTGAAAACCCATTTCTTTCTGTGTTTCACTAATTATGTGGTGAGTATGTCTGCAGTACAAACAAAAAAAATACTACTTTAACTATTAACTTGAAATCATGCTGAATACCAGATGGAACAGTGGGAACTATGTTTTTAGTATTATTGTTTATTTTAACGATTTTCATTACTTTAAAGTCTATTGACTGGAGTTATTGCAATCCTGTACCTATACAATTGTCTCTTGTCTCTGTTATGCTGCTGTAAAATTATTGTGCACTATTTAAGTCCTGTTTTAAGTAGTTGATAGTCTATCTTGGCTATATTTCACATATTGCAAAGCAAATTGCTCATTAGGACATTAAAACTGTACTTTATCATTCTTTATTTTGTATTGATGTACATTATATGTGCTTTATTTAACTGTCTGTGTTTCACCTACTTATGTTTGTATGTGTTAAAATATTAACAAATTTTTAAAAAATGACAAATTATAAAAATTATTCTAAAAGACATGCTCTGCTCTACTCTAAAGTATTTAATATGCCATGTCATGTCAGAATTGTCAGCTGAATAGATGCATACAAATTAATCAATATAATTATATGGAATGATTATAATTACACACAATTATTTACAGACTGCATGCATGGCACAAAATTACTGAATCTGTGGCATATAATTACTCAATTACTTATATTTTTTTCCCCCTCAGCATTAATTTCATTAGCATTTATCAATTAAAATATCCTGAATAAAAACTTTGCAATTATTGCAAAGGGAAGAGTATTTAAAAACTGAAAAAAAATTATGAAATTATGCTCTTGATAAATATGCACAATAGAAGTCATGATACAAATGTGAGTCCCAGTATGATCAGACTCTTGCCGGTTCTTACCTGTGTGAGGGTTGAGAGAGGAGTCTGGCGCTGGCGTCCCTCTGAGCTGAGACGACTGGGGGGCAGTCTCTCCCTGAACTGGCCATGGCTGGAGCAGTGGAAGAGGAGAGGGCCCTTTTTATACCCGTGGCTGGTGAAGGCAGTGCACGACCCCAAGCCAATGAGAGGGAAACATGTGCACGCCACCATCTGCAACGGAAAAAGAAAATCCTGTAAAGGTTTCTAGTGCTTTACCGCACAGCTGCCCCACTCCCTGGGAACAGATGCCCTGTCCCTCTCCCCTGACTGGAGTCATGCTCCCTATCCCAGGGTGAACTGAGAGCCTGCAGGGAGCCATCGTCCACTCCCTCACCTGCAGGGCTGCCTCACCGCGACAAGTCCAGGACTCTGGACTCTGGAGTAGCTCATTCTCACAGTCACACGCTGACACTTTCATTGAGTTCTGCACTGGAGTCCTGAGATTCGATTCGTGCACAAGCAAAGACATGCTCATGATGTGAATGAAATAGTTTACTATATACGGTCTTATGTTTCACAATGCAGGTACTGTTTAGGGCACGTATGCCACATATAGTACAGTCTTCTAAATTAATAAACTAAAGAATTCATTGCGTTCATGAAAAAGTGTATCTATATATTGTGTCATTAGGATGGAGCTATTTATTTCATCTACTTTGCTTTTAACAGGATTTTCCTGTATGAAGGACGGTCTTCTCACAGTATAAATTCTGTCTTAGCATAGATCGCTCATTCACAAGGTTTTTTTTCTTGAATTTTGTCCGTGGTCTCTGTCTCCACGTTTTATCGCAGGTGAGAAAATGAACTTGCTCTGTGATCTATCTTGGCTCATTCTGCAGGCTTAAATAGGGGTTGGAAAGTGAGCTTGTTACATGGTCCTGTTTTCACTTCACAACTCTGAATAGATTGGCCATATCACCGTGTGAACAGGCTTAGGGACAGTACTTGCCTTTTCAGTAATCTGGCCAAGGTTTGTAATCTGTCAATGAGATTTGACAGACTTATGTGAATGGACACCTGCAACCTTAAGAATCAAGCTGCAAGCACAAGTCATGTTTTGCAGAGCGCAAGTCACGTTTTGCAACTTTCGGTAACTTAAATTGTGTTTACAGACCTGAGATCTTATCACTGAATAACAGAGCTGCAGGACCCACCTTGCTGCCTTTCAACAACAACAAATGGCTCTGAATAGCTGTAACGATTTACATTTTCTGAAAAACTATAATTTTATTTAAATGAAAAAATGACAACTCTGCTCTTAACTCCCACACCTCAAAAATGGAATTTACCTCTATTAACACATTTTTTCTGTATAAAATATAGGAAAGTACAGGTAAAAAGGTAAAAAGAGAATATTTATTAATGAACGATTGGACCTGTAAGCCGTATCAGCCACATGCTTCACCCCAGTGCCTGCTGGTCCCATCGCCGTGGTAATCCTGGTCCATTGAAGGTGCTACCTCCACACCTGACATGAATGGAGAGGGGTGCTTCAGGTTCTGTCCTATCTGGATGAAGCATATGGCCCGGGCAGCTGCAAGGGGAATAAGCCCAGGGCATTCCTACTCCCTTGCTGGGACTTAAGCCATAACTCTCATTCACAATCTCCTTTAATGCTTTAATCACAGCCTGTCTGCTCTCAATGGACACCAACGTCCAACTGGTCACCCACTCTCCCATACTCCACTGTCTACAGCCTTCATTCACACAAACACTTCATTTTTCTTCTTTTTCAGTTCAATTTAAACGCATTATTGGCATAGCATACATTCAAATGTGCATTGCCAAACCTTATAGTATTATGAATCAACTGACAACAACAACAATATAGTTTTAATTAATTAGTCACAACTAGATGAACTAAAACACGATGGGAATTGGTGGAGATTAGGCGTCACTCCTGTCTCTTTATATGTGTCAGGTCCTTACATGTTGTATAGCTAGAATTGTGCAGCAATTTTCTTCTCCATGGAGGATTTGGAATTTTTGAGGGTCAGATAGGGACCCTCTCCATCATGCATGTGCAGTCATACATTGAATTTGAGTATTTTTTAGTGCCAAATTAAAGTTTTTTATTCAGCTTGTGTGTTATATGACTCATATGTAATTATTACCAATAATTTTGTATTTACCATGATGTGACCTTCTGGTGCAATGTCCCCATTGGTCCAAGCGACGAAAAAATTGGAGGAGCTACCATTCAGTAACAGTGAATACACGATTTTGACCAATGATTGATTTGGCTGTGTAGAGCAAAATGTAGTTGATTGGTTCAGATGAGTCAATGACTGACAGCTGAGTGTAGCTCCACCCCAAGGGGGGTCATGGAAATTAATTTCATCCATCACGGCACGTAAACATTGTATAAGCCAGTGCATTCTGTGCGATGCATTTCATCAGCTGTTGCTTCTTTTCAATCTGCAATCCACCAGCTGACCCGTCGCAGTTCCTGCACCGGAGGACCGCAAAATGGATGCAGCTTGTGCGATTGGTGTGCAGACATCCGTTCAGCCAGGGAAGTCACCGCTGATTGATGACATGGGAGAGTCACCTCAAACACTTCCCTTCTGGAATCACACTATCCAATTATTTGTCACTGTGTAGAATCTTCGACCACATTCGCCGTTAGCCTCTGTCCCAATTTTATTTAAACGACATAGCAAATCATTGTCCTTCGAAGGGTCTCCATGAAACAAGAAACACTCAAGAGGCCCTGAAATTTTTAATTTATTTTTTCATTTGAAAAATGGCAGAGAAGTTTAAACATTTAATTATCATCAAATTGTGGGGACCATAAATATTTTTTTTTGTCAGTGAAGTTTCAGAGCAGTAACTGGGTATGATCCATCCAGTTTGCACACTAGAATTATTACTGTGAATGACACAAATTTTAATGCATAAACACTCCCCTTGATTAACCAACCCTTTTGAGGGCATTTGGCTTTCCTGTTGGGACAGTGTGTAACCAGTTATGTGTCAATCATGAGTTGAGTCAGCCCTCATAACTCATTCCTTGTATGTTCAGCCATCCTTGACACTTTCCTGTAAGGAAATTTCAAACATTCACAGAATGCTAATTTGTCAGATTTACTGGACAAATTTACTGGTTTGTTGAACATTATTAGTACATTATGTATATATTATTTAGGCTATATCTGTCCAGGGAAGTAAGTACACTCTAAGAATGTCTAGAGAACATTCCTGTCATAACATTATTTCACAACCAAATGGGAACCTAATGGAATGTTCCCCATGTCTAATTCTGTAATCTTCAACATTTCATTTCTGTGACATTTTAATGCATTTTTTCTGTACTTGCATGTGTTTTCCTTGACATTGCAATTTTGGTTCCCTTCACAAAAACCACTTTGTTTCTTTTTTATCAGCAAAGGAATAGAGACTTCTTACCGCTATTAACACATTGCAGACACTAGCATACTTGAGTGAACGTATTTCTCTGCATCAACCAAAATGGACCATATGATCACAGGATGTGGCCCCCTCGCTGACATTGACTGGTCTGACTACACCCAAAAGCTGAAGATAATGGTAGAGCCTTCAGCTCTAGCACTCACAATCTGAAATGGAATTCCTTACATCTTAAAAGAAACAGTTTTCATTTTGAATTGAGACTCAAAAGTCACATTTTGCGAGAGAGGATAAAATCTGGACAGAAGAATGGCAGTCCAGCAGACGCTGGCAAACATTCTCAATCATGATGGTGAAGCCCTTAAGGTCAATCAGAATGGTTCAGAGATTTAATTTCTGCTTTAGAGCTGGTCATTCCTGATTCCATTCAGGAATTAGCTGTAGAGGTACGTAACCTAGAAGGGAGGCGTGTGTTTGGGAAGAAGTGGGCGGGGCTGCACACAATACATTTGCATAATTGGGAATCCTTAATCCTGATTGGGGTCTGTAAGGCCAAAGATAGATCTACAGCCAGCCTGTGGGATGCGGACACCAGCAGGGCTAAATCATCACCGCCCCCCCAATGACAAACATATATTAACAATGTAGAAGAAAAGTACAAATATAAAAAAAATCAAACAATTTTTTTATGTCTAGATTTAACAAATTATACAGAAATAACATTTTGTTAAATTACAGGTATTTACCAGACACTCTTATCAAGAGCACATTACAATGCAAAGTGCATATGTCAGAGACAAAAGTGCCAAAAGACTTAGAGGTAAGTAAAGTCCCAAGTGCCAAAAGTGACAATATTTGTTTTTACACAGTTATAATAAGTGAACAATTGTCTGTGAAGGGTGAAAAACATCAGTACAGTAAATATTAAAGTGGAAAGTGTTTTATGGAAATATGGAAAGTGTTTCATTTTCAGGAACGTTTAGATGACTAAAGAAGCACTGTATAATTTTTCTCTGTTCTAGATGGTTAAATGGAGCAGAAATGTTAAACAGTAACTGTAGACTGGAAACCTGCAGCCTGTTGTAGTCACAAAGCCAACAATTAACTGCTGTGTAAACCTTGCTTGTGGTATAAATGTAGGGAAGATCATATGTATTTATCATGCTGGCATGTCTATGTAGCCAAAGAGCTAACTTCCATTAGTCAGCCTGCAAGGTTAAACTTTGCAGCACAAACATAGATGGCTAGCTAGAGCATTTCCAAGCAGCTGTTAACATTGCTTAGAGTGCAACTGAATGTATTCAAAATTATGGTATTAATGTAATTTTAAAAAATGTAGCTGTAGTATCTAGCTTTGACCCTTACAGTAGGTAACTTGCAAACATAAACTGGCTAAGTCACACTATTTACATAACCTGGCTAAATAACTTTCTGTATTTGTGTAATATTCTGCCACAGGAACTAAAACATGGTGTTGTAGATAATACAATTCAAAAGTATGTCTTTAATAACTTTTAATTGTACATTATTTTACAATGTTCTGAAAAGTAAAAAAGAAGGGAGATGCACACTATTTTTAACAAGGTGCTGAAAATTGAAAAATTCATAAACTATCACATACTCTCTATGCTCCTACATTTTTGGCAAGACTATTAAACAACCAGCGTTTCGGCAAAGGCACACATTCCTGGAGCACTGCGTCTCAGTCTTAATAAAAACACCCTTTTGTTCTGAAAGGAAATGTGTAGCTCAATTTTTGTAGGTTTTTCTACCAGTATTAATGTATTATTGCTGGCCTTCCAATGCCATATTACATCCAGATACCATATTGCTCTGACCACTAGTTTCACCCATAAACTGATCACTGAGACTGTTGGTTGGTAACACGTGATTGACAGTTAAAAAGGGCAGTTGCAAAGATAGTTTTTGAGGAAGGAAGAGAACATTTCAGAGAAACACAATACATACGCCAATTGAACTTGAGTCTTTGTTGAGCCCCATGTGATCATCGCTCACTCACCGTGAGTGTCTAAATAGGCTTTCACGGACAGAAATGGCTCCCTTGTTTTTACAATCTATTTTAAAAAAAAAGCTTAAAGCAATTAATGCTTTAGTAGATAACAAGTTACCTAGCAGGTTATGATATATTTTTATATTTTATATATTTTTATTATTATTGGGTTAAATATAATTATGTAAAAAAAATCATGATAGTGCAATTCAGAGATATAATATAAACAGAACAATTTTAAATACACAAAGTATGCATTTTCATATAACTCATCTGTCTGATCATCAATGAAGGACAAATAATAGGCAAATTAGGATTTCATAAAATGCAAAATGAAATGTTTGTTGTACGCAAATAGGTGTGGCGATTACTTTCTTTGTTTGCTTACACTTTGCAGTTACATTCCTCCCAAATTTATTATTGCACTATCCCTATTTCCAAAAAGCACAAGTACCAAGACAACTTTTGCAAGGTAGATCAAGATGGATGTTCGTTCACCCAATCTAAAACATGTGTTTCTTTCTATTACATTAAATTATGCTTATTCTTCTCCACAAACGCCAAAAATAGACAGACACGATTATAGGTTAAAAATCTATCTTTGTATACTAGTCAGTTACTTATCAGTACTTTATCTTCGTAGAATTGAGCTAAATAGCCTCTTCAAGACTCTCATCACCCTTAAAACCTAATTTAACATTATTTACCAAATATAATTCAGCTGCCAAAGAGAAAAAATGATCTTCAAGTTATAACATAGGAAATGTTTCCTTTTTTCAGTCACATTTAAATAAATTCTCCACATGCTGATACAGGCCCATACCCGAGGCCCTATTTAGTCCCTGGACTTGGTGCGCCAACTCCAGTCCAGGTTTTCCGATCAGCTCTGAATTCTGGCGAGACGGCGTGCTGAGATGAGGGAAAGCTTCAGCATCCCTCGCCACACACGCAGCAACTGCACAGGAAGACCACTGTGTAAAACTCGTAAAGTTATTTCAAAACTTTTGTTTCAAAACAAATACGTAACGCCAATGAACTAAGTATCAAGAACACTATGGTGCACCGGATCAAGGCTATTGGGAGCTGATTCTTCTTCTTATTATTATTTTTATTATTAATAACAATTGTTATAATTAATAATTACAAAATAAGAGGAAGGTTATCGATATTTAGTGTGCCATTTCTTAATTTTCTGTTAAAGTTTAGTGAGCGATGCCAAGGGAAGCCTACAGTCGCGGTCCCATAGCAGCGGCGCAGGCTTTTTTTTTTTTTTTTAAGAAAAACAAAAAGTTAACTTCCTGTTTCGGGGTGGTCCACGGAGTCTGAGAAACAGAGGGAGGGAGGGAGAGAAGTTTTGCACAGACTGCTACTTCGGGCTTGCGGGACACGGTTACCGAATGTGGGTCATTATTTTGTTCCTGCCGCTGTTTTTGAAACAAAACTGTAATGAAACTTTAAAGGATTTACAGCAAAAAGAGAGATAGACTCGGACTGAAAGGCAGGGGGAACCCGAAAAGTGTTGGATCGCCGATTGTCTCCATCTGTATCTGAGAATTGTGTCCGTCCGAGAAAGAAAAAGAAGGGGGGAGCGTTATTGGAAATTCTCTAACCCCCAGCGGGACGCGCACAGCCCTCTTCTCCAAAGTCCTTCCAAGGAAACCTGAGTTTGCTGGGATCAAATTAAGGCCACCAACTGATGCAATTTCAACTTTCCATAAGAGGTACCTATATTTTTTGCCTTTGTCTCTACAGTTGTGCAGTTTTCTTGTTATTGATAAAGATAGATGTATATTTGGTGAAACTGACATTTTCTCATCAGTCTGTGACTCCTCGTATTACGGATCAACTGAAATGCTTGATCAATGATTGCAACAGGAACCGTCAGTATGGTCATGAGCGCTGAAACAGAGTTATCGGTTGATAGGTTTTGTTTTTTATTAATATAAAAAGCATTTGATTTGTGGGTGAATGAGACTAGCATGAGTAGGAAATAAAGTCAAACGCACATGAAAAGCACCCCTTTTAAGGAACAAAATTCTTTGAGACCAAGTCGTGCAAATTAATTAGCCATTAACCAGAACTCGCAAGTAATCTGTGTATTCAAATCTGTGTGAGGATACAAATTTCAAAACAAACACTAAGCTACAAAATAAAAGTAGAGGCTCTTGTCGGTGAAGTATCATTTCTCGAATTTTGTCATTACATAGTTTCACCGTAGCTTACCAGTTGCAAACATTACAAAGCATTACCTACCAGTTTCACTGTTACTGTATGAGTTTTACTAGCGGGAAACAGTCTCGCTCTGTTATATCTAGAATGTCATAACTACACTTTTATGGGCAGATTTCGTTGTAAGTAGTGCTAGCCAAAGACAGTACTTTACTGTTTATTATATTCATTTAGCTTTCTGTGTAACTATAGACAGCTCACATGGTTAAGTAATCAATTTATGTTCATCATAGGAAAGTTGTTTCAACTGGGGGAAAAAAATCAACGAAATGTAAGAAACACTTACACCCCGTGGCTTTGTTTAAAAAAGCCTTGTTTTTTTCCATGTGTTTCCGACCTTGATTGAATTTTTAAAATTACAAATACGTTTAAAAATACGTTTCTGAAAAGAATAACCCACAGTAAGAAGCCGTCTTCGTGTGTGTGGAGGGTAGAGAATTCCTCCGAGGGTCGTAGGGCAGCCTCGTAACAGCTGTTTCTTGTAACCTGAAATGCTTGGGGTGCCAATATCTTTTCCAAATGTCGGTATCTGTCAGGACCCACCACAAAAAGACATCATTATCGCGTACAACTCTTTTCGCTGAACTGCGTGAAAACAACATGTCAAAACTTTAGATCTGTTAAATACTTGACACAGTCTTCTGCCCACATGTCACTTGAACGGCGTTAACAGCATCGACTGAGGAAATCAAGCAGTGTCGAGGAAATAGAAAACAAGACAAATGTAATATTTCACAGTAAATAGATTTTTTATTTTATTAATACATGATGTAATTTACCTGTATTGGATTTCTGGGAGATTTTTATTTCCATGCTGTGAAATGGTATTCTTGATGAAGTGGCAACAGTTGACCGGCCTATATGGCAAGAAGATATTTGGTTTGGTTAAAAAAAACTGGATACCTTATTTCAGAGTTAGTCTAAACATTAATATTCTGATTAATTTTAATGAAAACGAAAGTTATGACTAAATGTTTAGATAAGGAACATGTGCCAGTGGGATTGTTGGAACCAAACTGAGTGGAATAGTAAACCCAAGATGCGTGTTACTGAAGAGAAGGATCGTGATTCAAATAAGCTACAATGTTAATCAATGTGTTTAAAACGTCTTGAATAACAGATATCTGCCACTTAGCGTGTATATATTTCTGTATTATCATTTGACATAACTGCATTGGATCTGCCTGGTAATCTGTGTTGGATTTATTTGAACTGATTTGTCATTCAACTCCATACCCTGTGATTAACTAATTTGTTGGCTATTTGTTGTGTGATTGCTTAAAATGACTGAATGCCTGTTTCACCCGTTCCTTAAACCTCAACATTAAAGAGCTGTCTGCAGCTTAGGTATTTCCAAGTTTTTAAACAATTTGTGTTTGATGTAGTATTGTGTGTATTTTAGGTTTGGCATTTTAATCTGGTATTTGGAATTTAGTAGGCAATGCATGGAATACTTTCATTATGGTCTAATTAACCATCCAGTATTTACAAATATAGAATATTTGTTTTGGACCTCTTCTGATAGTTGCTGTTTGTGTTCAGGTGTAAGGAAGAGACTGACAGTATTTATCATGAATATCCATTTTGATTGAGGACACTAAGAAAAGGAGTGAAAGCATTTTTGATGGGTGTTATGTGGTCATGTGGATGAAGAGTGACTGTTTGATGGCCATGTTGGAAAACTTTAGTTTGTTGATGATGTGGCAGAAGATTCTCCTGAATTATGCAAGTAATGAGACACAACTCCTCAATGACTGGAGGATGAGGCATAGCCTAATATGGTCAGGACACAAGGACTTTAAGAAAATAACATACCCCTTGTAGTGTATGAAAACAAACATGGTTCTGTGGTTAACATATACACACAATGCAGGAATCGATGTTTAAATCAATGTTCTGTGTTATTACTTCACTCTGACTACCCCTCAAAAACATATAAAGATTAACTTCACCCAATTGTTAAATTAGAGCTTTGTATAGGTGCACAAATCGATTTGCACTGTATTGACAGTAGTATTGCAATTATACCATAGTGTAGCTCAGTTCACTGTTTCCAGCCTTAAAAATTAGCTGTAGCCTTGGAGCATGTATATAATGAAAAGTATAGGCAAGCTGGCTAACAACATGTTTAGATAACACCAGTATTTGGTCATAGTAATAGTTAGCAGATGTTATATGCTTGCTGGATACAGAGTTAAAAAACCTCTGTACCAAAAATAAGATTAGTGCCGCAGTTCAGCATGGTTAAAATGGTTGAACCCCTGTAGCTTCAGTTCCTGCCCAGTTAGAGGTTAGCATGTCGAGGGCAAAGCACAGCTCTCTTTAAATACTACCATGTCCTGCTCAAGAGAAATATTTTAAAATAATAATTATATTCTGCAGTATGTTCTTATTCAAAGCTTGTAGTTATTTCAGTTTAAATTAACGGGGGAAGACCATATTTGATCACAAGATCTGCCAATGCACCTAACTAAATATCATACTAAACCTATAAACCATCAACATATCAGGTTAGAGTATCAGTCTTGTGATGCATTGACCGAGGTAATTTTTATCAGCATATCCACCATTGGAACATGCAGTGTTTTCTAAATTTTTAAATGGGGAAAATAGATAACTATGCTAATTGCTAATGTGGAGTATTGTTTTGAATTGTATACGGATCTATGTAGATTCAGTGTAGTGGAAGCTTACTTTATATGCTAAATAAATTGAGTTTTACAAAGTCCAGATTCAAAACCTTAGAAATATGAACAGTTTGTTATGTTAGAAACATTTTGTGTCTTTCTACCAACTTGTTCATTGTTATATTTTTAACAAACTCTTAACAGTTACTTCAGATTTATACCTACTCATAATGTTCGTGGTAAGAAGTATGTATTGCACCAGTGTAACCAGGGAACCTTCTGGTTTTCTGATAAGGCATAGAAAAGCCTGGCAATTATTTCAAATGAATTGACTTTGAAGCTAGTGGGAGTTTAGACTGGCTTTGGTGATGTAGAGAAACATTCTGTTTGGAATTCCAGGTCAATCTCTCAGGTAAATGTTAATTTTTATTTAGCTTCTTGGAATTCTGGGCTATGTTTAGCTGATGGATAACCACCTGCATATTATTCACTGAAAAACAAGCTTTTCCAAGTGATGCATCATATTTTTAAAATGTTTAGTCTGAGTAGGTTTGTTTTGAAGAAAAGTGGAAGCAGAGAAGGGACAAGTCCAAACCTCTTGAACAACATTAGCGTTTGGTGGTTGTTGAATGATTGGATTCCTTGAATGAGGAAGTGATTAGGTATGACTATCTGGGTACTTGAATGAACTTTTATGTATCTATTCTGTTTGGAAAGAAAAATGTACAAGTACTTGCTTTGATCTTGGTATCTAAAACCTCTTCATTTTAAATATGGTCAGTGGAAAACATTGTGTCCCTTAGAAACCTGGGGCCTGATTTATGTACAAAACTGTTTTGCTGGTGCAGAAGTCTAAGAGAGCATGCGACTGGTTAAGGTACTTATTTTGTCCTGTCACAAACTATGTCACTGACATAGCATGTGCAAGAATTTTAACATGCTAAAGGCTTTGATAAATCAAGCCGCTAGCATTTTATGTGGGTCAGCTACATCAGAGTGTTGCAGTTACAAATAAATTATACTGTACCTATGCATTTGGTGGAACTTGTACTGCTCAAAGCTGCAGAA
Organism: Albula goreensis; assembly: GCA_022829145.1. Taxonomy (NCBI): domain Eukaryota; kingdom Metazoa; phylum Chordata; class Actinopteri; order Albuliformes; family Albulidae; genus Albula; species Albula goreensis. Next base: position 39,582,881 of record CM040745.1, read on the forward strand.
GGCAGAACCGAGAAGCAGTAGAGGTGAGATTTTGGTGTCCGTCAGAATATGATTTAAGATATTGCCCATTTGACTGGTGGGGGAGGAGTCGGGTAAAACAGACCAAAACGGAACAGACGTTTCAAATGTTTCACGTAACAAGCAGACCCGTCCTGAACTAAACTAAGTTTTCTCTGGCAGTGGAACAACGGTATCAGAGCAGTAAGCATGGCCCAAATCAGTATCTGAGATAGAGAGTGTTTTTTGGCAGGGCATAGTTTTTACCCTCCAAGGAAGCAATATTGGAATTAGAGGGAACATTGATGTGGGTTAGAGAAAACTGTAATTACAGTAAATAATAGGACATGTACATGCTTACGAGGGCCACTTTACCGCGTTGCCTTGAAAACAAAGTCCTATACTTGTCCATACCCACAAGACATTGAAGTTGTAAAAAGACACCTGTAGGTTGTTGTATAGAAAATAAAACTGTCTTGTACATTTGGCTGTTATTTCATGTGAAGTATAATTTGCTGTAGTAAACATTTATAAATGAGCCTGTTAACAGCCCTATTTGGGGAGTGTATTTGGTGTGTTTAAGCACACCTGAGCACGTTCCCTTGGGTACAGTTTAAACGGCTTATTGATTTTTCGCTAAATTTATCTCTTTTAAACATATGTGTAAAATCACAAAATACACATCTCACTAACTATGCATCTACCAGTTATCGTCATAATCAACTGTTAGCTTATTTGTGTGCTAATGTAAGAAGATGCCGTGAGGGCAGCTGTTACAATAGCAGAGACAAAGAGTGCAGATTTAGCCGGTGTGTAATGGCAAAGATTCTTCAACCAATTACATGGTAATATATATTTATACCATATATTTATACCTATAATATATATTTATGCATGTAGTTGGTACTCATTTTTAAAACCGAACAAGGATAAGTCGGTTTTTTGGGTGTTATGTTTTAGTGATTTCTTTATTGTTCTATTTATTTCATGAGTTTTATGTGGAATCAAGTTGGATATGACCTTTGCATTGTTTTTGTTAGTGAACATTGGAAGGTGTGCGCTTTTAAAAGAAAAATTGTAAATTTGTTCACCTGTTATTTACACTATGTAATTCAGTTTTCCTGCTGGTGTATTTGAATTCAGAGTGTGTGTGTGTGTGTGTGTGTGTGTGTGTGTGTGTGTGTGTGTGTGTGTGTGTGTGTGTGTGTGTGTGTGTGTGTGTGTGTGTGTGTGTGTGTTTACAGTGTGCTTTTGGTGCTAAACAACAAGCTAATGCAAATGTGTGCCTCTGTTTGAAACCTGCAATATTCATCTCCTTTTCACATTTAAATCAGTTTGAGTATCAACAGAGTATAATAATGTGTCGTCTAAGTTAATAGAGTATACAACACTCTGCAGAATTCAGGATTGCTTCTGTACATTCCATTTTTTGCCATCGCTATTTACTTGTCATTTCCTTATAATTCCCTTGAGAATCATTTCAGGCTTAATGTCTCTAGCCCATCTTTGGAATAACGGAAATTAGGCTATATCAGTATCATCTTGTGTCTTAGCATACCACATTCTCATAGTAAAAAGTACATATTGTATTGTTACAACAAACTTCTGTGTGCATGTTCTTATGTGTCTGCGAGTGTTTTTTTGTGTGTGAATGAGTTATAGATAGAGTGGGGTTGTGGGTAAAACCTATGTAATCTTGACTAATCTGAGTATTTACCCTAATTGAAAGTCTGCTTAACCCCTAAAAGTGATCAGATTAGGTTTGTGTTCTTAATGTGATTTATTTTCCTTCAAAAAGCCAGCAACACACTGTGCGGTTTCCACTGCAGTTTAGCCTGTGTCCTGAGCTCATACGAGTCAAATTGTGCAACGTGGAAAGCACATTTAAGTTTGCCTCTCCTCACAGAATGGATACTTCCATACGTTATTACACTGATACTGAAAAGGCAGTCATGTATACAGTGATACCCAGATTCCTGTTGAATGCCAGCCCAAACTCCTGTGATTCTGAAAGGAACTGATCCTGGTGGCACAGCTTTAGAAAATGCTAGAAAGATCTGTCTCACAAGTAGCTAAAGTCCCTTCCTGGAGGTGTGACTGTCGTAATCAGCCATAATTAAGCCCAATTCACGCACTCGCATACAGGTGCTATCATACACTCTCACACTCTGTGTTTTGTCATTGATAGGGTATTACAGTCAGCAATTCAGTCCTTTGTTGGCAAGACAGCAAGATGAACTCCTCACGAAAAGTCAAGAGGGAATCTAAAAAAACGTGAAAAGTAGTCCTGTTTTTCGTCTTGTTAAAACATTCATTCTGTCCTGTCATTTACAATGGCTCTTGTATTAGTTTGGTCACGTCTTCAGCTGCATGCCACCTCCAGAAAGAAAAGGAGAAGGACTTCTATAATGACATGTCTCTCAGTGGAAGAAAATTTGTCATTGTTTTACTTCACTATATATTACTTTTAGCATCATGAGGTGGTTAGCCTTTTGGCGTGGTGTGGTTTGACATTGTGCTGTGAAAACGTTAAATGCAGTAGTCTGTAGTTCACAAGTGCTGCGCACAATGTTTTCAGTGTTGCTGTTTGTTCCATTATAAGTATTCTTTCATCTGATTCTTTAATTTAACATAATAATTTATTGAATTGCACAGTCTGCCCCACGTTGCAGTAAATTAAATCACAGTCTGTTTTAGTCGATATTTGCAGTTTGTATCCCACGACTGCCACCATGACACCTTCCCTGCCACCCCATAGCAAGCCTGTTGTATGTGTAACATGGATATTCTGAACCTTTATGAGTCACACCTACACTTGTGCTTGGTATTGCCAACCAAACAGCTAGCTTATATTCAGCTTCAAGGCCACTTAAAATGACTCGTAAAATATGAACAATGATAACCATGAAAAGTGTAAATGTTTTTCTTCAAATAACACAGCTCCGTCTTTCAGTTGAATAATCACGTTATTGGAATTCATAATTATTGACACTGTTGAATGTTATGCAAATTAAGTTATTTTAATCAGAACTGACAAAACAATTATTAGTAGGCACTGTAGTTATTTGGTATCAGACAAATAACTACAGGTGAGTGGTTGTATTTGTCCAATGTTATATTTGAAAAGGTGTGCTGGAAACCATTCAGTACTACATGTCATGACCTTGTTTGTAATTGTCAAGGCTTGCATGGACAAACTATGTAAACTATGGCCCACAGGTAACAGTGCCAGTGTTTGTAAAGAGAAAACCCCTTCTCTCTTTTTCTCATTGTGGTTCATTTTGGTCAGTCGGGCAGCTGCAGTCTGCCTGCGCCAGCTGCATATGTCGCACAGGCCTACGATGGCTGCGCAGCTCAGGTGATAGACGGTGGAGAGAAGTACTTGCTGTAATCCCCAGTAGTGCTAGACTCAGACATGATAACCAATTCTCTGTGTTCCTCAAAATTCTTGGGTGATGGACACCGCAGAAAAGACAATTACTTATAAACAAACCATTATTGTTCTTTCAACATAGGAAACAAACATTAGTAGAATAATATTGAGAAAAGCTCATTGGGGCCAACTGTATAATATGGTAATATTACTTTAATAAAATTATTAATAACATTTCTATCATTACTTTGCTTTACTGGCCATATGGAGTTTAGTTATCAATATCTAAATGACATACAGTGTTACTATATAATAAAAATGAGACCTGATCCTAGTGACAAAAGTGAATTATCTCTGCTTACATTCTTAGCCATAGTCATTTTTGGATAATGAGAACTCTCAAGGTGAAATATTTAGAACACATGAACATGTCATACTGGTCTGTTACATCACAAGTATACCACACTGGTTGGTTTCACCACAAATTCCACAAAGATGTACCACAAAAGATCCTTCTGTTTGGGCCAAGTTGCAAAATGCATAGATAAAATGGTGAATTGACCAGTATAAAGAAATGATTTTGTGTTGTCAGAGGAAATACGGGTTGAGATAAGAGAGGGAAGGAGTTGTTGATGCTGAGCTTTTGAAAGCCATTCGAACGAGGGGAGGGACCGAGGCAGGCGGCAACAAGTGGTATGTTTTTCCCCCGGAGTTCCTTTTTCTGCTGCGCAGCAAGAAACGTGTCACATGACACATGCCCCCCCCCCCCCACCCCGCTCCCCACCCCACCCTGCCACAGACCACCCTCACTGGGATCAGAACTCCTCAATCAGCCCCTTTCACACCCTGTGAACCTGAAACAATTAGAGTTTAATAGCAGCTGTCTGTCCGTGGTGATAGGTCCTCACTGCTGTGTCAGGGTGTGTGTGTGTGTGTATGTGTGTGTGTGTGGTGGGGGTGTTAGGGGGTTTTAGGGGGACATACACACAATGTACTCAAACCCTGTTCTCTTTATCCCCCCCAACCCTTTTCTCTCCATTGCTTTTTTCTTTCTTTTCTTTTTTAAGGGATAAGGGAAAGAAAAGCTGTGGTCCCATTCTGCTCGTTTCTGTCTTTCCGTGCTCCCTTTTCTCTGTCTGTGTTTTATCTTCTTCCAAAACCTGGCTCTGTCCCGCTGCTACCCTTCCACTCTGTTCTTTTTCACTCTCTTTCTCTCCCCTGCCCTGCGGTTGCGCTCCTCTCTCCATCCTCATTGCTCCCTGCTCTCTGCACCTCTTCCAGACACTGGTGTCTCTCCTTATTTCCCCATTCGTTCCTCCATTCCTCCCCCCTCACTCTTTTCCGTCTCGCTCTCAGACACCTGTTTGCACACATGCATGACCTCATTGTCCTCTACCCTTCTTTGCCATCATAGATGTGCCTAACTTGAAATATATCCATTTGTTTTCATATTACGTTTATTTCATGTAATTACTTAAGGTCTGAGAAGTGTGCATATCCAATAAGTCGTTATGTAGGTGCTGAAACTAAGATATTTCGTTGGAAAAAAAAACCTGACAACTCATTTGGGAGCATGATGTTATGCATTTTGAATCAAATTTCCCTCTTACTTTTTTCTTCCATCTTGGAATGCCCAGTCATTTTGCAATAGCGTCTAATCACTGCAAGATACCCGGTTGACTCAGGAGAGTGTAGATGAATTTTGTTTCTTCCAGAGTCATTGTGCAACAACGCTATACTTAATTGTTATTTCATGTCTCTCTCAAATCTCAACATCACAATATATCCAAATATTAGACACGATTTTTATGCAACCAAAGACATATTTTTAGCATTTAAAGATGACCCCTTCATCTTTATTTTCATAAATATCTATTTCTGAATGACAAGCACAGATTAGCTGAGACCTGCTTCCATTTCCACAAGTACATTCATGAAAGGGAATTTGAATCTACTTAAATAGGAATTTCACAAAACAGTTACGCATGCTAAAAATAGCAACTTCCTACAGTGGAATACGCCTCTGAGAATGGGTTCCCCCGGCCTCACTCTCCCGTACCCCTCTTCTGTCGATCCTGTTTCCTGTGTTTCCCCTTTTCCTCCATTCCCTTCTTCACTTCCCACTCCTCCCCGGTGCCCTCCTCTGTTCGGTTAACTCCCTGGGCCGTTTCTCCTCTCTTACGTGCAGCGCTGTGTAAGGTTAAACCAATCGGACTCATGCTGTGACCCCATGGGGTTGAACCCGGGGGTAACGGTGGGGGGAGGGGAGGAAGAGCCCATAGGCTGTTCTCACTCTCCTCAGTGTGCCCCGATCCCAAACCGCTGGCAAGTGACTCTTCACTCTTTCACGGTCAGAATTTGGGCTCTGATAAACAGCTGGTTGTCATAAGAAGACCAAGGCGTTGAAAACATTGAAACCAATGAGCTTTAACAGTGCCTTTTGGACTGTATGGAAATATTCTTCCAACTGGACAAGACATCACAGCGGAAAAGACTAAAAAAAAAAAAAGATTTCAAAGATTTAAACTGTCGCTGTCCCATGAATGTCCATCCTGTTTGCTCTCGCTGAATGCCCTTCTTTCTTAGAGGATGCTTCTTCTGACAATTCTCACTGCCAATTACACAAGCAGACCATCCGGAAGGAATTCCAAGAAAGCCAGTGATAACTGAACGTTTGTGACTATCAAGTTATCATTTTACCGTACGAATTGAAGGAGATTTCATAGAGGTTCCTGCATTGATTCCATGCAGGCTTGGAGTGTCGTGTTCAATACCAGCATCGTAGGTGTTTGATATGTGTCTGTGTGCAAGAACTGTGTTACCCGTTCGGTATAAACACAGAGTGTCTGTTATCCTTTTGTGCTGGTGAATGTTTTCGTTCTCATGCTAGTTCGTATGGCTGTTCAATGTGTGTGTGACCACATGTATGCCAGTCTCCCCGGGGAGTGCTGGTCGCAACAGGCTGAGGGGAGAAACTCTCTCTGCAAGGGGGGCATTTCCCCCCACCTCCTGTCCTGATGGGTCTTTGAATCTGGGTGGCAGAGAGCGGGATCTCATGCGGGATTTATTAGGAATAAAACCCAAACGGTAATGGGAACCAGGTGAAGGCAAAATAGGAATCTTATGCAAGAGTGATCTTTACTCATTTCCCTGTTATGTTAGCTTCGCCCGTCACAAAGGGGTTTTGATCAGGGGCTCTGGACGAATTGGAAAAGGGGGGGGGGATAGGTTGAGGAGGCTGATGGCGGCACAAAAGCCAGGAGAAACACAATCTCTGTGTGATGGATGAGGAGAGGAGGTCCCTGCTGCCGAAGCCTGTGGCCTGTGAAATCAGAGCTCGGATCCAATTTTGAAACAGTTGGCTAATGTGACTAAATGAGCAATATAAAATATAAAATGCCTACACCTCATATGCCCGCTTCAAGACTCAACTGGATACGATGAAATCATTATATAGGGGTGGAATATCATGTATTATTGTCAAGTATTAGAGAAGTTTTGGAAGTTTCTGGGTTTCTAATGGAGACATCAACAGTGAAAGTGAACATGATCAAGAATGACTTAATGACATAACAGAAATTTGAAACATAACGATAGAACTGCAAAGCCCAGCACATTAGATGATAAACAATGGTATTTGCAAAATATTTTTTCACATTATTCCTATCGTAGTTGCTATAATTTGTATAAATACCAGATACAATACTTTGATATAGAAGAAAAGCAGCCTAATCTACAACTGAGATTTCAGGGACCCAGTAAATTCTCAGATTAATTTACTGTACTGTGGATAGTTTGACTGTGTTTTATCCATATCACAGTAGTCTTGCAGTGTTGTGTAAACACTTGCTTCAGAGGGAATGAAAAGATAATACAGATTGATCGGTGGGCAGTTGGGGGCAGGGGGGGAGAGGAGCGGGTGAAAGGTTTGAAGGAGTTTAGGGTTTAATGACCTCTCTCTGTACACAAAGACCTCTTGTCAGGCCCATGCAAAACCACCAGCGGAAAAACAAGATTGTTTTGTAAAGGAGGGTTTGGTTCTGTTTGGTGCTTCACCAAAAAAGGTTAAAACTAGAATCTGAAAGGCAGGGAAACCTGCTCTGTTGGCCCAGGCTTGAGATCTGCAGAGCCCGGCCCCGCTGTGTGGCCCTTGGCCAGCGATGCTGGCCCCAGAAAACATTGTGAAATACAGAGGGGGGCCTGGCAACATGGGGGATGTGTGAGAGGAGCATCAGTGAATGGAGGCTTTGGAACAGTGTGACTGGGTATGAGAGGTGCTGAGTGTGCAGGGCTGTGTGTGTGTGTTTGTATGTGTGTGTATGTCTGTGTGTGTGCTTGTGCGTATCTGTGTGTGTGTGCGTGCATCTGTGTGTGTGTGTGTGTGTGTATCTGTGTATGAGTGTGTGCGTGCATGTGTCTGTATCTGTATGTATGTCTGTGTGTGTGTGTATCTGTGTGTGTGCGTGTGTGGGCGTGTGTTTTAATCTGTGTATATATCTGTGTGTATGTGTGTGTTTGTAAATCTCTGATCGTGTGCGTGTATGTGTGATGAATGAAGGACGCCGTGGTTGTGAAACCCTCCCTCTGGGCTGACGGTGATGATGACGAGACGGGGCCTTTTTTTTTTTACCTCATAGTGTCATCACCAGCCAGCCTGTTGCGTTTAGCATAACACTTTGGAAGCCTTGGTTTTACTTTTTTTTCACAGCATAATTCGCCAACTGAAAATTACTTTGTGCAAAAATGCACACGCTGTATTAAATTCAAATGTAATAAAACACCTCTTTTTGCAGCTTACTGCTGTACACGGATGGTTACAAACTGGCTTCAGTGAGATGGGTGCATTTCATCAGTCTCGTATATGATATGTTGCCACACTTTACTGCTGTAGCCTATCGTCTGTAACCTCCAAAGGGAGATGCAAGTTCTTGGCCGTTTGCACATTGCGTGTACTGATACAGACCATGACAACAACAACAAATATGCTATCTTCTCACAGGAGATAAAGATCCTTAGAGCTGGCAGCAGTCCTGATCAGCTCTGTCCTCACAAAAGTCCTCTACACCCACACAGGAGAAACTGTCTCACCCTCTCTCTCTCCCTCTCTCTCTCTTTCTCTTCCTAATGCCCAAAGTCTTAAAGAGGAAGAGGACACTAAAGAGATTTATAAAAAAAATGAAATATACCAGAAAAAGATTGACGAGTAGAAAGCAGAATGAGTCTTAACTACTTGAGTGAAGAATTGAGAGAGCACATGGCTCACTCTCACAACAGACAAAACACATCTAAAACAGCCCCTTAGCAACATTAACCCTCTCTGGGTCAAAGTTCACAGCTGACACCGTAGAATGCTGCAAGGAGACCATTTTTCATGGGTTCATGGCAGCATTGAACCCACTAAAATCTTCCCGCTATTCATAATTATAATTATTACAAAACAGCTGAGTTCCGTTTCAGTTTTTTATCTCCCTCAACTTATGGCTGTTTTGTTTACATTTTTAATCTTCTTTTTCTTTTGGTTTTTTAACCAAAAACATAACTGTATTTGTTGACTTGGGGTAATGTTCTACCTTAATTACACATTGCAGTACCGTTACTGTCAATGTTTAACATTTTCCTTACATAGTAGAAACACCAAGAAACACTACTGTAAATGGTAAAAACGAGCATAAGGCAAAATGTCAGGAGACAAGCTATTAGAGGTAATACGGTAACTGAATGCAGTGGCCAGATTCCGGGATGGAAGCTAAAGTTGGACATAAACATTTGCTACTGTATTTAATTTAATAATGGGAGTCACAGTGTAAATATGTATCAAGGCTTAATATGTTTTTCCCATTAGCATTGGATGTATGCGTAACAGACTTAGAAAAATATCTATCTGCCAAGGTTTTTCATCATCTTAACCTTAGTGTTTAAAATAATTATAATTTAAAACAGGGTGGAGTGGTTAGAAGTTGAATTTTTAATCTGTAGACAAGTGTATTCTTTTTAATTGTTACTGCATGGAGAAGCTGGTGGAGAGAATCCAGCGCAGCATTAAGAAAATCAGGTTATTTCTTATTCGTTCCTCATTGCTTCCTGATGTGTTCTACTTTCCGCTAAGGATTCCTTAAAACTAGCCTGATGAATAAGCATGTTTCCACAATGTGACAATGCTCCCTGTAAGTCCTTCACAGCTAGTTAATTATACATGCCAGTCACTTTGCGCTTCAGGCAGCATCATAAACATGAAATTAGCTCGTAATTAATCTAAAATAAAGTGGACACAAGAGTGTTTGTCAACTTCCTAATTGTACTCTGTATAGACTGACAATTAGCTCCTTAGGTAGTATGAAAAACAACGCATCACATTGTAGTAAATGACAGCACTTATTTTTGTACACTTTGTATTAAAAAAATAACATTTCTCATATTTTATGGGAAAGTGTAAAGCTTAGTTTGCAGTATCTGTAGTTGGATGTTTCAGCTGGTTTTGGGATTGTCTCAAGACTTAGTCGGTCCTCGTATTTGCCAGGCTCAGACAGAGGACAGAAGGATTACTGGTGGAAATGTGTTTGAGAGGGTGGAGACAACGAGGGGAAAAAAACCCTCAAATTTCAAAACCAATCCAGATTCCCTGAGGGCATTGCTTTTACCATAACCTGTTTGGAAACATGCTAGAACATCTCTTGAGTACGGTCAAAATGGTTTTGTAACTCCTTCATCAAACCAATGTTGTAGATTGTGCATACACTTAATGGAATAAAATCGAATTGTACCGAATTACCCGTAGGATTCACTCTACTCTGGAGTGGTACAGACAATCAAGCCAGCGATCTCCTTGCCTGGGAAGGCATGTTGAAAGCAGACAAGGGGCATGGGTTTTCAAGGCAGTGGGTGTATCTCTGTCACTCAGGGCGTATGATTGACAGTGGCCAAATTGGACACTCTTGTCCAAGCTCACTTTTTAATATAACTGTCTCTGGGTAAAATTAGTGAAGATTCATCTGGTCTCGCGAGATGAAGGTTTGGTTCATTGTTGGTTGGACTTTTGGGGGTTGCCATTTGATAATCCCTGGGGTGTGGTTACATTTACCTCACAGCTGCTTCACAAGGCAGTTAACACATTGGAAAACAAGTCCAATTCTGTAAATTGAAAATTGTTTAAAAAGTTCTATTAACCGACTGACCTACAGCTTCATTGTTTTGCTACGGAGTTTGCATTTTAAGCTGCTGTGTCAAGACAAGACATTTTACTGTTTTTCTGAAACTGCACTAATTACCACTGAAATGTCACAAACAATTTTTATGTTTACATAATGAACTAGCTATATGACTGACCGTCTTATAAATTATATATTTATTGTCAATGATACAAAAAGTTAGCATTAAATCAAAATCGATCACACTTAATTCAAAATATACCTCCCCTCTCATAACTGGTGAGTTAGGCGTTCAAACTAAAATGTAGCTAGTTTTAGGAAGAGTAAAATGCAGCAAACACAATGGAGCCTAACTATGTACAATTCAGCGCGTGCTTTTTTTATGCAACATTTGACACTGTAGCAATGGCATTGATAAATCAACAGTCAACAATCAACAGAAGTTGAGGTTTAGCAGCAGCGGTACTCTCCGAGTTGATCAGTAATGCCAGTAGTGTATTTTAGGCGACGGTAAGAACCATCACTTGTTTTACACTCATGGTCTTCCTTGTGCATCCTTCTATGGAGAGCTTTTATTTTGTAATACCTTTCTGTTTTGTCTAAATATACACACAATTTATTTCTGTTTACCAAAACTAAGTTTTGAAACTTTTTTTGAGAATTCAAGATGGCTGCTGTTTTTTTTATAGTTGTCAACTACAGGTACCCCTGTGCTCTTACAGTGTAGCTGGTTTCAATGTTGGTTCAAGAAGTGTTTGCTACCTGGGAACTCTGCTTTTTATTTTTAAATGAGCATAGTCAGTATATATACTCTGTCAAATTTAGTGCATCATAAATTTTTTCGCTTTTGTCCACTGTGAACAATTAAGTTATTAGTATAAAATATTGTATTATTTTACAATCAATTTCATGATACACTGACATAGCATTTCATCATTTTTTATTTTTAAGACATCTTCACATAGAAGATATGGCCAAAACAACAAAAATGCCATGTGCTTTCTATACTAAACTTTGTTTTAGCTCACATCCTCATGTCTGTGCCTTGCACTGTAAGTTAACAAAAGACATGTGCAAACTACAGGAGATCTCTTATAACAGGGTGGACTTGTGTCAGCATCCATAAGATATGTTTTGAAATGGATTTGTTGTTTTAGCCAGGATGAAACACTGATTCACTAAACAAAAAAAAAAAACAAAATTGTTACTTTGTTTTTATTTAGTCTAGTGAGAATGTTTACCAAAGCTCTTGATATATTTTGACTATCACAAGGGATTCTCTTAATTGTTTTGGTGCTATAAAGTTATAGAAAATGAAGGATAAACAGAAAGTATTAAACAGGCTATATGATACTGTTTCAAACAAGGAATAGGAACAACAATTCCAGAAGACCTTAAGTGCTTCATCCATGAACGGTTGCAAATTCACAATACCAAAAACAAAATATTTAACATTTTTCAGGTATGGTGAAAGCCAATGGCCCTAGAGCATTGCAGGGGAAAAGTAGCTTATTGTGTTTGCTCTGACAACAATAGTCGGTATCATCTTGCACGATTTATATTCTTTATCTTATCAACACGTTAACAATGAATTACTTTTTTGGGTATGTTTTATTGACAATAAAGAGACTTTGTGAATTAATCAGCACTTTCTAAGTGAATCTAATAGTATGTGTATTTATACTTCACACATTTGCACTGTTCTTATGTGTTCAAGTGATCATACGGTTTTTTTTGTGCTTAAAGCCACTAAAATTTTGTATTTGGCAGCCAGCAGGATTGGCAAAAATTGTGTGGAGCCTCTTTTAATCAACAACCTTTTAGAGCCAAACTGTTGAAACCATATTTTTTTAATCCCGATGTTTAAGCGTTGACAAATGTGTTCTTTATATAAAAGACTCTTCAAATGGTGGCACTAATAGAGTGAGAGCCCCCCCCCTCCTCCTAACACACACATGCACACGCATACTGTTTGCATTCATTCACTGCGTTTCAAAGACAAACCCAATTAAGTCTTTACAAAAATAATATCATTGGCAGGCCCAGAGAAAGAGTTTCGTTTCATTACCATTGGGATTTTTGGCCAAGGTACAAGTACGCAGGAGAAAGAGAGAAAGGGAGGACAAAATGAGCAAGGGAGAGGAGAAGGGGGGAATGAGCGAGGGAGGGAGGGGGAAAGAGAGAGGGAGAGAGAGAGAGGGAGAGACGCAGATTGCTTTAAATCCGCAGTGAGTCAAGCTCTCAAATTTATGCCCATGGGCTGCTTCTTGGGTGGGCTGGATGGAGCTGCCGCGCTGGAGCGGGGAAAGTTTCAGGCTCCAGACAGCGCGCTCCACAGCTTCGCCTTCCTGCTGGTGCACATTTCCAAACTCCACCGTCCTGACTGGCCGTCTGCCTCTCCGCTCTCCCTCTCCTGTCTCCGCTTCGCCCCTGTCAATCGCTCTCTTCCCACGCATATTTTTTCCTCTTTTTATTTTATCTCACAACTTTTTGGTTCGTAAGCATCTACTGTTTCTCAGTGTTCCACCGGCTCTGGTGCCGTTTATGGCTTGTCAGGGAGTGCGTGCTGAAAATTGACTGCTAGAAGTCTGGAAAGGAATGAAGAAGGTGAAGGCTCAAGGCACGAATTTACTACGGACGTATACACACACATTCCTGTGTTTGCATGGACGCTTTTCTGTGTTACAAAGTGAGTCAGCCTTCACTTTGAACCCCTAATTCAGACAACACCAGTCCTGCTTATTTACGAAAGCAAGTCTGTTTGTCATTGCTAGCATGTAATAGATACAGTTTTGTTCATTGCTGTTTTTAGCCATCATAAATAAGGGAAAGTTGTCTCATTTTAATTTTACAGAGTTCAGAGTGTCAACGTAGTGCTGTAATTAGAATGAGAAGAAATTTTTAGAAGGAGTTTTTAACCAAATATAGCTCTCTGTACTGGAGGGACGTGCTCGCCATCTGAAAGACGTTGTTGAAGAAACGCAAGTTTCCAGTGTAGGCCTCAGATCTGATAAGCTGTAATTCCTCCTCTTCTGCATTTCGTGCCAGTATCCAGTGTTTGTTTTGCACAGCTTGAGAAAAATCTGTACCCACATCTCTTCATCTCTCTCTGAATTAACCCTTCCTGTATTTAAGATCTCAACAAAAAAGTTTGCAGTTTAAAAAAGTCAAACAACTTACTTGTGCAGAACATATATTCTATATTTTAGTGAATACATGACTCCTGAATTTGGTCACTTGAACAGTTGTACTCAAATATGGGTAGCATTGTAGGGAATATTGCTTATTTAAATTCTGTGAAGCGCATTATTGAAACTTTAGATTTAACTTGGAGGTAAAAAAATTTACAGCGAATGCATGCTTTGCATATGCAAGTATATAGCGTATCCTTTAAGCTGAAAATGTTTATGTTGAGATATCACATTTTTTGTAGTGTAGTGAGGATATTAGTATGTGTATGATTTTGAAGATGTTGAAAAAATTGGTTCAGTAGCCTGTTCTCTACAGTACATTCTTTTTTGTAAAACTTGGTAACTGTTGAATATGTTAAATTTTCTAGAATTGGCAACAAGTAAGAATGGCACAAATAAGAAATGTGTGTCATACTGAATATGGATCCAGTGAAGTGCATTTGCTTGAAATCCAGAGTGAGAACACAACACGTATGCTAACGCTAAGTCTTAACATGTCTGACAGGTGGCATCAACAGCCATTTGTCAGCACAGATTTTGTATTATTCTCATATCAAATGCAGTAACACTGCAAAAGGTGACTTTTACTTGTAACCATGTTTTTTTGTAATTTTGTAATTTGAAAAACAGCTAGCAGTTGATACCTGCTGTAAAGAACAACAGGAGTAGAGCTAGCTAGCTAGCTAGCTAGGAAACCAGGAAGATGGAGTACCCTTCCAACAGAGTTTATTTGTGGCATACTTCTCCTGTTAGCTAGCTTCAGTATTGCCTCCTAGGTTGCTTTAATGGATTGCTGTGTAGCTAGGTCGCTAGTCAGCTAGTCAGTAGAAATGAAACAGAGTTTTTGGCTTTTAGGTGGCTACACTAGTGTCTGGAAATGTAACTGAATATGTCGTCCAGTGTTTTATATCTCACCTTGGTCTTTCAAATGTAAGGAATGCTTTTTAGAAAGGATTTTTTTCTGGCTGCAAAAATTAGTATTTTGCTTCATGTCATTATTATGCTGGCCTGGATTCCAGAAAAAAACAAAGATGGTGTCCATCTTTTTAAGATGTTCTATTGGATGAATGAGCATCACATGTGCATATCCTTGTTCTGTTACTGGACACTGTACAGCTTTTTTCACTGCATTAAGTAGATATAGGGAGAAGTAATTGTTACTATCCTATCAGGAGAATTAATTGTGTAAACTAAGCAGAATACAAAGAGGGTATGGAAGAAACCAGAAACAGAAAACAATGTTTGGAAGCTAATTGTGGAACTTAATTTTGTAAGTTTGTATCTGAATCTGAATTCAATATGTTTACACAATGTTGGAGATTGCAGAAGTCAATCTATGTTAAAACTTAGAGTGCAAGAAAACCTGAAAAGTGACAAGCTCTCAGTTCTGTGTAGGTATCTTTGCTCCAATCACCCATGAATCACTATTCCTGCTATCCCATGAGATAAGAGTTCATTGTGCTGATCAGTTGAACATGAAAGTACAGTTCCACGAATGTGACGCAGGAAAACAAGCGAGACAGCTCGCCAAAGGACTCGTGACTACAGTTCTCTGCAGAGAGGCTGAGCCACTCAGAGCATAGGCAGGAGAAGGCCAGGGTGCACTCTTCTGTATCATGTTTACAGCTCCTCTAACTAAGGCTGCTATTTCATAACACGTGTATCCGGCCTCATTACCAAAGCCTGTGTGCCTCTTAGCTTAAATGCACAGGACAGGTCGGGCATAACAAGACTTTGGTATGACATGCCAGCTGCGTGAAGCAACGGGCAGGAGACAACTCCATATATGAGAGCCAAAGCTTTGATTCCCTGATGGGATAGAGCAGTTCCATTTTTATGGAGTAATTTATGTAAGTTATCAGAGAGTGAGTTAAAGAATGGAGAATAATGGGGATCTATTGGTTTTTATAACCAGGAAAGTGTATGTATACACATCAAAGGTACATGGCAGCCAGTGAATCACAATGAAACCACATGGTAGCAGGACACCACTGTGGCTCTCAGATGAGATCAGGTGTCAGGGTGATTATTGAACTGCTGTTTATTTGCTGTCCTGTACGGGCAAATTTGTTTTCTCCCATGTGGGAGCTATAAAAGTATGTGCGCAATGTTGACTATATTTTTCGCTTACTATCAAATTCTGCAGAATTAACAACCGATGCAGTCTGTTACACAGTATATTATAATTATAGTAAGGTAGTAGTTACCTATAATGCAGTTGTTTGCAGTGGGGATCTCCCTGAATCTGGATATCTTGGGAGTGACCCCCATTGTCTGCACTATGTTTGGAAACTTTGAGTGCTGAGTGTTAAGCAGACATCTGGTTTCAATCACTGACCCTGGCTGAATTACTTAATTGAGCTCATTAATTACATACAGGGTCATTAGAGACATCCAGTAAATCTCTCTGTTTGGGGCAGAAGCCACAGGGATAGCTCTGCAGCCAATAAGCACTGTGGGGTCTCCAATAAGAGGCGTGTCTTAGCTACAAACATCAAGCACTGAGTGCCCTGAGGAAATGAATATAGCATGCAGGTGGAATTCCAGCCTGCTCATACGCTTGTTTCTGAAGTCGGTATGGAGTTTTATGGGGTTATTTCAGTAGTTTTTGGGATTGTGTCGTGTGCGGTAAAGCAGACTGTGTGAAGCACAGCGGGATGGGTTTGGGAGGGGTCAGACCCAGGGGGAAGGCGGGTGGTTAGACAAGCCCTGGCCCCTTGACCACACACCAAGCTACCGCCGTCCCTTTTTCCCCTTCCTTTGCATAAACCCCCTTTTTTTTCTCACCTGCATGTTTTGGTTGGCTGGAGGTCGGCAGGGCTGGTCACACCCGGGCAAATGGTTTCGCGCCGCGGGAGAGAAGCGGGCGGTGATGAAAAGAGCTACTGTGCACCTGGTCACAGGGAGGAAGCTGTTTTTCTTCAAGAGGAAAAATGTTCACATATTTCATTTTTTTTTTAATCTACGTAAATGTTTGAAAAGATGTTAAGCTGGTATTCGTAAGAGGTTGTGAATCCTTGAAGACCTTCAGTTGTATTGAAAATATTTGAATGGCTAAGAGTTTCACTTTCGCTTGGCTAATACAGGGTCAAGAAGGGATTCTCTTGAGCTGGTGACCTCTGTACATGGGAAAAAGACATATTCCCATATAAAAATAGGATACAGCATATCTATGTGAATGGACACATCTATTTTTTAATAACCAAGGAATTTGTACACTCGAGAGCTTGCGCTGAGTAGACCAAAATGAAACAACTGAGACCCAGCAGTCAACCAACTGAAGACATGACTGTCGGTGATTGTCTGAGTTGCTTGTGGGCCGGCTAGCGTCTGGCTCCCTGCTGGGTTTGTTTAAAGCCCTTTCCCCAATGAGGGTGATCACTCAGGCTGGAGGCGGTATGCAGCAAATGTTCTTGCAGCACTACGGGGCAGCTGTTGTTGTTTCAGTAGAAGAGAGCATCCTACTATCGAGTCATCATCTTCTACACCAAACCCACCCCCGCCGCCAACCCCTGCACCTTCTCCTTCCACCAAGAGGGGGGAAATACACGCACCTGCCACAGAAAGAGTGAAGGAACGAGGGAACAGGAAACTGAGGGGAAGAGAGGTCTTCTGTCCGCACGCGAGCGTTAGGAAGAGAGAGCGGGAGACAGCATGTGGTTACTCTTTGATCTTCAGGCCCGTTGTGTCCTTGTGTTGCGGAGCCTCTTGGGTCTTGTTGAGCAGCTTTTCCACGCTCACGCACACCCTGTTTAAGAAGGTCACCCATGATCCTCTCACATCCCACAGAGCTGTGGCTTTACTCTCTCTGTTCTGTTCCTTAAGACGACTTTCATGTGGCGCACATATCAACAGCCTCTGGGGACTTTCTTAATCGAGTGTGGATGTTGGCTGTAAATATGTCAGATAGATGACTCACTGATGGGAATGGAGCTATCGGTCAGTTCCCTCCATTTGTTTAGCACTTTTCATCTCAAGCACACACCTTACAGTGATTTTTGGCAGAAGTTTACCTCTGCCAG
Source organism: Albula goreensis (assembly GCA_022829145.1). Lineage (NCBI taxonomy): Eukaryota > Metazoa > Chordata > Actinopteri > Albuliformes > Albulidae > Albula > Albula goreensis. Next base: position 39,600,609 of record CM040745.1, read on the forward strand.
CACCAGTGTGTAGCAACCTTTTTAGAAAGGGATGTTAGTCTGGTGTTGAAGTTTCGCTCTGTGGCTGCACTTCATTGGGGTGTACTTATTCAGATCTGTTCTGGCTCTGCTGTTTTTGTTCATGGACCTGAGAGATAAGGGCTTGCACTTTGACCCCCAACCCCCCACACCTGGTCAAACAGTGGTAAAAGCTCCAGGTATCACCTGCCAGGTACGCAGGCGCTGTTGACATTCCTCCCGGGAGCTCAGGTGCTGCAAACAAGGAGCACGGGAATCCCCCTCCCCCACCCCCCACCCAGCGGCTTACGCACTGACACAGGGGAGATAGAGGAGATATCTGCAAGTCTATTCATTCTCACTGGTGCAGACACTGAGCCTCGGCCCATCGTGTGGAAGCTCAGGTATCTTCAAACGGAATGGGCGCGGTCCCTGTCCTCTTTCCTCGCGGCTCTGAAAGAGGTTGTGTGTCCATGGCCCCCTCGCTCTGGTGGATCACCCAGCAGGCAAACGAGCCTCACGCTGGTGACAGTGCTCCGCAGCGGTGGCTGAGCGAGGCTGGCCAAAGCCCCTGAGGGCTGGGAGATGCCTTCTGGTGGGTGTGGAGAGCGTTCTTGGCAGGTTGTGCTAAGCTGCTCTGTCTGTGTGTGGTTTGGAACTGGGAGCTGCTCCTCCCACAAGCAGGGAGACAGCCAGCAGCACCCTGAGCCACAGGCAGGGTACCCACTCTGTCTTTCTGTCTGGGCTTCCCTGCTCTGGGAGCATTCGCACAGCAGAGGGACACAATGTGTTATGATTGAAATGCACATGTGGCTGTGTGAGTATGTGTGTGTGTGCTTGTGAGATTGTGTGTGTGTGTGTGTGTGTAGTCACGCATGGGTTCATAACTGACTTGGACTTAATATGCTGCTTTAGGTGAGAAGGTGCAACTCCACACAGCATAGCGCTGCAGTGCTGCTCCCCTGCAACCCTGCACTACTCCCCTTATAGAGCTCTGTAGTATTCTCTTCATTGCACCCTTCAGCACTCCTTCTATAGAGCCTTATAGTACTCCCCCTATAGAACCCCACAGTGCTCCCCCTATAGAGTCTTATAGTAACCCTGGTACAGATCCCTACAGTACTCACCCTATAGAGCCATACAGTAACCCTGGTACAGATCCATACAGTATTCTCCCTATAGAGTCTTACAGTAACCCTGGTACAGATCCATACCGTACTCCCCCTATAGAGCTGTACAGTACCCTGGTACAGATCCATACAGTATTCCCCCTATAGAGTCTTACAGTAACCCTGGTACAGATCCATACCGTACTCCCCCTATAGAGCTGTACAGTAACCCTGGTACAGATCCATACAGTATTCCCCCTATAGAACCCTGCAATACTCTTCCTATTGAGCCGAACAGTAACGTGCAGATTCCTACAATACTCCTGCCCAGCCCTGGTTTGGTGAAAAGGAGGAAGGAGTGGGAGACAGGGTGGGTTTTTACAAAGGAGCTCATGTTCCAAGTTCTGTTGAGCTGCATAGAATGAGTGGGTTAAATTCTCTATTCTTTCAAATTTCAAATGTGGTTTACATCATTGGGCTCCTAGGGTGTGAAAGGGGAAATCCATGAATATAAGAATATGAATACGAGTAAGGGATTTTAGGAGACATGTGTTTTTCTATAGGTTTCAGTTCCTGTACAATGTTTAGAGAACTTGAAATATTTTTCAGCCTGAACAGAAGTGGTGAATGTGATACGGTGAATATTTCCCTAAAGGTGCAATTCATTCTGTTAACCCCATTTTTAAGGTTGATGTCTGTTGATGTGGGGAAAATTATGTTGTAGATCATAAACTGCCCACATGCAAAGATGTTGGTTTGTTGATCAGAATCAGATTGCCATAAGTCACAGTTGTACTCCACAGCCAAATTTCAGTTTTCAGAGTGATATTTACTTAAAGTCAGAGGGGATTTGGGGGTTCTCTTGATACTATCTTGTCTGTGAAGATGCAGCAGAGGTGAGGACACTAAAGTACTTAATGTCTTACCAAAGTTAATGGCTGTATAATGTGGCTATAAGTTAGCTAGTTAGGGAGTGGTAGTGTTCCAGGTAATGTTAACTTCTTAAAGCTCATGGGAGAACATCCATTCAGAATCAGCTTTTAACCCAGGCCAGTGTACAGCAATGCTTTGCCAGGTGTAGTGAGCACCAAACCTACACTTGGAAGAAGGTAGTATGGTCTGATGAGTTGTCTGTTCCTAACTAATAAATATGGTAGATCTGTTGTGGTCTGGGCAGCCATCTCACGGCATTATTACTCTGCATGATAGAATTAGGGCCAAAGAGTACAAAGTGATTTTAGTAACCAGTTGCATCTTTTGGTGCAAACATTGTTTCAAGATGTTCCCATATTCCAAGACAATAACACTCCCAATACACACTGCTACACAGATACAAGAAAGGTTTAATGAATACTAGGATGAATTCAAACACTGTCCCATATCCATATGTTCACCAGATCTAACCATCCTCGAGCCTTTTTGAGATGTTGCTGAACCAAGAGCACAGAGTTGATTTTTTACCTCCGTCATCTTTCAAAGAACTGGAGTCTTTTATTCTTGAGGAATGGTTCAGTATCCCACGAGAAACAGTTCAGACTTGTGTAACAGCATTCCATGGAATACCGAAGCTGCTCTTTATGCAAAGGGCAGCCCAGTTCCTTATTGGTTAATACATATTCATATGCTGTTTGTTGTTTCCATTATTTAGTTTAACCCGCTGCATATTTAGCCCTCTCTCTCTCTCTCTCTCTCTCTCTCTCTCTCTCCCTCACTCTCCATCTCTGGTGGAAAGGGGAAATTCCTAGGTGGTGCTGGAAAAGTGTAGCTATGATAAACAAGTATGACGGCACACAGAGCTCTGCAGTACAGCAGGCTAGTGTTCGGGCTCTGTGTGTATTGCGAGAACACATCATTCACTCAGGTTTCCTATTCAGGAGGATGAAACCTATCAAGTGAAATCTAGCAAACGGCAACAAATTTCAAAAAGGTTGAAGCACCAATGATTAAATCCGAAAGATTAGCAGGTCGTTATTTATTCATATCTTTGGTTGCGTAACAGGCTGAAAACAAAGCACAATGAAGGATTGTTTGAAATGATGACTGAGAATTTAGTGTTAATAAATTGCTTTCCTGTTCCCACTCTTTTGCAGTATCCTCTTGTGTATTAAGGGGATATTCTTTACGGAAATGTGCTTTTTTGGCGGGGGAGGAGACAACATTAAAAATGTTAGTCTCAGGGATGCATAATTACGTACGGAAGTCTGTCACATTGTGTCTCTGTCGCTTCACGCTTGAGCTTCCTGTGCTGTAAGCCTGCAGGTATTAAAATCTTCGCTGATCGGGACAGAGTTCAGTCCAACAAGCTCCAGCGTGTCAGAATGAATGTGTGTGTGGTGAGTGGGGAGGGGGTAGGGGGTGGGGGGGGGGGTTGTGTGGATGAGTGGGTGGGGAATCTGTCTAAAACACAGAAATTAATTCTCTGAAGTTCACCGCAGAGCACTTTCAGACCATTTGTCTTGGTTTTCCGAAAACAAGCCTTTTGTGCAAGAATTTCACCCCCTCTTGTTCTGCAGACAGGTTGAGCAAATTTCCCACATGACTTTTAAAAGATGCAGATGTTGTCTCCTCTGATTACAGTAGAAATAAACAAAGCCAAAAGCACAATAATTCAGCTCGGAGACAGGCTCCATGTCATGTTATTGTCCTTCTGCATGGAGGCATTCCAGTACAGTACTCCATGTGCTTTATGGTGAGGGGGAAGTCCCTGTTCGCAAGGAGGGATTTACTTTGTGGCGGCCATGTTGAGGCTACACTGTGAAAACTGAAGGTCTTTCAAAACTTTGGATGTTCGAAGGTTGAGACTTGGACACAGTAGGGGTTAGGCCTACTGTTCTGTGAGCTTTGAAGACAGGTGCTGCAGAAATCGTTACCCCCTCATTTTTTCTGCCCCAAAGCGAATTGCCACAACGTAAATCACCAGGCCTTCCCAATATTTGAACAGCACCTTCGTCATGTTTCATTGTTGACACACTCTTGGCCTGTGGCGTGTGGCTCACCACTGCGATTGCAGCCATGATTGGTTGTCTGCTGTCTGCTGTCCCCCCCGCACACGGGGCGGGGGGGGTCTGACTTACCGACCTTTCCAGGGCCCCTCGGGGCGTCATCAGCTCGGCGGACTGGCCGCTGAGAGACACTGGTCAGAGCTTCCCTGACCGAAACGTGCGGCAGTGGCGAGACGGGATAATTCACTGCCCCATCTCTCCAAGTACAAGGAAGAGCAAACTTTTTAACTGGGGAAAGAAAGGGAGAGCACTCTCCGATTGTAGCACTAGAGCTCTCCTGCTAACTGACCCCAGGCTCTGAAGGGCCCCGCAAAACAGGCGCCCCCACACTGCCTTTTGTGCTGCCAGAGGGTCTTTACATAACCCGCATAGCCAAGCGCATTGTCTAGCAACCAGGCCGGCTGCTGGAGAGCCTTATAAAGAGGAAGGTCTGCGCTGAGCAGGGGCCAGAGGCTTCAGCCAGGACTCTGGCTAGCCAGTTAAAATGCTAATGCTTTTCGCGGGACCAAAGTGGCGGTCGCTAACGCTAAGGCACCATTCTTACCGCTCACGCAAAGGCACACCTTCTGTTGGGATGTTGAGGCTCATTGTCCTGTAAACTCTCAGAAACTCTTAAAAGACTTTTCACCAGCGATGCTTTTATTTGTTTTCAAGTTGTATATTTTTATTATTTGCTGTAAATCTGCGCTTATAAAGCCTGGAGTTGGCTGCAAACAAAGCTTGCAACACGTCTTCAACCTAAAATAAGAGAAAATGTAAAAACTTTGGCCAGAAAAGACTTTCATAAAATATCACCCAAAATTTGACCTGTTACACATGTAATAGGTGCCCTCAAATGGCAAAAAGTTTGTAAAAACTTTTGAATAAATTGTTAATTTTTTTAAATACGTTCTAGAAGGTGCTTACTGGTATTGTAGTGAAACTGAACTGAAAATACTGTAAATGAGGCTTCCATTGCTCTCACTGAAGTTCTCACTCCGGTTTATGCATGATAATCGGGGAAGCGGATATCAGCGAGGGGTCATAGATCTTACCCCGTTCCTCTCAGTGTCAGAGGTGTCATTACCTCTGCGGTGATAATGACCCATTTAGCAGGAGCTGTGAGCCACCGGCCCCCCCGGGGAGAGAGAGAGGAAGTGTTCATTACCCGAGTGAGATGTCAGCATTGTCCCCCAATACACAATGACAAGGTATCCTGATGGCCAACGCAGAGGATTTCTCACCATTGTGATCTGGCTGTGATCAGAGACTGGCGGTGGGGGGGTGGCTGTCGGGAAGGGGGGGTAATAAGGCTTTGAAATGATGTGTGAAATGGGAGCATCAGCATTAAGACCCTCTGCCCAGTTGGGGGTCCATTGTGCCGTGTCCCGGGCCCCCCGCCGGCCTCCATGATACCCTCCATTGACATGAATGGCAGCTCAGCTACCAGGCTCTGTCGCGGGCCAAGTTACGCTAATTGACAATCTGTCCCAACCTTCCTCCCCACCACTGGCGCACTCCTCCAGCTAAGTTGTGCCTTTAGCTGTACTCGCTGCCCTAAGGGGAACGCCCCTGTCTTCCTGTGATGGCTGCTCTCAGACACCTACTGGGTAACTTTTTAACCAAGGATGGGGTCGGTTTGAATTCAACTCAGGGAGTGACTTTTGATTTTAGGGGATTTTTCAGTTAACAGGTGAAGTTTGAATGATTGTCCTTAATGGACTGAACTGATAGAACATTTACCATATATTAACCTGTGATCACCCATCATGTCTTGTGTCAAAATTGTCTGGCTGTTATTAATATAAGTAGTAGTAGTAGCAGCAGCAGTAATAGTAGTGTCAGTATTATTATTAGTAGTAAGTTATTACTCATTGATTTCATTCAGAGTATAGTAAGGAGCAGCATGCAGGTGATGGTTGCTGGCAGACTGGGGGGCGGGACGTTGCCGTGAAGGCTGTCTGTGTTGCCTGGAGTGGAGTCTCGACAGGGCGGGAGTCAACCTAGTTACTCAGGTGTGAGGTGGCGTGCCGTACGGGACATGGGTGAAGTGTGCGCGGGGTCTCCCCTCGCTCCGCACCGCACACCCTGGCGTGCTTGCGTCCGTGTGTGTGTGTGTGTGTGTGTGTGTGTGCGTATGTGTGTGTCAGAGATTGCGAGTGTGTACATACACATATTTGCACAGTGTTATCCAGCCTCTGCAGGGCCAACAGGAGCTGCGCGATTGTCAATAGTGGAAGTCTATAAAAACCCCTCGTTCACAAAGAGAGAACAAACAGCCGCGGTTTGCTCAGGATTTCCTAACAAACACTCGACTGGGAGAGAGAGACAAGACGGGGAGAGTGAGGCTCAGGAGGGGCCAGAAGCTCTGGGCTTACACACTCAGGGTCCTGACAGACAGGGTGATGGGGGCAGACCCACTTAGGGAAACACCTCAAACCCAGGATTCCCACTTAGCGATATCTCAGAGCCTGTGGCCGTCTCCACAGGTATCCACAGGGTAAGAAGAATGAAGGACATTATGTAAGGCCAGGTCACTGCCTGGGAGTGGGGCATTGCTTTGTGGCTGTGGAGAGAGAGAGAGCGAGAGAGAGACAGGAAAGCAGACTCTAATGTTGGGAGATCTAGTGTGGGTGTGTAGCCCGCGAGGGAGCGATATCTCAGTAAGACTCAGGCCCCGTCCCTGTCCCTGGGACAGAGGGGGCAAACCAGTGCAGCTGTTGTTTTTGAAGCAAGGGTTTGTTCGAAGGTGAGGCTCACCAGAATCATCTTGCAATGATTCAAAACTCAGACTTTTGTTGTATCGTTTTTTTTTTTTACAATTTAGCAATTTTTCTTGGCTCTACATGGCAGAATCCGCGGCCCAGTGTCTGGCAGGCCTTGTGGGGGTCTCTGCTCTGTGCTGGCCGTATATTGTGCAGGCGGAGAGGGGGGATCTGTACAGTGAAGTGAGGTGGGGGGGGGTCGGTGGTCTAGAAGCAGGAGAGGGTGGAGAAGGGCTCAGAGTGAGGGGGGTTTGAATGGGGAGGGGGTTTGAATGGGGAGGTGGGAGGGTGATTAAAATTCATCCCACGGTGCAAACAAAAGAAGAATGAAAATGAGAGAAACGCGGGAGAGGGAGAGAGGAGGAGAGGAGAGAGAGAGAGAGAGAAAAGTCTCCTCTGAAAAGATTGTAAGCCTCTCTTGTACCCAGCAGATCCCTTAGTAGTTCTCTAAATCACCGCCTTTGAGTTGCAATGCAATTACCCCTGAGACAACAGGGGATGGAGGGAGCGAGGAAGGGGTCTGGAGCGGGGGATAGATGAATGGAAAGAGAGAGAACATTTATTATTCCTCTCCGCTTTTCCCCGCAAGAAGCGCAGAGGCGAGCCGAACAGGAGGTCAACAATTGACTCAATTACAAGACAAACTTCCCAAGAGCCCTAGACAGCACTCAGTGCAGCCCCGGGTCTCTCCGGCAAACTGTTGGTTTTTTTTCCCTCCCTCCTTTCTGCACAGCTCCTGACGGGTAAATGTTTGCCCCTCTTCAGGTCCCCCCCTCCGGCTGTCTCAGTGGCCGTGGCCCAGCCTAAGAGTTAAACCTTTTCATTTATCAAGCGGTTCCTCCTCCCTTTCTTCCTCAAGAACGGGTGGGGAGGGGGGGGGGGTTGGGGGGCAGAGGGGAAGGGCGGAAAGCCTTCTCGATTGCGTCACCTTTTTTATTCACTTTTAACAAGGAAATGCTTGAAGACGGAAAATTAGGCAGGTGGAATTGCTCCTTTTTTTTCCGCTGCGCTCCTTTGGTTGTCGGACATTGGAGGACTAACAGCCCGAACACAAACGCTTAGGGCTTCTGTTACCGCACAAGCTGAAGTGACAATTTGCTAAAAAGTGAGAGTGAGTGTAAACTAGCATTGGTCTCTTTTTTTGTTTTGAGTATTTAGTGCTGTAATAACTGTTGTTGAGCAAGCATAAACAGTTCTCTCCTTCACTGTAGTACTTTGGAGCTTCTGAGGGTGGAACTTCTAGTGGGATGGGACAGCGGACCGTGCAGTGTCAGGTCCGCTCCCAAACCTGCGCTGTTGACATAGCGTCGACGCACTGTTGACGCACTAGTGAATGATTGTGATAAGTTGTAGAGATTATGGGATGTGAACCCCTTATCCCACCCCCCCCATCCTCCACATGTTAAAGAGGCCAGACAATACACTGAAGAACAGAGCCTACCTCTCTCCCTAACTCAGCAACCCTCCCTCTCTCTTTCTCTCTCTCTCTCTCTCTCTCTCCCCCCAGCTGAATGGGAGCGCTGAAGCATAGACCTCCACACTGCTCTCGTCTCGCGATCTCTCTCTCTCTCTCTCTGTAACTCTGTCTTACTCCCCCTTTTTTGGGAGAAGAGGAGGGGGCCCAAATGCCACACACAGTCATTGACTCACTCACTGCCTGGCCAGTTTTCTGCTCCCAGATTTTTTTTTTCCATTTCATGTCGAGCACTGTGTTTTCTTTTTTTTTTTGGGAGGGGGAGAGGGTGGGATTTCAGGGGAACTAAAGTTGTCTTTTCTTTTTTTTTTTCCCTTCTAATGTCTACCCATTTCTATCAGTGGAGTTAATTTGTGCGTGTGTATCGACGTTTGTGAAGAGTGAGCAAAGACGGCAGTTGAGCTGCGTCTACAATTGTGTGTGTAGCCGCATGTGAATTGGCACAGTGCTGAATATCGAGTCATATTCTGTCGAGCCTTCGTCGGCCGGTTCTGTTGTGGACAGAACGAGAATAAACCAGTCCCAGAATAAAAGAACAAAATCACGTTTATAAGAAAAAAGATGGGTTAAGTAGTCTGGATGTGATCTGTACATCTGGTCGTTCAGACATGTGGGTGGAGAGCTTCCCCTTAGTGTTTGCTGTGTGTTGGAGACCGTTTGTGAAGAGAGTTTCGTTCACCTCATTGCCGGTCTGCACAAGAGGGTGTGCAAGCACTTGTGTCAAGAGCTGCTGGTTTTAGCACATTGTGGGCCGTGATATCCCCGTTTTTCACAAGCTGTCTCCCCCCAGTTCAGTCCTGCCATTTGGCCCCGGTGGGTCTTTCTGTAGAGAGTTGATTAGGTGATTTGTTGCCTCTTAGTTATGTAAATTCCACTTAATTATGGCCCTGTTGTGATCCCCGGCCTGCCCCGCATGAGCAGTGATGGAATGCCAGGATTTAGGAGCGGGAGAACAATGGCTTTCACACAGAGCCTCACGGCTGAGGGGCTGGGGGGACACCCTGCCCCTCACACAGGTGTCCCCAGCCAGAGAGGGGCTTTTGGGGGATGGGTGGCTGACTGGCGAAAGGGGGCGGTGTCGGGGCTTGTTAGGAGGAGGGAAGGATGGTCATGAGATGAGCCAGGGAGGGACTAGAGACGAGGCACAATGGTTTGCCTCCTTTCGTCACTTAGTTCATCAGACCATCGGCCTTGTTTCCCACCTTCATCAGTTCAAACCAATTCCCTTCAGCTGGCTTTATTGGCATAGCAAGAATGCACTTACATTGCCAAAGTTTACACTGCCACATAGTAACATGGCAAATAAAAACAAATAAGTAGTAACACTGTGATTTCCAGTAAAAACAAAAATAATAAAGACTCCAGTGGCATTATATTCATACTTAAAGAGATTAAAAAAGCAGGTTTTCCATGGTGGTGGTGGGGGAAGGGGGTCCAGGTCTGTGTAGCATTAAAAAGAGGTTGTCCGTGTGGGAAAGAGGGTGTGTAATCAGCCCCCTGGCTCACGAGAGTTCGGCACCAGACCCCGCCGATGTGTCGCCTTGTGTTCCGCGGAGTCACTGTGCGGGCGGCTAGCTCCCCGCGACGGGCCGCTTCCCATCCTCCCCGCGCGGCAGAATGTGTTCTGGCAGCTCCGCGGATCCGGAGCCAAGACGGTGACTCATCCGCCCTGCCCCAAACATCAGCTCAGCGTTCCCGGCGAATTAAAAGCTAATGCAGTACCGGATGCCTGGCCTCTCCGCACATCTGTGTATTAAACTTCAGAGCTATATTAGTTATGAACATGCGGGACCACACATCGAGAAGCGTGCGGAGTGGCTGCGCGCCTGCGTGTGTATGTGTGTGTGTGTGTGACCATGGAGCACAGTGGATTGGGTTCCCTTCTGACTGAGTCAGGACCAGAGCAGGCAGATATTTTTGCCCCGTGCTTTCCCTACTGTCTTTGTGTCTTCCTCTCAAAGTAAGAGCCGGATAACAGTGAATAATGAATTTTATAAACTTTATGGTGGACAGTGACAGGGCATGTGATTGCACTGGATTTTTTTTTTTTTTTTTTCAAGATCAATGTTTGTTTTTCATCATTTGTTCTGTCTTCCGCTACATTTGGAAATAATAGACCTCAAATTCGCCATCGTTCTCCCCTTGCAGCCTGCACTGGATCTCAGGAAAGGGTGTTTTCCTCATAAACAGAATGACATAACATCTGACTGACACACACACAGATACACACAGACACACACACACACACAAATTTTGTACTGACAGCAATCTGACATCCTAACAGGTCTTTACATGTAAGCAGATCAAGTCCCTGAATTCATGTCCAAGAGAACTGATTTGGAAATACAGAGTATTTTCTTCCAGACCAGTCAATCTTCGGTATCGTGCTCTGTAAAATCTTAAGAATTCACCCAGGCATTTAGTTTACTCAATGACAAGCACCTAGTCCAGGCTGGTCAGCTGCCTCACCTATTCCAGTACATTCCATTGAGAATGGACAGTGGAGCTCTATCAACAGTGTTGATAGCAGTGTGTATGTGTGTGTGTGTCTCTGTGTGTGCGCTGTGTCTTAGCCTTGTTCTCAGGCCTTGTCCTCACTAATCTGTTTCCCCCAGCATCATTGGAGTATAGATATCTCCATCTTTTTCTTACAGTTTCATGCAGTACAAATCCTTTTTTCTCATACGGTAAAAAGGGCCACAGTCCTGCTAAATATAATTGTGACACACAGACCCATTGGCCACCCAAAGTCGTTATGGATATTATTTTTACTCCAACGGCAGCGGTTTGCGTAAATTGCAGGGATTGGTGTTTGGTTTGTTCAGCCATCAGTCGTACTCCGTGGGGCAGTTTGTCAAACGGCGCTCGTCTCGGTCCGTCCCATCTGCCGGAGGTGAGCGAGGCTCTGCTGGAGAGCGCATACTTCAGTGACAGCAGTGACCTTGCTCTGAGAGTGAGGGAGAGAGAGAGAGAGAGAGAGAGAGAGAGGGAGTGACAGAGGGAGAGGTAGAGCCCATGGCCAGGCGGGGGAGACGATGGTGAAGGTGAAGGGTAAGCATATGTGTTTTTTGGATTTACGGCAACAAATTTTCTTTTTTGGTGAGGGTGTGTTTTTTCTTTCGCTCCTCTTTCTTTTTGGTCGTTTATTCAGTGCTGCTCTGTGTGCGCTACAGCTGTTTGCCAGCTGTGATTCACAGTTGCTCAGTGGAGGCTGAACTCCCTCCTCCTCCTCCTCCTCCTCTCTATCCACCCCCCCCCCCCCCTTTCTTCCTCTCTTCCCTCTTCCCTCGCCCCTTCCCCTCCTTAAAGCAGACTTCAAAAAGATTCTTGCGGTTTGGGCCCTACAAGAACAACTACCTGATGCAGGGCACAAAGAGAGCCAGAGAGGGGGTAATGATTTTTAAACAGTGGGGCTAGCTGAAGATGAGGGAGGGAGAGAGGGAAGAAAGAAGGGGTGCTTGGGGAAAGGAGCGAAAGAGGGTGTGTGAGAGAGAGAGAGAGAGAGAGAGGGGACAGGAAACCACAGGTATGTACTTGATGGTGGGTGGGTGGGCGGTCTGGAAACCAGGAGTGGGAAGACGAGTGGGAAAGCGGTGGGAGGTGGTAAAGAAAGAGAGCGAGAGAGAGAGTGAATGTAGGAAAAAAGGAGTGTGGAGTGAGGTAACTGCACTCAGCAGGATGGGTATGGAAGCCATGATATGTTTTCTGTGACTCTTAGCAACATCAGATTCAGTGTCATCAAAGAAATGATGTTCAGTTCACTCTGACTCTCATTATCTGAGAGGGCCTCTGCTGAGCAGAGAACAGAGGGACCAAACCTCTGTGAGCTCAGAGGGACCAAACCTCTATGAGCTCAGAGGGACCAAACCTCTGTGAGCTCAGAGGGACCAAACCTCTGTGAGCTCAGAGGGACCAAACCTCCGTGAGCTCAGAGGGACCAAACCTCCGTGAGCTCAGAGGGACCAAACCTCCGTGAGCTCAGAGGGACAGGCGGCCTGTAGTCAGTGGCTAGGCTACATGACTGGGACCCCCTGAGGTTGGTGGTTCAAGCCCCAGTCCAGCCACAGCAAGAACACCACCCAGTGCTGTTGGGCCCCTGAGCAAGGCTCCTAACCCCACATTGCTCCCAGGGGGGACTAGCCCTTGGTTAGCTTAATCATCTGTAAGTTGCTTTGGATAAAAAAGCGTCAGCTAAACAGGCCTCCGTGAGCTCAGAGGGACAAACCTCCATGAGCTCAGACAGAGGGACAGGCCTGTGTGAGCTCAGCGTAAGCAAGCAGATGGTCTCTGCCAGCTGTTTGGTTCAAAAAGCCACGTAAGTGTTGTTCTTGGAGGAAATGACCTGGGCATTGGGAGAAGTTTATAAATCTGATTTTGCGAAAGCCATTCCTGTGATATGTGCTTCATATAACCTAACTGGCCCAACGTGATTGACTGGGTTCGTTTTCTTAATGTCGCTGAGTTTCAGGGAATACTCCTGTCTTTTGAGTCCTACCTATTGAGCCCATGCATCTGAGTGAGTTATAGTATAGTATAGTATAGTATAGTATAGTATAGTATAGTATAGTATCGGCAAGGTGTTCTTTAGCCTTTTATTCCTTACTTCCTTTTCAGTGGAGGAGTCTTTGGTCATTGGCTCAGCACACTCCTAGATGTTGGGCGGTATATTCTCATATCTGAGTGTTATCCTGGTCAGGCTCAAAGCACTGTAAGGTTAAGAAAATGACAAGTGTGGCTATTTTTAAACTTGTAGTTTTCCCTCTTTGGGCTGTGGGTTTTTTGGCCTTTTGTGTTCCTTTGGTTTTTCTATGTTTTCCGTTACGCATGGTCGTAATTGCACTGTATGTTTCATGGTTTTTTTGTAGTGATTAAACATCCTCATGATTCTCTACACTGTTGGATGTGGGCGTCCATTGAATAGTAATGGCAGACGATACCTTCTATTGAACACGGATGGATCACTTATACTTGGAGAGCATTTTAAGCGTGTTTGATTTGTCTGCGCTAGCTGTTATACATTCTGCATGACATTGTCCTGCACACAGGTGACATGGGATGAGTGTCTCATTTATGTGGTGGAAAAGACCACACAGAGGAGGCCTGTGTGTGCATCGAAACAAGGGATGTGTTTCTACGGGTTTCTACTGCTGTGAGACGTAGCTGGCTGACGTAGATCGTGTAGATGGAGAGAGGAGAGGTGTTTGGTTGGGCTGGGGAAGTGACTTTTCATTGAACCAAAAACAGAAGAAGCTTATAGTGTCGGAGATGATTTGGCCCAGTCATTCCATTACCTGTGAAGAGAAAAATATTTTAGACAAGTCAATGACTGGCAACTGAGTGTAGCTTTACCCTTAACAGTAAACCCTTAAAGTAACAGATTTACTTAACAGTTAAGTCAATCGAGTTCATAGAACATAATTTCAACCATCAGTAATGTTTGGGTAGATGCCATATGAGGTATATCTCTAGTCAAGACTGACCTTTGAAAACTTTTGTTTTTGAAAATGTTATTAAGGCCTGAGACTAAAATCACTTCAGTTGTATCAAAACTTTAGTTGTATCAGTATGGGAATAAGACAAAATATATCAAGGGACTAAAACTATATTGTTTAAAAGTGGGTGATTTATGTGATATTTTTTAATATTTGTTAGTGGCTTACCTCTTTCTTGTAACCTAGAAGGCTAGTAACATAGAAAGCTAACTACCATAGATATCTAACTAGTTAACCAGCTGGTAGTTAACCAGCTCTTGATATGTTTTTGTAACAAGGAAAGCATTAATGGTATTGCATGGTTATTTCATTCACTTACTCCTTGGCAGTTAACTCCGCGAGAACGTACCAGTCAGCGTGTTGTGTCTTGATGTCTGTAACATGAAATGTTTTATATCATGAACTTGGTGTATGGTCTCAAATGTATACTTATGACTGTCTATGAAGGCATCATTTTAAAAAAACAATGGGGAAATATGCATAACTGAGAAATAAAACTGGATTATGAACAGATGCACCCATTCTGATGGTCTTCCTTAAATTTGCCAACATTAAGTAAACGTATCTTCATGAAATGTGATGTTTATTTGAGTAATTCTTCGGTGTAGTCAGTTAAATATTTTTTTCTGTTTTGTGCGTGTGTTGTAAAGCACATGACCATGTTTGGGATTGTTACCTTGTGAAAATCCTGTTAACATGCCAGTTAAAAAGTTGTAATGGTTTTAGAATTGGGATTTATTTCTTGAGAGGAGAAAAAAAAGCATGTTATGTAGAGCTCTTAAAGAGAACATACGACTTTCACTAATAACGGGACATCTTTGTTTGGTATTCGTGTAAGAGTGCAACTGGTAGGATTTCACTGGGGAGAGAACCTCGCATGGTTTGCGGTACAAGCGCAGAGACCGTGGACGAGGAGTGGCAGAAGAAGTCGGAGTTGGGGGGTTAAAAAAACAGGGAGAGAATTTTAAAACAAAGTTTACCACTTAAGAACAACAACGGGCTTGGAAAAAAGAAGTTGGGAGAGTAAGGAGTCAGAATCTGGCTGTGGTTGGTCAGGCCCAATCCTGGGCCCTCCCCTCTCTCTCCCTCCCTCTTCCTCTCTCTCTCTCTCTCTCTCTCTCGCTGGCCCAAGCACAACAGTATTCCCCACAGGCCGAGCCACATCAGGAACGGCTGCCTACATTATAGCCGCCATTATCGTCTCCCGAGTCATAACAGCCCCAGAACACCCACCTCGACGGCTGCTCCACATGGGAGGGGGGGAGGGAGGAGGGGGAGCGGGGGGGAGAGAGAGGTCGCGGGAGCAGGAATGGGCTGAGGCAAAGGGAGGGGGAGAGGGAGAGAAACAAAATACTTTCAGATGAGTATGTCTAACCCTTGGCTAGTTTAAAAAGTTCTTACGCTTTTTTTTTTTCGTACGTGTGTCAGCGTGTGAGTGCGTGTGATCGACGCGAAAGCCCTTTTGTGTGTAAGATGTGCCTTAGGAGATGTTGGGAGAAGCTGGAGAGAGGAACAGGGACAGTACTCGTTTTAATGGGACTCCCTTGTCTGAGAAGACCACGCCGTGTAACCAGTTTAGTGTTACGGTGCCAGAGCGGGGAGCTTAGAGGCCGTATTTCAGTACTGAGCGTCTGACCTGCTGGAACGCTATCAGTGAGATGGATCTTTCTGGAAGAAGAAGAAGGGCCATAGGGCTCCCCAAGGAGACATGGCTACTTTTGGCAAGGTTTCCAAAAAAATTGAGATAAAGGAGAGAGGAAGGAGCAAAAACTTTGGTTGCACAACTAATGCACCAGTGGACGCATCATGTCAGAATGACGTAATGGAAGAGAAAGCCTTCAGTATCCAGACCTTTCAAGAGTGGTGGATTTAGTGTGGCATCTTACAATCCCCAGTTCTTTGTCTCTGCCATGTAAAAGTGCCACAGGATTTGAACTGTAATATCTTGTAGATTGTTGAGGATGTTGTTACGGTGTTTTTTTCATGAGCAGCAGTTTGTACGGTGTAATAATAAGTATAACAATAATATAATAAACCTGCCATGTATGAACAGGCTTGGCTGCAGACCTCCTGTACCCCTCTGGTCGCATTTGAAATGTGGAGCATGCTAGTGCCCACCGTGGCCATTGCCACCATAGCTGGCCATAGCTAGCCTCACCCTGAGGCCTCGTCCTCATTACTCAACAGCACCCCCTCTGGCCAATTGACTACCTTCAACCTACCTGGTGCAGTGGCCAGAGTATGCAGGGAAGAAGTGGGAAAGAAACGGTTCATGCTTCACGTTGACACAGGGCGTTAGGATCTGTCTAGTCGGAGTCTGTCCAGGCGGATCTCAAAAGACATTCTCATCTTACTGTTCAGTGATGTTATTTACTTCAGCAGAAATAACCACACTGGGGAGGAGGCAGCGTAGATGGTATCTAGATTCTTAGACAGCTGTTTGATGAATATTTTTGGGTCAGATCACGTTTAGAGCTCTGTCACATCCGACTCAGCTTCCCTGCATCAACGCGATTGGTTGGTTACATCTCAGATGTGGGCGTGTTTGTTGTTCTGAACTACAATGATTTTCCAGGCTTTTAGCTGAATGGTGTAAGCCTGGCACACAAAGCTATGGCCAATTAATCCAAACCAGGGAGAAAGTTGGGGGAAACAGAGATGTTCAGTGCTGGGTCTCCTTTTCAGCCGTCCTCAGGGAAATTTGCATGGCTGAAGCTTTTTGATTTGTGGGATTATCACCCCTCCTGACTCCTGCAGGGGGTCCACTCTTCTCTCATTCATCATACCGTAAAATTGAGTGGGAAAGAGATCACTGCACCTGGAGATACCACACACACACACACACACACACTATAAATATATACCAACCCAGACTGCAGAGAAAACACACACCGACACATACGCACATACGCATAGACATGCTCACACATACCGACACACACATATACTATAAATGTACACCAACCAAGACTGCAGAGAGAACATGCACACACATACGTATAGACATGCACACATATACACACACACACACACACGCCTCTCTCTATCATGTAGTTCACTTAAATAACACGGTCAAAACATATGTCTATAGAGCAGACTCCTCTTAGTGTGTACTTATTTACAAAATCTGTCACATGTACACTCTGTTTCACCAACCTAAAGATACGTAGCCAACACAAACAACAGTAGCTCTTGCATTTTCAGCAGCTACAGCATGTGTTTAACATATTAGCTCAAGTTAAAACTTAATTATAGGAAAAAATACCTTCTGATTGCTAAGGTTACTGAAAACGATCAATTATAGCAGAAGAAGCCTTAGGTACTAGGTAGAAGTGTATGGTCTTCATTAAAATTTTGGTACTGCAACCCTTGCTACAGCAGTTCATATGAATTAGTCTGTATTGCCGGTCTTTGTGGAGGACGGATATCTTAGTTCAGATGCTGTTGAGTGTGGCTCAGAGTAAATGCAGTTTTGAACCAGCCTTCTCCCAGTCTCTCACATGGGCAAATATGGACTGGATGACGTCAGTAAAACCCGACACCATGTATGCGGTCAAATCGTGTTCCCCAGTTCACTTATGTACACACTGCCATCTGTATGTAGTTACACATGCACGTACACCCAGCTCAATTTTAGTATTATTTTTTATTTTAAAGTCACAGTTTTATTTTATACCTCACACGGCCATACTTCCTTACATACGCAAATACACACACGCACAGAAAGTAAATATATATACCTGCAGAGTTGCATTAATTAATTACAGACACATTCATTACCCCCCCCACTCTGACAGGTGCGGTGGTATGTGTCAGAGGCGCAGGACCTCCATTAAGGTATTTATTGGGCCGGACAGCTGGGGGTCGTCAGAGATCTCTATTTAGCACTTCCGCTGCGTTCACAGGCATCTGTCTGATGTGGGTGTTGAGCCGACGGGCTCACAGCTATACGGACAGTAAAATGCTACAGGGCATCTTCATGCTATCAGGTGGTCACACTCGGCTCACTGATACACTCATACATGCTCACACACTTGCTCTCATACACACTCAGCTCACACACTCACAGTGTGAACACTAATAACCCCGCTACCAGGCCACATCACGGTGTGTCCCATACACACGTCCACACCTCCTTAGCGTAGCTGTGGGCTACATGCACTCTTATCACTCATGCAGGAATTCTGAGGATTAATTGTGAACTGACACAGGCCGTTATCCACAGTCCGCTGCATGTAAGACGGCCTCTGTGAACTGAATGTAAGACTGTGTGTGTGTGTGTGTGTGTGAGCTGAGTGTGTGTGTGTGAGGTGAGTGTGTGTGTGTGAGCTGAGTGTGTGTGTGTGTGTGTGTGAGCTGAGTGTGTGTGTATGTATGTGTTTGTGTGTATGTGTGTGTGTACATGTTCATACCAACTCTATAACAGCAATGTGATGTGCTGGAATTTTGTCATCCAGTGTCACTTCACTTGCTACTATTGAACTATTAAAAAATAATTCATATCTTTGGAGTATGTTTTCGCTTGGGGTCTTGTGTACAACGTTAGGTGAAAGTGCGTCTGTGTTTCTCCTCCGCTGTCATTTACTCGTCTCCCCCTCTTTCCCCCCAGTCCCATCATTGAGTCGATCCTTTTCTTCCTCTTGTTGTTTTGTTTGTTTTCCCTGCCGCTTCCCCTGAGGTCAGCAGTGCCAAACCACAGCCCTGCTCCCGCTTACTCTATCTAAGCCCCCACTCTCCTCCTCCTCCTCGTCGGCCATTTTGGCTCCCGTATAAACCGACCCTGTGCGTCTGAATGAGCGCTACACTGAGTGGCTCCCTGTGTACTCAGGTCTGTGGTGAACCTCAGAGAGGCCATTTTAAATAAACCTCTGTGTCGCCGCTCACCTGCCGATGAGTTACTGCTCCAAACACCGTCTGCGTCCGTAGCAACCTGCCACGGGGGCCATTGGCCCGCGTAGGTGTTCCTGTGGCCTGGCGGAAACCCACCAGCCGCGTTTCATAAGGGAACGTCCTATGACGGCCATTCTCGCCTTTTTTTTTTAGGGCCGGAAGGTGCTATCCCAGAGTGCTGAGCGCCAATGCCAGTGGACATGCAACCGCACCAGGGGCTGTATCAGTTTGAGTCTGCACCCAACCAGCCGTCCAGAGGGTAAGAGAGCAACTGACCCCTCACCCCTCCCCCCCAACCCTCCTCCCTGTCCTTTCTCTCAGTCTATTCACAGGACACAGTTATTCAAAGTAGCTTTATTAGCATGACAGCAGCTATCCAGTTTTGCCAAAGAATTTTAGGACAGGAACACGACCATCCATCCTTCCCCTCCCTTCGCCTCCCACTTTAGGAGTAAAATCATGCAATGGTCATTTAAAATATACATATTAAATATAATCACAAAAATGGAAATTAACATACAAAGTTGACATACAGAATATTGTAACGATGAAGAAACAACAAGTATTCGTGTACATTTTTCGATGACTGCTCAGTTTATTTTTAACTCCATTTCCACTTGTACTTATTCAGCAATTTATTCTCATTCTGTCTCCCTTCTCCAAAATTACAACAAAATTCTTTTGCTTTCGTGCTGCACTTATACTCTAAATCCTGTCTAATACTATAAAAATGCATTGTTAATGACGCATGCTAAAATAATGTGAGCTATTTACTCACAGCGCTGTTTCCTAACTGTTAAGAGCGCTGGGAGCGACGCCGAATGTGGAGAGTAAAAGGCTGTAGGCCCCTCGCCGCGGTCCCTGCCTGCCGGAGCCCGGTCTCTGCCGCTGTAATTGTTGTGGGGATAGCTTAGCGTAGCTTAGCCGCTGTCTCCGCCCCCCTCCCAGTCCGCCTCGCATGCCACCCAGGTTGTGGAGCTGTGTCAGCCCCTCTCTCTCTCTCTCTGACAGCTGCTAATTACGGGCTGAGCAAGCGCCCACTGTGCCTGGCCCTGCTCCGGGCTTCGCTCCGCTCCGCTCTGCATGACTGACTCCCTTACACTTAGGTTACCCTGACACAGAGAGAGGGAGGGAGGGAGACAGAGAGAGAGAGAGGGACAGAGAGAGGTAGGGGGAGGCAGAAGGAAAGAAGAGGGAGAGAGTGAAAGAGAGAGGGAGAGACAGAGGGTGAGGGAGAGGGACAGAGCTAGAGAGAAGGGGACAGAGAGAGGTAAGGAGAGGCAGAGAGAGACAGAGGGAGAGAGTGAAAGAAAGAGAGAGAGACGGACAGACCCGGAGAGGGGAACGGAGGGAGGTAGGGAGACAGAGAGAGACAGAGGGAGAGAGTGAAAGAGGAAGAGATAGAGGGTGAGGGAGAGCAAGTGAAGGCGACAGAGACAGAGAAAGAGAGAGATTTGAATTTGAGAGAGGAAGGGAGATAGAGGGTGCAAATGTGGCAACAGAAACAGCGGATTAGGCTGTAAATGTGAAACTTGTGTGGGGAAAACAAGCAGTAGAAAGAAGAGATGAACAGAGAGAAGAGGAGAAGATGAAAGTGCCAGGAAGCTGAGAAAGTAAAAGGGAGGGGCGAGCTGTGGATCTAGTGCAGAGTGAAATGTTGGGAATGTGGTGAGTTTCCAGGCGGCTCCTTCCCCTCTGTACCATGTGTGACAGCAGGCTCTCCAGACCGTGGGCATGCTCACATAGACGTCGCCTTAACCTGCTCACAAGGCTGTTAGCACCATCTGGTGGACAATGAACGTTGCACTGCAGACAACAAGTACATACATAGGTCCCCTTTGAAATCCCAGTCACTTTGAACTGAGTCTGAACTTTTGCATGTGTGTGTATGTGTGTGTGTGTGTATGTGCGTGTGTTTGTGCATGCAGCCTGACCCCGTTAGGAAGTTCAGCGTATATCGATGCCTCTTCGCTCCGCCACCCTGCTCATAACGACCAACCCCCGGACGGCCGATCCATGTACAACCCCCTGACCCCCAACATGACCCCCGGGCCCTGCATGGACCCCTTCATTCGGCCCCCTCCCGTGCATCCGCCCCACGGCATGCTGGGACATCGGGGTCTACCCCCCAGTGAGGGTGAGTCCTGTATGGAGTTTGGTGTTGCAGTCTCTGATCTGCGTTTTGTGTTGGCTCAGCTGATCCGTGACTTGTGTGTGCATGCAATTCGGGTCATGATAAAGGTATTGTGTGTGTGTTTGTGTACGCCCGCCCACCAGGAGGCAACGGCTCCACCTACTGCAGCCAGAACAATCTGATGTCATCCCATCACAGTTTCGCCCTGGGGCAGCCCGCCATGGAACATATCGCAGCAGGTGATGGTAAGAGGAGACCCAGAAGAGCAATGACATCATCAGCTATAGACTATCTCTCTCTCTCTCTCTCTCTCTCTTCTCTTTCTCTCTCTACCTTATATTGCATTAGCTTGTATTTTTCATTACTTGTAATCAGTGTATTATTTTTGCCTATTTACTACATGCTTTAATATCTTTGAGATATTGAGATAGTGACAATAAAAAAGTGTAGTCATGTTAAATTACCATTATCATGTATTTATATACATGTAGCTGTAGTTAAGTAGTGTAGTTGAAGAGATCTTATAGCACGCTTGCCTCTGTAGGGTCCCGGTTCTCTACGCCACGCTCCATGCTCAAGCTCAGTAAGAAGCGAGCGTTGTCCATCTCTCCGCTCTCTGACGCCAGCGTGGATCTGCAGACGGTGATCCGCACGTCGCCCAATTCGCTGGTGGCCTTTGTCAACTCACGCTGTGGCCCCAACAGCGCAGGGTCCTACGGACACCTGTCTGTCAGCACCATGAGGTTAGAGTTTATGCGTGTGCACACACACTTTAAGACACACACACACCATACCCATACACACACACTATACACAAACACGCACACATATGCACACACTGTAAAGACACACACACGCTGTAAACACACTATACACAAACACACATGCACACACTGTAAAGACACACACACACAAACACTCACACGCCATACCCACACACACACACACACACACTACACACAAACACACACGCTATACCTAAACACACACTATCCGCACAAGTGGGTTGTCATTGCAGGTAGTCGTTTAAACCTTGCCTGTCTCTCCTCCTTCAGTCCTTCAATGGGGTACTCAAACTCGATGAACTACCAGTCCAGACCCCCGAGCAATGTGTACGGTGGGGAACCCCCCCTAGGGCACCCCCTGGACCTTGCCACCCGCCCCGCCTGGTACCCCACAATCCCCGCCTCCACGGCTCCCCAAAGCACTGCCACGTGAGTCCCCCCTTTCTGACCCCATCCTGGCAGGTACACAGTGCCACTTCTGATGGACTTTTATGGGACAATTAGCCGTATAAGTATCTGTTACGTAACTGATATGATGTGATTTATCGCTGGTGTACATTTCATGTAATTGATGGGTTTTAACAATACTGTTCTATGCTACGCTGATGCGAAGACATGTCACTAAAGCATATTTAAGTTTGAGTCTCATCTCCATGTGTGCTTTGTGCTGTCAGCCTGTGAGACGATAGCTGCAGCGCTAATGAAAACATCCCCATAAGGGACCAGCTTGTCAGGGTTCGAGCTGCAGTTGTACTGAAGGGTGGTGGCTGTGTTGTGTGTCCTCCCGGCCATGCGCAGATGAAGACGGAGCCGGTGTTGGGCAGCGTGATGGACGGTCTCGGAGTGAAGGGCCTGGAGGATAGGTCAGAGGGAGACGTGGCCAGTCCCTCCTCCACCGGCACACAGGTAAACTGCCACGGACAGACTGGACATTCAACCCCACAGACAACATATATGCATGTGTGATTATGTCCTGTTTGTATTGATTCTCAATGATGAGATTCTCAACCTGTAATAGAGCCTGCCTGTATAACTACATTACATTGCTGCCAATTAGCGAATGCTCTTATCTAGAGTGATTAAGATATGGCAGAACAAAAATGCAATCGCCTGGTCGCCTGAGCAATAGACCCAGCTAACTACATTTCCAGAGCTGCAAGTATATATGCTACATTACTAAAGCAACAATGCAAGATGCTGATCCCAAGCTGAGATACATCTACTGAATGCAAACTTGTGAATCCATGTACAGTGTACCCTCGTTATAGTGGACCTTGTTAAAACAGATTTTGGGTTATAACGGTCTATTTCTGCTGTAAAAAGTGTGGTCTATTCTGGTTATTACTGGTTAAAGTCCCCCTTTTTCTCTCCCTTACACTTTTCTGTCATCTTCTTTTTCTCTCTATACTCCCCTCTCTTTCTCACCTTTCTGTAACTCTTATCTCCTTTCACTGTTGTCTCTTTCCCTTACTTACGCGGTATTTTTCTTTACCTCTTTCTCTCTTCCCTCTTTCTCTTAATATTCGTTGTTATCGGTAGCTATTACGGTTGGTGCCACATCGTATCACAAAGGATTCTTTGGAAACTTAATTAAACAAACACAGTCCGGGCATTGTTGTATACCGAAATCTGAGCAAATATGACTTGGTACCATTAGCCGAGGTGGGACTACTGTGTGTTTTTTTTATTATCTCCCAGTCATATCGTGCTATCAGTTATAGCATACTCCCTTCCCCCCAATTTGGCCTGTTTGACGAGGGTTCACTGTACTATTGAATGTATTGGCGAATGTATGAGCGATTCGTAACTGCGTTATGGCGGTGGCAGGACCCCCTGCTGGGACTGCTGGAGGGACGAGAGGACCTGGACAAAGAGGACGGGAAGCCCGAACCCGAGGCCGTGTACGAGACCAACTGCCACTGGGAGAGCTGCAGCAAGGAGTTCGACACCCAGGAGCAGCTCGTTCATGTGAGAGAGGGAGGGGTGGGGTGAAGGGATGGGGGGGGGGGAGAAATGTTCCTCACAGCTGCTTAAACACCCAAAATATAAACACCCCTCCAATCCATATCTAGAACATGGTGAAAATGGGTAGCATACTCAGCAATGTAGAATAACTGCAGAATGTATAAATGCTCAAATTTTATGGACTCACCAGATACTTAGTGTATCTACTGTTTCCTTTTACGTTCTTTGTATCCTACTCACAGGGATTTCCAGCTGGTAAGCATTTTTTCACATATTGGTTCATTGCTTCAGTATTGTCCTTAATGGACGTACACCTTAATGAATTTTAATAATCATCAAAGTGGAATGCTTGGTTTCAAATGACAGGGAGACTAAAATTTCCATGTGAAGAATACAGAGCTATGTTTTGGTGGGTCTATAGAAACTGTGATAATATGTATTTTGGTAGTGGATCATAGAAACAGAATGATTAAATTGAGGTTATAACAGAGTATGAATACATTAATATTAGAAGTGAATCGTTCTGTAAAGACAGAGAGAAAAGGAGGGAAAGAGAAGTGATTTTACTTCGTTCGTTGTATCGGACGAGAGAAGTTGTGTCGGACGGAAACAAAAGGGGAGATGGTTGGGCGTCGTTAGCGGGCGAAGCTGCTCCTCGGGTTTGAGGTAACCATGCGCTGTTCTGCTCCGTTCTGTCCCACAGCACATCAATAACGAGCACATCCACGGGGAGAAGAAGGAGTTTGTGTGCCACTGGCAGGACTGCTCTCGGGAGCAGCGGCCCTTCAAGGCCCAGTACATGCTGGTGGTGCACATGCGCAGACACACCGGCGAGAAGCCGCACAAGTGCACTGTGAGTCCCCGCGCCGTCCCACTACCCACTACACCACGCCCCCTCTGTCCCCCCCCATCTCTTACACCGCCTCCTCAGTCTCCTCCCCTCTCTCATTCCCTCTGCCCCCCTCCCCCTCTCCCCTCTCTCCCCTTCCTCTCTTAATCTCTTCCATCTATATTGCACAACTCCACGTCTGGAATCCATCATCATAATAATAATAATATCAATAATACACTTTATTATCCACCATTGTGGAAAGTGGTCTTTGACCACACCGCAAACACATGATAGCCGTAAGACATAAACCAGAACATACAGAGCAATGCAACATTCACAGCATACAACTGATCATTGACAGTGTCAGTAGACCATGTCAAAAGCAAAGTGCAATTACATGAAAGGAGAGGAAAATCTACAATTGCGCATTTAATATTCCAATTGCAGCGGGGATGAACGTGTTTTTATAATTATTCTTTGCTGTTTTCCGGCCTTAAAACGTGTCCTTGAGTGGCAGCAATTCAAATTGATCAAACAAGGGGTGCGTGCTATCCTTTAAAATACATTTTGGAAAGTAAGGACTAAAGAACAGATAGTGGTCCTAGTGTGGGCCAGTGAGTAACCGCACAAGCTTGTGTTATGGCTGTGTCCCATGAATAGCATTACCTGTGGACTGAGGTCCACAATAGCGACTTTAAAAAATGGCTCAGCCCCAAAAAGCAAGTCAGTGTAAGTCTGTTACTCATCAGCCTCATTGCTCTCTAGCGGCATCTCCTGGTCAGATAGGTGCCTGCAGGTTTGTGAGCTCAGATGATACAGGCAATTCTGTGATTGGGTGTCTCCTCTGCAGTGTCAAAAATATCGAACACCATTCATATGTGATTCAGAGGACTGATGAGTTAGGCGACTCTTCCTGAGTCGGGGGGGCAGGGGGCACAGTCGGAGCTGATTGCATAGTTCAGCTCAGGTGGGGGGAGAGGGGAAAAGTAAATAAAAGGTGCAGCGGACACCTGCTTCAGCACGAGCGACGCGAGCTGTCTGTGTTTTGGGTGAGGGCAGCCATCTTGACCGTAGTGCCACTGAACCATATCCCTAAAGTACACAATCCAAAATCCAATCTACATGACCTGAATGCTTCAGCCTGGAACCAGCCATTTCACAACTGTCCTGGCTCTGTTCAAGGTTCAAGTCTGTGCTTGTATTTGTTTGTAAGTCGTCTGGGTTTCTGTCCTGCAAACCACGTGCATGTGCATGTGTATTTTGTGTGTGTATGTGTGTGAGTGTGTGTTAATGCCAGCTGTGTGTCTCTGTTTCAGTTTGAGGGCTGTAATAAGGCGTACTCGCGCCTGGAGAACCTGAAAACACACCTGCGCTCGCACACTGGGGAGAAGCCGTACGTGTGTGAGCACGAAGGTTGCAACAAAGCCTTCTCCAACGCATCCGACCGGGCCAAGCACCAGAACCGCACACACTCGAATGAGGTACTGACCCAGCTACCAGTCAGAGGATCTGAACTGTGCAGAATCACCCGAGTTACTAACCCAACAACCGCACAAACTATCAGAGCCTCATACACTCAGACAGGGTACTGATCCAAAGATTTCACTAAGGATCACAGATACACACATTCAATGTTGACTCAGTGTGTAAAATAAAGGATGTGAATCAGGTTTACCATAGCCCAACCGTACCGTTACTGTTCCTGACTATGGGGTACAATAGGAGTTCAGAGGCTTAGCTTTCTGTTGTAAATATACTGTACTTCCACCATCTCCGCAATGTTCTGTCTGATCCTTTGTAAGTGATGTTATTTGTCTACACCTTTAAAGTTGAACAATTCTGTATAATCTTTTCCCTTGAAAATCTTTGGAAATATTTGCATTCTAAAATGTGGTGAAATAAACATACAAAGTGATTTTTTTGTCCAAGAACAATAATGGAAAATAGGCCATAAAATCTTTGTATCAACTGAAATTCATATATTTAGTGACAACAGCTCTATTTCATGCGTTAATTCCATTGCCAGAGTCATTGATTAGTAGAGAGTAATGTATGTGCCTTTGCAGAAGCAAAATGTTTTGGCTATGCTACAAAATGCCCAGTGTAGCCTAGCCCACTGCGTTACAAAATCTTTTAAAACTCTGTGTTCATCCTTTCAAAGGAGTAATTTAAAAGTCATGGCTAATGCTAATCAGATTTGAATAGGCATGATGCGATCACAGGCTTTGTGAAAATTGTTTTTCCACAGAAACCCTACGTGTGTAAGATCCCGGGCTGCACCAAACGATACACGGACCCCAGCTCCCTGCGCAAGCACGTGAAGACTGTCCACGGCCCCGAGGCGCACATCACTAAGAAGCACCGCGGCGACACCGGGCCCCGCCCTCCTGGGTCTGTGCTGCCCTCTGCTGGCCAGACCTCGGAAATGCACCTGGAGAAGGAGGAGAGCCGACGGGAGGACTGCAAACTGCTGGCTCCGGATAGCGGACTGGTGGGTCCAGGGCTCAGCCTGGTTAACGCCATCACAGCTCAGACAGAACTGCGCCCAGTGATGAGAGCTGGACTTATCCCGAAACCTTCTGGCCCCCATCTAGTCAAGTTCCCCATTAACAGCTGATCTCACATAAATTACAATGTGTCACGTGTTTATTTCACTCAATTTATTAATTAAATATTTATATATATGAACCTTATGGAAGCAACACCATTTCAATTCTAACAATTTTGTGTCATAAATTACCTGTATGACAGTCATATTATATGGGTAATGACATATCGGAGCACTAGGTTGGATGCAGTGCTGGATACTCTAGAACAGAGCTGCTGAGGTTTGGCCTGGAGATCTACTTTCCTGGATGTTTCATTGTTTATTCAGTCATTTCAGCACCTGATTCAAATCACCCCCTTAATTCAGCTTACCAAACCTTTGTCATGGTGTAAAAGTGGTGCTCCAGGAGAAAGAAAGGGGAAACCGCCTGGTAGGTCGATCTCCAGGGAATGAATTTAGGCAGCCCAGGTCAACAATGTGAGTAACTCACAAACATGGATGTAAGGACCGTCCTCTTCTCATCAAATATTATTCTGCTTCTTGTTTAAAGTATATGTGTTTCTCATTCCCTTGGAAGTGACAGTTTGTGTTTGCCATTGGCCTGTGCAGATAATTCATCATGTAGCTGCAACATACAGGGCAGAGACAGAGACACTTGAAAGCTTTTCTATGCCTAACGTTGCTCTTTTCTGCCCTCTCTCCTTCAGAAATCACAACCCAGCCCTGGTGGTCAGTCGTCCTGCAGTAGCGAGCGTTCGCCACTAGGGAGCGCCAACAACAATGACAGTGGGGTGGAGATGAACGCCAATGCCGGCGGCAGCCTGGAGGACCTGACGGCCCTGGAAGACAGCGGGGCTGGAGGGGGCGAGGCGGGGGCGGCATGGGGGCCGTGGGGATGGGCATGTCTGCCCAGGCCCTCAAACGGCTGGAAAACCTGAAGATTGACAAGCTGAAGCAGATCCGCCGCCCAACACCCCCGGGACGCAGTAACCCTGGCAACAACAAACTGCCCGCACTCACAGGTACCCGTCAGAGAGTGAGCTGTGTTTTCAACAGTCAGGCTGAAGGAGTTAATACCAGACTCTGTCCTGTTTTAACTACTCCCAGTAGATGTTGTGACATTAAGTATGGTGTTGTGCCAAGAGTTTTGCTGAAGTCTATTCCAAGAAGTAAATGTAATTCTATTCATGGTAAATTTTTCAGGGATACTATAAATGTAATATTTTCTGAATTTCTTTTGTTAGTTTTTACAAGATGACAGACAGATACTAACTCCAGCCATCTTTCCTGCTCTCTGCTGCCCCTGCAGGCCGTGGGGACGTCCTGGGAATGTGTGCCCCCTCCCCAATGCTGTCCAACCGCCGTGTGATGGAGCTGTCCAATCCAGAGCTGGGGGTGGGGCCCGGGGGCATGACCTGCCCCCCCAACGACCGGCGGGGCAGTGGCACCAGCAGCCTGAGCTCCGCCTACACCGTGAGCCGGCGCTCCTCCATGGCCTCACCTTCTTGTCCAGCCGTCGCTCCAGTGAGGTGTCCCAGATGGGGGGAGGGGGAGGTCACTGCCTGGGCCCGGAGCAGGTGGGACACCCCCTCTCCCCGGAGACGGGCCGCAGGGCGGGGTCCTGCCAGGGGGGCGGGGGGCTTCCAGGTCTCCCCAGCCTCACTCCGGCCCAGCAGTACAGCCTGAAGGCCAAATACGCTGCCGCCACTGGGGGGCCCCCTCCCACCCCACTGCCCAGCATGGAGGCCCCGGGGACCCCCCGCAGGATGGCCGGCTTCCTGAGCGAGTACCACGGCCAGCCGCTGCCCCCCTTCCTGCAGCAGGCCTCCACCCGCCGCCACAGCGCCAACACCGAGTATGGGACAGGCATCATCTACCCGCACCAGGCCCCTGGTAACAGCGTGCGGCGTGCCAGCGACCCTGTCCGCTCCGCCGGGGAGGCCCAGTCCCTGCCCAAGGTGCAGCGCTTCAACAGCCTGAACAACGTGGCGCTGACGGGCCGGCGCAACGCCACTGTGGCACTCCCGCACTGCGGGTCCGACGCCAGCCTCTCCCGCCACATGTACTCCCCGCGGCCACCCAGCATCACCGAGAACGTCATGATGGAGGCCATGGCCATTGAGCCACAGGGGCCCGTCGGTGGCGGGGAGGGCCAGGCCGATGGCACCATGGCGCCCCCTCCTGACCACATTGGGTATGGCGGCTACCACCCCCATTCCCATCCCCACCACCAGCTGTCCCCAGGCCACGATTCCCTGGGGCACCCCGAGCAGGCCTACGTGGGGCAGGGGCACCTGCAGGGCCCAGGCAGGGACATGGGGGCGGCAGAGGCCCTCCAGGCCGAGGGGATGTCCGGCAGCCTCCTGCAGCAGGCCGAGTACAGCATGAGCACCTGCCACCTCAGCCCCTCCGGCCCACACTACCCCAGCCTGGGACAGGGTCAGGGGGGCGAGGCCATGTCCGGGCCCTGGGGCGAGAACTCCATGCAGAACCCCCATGGGCAGCACGAGGGGATGCAGTACCAGGGTCAGGGCCTCCCGCTGCCCCGACCGCATGTGGGCCAGCAGGGCCTTTTCCCCCGGAACCCCAGCACCGGCCAGAAACTGGCCATCAAACCGGAGCAGCAGTACCACCCATCGCTGGGAGCCCCCAGCCAGTGCCAGAACATGAAGCAGCAACAGCTCCAGTCGGCGCCCATTTCCCCACCGGGTTACGCCCAACAGCAGGCTGGCCCGGGGATGCTGAGATCGGCCAACCCCAGCTGTGACTTCCAGGGCCAGATGGACCCCCAGCCACCCCAGCCCCAGCAGCAGGGCTCCTTCCCCAGCCCCGGGGGCCTGAGCTTGGGCTGCGCCGGCTCCCCACTGGCTGACAGCCGCAGGTCCCAGACGCCCATGATGCAGGTGAAGGAGATGATGGTGCGGAACTACGTTCAATCCCAGCAGGCTCTGCTGTGGGAGCAGCAGCAGGAGCCCAGGGGCCAGCAGGATGCCGGGGTTTCTGGAAAGGCCGATGGGATGGAGATTGGCAGACAGGCCTCCATGATGCAGCAGCACAGCCCCCAGCAGAACTTCTACAACAGTGCCGGCTACCAGGGCTACCCCGGCCAGACCATAATGAGCCCGTCGCCACACAACGGGGGTGCAGCCCAAAGACCAGATGATGGGTCTGCAGGGCTCCTGCTACAGCATGGACATGGTGGCCCCCCGCCCCCCCCAGGGACGGAAACCACTGAGCCGTCAGAACAGCCTGTCCCAGCAGCAGCAGCAGCAGCAGCAGGGTGGGGGGTTCCTGTCTAGCCCCCCCCACCTGAGCCCCAGCCACTCCGCCGCCAGCCCCCGCCGGGGGGTCCGTCTGCCCCCGCAGCCCCACCCAGACGCCATGAACGCCATGTACTACTCCGGCCAGATCCACATGCACCCCGACATGGGCAAGCAGCTGCCGCACCAAGACCTGCAGAGCGCTCCCTGCCTCAACCACATGGGGGCGATGGAGAGCAAGGCAGCCTCGCTGGCATACCCAGATTCGGCCCCCATGTCCAACACGCTGGACAACCTGGACCTGGAGAACACGCAGATCGACTTCGCCGCCATCGTCGATGACCCCGACCCGTCATCCTTCAGCCCCCTCCACGGGGGCCAGCACCCCTCCTCCTCCCAGACCTCGTCCCGCCTCACCACCCCACAGACCTCCCTCTCTCTGCCCTCCGGCCTCTCCAACATGGCCGTCGGCGACATGACATCCATGCTCTCTTCCCTGGCTGGGGAGAACAAGTATCTCAACACGCTGTCTTAGAGGACGTCTTCCTTACAACCCTTAATGAGCTAAACCCTCCACTGCACCCCTCCAGCACAGACCCAGCCAGGACAGACACATGACGAAAGCCCACTGCCTTCAGATCAAACCAAAGGTGCCTGACAAACACTCCCGCACTGTTGCCTGGAGCGTCCACGGCTGTCGCTCTTCACTGCATCAGTGCCGTTCAAGAAGCAGCGCCATTCTCCTGCTTCGGCGTCCAGAATATTTCCTTAGGGAAGCGCCCAAAAGCGTGGACACACACGCGCCATAGCGACGGTGGTACTGAAAGTTTACATTTGATGTAAATAAGTTAAACGCTTACATATGCTGTGTATATGATGATACTGACTGAGAAGAGAGTAACTACTTCCTGAGTTACAAGTACTGTACCTTAAAGGGCTATTGGACCTGGAAGCAGCTTGCAGCCCTAAAGGAGAACCACAAAGACCCAGAGCCCTCTCAGACAGGCAAGAGACAAGCTGTGTACCAAGAAGTTTGCCTGAAAAGACACAGGGATATGTTTTTAACCTGTATACATGGATCAGAGGCCTTAAACCGTATAGGTACATACAATTTAACAACATTATGTGTTTTTTTAGAAGGTACGTCAGTCTTACAAACATTTGAAATCCCGTGCTCTGAGCAGAGGGTGTGTACTGCCACAATGGAGAACATGTATCCCCTCTTATTAGTTTTGTATATCCGTTAAGCTGTTTGGTCTGGACTGTATTCAGATCGATCCAGAGAAAATAAAGTGCCTTTCCCTTCAAAGGCAGCTGTTTGCGCAGATCACCTCCGGAACAATCTATGAGACATATAACCAGATGCTACCGGAAAAGGGCTGCAGCAGAAGAGAGAGCGTTCTGCAGGTCAACCTTACAGATCAAACCTCGGCCTGTTTCCTGTGCTCTCCTTAAACGATGACAGTATTGACAAATCTTAAGCAAGTTTTTCTCAGTGAAAATACTGCAGCCTGCAGTGAAAAAGGGGGTTTGTATGAACACTGAAATAGTATTAAAACTCTTCTTTATTTGAATCTAGAAGGTGATTGAATATACTGTTATGCAGGTGCTATTCATTCTCTAGCTGTAACACCTTTAGAAAGACAGTAACTTGTGGAGGAAATGGATTCCAGAGACTCCTCAGACATTGGTATCAGCGTTTAGGAATAACGGAGGTAATGGGACAAGGCTATAGCTGTGGAGGAGAGAGGTGGGAATTTGGATAAAACAAACAGGCCCCATGGAACATACCCTGCCAGTCCCATTAAGTAGTTCACTTCTGACTTTCGCGCAGTCAGTTAAAAACGCATGGCAAAAAATGAAGCTCATCCCACAAAAGACGATGTCTCCAGATCCTTACTGACAGCAGCAGGCCCGTAACCTTGCTTTGCGAGGTCAGGTTTGCTCGTATTTTTATTTTTTATCTGAACTTTGAAGACCTGGTCTGATTTCACTCGGGCAGTCTCCTGTGCTTGGCCAACCAAAGATGATTTGAATTGACACTAAAATTTTACGAAACAGAGAAAAGAACAAAACGACGCACCATGAAAAGTACATTTGCGAAACAACTGCAGTTAATTGATGTGCAAATGGTTTGACTGTCCTGTTGCATAGAATGTAATAACGGTATATGGTCATTTTTCCTTTTTGATATAACCATAACCTTTGTGGATTTTTTTTATTTGTGTGTTTTGATATCTTTCACAGTTCAATCAAAGTTTTTGCTGGCAAAAGAGCAGTAAATATAGCGACAAAAGCAATAATAGTAGCATTTACTACATCTATACAAGAAAGCCAAGTGATATATTTTTGTGTACTGTTTCCTGTTTTATATAAATGTATTATATTTTACCAGTTTATAAATAAACACGTTCAGATTGTGATGGACGCAAAACATGTGTTAAGTGTTGTGTTCATTACAAGGAATTTAGTTTGTGTGTGTGTGTGTGTGTGTGTGTGTGTTTCGTGTTTCCGTGCATGTGCTGGATTTTATATATATATATATAGAGAGAGAGAGTCAGCAAGCTGTGATCAAAGTATACACACATACACACACACACGCATATATATACATATATGGTTTGATCACAGCTTGCTAACTCTGTGTATCAAGGTAGCTAAGTATGTTTACACCAGATTTCTCATCAATACTGAGCTCTTAGCTCTTTGAGCTTTGCATGATTAATAGAAACACTTAAAATATTAAACAAAGTCACAAAAAAATAAGCCAGAGATTTTGCACCACTGGAAAGGAGAGGTGTTGTTTGCAAAGGCAACACAGAAGGAGAACTCAAAATTTTTCTGGTGAGATCATGTATACTGCTGATCTGATTCAGGGTTAAAGAGACGGAGCTAATCTGTCAACAAAATGAGCAGACTATGTCAAGAATTGGCAATAAAATTATGATTCCAACCAATAAAAACTCCAAAATCTTTAAATGTTTGGTAATTGCTATATTATTGACTAAAGCCCATGTTTGGTTATTAGCTATTGGGATTTTAGTGATGAAATACACAGGAGATTTGACTGGCATCTACACCCTATTGGCTGAAATCCTTACTGGCTGTATATTTGAAATGTTACGTTTAAAAGAGTACATTTGAGATATGAGGATGTGACATTCTATCCAAATGATATGTTTAAACTAGCCCAGGTAATTAAAACATTGGAAAATAATGTCATCTAAAACAATGGAAAATTAGTTGGTTTTACCTCAGAAAATGAGCAGGGTGAAATCAGTGTTATTTGGGTGAGTAACAGGACCTACTTCCCAATACCCACAAAGCTCTACTTAAATAATGGGTGTCAGAAATACAGTAACTGCAGAAGTAAATAAAAGTATATGTCAATAATATTGCAAGCTATTTATAGTTATAATTACAGTAAATATTTTTTGTCAGGACTTTTCTTGTAAGTTTTCCAGGTCATTTTATGAGCAATGGTATAGCAATAAACGAGTAAGCACCAACACTAACAATCAAATCAACTTTTAACAACTAAGTTAAAAGCAAGTTTATAAAAATGCATTTGTCAAAAAAGACCACTTTTCTGTTCTCTCTCAAAAATGACTGTTCCATGGCATAGAAGCATTACCCAACAATACATAATCTCCTTTGGTCAGTATTTATACATTTACATGATGTGTATTACGAACACACCACGCTCCAGTTACAGGAGAAAGCGATAGGCTCATTTGGCTGCGTTATATTCATTGACATTACTTCTTTCGGCCACTAGAGGGAGACTGTGACTCATTTCATTAAAGCGCGACAAGTCTTCATTAATCAGTGTGCCCGTTCCTTTTTTTCCTCAAACCGGATTGGAGGGTTCACTCATTGTTGAGTCAATAAATGTTCTCTGATATGATGTAATATCTCTGGGGTACGCTAAGAACCAAGGAGCTCTATTTCTGCACTCCCCCTCACTCTCTCTCTCTCTCTCTCAGACAATGAAAGAGGGACAGACTGATTCATGACAGCAGGTCAATCAGCCTCCCCTCTCCCACCCTCCCTCTCTCTTCCTGTCCCATTCCCTGTTCCCCTAAGTGACCTCTGCTTGCACCGAGGGCATACCACCATTCCGCATTATTTAATTCTTTCACATCCAGTCGCTGCACGTCGGGAACAGAATGCATTCTGAATGAGCCCACACATTCCACACAGGAAAGTTAAACCTCCATCCCCATTCTATATTCCTCACAGTCTATAAAGAAGATAACAAGTCCCTCCACTTGACAGCAAACAAACAATACGCAGTGTATCTTACTGGGTTGGAACTGATTTATCAGAACATTGCTAATAATTATTTCTCTTGGGTAAGTCCTTAGCTATGGAGTACATCTGATAGGAAAATCACTGACTCATCCAGAAAAAAATATTTAAAAAATGGATGAAAAAAGCTCACTACTCATTCCCCTCTCTGTTCCATTTATATTTCTTTGGCTACACTGTGGGTCAGTGTTGCACCGCTGTGATTGACAGCAGCGTTTTACCACTTGTCCGTGCTGTTCACTGTGGCCCAGTTCTGTTAACATGCAATTTTTGGAGACGCGTTAATCACTCCCTTCGTCTTATGTGCTGTCACTGACAGCAGTGTGGGCCACTCCCTTGTGCCTCAGACTGCTCTCTCATCACTGAGCAAGACAGAACTCTATCAGGCCAGTGCTTAGCACGCTGGCCGGAGCCAACAGGATGTCAATTAAACACGGCTTGTGAGGCCCGCGACTGGTGCAAACTGGTGTTGTTGATCAGCATCGCTATTAACTGTCGCAAGACAAACTCTCTAACCAACCAGCTTCTTTCAGAGACATTCATCTGACCCTCTGAGCTTGTGGGGGGGGGGGTGGTGGGGGGGTAAGAGAAAGAGAGGGAGAGATGGGCTTTTTTTTGGGGCAGGAGTGAATAAGCCTTTTTCACAATGAGATGGAAATTACAATAATGCTAAAAAATAATGCTAATGATGAGGAGGTAAAGACAGTCAGCGCACAGGCAGAGCCCCTTAGCAGCTACACGGTTTGAGCCACCTCCGCCGAGCATTAGAATACAAATGGAAATGCCAAAATAAGAACTAAGGTTTTCAAATGCAAAAAAGCGAGGGAGCATAATGACTTTTCCTTTTCTTTACTTGCCATTCAAGTGAAAGCTTTTTCTTTCCCTTTGTCATAACGGTTGGCATATTATTAACTCTTCCTTAATATGCAGTTAAAGGGGTCTCCTCCCCAGGATCCCTGCTTTGAACCCCAACCACAGACAGGGACAAAGTCCCAGTGGGACACTGCCCCTGCACCCCCCGATGAGACACACGCTGTGTGTGTGTGTGTGTGTGTGTGTGTGAGAGAGAGAGTATATGTGTGTGCGCGCATGTGCACAGGAGCAAGCATTAACACACTCAAATAACTCACACCTGTTTTTTTTTTTTTTTGTAGCGGTACATACACATAAACAAAAACACATACATTGAACAAGTCTTGTCTTATCAGCGAAGTGATAACGCATTTCTTTTTGATGGAAAACCACCACAGAATCAAAACATAAATAAAAACTGATTTGTATCCCAATTGATTAAACATGAATCGCTGTTTGATCTAATCATTACCATTTAAAGGTTCTTAAAAATCTTCTGAACATTAATTCAAAGCTTGCAATACATATCGCTATAAATACACACCTGAAACAAACAAATATTGACTAATTTAT
The DNA here is from genome assembly GCA_022829145.1 of Albula goreensis. NCBI lineage: Eukaryota > Metazoa > Chordata > Actinopteri > Albuliformes > Albulidae > Albula > Albula goreensis. Next base: position 39,636,577 of record CM040745.1, read on the forward strand.
CTGATTAGTCTGTATGTTTTACATTGAATTTAATGAGACCAAAAATCAAACACAGTGTTAGTGATAAAAATAGAATTTCAGGGAACAAAGCAACCCAAATTGCTGACACTTATTTGATTTCTTTGTTTAAAAAAGTAATGTAACACCCAATCCCCTGTGTGAAAAAGCAGCCACCCCCTTGCAACGGAGTTACGTCACCTTTAGCAGCCATGACTACAACCAAATTTTTCTTGTAGTTATTGATTAGTCTCCCACAGTATTGTGGAGGAATTTTGGCCCGCTCCTCCATGCAGAACTGCTTCAGCTCAGGAACAAATGTGGTTTTAAGAGCTTGAACTGCTCCTTTCAGGTCTTGCCACAACATCCCAGTGGGATATAAGTCTGGACTCTGACTAGGCCATTCCAAAACTTCACGTTTCTCGTTGTTCGACCATACTGATATAGACTTCCTTGTACGTCCCGGTTCATTGTGTCGCTGCACAACCCAGCTATGCTTCAGCTTCTGCTTATGGATGGATGCTCTGAAACCGTCCTGTAGAATTCTCTGATATAGAGATGAATAAACGGCTGCTTCGCTGATGTCAAGTCATTCAGGTCCTGGCGCTGCCAGAGATTTTTAACTGTAGTTTTGTTTTGTTCTACACATAATAAGGTCCCTGTTGCTCAATAAAGTCCCAGTTCTGACTCATCTGTCCGTGCAACGTGGTTCCAGACCTCCTGCTGCTCCCCCAGGTGAATTTCGGCCATGTTCATGTTCTTCTTCAGAAGCAGTGGCTTCTTACCACGATGTGAAAAATCCCATTTCTGTCCAGGGTCTTTCTGATGGTGGAACATGACCGTTGACTTTAGCTGAGCCAGAGGAGGCCTTGCTGATCCTTGGAAATCGCTCTAGAGTTCTTTGGGACTTCCCGGACGATTTTAGCTCTTGCTCTCTAAGATAGGTCTGGCAGGATGGACAGTCCTGAAAAGATTCAGTACTTAAACTTGAAGCCCCAAACTTGAACCCCAGAGCATAACAAACCACTTTGTAACCATTTCCAGATTGACAAATATTTTTTGTATACTACAACGGTGACCCAAAAAATGTTTCTTTATTTACCAATGTAGCCTAACAGCAGACCGTATTTATCCCTTTAATAGGGTTGAGTTAACTGGGGGAGGGGAAGTAAAATGACTTTTTCACTCCTGAGGACTGCATGTTTGATCTACTTGCACACCACAAGCAAATAGAATAAGCATCAATGATGCCATTAGTGTCATTTTTCTCCCATGACTCCCTCTGCTAATACAGCAGCAACAGTTAGCAAACTCAAAGTGATCATTTTGAAAAAATCTGACAGGGCAAATACATTTTCATTGTACTGCATTTGGCATATAGACATACTTATGAGACATGGGCATGCGCACACCCACACACACGCATGCACAAACACACAATAAAATTCTTGGGGTTAATTTAACTCTAGTAACGGTTTTATAATCCAATATAATCATATTGTTGATCAGAGTATCATGGACTTAATCAGAGTTGATTTAACACTCAAATTAAAAATGACATTATTAAATTACTGTGAGCACACACAAACACATAGACAAAAAAGCATACACACATAAAAGCAGGCACAGACACACACACACTCGCCACCCCACTCCCTGCTAGTTTATTGCACCATACTTGCCTGCCACTGAGTGACCTGGTCAGTGACCTCTCTGTTCCTCCCTTTCTTGCTCCTTACGCACCTGGTTTTCTTCATCTTGAACAAAGAGCAAACTCAGGGCCTCTCAGAGTTTTATATGAGAATGCCGAGAAGCCTGCCATGTTTTATTCATGTCTTTATTATTATAAGTATTAGTATTGTCATTGTCATTATTGGTCGTGGTGTGAACAGCAGCAAATTCGTAGCACCTCTGTTTAGCAATAAAGCTAGCGGTAGAGCTACTATATACGTTTATGCTCTAACATATACGTTTATAAAATGGCCATGAAGAGGATGGAGGGTGTGCAGATCATCGAGAACAGGGGTCTCCAGTCTTGTCCTTAGTAGTTCCAGTATGGATGCAAGCTTTTAGTTCTAGCCCAGCATCAGCTAATCAAGGTCGTGATTGGTAACGTGATGATTGGTTTAGTTAAATCAATTGTCTTGTTTTAACTGAAGCCTACACCCGAGCCAGCCGTTCTCTGATGCGGTTGGTTCCTCAATCGAGCCAGTTTCTTGAAAACATTGAGAAATACCAATAAATAGAAGCACTAGCTTGATAGAAATCATGAATAAAGATGACTAATCTACATTATGCTGAGTCATCCAGACAAAAGAATTTAAATAAAGATTAAATCAAATACATTTGTTGTTGGTTTTAAAGCGGTATCTCCCAACTTTCTCGAACTCTAGTAGACCCAATTTTTTAAATGATCAAGATGGAGAACATTGTAATGGGACAATGTATGACTCACGAGAAAAACCATAGTCTACCTACTTGGGAATGTAATAGGAATTCAAAAGAACCACAAATTTCATTGCAATTACACACGAATCGCACTCACCTCTTTTTATACCAGTATAAATGCCGGCTTGTGTGTAAACCCACAAAGAAATAAACAACAAAGCTCTGATTGCAAATTACTACCAACTACACACCGCCCTCCCATTCGGTCTTTCCTAAAATCAAACTCTCTTCTCAAAGTACAATGTTTATGGTGTCAATTAGCGCCGCATTGGATAGCTACACAGCGCAGCATTACGGGGTTTTTCCTAAAACAATGAGTAACTTTAGCCATTGTGTTTGAAAAGTGAAATAGAGGAATCATGTCTTCAAGCTCGCATGACTGCACAAATAGTCAACAGGCCTGGACTGACGCGCAAATTACTGGCCTCTCAATTTGAAACTAACTGAACTGGCAACTCCAATCGTAGCCAAAATAGACCTTCTGATAAAATGCGCAAATTTATTGGAGATTGCATATTTTCTTATTCACCAATTAGGATGCACATATTGTAAAAACTTAAATAAACCATAAATCAAAGATTGTTAATGACTGTTTGATTGTATCCAGTCTGTCTATGCATGTGCGCATATTATTATTATTATTATTATTATTATTATTATTATTATTATTATTATTATCTGTGGCTGTGTGTAGTGGTATCTAGTTTACTTTAGCTGGGTTTAGATGCGCTCCTAAAATACCTCATTCTGACTTTTTGCATTATCCTGGAAAGAGAGCGAGGAGTGTGTCCGAATGCCATGGCAGGGGTCCTGTAATGGTGTGTTAGTGTTTTTGCGGATGTTTTTTTGAGTTGTAAAACAGATTACCATCCAGTCACTCACACAAAAGACAGTCAATGCAGCACTTCCTACAGCGATTGAGCAGAGAATGGTTCGCGGCACAGGGGGTAATGTTGGGTTTTTAAGTGCAGGTGTGATTCGTACCCACAAGTACCAGTGAGTCTCTCTTGTGTTCTCAAAAACGTGCCCCTACATCTACTTTTGTATTCATCGATGCTTTTTTTATTTTTTGAATTTACTTCTGCTGTATGTTCGCGAGTGACTTTCACAAAAAAGTTTCAGGGAGGAGTTGGAAATGCATCTAAATACCACATTTAAACCAGATCAAACGACAGATAAAAGCCCAATGCGATTTTTGCAAACACCACGCCGTTATTCACCTAACTTGAATAAAGTCCATCATACTACAAACTAAAAAGTCACTTATCCTTTCTGTGTACAGTAATATACGAATGCAATGCTACAATGCAATTTATTAACAGTTAATTATTATTAACGTATTACTTTATATTAGTTTGACATCATAGGTAAAATCATTTGTTCCTCGTAATGCACATATCAGTTTTTGGAATAGAATGAGACAAAAGACACTATAAAAGATAACTGGAAAGGGGTTTCGTCTGAATTGAAGGCAACTTTGATTGAATAAAAAATCATTTTTAAAACGAAAAGTTTATAAGATCCATAATGAAGTTTGACTGACAAAAGCAGGGGCAGCTCGATCACTGTCTTGAGCGTCAGAGGGACAGTACTCGCCCTCAGATGGCCTGGGATAACGGACAAGGTCTGCCTCTGATGACATCACTCCTCCTCGCGCTCGGCGACGCAGGGTTTTCGGCAGGGCTCGCGCAGACACCCGCTGTGGGCGAAGGCGATGTGGAGCACCCTCGTAGCATCTCCTCTAACGCACACGGCCGAACGCATTTTTCCCGGACAGTTACCAGCACGGACAGGATGGCAGAGGAGAGCCGGGGAAAGCGGAGAAAACAAGCCAACCCGCGGAGAAACCAAGGTAAGGTGTTGCTCCGCTTCTCACTATGTTTTAACAGTTATAAGAGTCGTATAAAGTGATTTAATGACATGACGGGACCATTTATATGTCAAAAAAGAAATGTATCCGTCGATATGTTAAGCGTGTCTTGAAGTTTTATCACCAGCACGTGCCCATACACTTTAAGGTCTGTTATCGAAATATCGTACAGGAAGCCCCCGTGTCTGAACTTCATGAAGTACGTCCATGTGCGATTGTTTATTTATGACAGGGATTCTAAATCACCTCCTGAAATTCTTTCCTCAAATCTATTCATGAAAATAATATTATTAAGAACTGATCACTTTAAAGTTCAAATATTTTTTTTCTGTCAATTCGTAGTGAAGCTTACTGGAAGTTTAATTTAGCTGATGCAGTTGGACAGGCTGATGGTTTTTTAGGTTGCACTTTTACTGTCATGCACGATTGACTTTCTGATAATGAAGTCTAGCGTTTCCATGCGCCACTAGCAACTTTCCGCATGCTCAAATTTAACATTTTCAATGAGAATATGCGACCGCCTTACACTTAATAAAGGGCCACGTAAAAACAGAACAAAGCGTGGGTTACTTCAATCGCATGCCCTCCTACCATAACTTAAAATGGCAATTCGTTTAGAAGTGCGTGATGGGAGATGCGAAAAACAACATTTCATGTTTATTAATAATATTTTTATTGTTATAACATCATTCGTACAATACAGTCAGTAATAGACCTGCAGTAGAGTCCCTCACATTTTTAGCCAATACGATACAACTTTTAGTTTTACATATTGATATTTGTAATCCTATTTTCCATGAAATTCTCTGGACTCTGGATGTCTCTCTCCAAGGTGGGAATCATGTAATGCATGTTTTAATTCCCACTGACAATTCCCAGTGCTTCCCGAAGGGTTAAAATAATTCTGAGAAATGAGCATTCATACTTAAGACTTTTTAAATGACATGTAGCTATCACAGTTCCAGTCGAGATATGTCATCAAATTGCTGCCTTCTCCTGTTTGGAAACTGAATTAACTACATTTTCTTATTTTAGATGAATTCTTTCAGTGAATTTATTTTATTTGTTTGTGTGTTTTGTTTCGAGTTGCGTTTTTTGTTACGAGTAGTGTCTTTTGAGTATAATAGTCAAACGATTGTTTTACATATTTATATGGTATTTACAAATGTTTACCACATAAGAACGAACTAATAAAACGAGCTTTAAGGTATACAGAAATTGTTTCAGTAAGTGCTGTTGAGACAGCAAGTGAATAATACTGAAAAATTAAGAACTTACATTGTAAACTCAACTGGCCGCTATTGTAAACGGGCTTTGCTGTGAAATTAAACATATTTAACGGTCCGTGTTTCTTCTGTCTTAACCCAGAAGTAGTACATTAAAGAAGTGAGCGCGAGCCCTCACACCCTAAGCGCCTATGAAATGTGTGAAATCCGCTAATGTCGAGGACACTCCTGGTTCAGCGCATAAACTGCATATCACAAAACAATGTTTATTTTCAGCATGGCAATGTGTCCCTCGACAGCAACATATGATATGAGCAACCAAAACCTAGTTTCTTACAAACATGCAACTGTAACTCACAAACCGCGAAGGCCTACGATTTTCATGTTCTGTGAACATGCATTGGCATAATCCAAAGCGGGATACAAGCCATGAGAACATTTACATGGCCTAAATGTTTTAAGTAAAATGGTTCCTCAGCCCCAGGGTGGCTGAGTGACCACGACCAGCTCTAATCAGTAGGCAATCAGCTTTGTACCCTCAGGCACTTCTTCGGGTTTTCTTGCGGTGGAAAAATAAAACTATTGACTGTCACTTTCTTTTTCCGTCTCTACCCATGTGTGCTGTTGTGCACACGCTGTCTGGAGACGAACCCTCTCACTAGTGCACTATACCCTGGACTTGTAATGCATTTCTCTTTCCTCCAATGTGCATTCTGTTTTAACAATATAATTTATGCTCAAAACATTCAGCAAACCGTTTGTAATTGAAAATGTATTGGTGACACCAATACAATGACACACAAGGGTATCTATTAACTATATTAAAAATGAAGCTTCAGGGAAGAAAATGCTAACGCTTTTGTTGTTGGTAAATGATTTGTTGTTTAGCTTGTATAAATAGCAGAGTGACAAACCAATTAGACAATGCAATAGGGAGAGCCCATGGAGTTTATAGAGGGCATTAGTACTGTAAGACCTGCTGTTAGTTAGTGTGTTTTATCACTGTTAATAGACCATTTGATGAGCACAGCAAAGAACAGAGAAATGGGTGCAGCTTGAAGCAATGGTGGGAACCCACATGTATTCACACGCACAAGCACATATAAACACGTGCAAGAACCGTATGGGATGTAACATATGGCAAAACGGCTTTAAATGTAACTGCCAGCACTTGCATACAACCAAAAGCATACAACTGAAACTGCGGTGAAATGTTAAAACAATTAGAAGAAATAAAATCATGGGCATGTACTGTATTTTAACCCCAAGGCTTGTAGCTGTGCACAGCAAGATTAGCCACGTGCTATTATAAGCATTGTACAGGCAGTGGGTTTGTGGGTTGAAGTGTTTCCTCATTTTATGTCCAGCTTAGCATGGGGCCTTGACTGGCTCACCAGAGTGAAAGCGCCACACATAGGACGACCCCTCCCTGTCACCCCACTCTGTGTCACACTGGCCCTAGGTCTGAGTTAAGCCAAATATGCTGAATGGCACTGAGCAACCAGTGAAGTTCCTCTATTCGCCGGAAAGCCATTCGTAGTGCAACACGATGCCAGCCACTAGAACATGATGGAAGATGCATGGCACCTTGAAACATATAACTTTTGCGGTCATGTTTTTATTCACACTTCGTTTCCCCAATTTTGAATGTGTGGTCATGTTTGCTGGCCCATTTCATCACTGTGACACCCTCTCTCAGTTTGGGAGGGTGCAAACATACTGTTGTCTGAGGTATATGCAGCCCACCGTTGTGTTTTTCCTTTGTCCACCAGTTGAGGTGGTTTGTCGTTGCATCGAAGGAGTATGCTTCACATGCAGGTGGGGCCTAGCAAACTGAAAAAGCGTCATTAACCCAGAGAAATGTGATGGCGATGTTGTTGCAATGACGGGGTCAACCTGAGACTCCCAGCTCCCTGGGCGTCACTATGGCTGACTATGGGATGTACCACACTGCGGCAAGCTACAGTTGGCACTGGCTCAGCCGAGATTAGATAACTCACCACAGGACATCTTACTATGCCAAAAAACAGTTTTTTAGAATGACATTTCACTTGATAACCCCATGCTTTTAATGACTAATGAATAAATGTAGGCCTCAAAAAAAGCTTAAACGCATCGTCGGTTGTTTTCTGAAATATAATCGCTGTTTAATCTGAGATTTATATTTTACATAAAAATTTGAATGAATTTGAAAGCAGTTTTATATATTCTTGTGTAATAAAAAGTTAGTAGGATTTTTGCAAATCAAGCCAAGACATACCAAGGACAGATCAGTGTAATGACCTAGGGAGCATATGACTGCCTTATAAAACAACTGCTGCAAGCATCTGCAAAAAGTTAAACAAAGTAATTGTAAAAATGCCTAATGTGTATTGAGTGAATATTAAATTACCTTCCGTGGGATCTTAAAATGCTGTGCATGTAACACCCAGCATATTACACTGGGTCTTACGAATCACAAACGAAATAATAAACAAACCAGGAAAGCTAACACATCTATTCTTTTTTTTCTCTGATGTTTGAACTCATATGCAATGCAGATGGAACTGGCTTTAGAGAGAACACCCATCAAAGTTCAGAACGATCCATGGCCATGTCCACAGTCCAACATGAGTTCTTTAATAGGTATGTGCATGATGTCTCAGGAAAAGTGTACTGCAGTTAAGCGAGTTCAACGCTGCGCAGAAAAATGCCTAGTGTTCATTTAACACTAACAGTGTACATATGAGACCAGTTGTTCTCATATGTACACTGTGAGTGTTAAATTAGCACTGGACACTTTGCTGTGTGGATAAGAGCGGTGGGTCGGTCACGCAATGGCGGGGGTTTATGCCGAACTTTGGCGGGTTTTGTTTCCGCCAGAGGTTCGTGAGCAGCCCATGCTTACTGAGGGGAGGGAGAAAGTGCTAGATCACGGACAGCATTGCGTGTCGGGAGTGTGGGCGCACATGAAACGAAATGAGTTTGGCACGTAGAGACAAAAGCCAGAAAAAAAGATTAGAACTTCCATCCTGAAATAAAAAAAAGTTAACCATCCTTTCTTTTTCTCCCTAACACAACGTTGATTAATAGTGAGTCTGTGTCTCGAATAAAATACTGGATGTTCACAGATCTTGAGTGAAGTGGAGAAGTTATTGCTTTTCGTTGCTGGCAGATTGCAGGCAGAGAATCAATTTGTGACATATGAGGAAACAGGGAGGGGGAGGGGGGGGCCTGTGGGGGAACAAATGGTGACTAGGAGGGGTGCAAAGAATAATCTAAAAATTACTCATTACTGCATTGTGGAAGAAGAAGCCGGTCGCCAGACCTCTGAAGTCCACTGTAATCTCTCTAAGGTTATTGTTCTAAAACTGAAGTGAATTCACACACTCAGACACACCACAGGCAAACATGTAGGTATGTCACTTGAGGACAAGTGATTGTGAATCACTTATGCTACTAGTTCTCAGGACTAGGGAAAAGTAAGAGCAGGAAGTGATGAGTAATGTGTAAAAGTTACAATAACATTGATGTATAATTGGTCAAGGTCATTTGGAATCGCTGGAGTGATGAAGGCACGCAGAGTATGATTAATCTTTTGCTCCAACATGAAATGGATTTGCAGCAATTTACTGCAAGAAGTATTTTCTTGTTTTGGAATCTTCTGGTCCTGGTTTAGTTCTTTCCCTCTTTCTTTTGCTCGCTCTATCTCTCTCTCTCTTGCTCTGTTTTTGGTTCACTCTTTCTTCATGTCTCTTTTCAAGTGCCAATTTATTTAAACTTTTTCCCTTTTTCTTTTTTCTCCTTCATTGATTTCCAAACCCCAGTCTTTGTGTGCAGCTGGGGAGCAGCTGTGTGTCTGGCTGTGTGTCCCACTTTGGCACCGCGCTGTCACAGTGGGCAGAGAACGAGAGAGGAGTGCTGTCGCCGTGTGCGGAGAGGAGAGAGAGGAGCAGTGTGTCACAGCATAACAGCGGGTAGAGAGAGAAGAGAGAGTGTTAAAGTGGTACAGTGGGCTGAGAGAGGAGCAGTGTTATAGTGTCACAATGGGCAGAGATAGGAGCAGCGTTATAGTGTAACAGTGGAATGTGAGAGAAGAGGAAGTGTTACAGTGTTTCAGAGTGTGGAGAGAAATGAGCAGTGTAGCCCTATTACAGTGGGCTGAGAAAGGAGCAGTGTTACAGTGGGCTGAGAGAGGAGCAGTGTTACAGTAGGCCGAGAGAGGAGCAGTGTTACAGTGGGCTAAGAGAGGAGCAGTGTTACAGTGGGCTGAGAGAGAAGCAGTGTTACAGTGGGCAAAGAGAGGAGCAGTGTTACAGTGGGCTGAGAGAGGAGCAGTATTACAGTGGGCTGAGAGAGGAGCAGCATTACAGTGGGCTGAGAGAAGAGCAGTGTTACAGTGGGCAAAGAGAGGAGCAGTGTTACAGTGGGCTGAGAGAGGAGCAGCATTACAGTGGGCTGAGAGAGGAGCTGTGTTACAGTGGGCAAAGAGAGGAGCAGTGTTTTAGTGTTACCGCATGCAGAGAGAGGAGCAGTGTAACACTGTAGTAGTGGGTATAGAGAGAGAGGAGCAGTGTTACAGTCTGGAGAGGGAGGAGCAGTGTAACACTGTATCAGTGGGCAGAGAGAGAGAGGAGCAGTGTTACAGTCTGGAGAGAGAAGAGCAGTGTAACACTGTAGCAGTGGGCAGAGAGAGAGAGAGGAGCAGTGTTACAGTCTGGAGAGAGAGGAGCAGTGTAACACTGTAGCAGTGGGCAGAGAGAGAGAGAGGAGCAGTGTTACAGTCTGGAGAGGGAGGAGCAGTGTAACACTGTAGCAGTGGGCAGAGAGAGAGAGAGGAGCAGTGTTACAGTCTGGAGAGAGAGGAGCAGTGTAACACTGTAGCAGTGGGCAGAGAGAGAGAGAGGAGCAGTGTTACAGTCTGAGGAGGGAGGAGCAGTGTAACACTGTAGCAGTGGGCAGAGTGAGAGTTTTGGCACTATAGGTGTAAAATTGTCATGCCAGTAAAGCACATTGAATTGAACTGAAATTTGATAGACGAAGAGAGGGAGCCGCTGCAGGGCACAGAGGAGGGACAGGACTGGTGCGACGCAGCGCTCACAGAGGAGCAGTCACAGAGATCGTTATAGAGCCGTTAGACTGGGCTCAAACACCCGAGCGAAGGGAAAAACAGCAGCGAGACGCGGGGAGAAGCTGAGGCTCCACGCTTTATTAGCAGCTTTCACCACAGCGCAACATCACAGGGAGAGGGAGAAGAGAGCGGGACGGGCCACCGGACTGTGACAGTAAAACCGTTTAACTAGAGGGAGTTGATGGGAGGAGAGGAAGGAGGGAAGAACGGAGCCAAGGCATGAATGAAAAGAGCTGGGGGAAAGACCGCTGCTACAAGTCCACAATCAGCATGTGGCCGTCAGGGATACAGCTGCGGGAGTCACAGCAAACAGGCCCGAGGTTCTAGATATCAGATAGGTGTGTGTACGCACCTCGCCTCACAGACAAACCACACATGCTGTGACCTCCAAACCCCCGCAGACTGTCTCCTTCAATCACATGCGATTCTCCAAAAAAGCAATCTTACTACTTTTTATTAATCTTATTAAGGTCATATTGATGCGCACATACTCCCTTAATTCTGAGAATGAAGAATATAACTATCCATAGATTAAATTAATCTGTGAATATAACAAATTCCATGCATATTTGTAAAGATCAGTAATGCTATCATGACATTTAATTGGTGATCAATAAATGCCATCTGTATCAATTATTCAGTAAATCCGTTTTCATTGTTAAAGGAGGTGAATGGAATGGTTTGAAAGTAAGGATGGGGTGCCAGGTAATGTTTGTGTCCACACTGTTTCAAGCTTACCAGTTAAATAACTAGTTAAAAGCGAAGGGATGAGAGTAAACAACCACATGGTTATCCAAACAACAAGATACACATACATACACCTGTACACACCTCAAACACCTGAACACGCGCTCACAAACTCACACATGCATGTATGCATGCATACGTGCTTAAAGACGCACAGATGCAGAAAGGTACATTCATCTTTCTGTGTCGAGTGTCAAGTGAAATGCCTGTTTAATCAGTTTTTATGTTGTCTTAATTCAGTCTGCTATGTAATTAATTGATTTATAAGATGCCTGCTATCATGCTCTCATCTTAGAAACCCAAGTTCGAGTGTGGTCTCTTACTGGTCCCAGATGGTAGCAGAGCTCGGAGACTGAAGCTCTCACATCTGTGTGCTTATTCGCTGAGCTGGTGTCAGTATTTGCTGTCAGGGGAACCCTAAGTGGAGGGAGGTTTGTGGGAGGAGCGAGTTGATTTTGGCTTTTGTCTCGAGCGTATCGGTGTTTGCGAGAGCTTTTCTCTGATGACTTATCAGCGCTGTTTCACCAGCACCTGTGAGAGCCAGCCGAGTGCAGCTGAGCACTGACAGTATGAGGGACCTAGCAGGGCCCTTTGGTAGGGTGAGATAGCAGGCCCATGACTGCACAGAGAGATATGGTGAATGTGTGTATCATGCTTGTACGTTTTCATTGTAATGCCAGTGAAGCACATTTGAATTTGACTTATTTTCATAGTCCCATACAGAAAGAGTGCATATGCCCTGCCAATTATCTGTGGATGCTTGACATTAGTTATTTCCCTTGGAAATTCATACAAATCCACTTTATGAGTTTTTTACATTTGTTCGATAAGCTCTTGCTCAGTCCACATACCGTTCAAAATCTGATCAGATTTTGTTTTGTCTTCTCTGAACACTCCAAGATGGTTTTCTTATCTGTTCTACAACATTTCAGAACAGCACTGATTATGTCTGATTCTTCTATTCTCACACATTATAAATTTGCATATGGTAGCTCTGAAGTGGGCTCTCATTGAGGCGAGATCAGAAAAGCCGCCGGGTAGTCCTGTCAATAAAGCATTACTGAACTGGAATGTACTGAGAGAGAGAGAGAGAGAGAAAGAGGGAGGGTGAAGAGTTTAGATTGGAGAGCTCTCTCCCTCGCTTGTGCTGTACCTGTAGTTTACAGGTACCACTCCCGAGCTCATTACCTCAGCGTTAGCTAACGAGGCGGTGAGCGAGTGGGCGAGCGAGGGAGCGATAGACAGGGCATTCCAGAGGGCTGAGTGCTCCAGGTTATCTCGAGCAAGGTGCCCCAGCCAGGTGGGAGGACCAGAGACAGGCACAGGTTCCTGCAGTGTTAGCTGCTGACGAAAAAAAAATGATTCGCCAGAGGAACCGTGTTTTGACCTCTCAGGCTTATCACAGTTACAATGGCCTGCTATGAGTACACCCAGTGATCACATCTGTAACTTCTAACCAGCTCCACAAACAGCTGGACACTGCATTGCCTTTACTTTGATGTTTCCAGTCACTTAAAGTGAAATTGCATTTAGCAGGTTGCTATATATGTAACATGATATTAATAGTATTGTGAATGAGTCTGGTTGATCTTTTGACTTTGTTGAGTTTTGTGGAAACTGCTTGATGTGCAGAAGATGTCAGTCACAGGTATGATAAGAAACAGGATCTCTAAGGGTTGATTCTGTTTATCACACAGGAAATGACACTGGGTCTGACCGCTGTCATTCTTTAAGTCACTCCTTTAAGTCATGGTGTGCTGTCATGGTTTTAGCCGCTGTTGTTGCCCCTTCATGGCTCTTACACAGGGTGCGCTATCATGGTGTTAGCCGCCGTCGTTACCCCTTTAAGGCTCTTCCACAGGGTGCGCTATCATGGTGTTAGCCGCCGTCGTTACCCCTTTAAGGCTCTTCCACAGGGTGCGCTATCATGGTGTTAGCCGCCGTCGTTACCCCTTTAAGGCTCTTCCACAGGGTGCGCTATCATGGTGTTAGCATCCGCCCACCGATGACAGTATCTCTATGGGGAAATGGTCAGGAGCCACACATCGTAACGCTGACAGGCTCTGAATGAGCAGCATGAAGAGAGCTGTCCTACCCCCAGGAAATATCCGGGCTTAAGACCCCTGTCCCAGTTTGACTCAGTTGACATGTTTTCCCCTCCACTCCCAGCGTTTCAAGGCCGGGTGACTCATCACCGATTACATTTGGGGAATCCCTCGGCTTCTTTCCAGAGCTACAGTGACCCTCATCTCTGGACGGGTCTTTGTAACTCACAGACCTAAATCAAATGACTATTTGAAGCACTTTATTCATACCCTGCAGATTACACACGAGTGAATTCCTCCTCCATAATAGCATGTCATAACATAATATGTTTTACTGAAGATTCTCACAAATCTGTTGGGATAGTTTTTGAAACTGTATGTGCATCTTAAGAGTTACTGAAATACATGGTTGACTCAGGTGTGGTAACTTACTGTGTCCTGCAATGGGAAAATTAGTTCATGTGGATTATTCTGTGGATTATTTTACATAGATACATAATGTCTTTTGGTTAAACCTGGGTTTCTCTTGTTTTTGTGATAAACTGTTGGAAGTTTCTAAACCCCAGCAATTGTGGTTCAGCGCTATCAACAAATTAAATATCTCAACACACCCAGTCCTTATCCTCTCACCTTGGACTAAGTCACCCTGAGAGTTTAGAAAGATCCCTTATGGATAGATTCCTTTATTTGGAAATTCTTTTTGGGTCTTATAGCCATCAGCAAGATAATCAACACAAAATTACATTTTATTAAGTTTTAAAAGACATATAATCTACATCTAACACATCTTGCACTTGCATCAAATAAGACAGATACGCAACAGAGACAGCACTTCTGCATGGGACTCAGATGTTTGTTCAGAAGTCCTATGCTCAAGGGGAAAATGATATATGAGCCCGGATGGTACTCAACATCGGTATTTGGTTATGTCATAGCAAACTGTCAGGATTTTAAAAATACCATGTTTTGGGTTTTAAGGAGGGCTTGGCAGATGAAATCTGTGAGTCCAGGTCTTAATTAGACCACTGGCTGGACCACTTCACATCATGTATGGATCCTGCACGGGTCATAAGCCAAACAGCAGAGCCCGGTGACCAAATCTCTGTGGTTTCCCACTCTCAGTCCACAGTAACATCTCTCTGTCTCCCAATCTCACACACAGTCCTCCACCAATGTCAGTTATCCTCCCCAAGAGCAGCAGAGCTAACTAAAGCTAGTGAGCGACGAATAGTACAGCACAGCATATCAAGGTCCCCAGCTCTCATGTGTGCTTTCAGCCTTTCATCTCACAATCTTATGCTTAACTGTTGAAATTTCATCACTGCAATTCATTTTTTTTAAACATCTGGACATCAGTTATGGAAGAAATACTGAAATTTCCATGCCTTTTAATATACAGTTGTACACAGAGAATATGCCGCTGTGAGAATTAGAAAATATGTGCTCTTCAGTCTGGTGCATAATTTTGAAGTCCTGTGGGACGGGGGCTGTGATCTTTAGATCAATAAACTCCTTGCATCACTTTTGTTCTGCATGTGGATGGTGAGAGTCGCAGTTTCAATTTGGCATTAATCCCTTTAGTGTTTTATATAAAGCTGTCCATCCATATATGCAAGGTCTTTCTGTGGATAAAGGGAGCAGGTTGAGAAGATTACGGCAGAGAAGTGTTATCTTTGAAAATGCCCTGAAAATTCACAATTGATCTAATATAATTCTCCTTTCAGTCTTAGTTCGTTTTATAGTGCTCCAAGTAATGCAGTGTATAGCGTAGCATATAACAATACTATTATATGAAGCAGACACGATATGTTAGTCAGTTTAATTTAAAGATATCTGTTTACCTCACTTGCTAATTAGCACTTGCTAACATACACTGTGAAGCCTTAATGATACAAAAAGTTGTGTTGTTTTTGTTTTGTCTCATAGCAACAGTTACAACCATTGCATATTGATCATTAGTGATATGTAATATCATTACTGTACTATCTGAAATGTCTTGTAGAACAGGGAACTCCTGTTTCTGCTGTTTTTGCTGAAGAAAATGACATGCTGATTGCAGTTTTACCACAGGTGGACAAGCTAATTAGAGAGAACACAGACAAACAAAATGGCGCCTCAGTCCGAGGCCTTAGTTTTTCTCTTGCGGTCAGTTTTAGCACTACACACAGTGGTCATGACTCACTCAGTGATAACTCTTTCATTACTGGTTATCTCTTTTTTGCTTTATTGAAAGAAGTAAGTGCTACTTGATGCTACTTAGAGCAAGACACAGAGGAATGTCACTGATATCTCAAAGATGGCACTGCAGATCGTGTATAGGAAATAATTGTGCATGAGTAATATCCAGACTGGGTCTGAAACTGCTTTGTCATCATTTGAAAGATAGTCACTGGGTAGGTGTGAGAAGGAACTGAGTTCAGTCTGACCCGCGCTTGCATGGAAAAGTTGTCATACTGGAACGCGTTGTAAAGGCGGTGGCTGTGAGGATTGTGGGAGGGGGGGAGTGGGTTTACTGTAGCCCCCCCAACCTCCCCCCAACTGGGTCCCCCGGCCCGTGCTGTCACCACCCAGCCTCCCCCCACCGCGCCTCTGTCCCACTGACGCCACACGCTGCTCCCATCCCCCCCAAAACCACTTCAAACAGCCCCATCAAAGATCCGTGGCCAGCGTGCCTTCTGCTTCGACTTAATGCTTCTCTAATCCCAGTCACAGGGCCCGCTTTCCTCTTGTGATATACATCAAAGATCCTCTTAAATTCAGAGTTTGCTTTTTAAAAACCCTTTTTTTCCATTGGATTTCTTTTCTATTCTGTTTCTTTTTTCACTCTCTTTCGGTGGAGTCGGTGTTACTTATGAAATACGCACACCGGTGGGTGGGACCGTCTTCCTGCTTTGCGATTTCTCTGCATTTTAATAACATTGTGAATTCATCGATTCGGATACATATGTAATGTTATGCACACAGAAGTGTTAGACATGCATCCTCTCAAACATACACACACATTTGATAGACAAGCACACATCATTTTAGAAGTATGATTTTAATAAGTGCAAGAAGTGTGCAAAGTATGTCAGAGAGACGAGATGATTATTCATTTTTATTCAAACAGTGAATGTGTTACTTTGTTGCATCGGCTAATATGCAGTTCTCCTCCCACTTGGTTGCACAACTGCAGAAGGAGAAGGAAGTGGCTCAGTGTTAACCTTGCGTTTCCAAACACTTCAGATCGCATACCCTGAACTGTATGCACGCTGCTGGCGACTGTACAGTGTGCTGCGGAGCAGGCCTTTGCCTCGTGCTGGCTTTCGCATTCATTATCTCCCTCAGCGGTATCGTCTGTTTAAGTGCTCTGACTTTATCTGCACCTGAGTGTCGATGACTGACGCGCGTTCAGGTCTACCGGTGAATTCAAGTCCTTGTGCTACATGTGACAAATGAATTATTTTAAGACAGCTAACATGAGTAATGCTTTAGTATGGCAAAGTGACAGTGTGTATTCTGTGATGCATGTTGTGAAATTCCAGCAAAGAGCGATGGTAGAGTCTTGGTCTGATCCATAGTTTTGTATCAGGGCTCCATCAAACCAGGTTACCTTTGGGCTTGTTATTTTACCAGTCATTAATGCAGGGATTCCATATTTTTACTTGTGAAGCTTACCTACAGTTCTACCCTCAAAGTTCACTTTAATCCTTTCCTCTCTGGCCCTCTCTGACCCCAGCAGAGTGCAGATGTATGATGTCACAGTGATGTCATAGAAACATTCAGAAACTAAGATAAATTACCAAGATACATGCAAACCCCAGATATATAAAGTACTATTTCTTTATACAGAGTCATTGAGCTCAGCCGAAGTGGTGGCATTATACTGTCTTTACTCATTATTATTATATTGTGTTGTATGAATTCAGATAAGCCTCAAACACTGTCAGCATTTGCAAAGAAGACCAACTTAGCTGGTTAAACATCGCTTGTGCGCAGGCCAAAAAGAATGGATGAAAAAACAAACAAACAAATGAATATTTTTGCATTGACATAAACTCCAGAAGCTCCACTGATGTGTCTTTGCAGCCCCAAAACCACGGGGTACCTTTTACTGTAGCAGAGCGATGGACCCCCCCCCGCTGGAGCCTTTGTCCTCTCAGAGCTTCTAATGATTGATCCCAGTTTGATCAGTTGTGAAGAGACAGAGCCAGAATGCGTATGGACTGCACACTGAAACACTGAGTACCTCTAGCATGCGATCACTTGCATTTATTAAACCCAGGAATCAATCCAATAATAAAAACGGAGGGGGGGTCCAGATGGAACGAAATCAAGAACATTCTTGGCACTTCATGACCACGACTGCAGGCCACCCCTGTAAAGGACAGAAGATAACTGAGCTGTTCTGTGACAGGAGAGCGCAGTACAGGAAGAGCCCAGAAGGTGGCGCCTAGTTTGTTTGCAACAGGACTGCGAGCACGTTCAGAAGACACGGGGTTCACATGTGTTTCGGTGCTGAGGCCTACACGATAAGTGCAAGCTGATCAAGATCTCAGACAAGAGGTCAGATGGGATCACAGTAACAGAGTTTAAGAATATAGCTTTCAGGTACTGATTTCACAATGATTACGAAACAGGAGATTTTGTTAAAATATATACATTTTCCAATATTGTGGTATCATATCATAGATGCCTGACTCAGTTGCTCTTTATATCTAAAACCCAAATTGAATTTGAATTTTACTCGTTGGTAGACAAAAATAAAAAAGTGAAGAGGTGGTTTCCAATGACATTTAATTGAAAATGCTGTGTAAAGTCTGATCCCCACCAATTGACAATGACACGAAAAGGTTGCGGCTGGGGGTGGTGGTTAAAAACATTGTAGAAATGTTGCCGCAATATATTTAGTCACCCCAACCAAATAACAAAAGTACACAGCATTACAACAAAGTTATAAAACGTACCTTTTTATAGTGGCGAGTGAGACAGATGAGGAAGTTGAAGAGGGAGCTATGTGGCTGTGTAGTAGATGCTATTTGCATTGAATGAAAACAGTAAAAGTACTGAACATCTCCAGAGTTAATATGAGGGAGACAGTGTGAGTACAAAGGAGATGTACACTAAAAGTACTGTACATCTCCAGAGGTAACATGAAGGAGACAGTGTGAGTATAAAGGAGATGTACAGTAAAAGTACTGTACATCTCCAGAGGTAACATGAAGGAGACAGTGTGAGTATAAAGGAGATGTACAGTAAAAGTACTGTACATCTCCAGAGGTAACATGAAGGAGACAGTGTGAGTACACAGGTGTTCGGTAGCCTGTGCAGGCTGAGTGCCTGTTGAGAGCACAGAAAGCTGTGGTGTTCCAGGTCCTATAGGGGAATTACCTACACACACACTACTCACTGACTCACCCAGCCATCCCAGCTGTTTCCCCCAGCAGTGCCAGGAAGGCCCCTTGCCTAACAGGCACACATTTACATACACTCCCTCAGCTTACTGTAAAGCTGCTCTATGGAGCCCTGAGCACTGACAGTAAACACACCAACAGGCCTATTCACAAGACACAGCAGTGTACAGAACAGGCCCTCTACTACAGCCGCCCCAACCAACTTCCTCCAGCAGTGTATGAAGTACCATGCAGTCGTGCATCACAGTCGATAGAATGTCTCTGGCCCCCAATGAAACAAAACTGGAGCCTGACCTGGCTTTGCTCAGAGAAAACCGACCTAAATCGTCCTGACCACGCGGCCACTGAAAATCTCATTTTTCACTGAGAGGCCGCGCCTGCATCTGCGTGCTTGGATAAAAAGTCAAGCACAAATTACATCAAAATTGGTTTTGGCTTATTGCGGGTTCTTACAGTCGCACACCTCTGTGACTTTCCACATTGGCGTAAGAACCCTCATTGCGTTTCGCATAAAAGTTTTTAAAGTGACAGATTTACTGTTGGAGATACCAGGCATATTTGTTAAGCCTCAGAACTAATTTCTCAAAGCACAACAGAAAAGTCGCAAACCATGCAGAAGGAACCCAAGGCACATATTAAAAAGCAGTTAGCTTAAATAGATGTTTTATTTAGCGCTTCCTATTAAAACTTCAAAACTTTTTTTTGTGTTTCTTGAGAATGTTTTAATATTCAAGAGTGGGCATTGTGTGGTTTGAGCAAATGTACAAAATAAGGACCCACATCAGAGGGCTGGAAGACGCAGCAACATTTTCATGTGTGACAAAAAAAGGAAAAAAACATTTGGTGGAAGAAACTCCACGGGGGTATTTATAGAGCGCTGTGAGAGAATGTGGAATGACATGACGTTAATGAACTTGAGCTTGGGTTTGATTCACAGTGTGGTGAACGCGTGGGTCTGTCCGTGCCCGTTATGGCATTCCAGACCATCCTGCGTCCCGATCCGAATGTAGCCGCGCGGGTTACCGTGCGGCTACACCGTGTGCGAGAGCAGACTAGCCATTTCATCAAGATGGGTAGAGCTCTTTAACCAAAGGGGTTAGCTGTTTCACCAAGAACGGAATAGCTATTTCATGCGCATGTCTTCTAAAATAGACAAATCGGGCGACACCAGTCTTCTGATGCGACGGAATCTGATGCTAATGCTAAGGAATCTAATGACCTGTCTTCTGGATCATCCCCATATATCTATGAAATTTTGAACTGTCTCCTCTTGACTCCCCCTGTCTTAAGTGTGAGGAGCAATCATATATAAAATAAGTCAAGCAAAAAGTGTGCCCTAAGAGAGTGCCCTAGGAAGCCAGACAGACAGTAAGTGGCGGCCTAGGTGAGGCCTGTCTCTGTGATAAACAGTGATGTGGTGAATCTTTATGAAAGAACATTGCAGGAAACCACCAGAGGCAGATGGCAGCCAGGGAAATATCTCTCTCTCTCGCTCTCTGTTTCACCTTGCTCTGCTTTCCTAGCTTTCGCATCGCTCAAAGGACTTTCTTATCTCCATGAAGACAGAAAAGCCCTGCTTTTACACAACCGCACAAGAAATTCATTTTTGCAGTGTGTTCATCTCCAAAAAGCCTGGACCACTATAGCTGCTTTCCTGTAAACACAAGACTTTGGCTTTGGAAGCATGATTTGTGGGAGTGGAGTGTAACCTGTGTTGGACACAGTCAAAACGCCACAGGCTTCCAATACTGGAAAGCACATTTTAGTCACCATGTCATAGCTTCCATGTCTTTGGCCTTGTGTGTGTAGCAGCCACTCTGCACAGACCATCTCCAGCATTTTGGGTACTGGGCCACCTTCTCAGTATGGTACATAGGCTTCATTTCTCCAGCACATTTTCTAGAAGGCATATTTAGTTCCCAGTGCTTTTTTAAAAGTCATAACATCTATATTTTTCGGTGACAAAGGTTCTGATTTAGATGCATTTAGATCGACAAACATCAATAGGGCCATATATAAACAGATTTAGGTGCAGAAGGACAGTTTAGGTTTTCATAAGAAATGGAGACATGCAGGGACTTACCAGCTAATTGTAAGGGTGAGGGAATATGTATGAATATTAAGCTAATTTAAGCCTTGTGCCAAAGTAATTCCAGTCAATGTTACCTAGTCAGCTATCACAATTATTTGTGGCAGAAACTGGTTTTGACATGTTTGCAATGGCAGGCTTTGCTTCCTGTAAACGTTAGCCACAGCATTCATATATTGTCCACAACGACACTCCGTATACGTAGTGGATATTTGCTTTGCAAAACTATATGTGAGTGTTGAATGATTTGAGGAAGTTAGGCAGTCAGGTTTGTGGGTAGCTGACTATGTATCTAGTACTCTCTTTGGATTACATTATGGTTTCAATAGCCAGCTTTATTTATTGATGATACAACCCCTAATGCAAAGCAAGTTATTGTGCCTATAAATAATTAATTGATGTTGTTGTCTGCTCATTTATTAACATAACCATTATTTGAAAGTACCAAGTAATTTAATTATGTTGTGAATAGCTCCATCTCTTATAATATAGCTATATTATTGATAATATTCATAATGATTTACTACACACCCGATTGAATCACTTTCAAGATTTGATGTGATGTGTAACTAGATGTGTAACCTCCGATATTCCAATATAAAAGAGCAAAAGTCATTTGTGCAAAAAGGTTTGGAGACTGAATTTGGAGGCGTTAGTGTAAATATATGTGGCTATTAATGTAAATAATATTTATGGTACAATAATGTGGTAGTATAGAAGTCAAAGAAATGCATGAAATAAGGTGGGAATTTGGATAGGTAGCAGATTCCCCCCTCCACAACTTTTGGAATCTGATTGTACCAAACTGAAAAGGTACATATTGTACACACACACAAATGCACACGCACACACTCACACTCGCGCATGCACTGCAAGCAAGAGACATCACAGGAGGTGAGGTGGGTGAAAGGCAATGCTGGTACAGTAGGTGGCTGACTAAGGCTTCTTCACTGTGTTTCACATTGTTGCTTCCTCTCGTCATCTCTGCCTCTATCTCTGTATCGTCTCTGACACAGCAGTCTGGAGGAGTCGGTACTCGGAAAAAAACAATCTTATTTTTAAATTATGGTTATGCATACCACAGAGCAAAGTGATGTAGCTGAAGCTCTTGGCTATGTACCTTATGTATTGCAGTGGACGTATTATAGTGAGTAGCTTAGCGTGATGTTTTATCACTTTATGTTATCTTTAAGTTATCTCACCTTACTGATTCTACTGAACATTTTAAAAGTTGATAAGCAGTGGTGGGGATATCAGTCAGAATTCAGATAAACAACCTTCCCCATTAACAACCAGCAGTGTATCTCACTGATCGTTAAAGATTAATCTGGGTTTGGTAAACATTTTCTGATATTGACATTAGATTTCCCATCATTTTTTAAAATGTAAATTTAACATACCTTCACATTTAACATACCTCATTTTATACATTTGAAATATGCTGTTGAATTGGCTGTTAAAATGTGCTGTTAAATTTGCTTCAGTGTGCTGTCATAGAGTATGGATGTATAAATGTATGAATATTTGAACAGATAAATTACTTTTGAATTGAATTTCTTTTTACATAAATATGTTAAAAGAACTGGGGAATCTATAAATACACATTTTCAGTACACAACATGGGTGCTTCCAGTCCTCAAACTATGCACACAGTGTTGTAATTAATTCATCAACAGTTATAATGAAATCATGTTTTCTTATCAAAATGACACTGCTGCTTGCAAAGATAAATAATAGCTTTAACAGTATTTTAGCAGTTATTATTGTAGCTGTGTAAGCAGTTATGCTAAATCAAATTTTAAAACAACTACTTTTTAATTGAAAACTGCTTAAAATGATCAGCTTGTAATGTCAAGTTTACTATATGTTTTTGACTTTATGTTTTGACTTATATTTGACTTAGTATGTGAGTCATCATCAAAGGGGTAAAACAGTAAAACTAAAACTAATGTTGAAATATTAAGTGACCGTTTTGAATCTAAATTATTGAGAATTATCCCTTATAAAAACAGAATAGATAATCTACATATTGGGCTGTCACAGCTGGACCTCTAAACACAGCTCATGATAAACCTACAGTGTGGCAGTTAATTAT
This sequence comes from Albula goreensis, assembly GCA_022829145.1. NCBI lineage: Eukaryota > Metazoa > Chordata > Actinopteri > Albuliformes > Albulidae > Albula > Albula goreensis. The sequence continues at coordinate 39,659,597 of CM040745.1, forward strand.
GTGTAGAAACAAACACAGTTTTACAGAAAATACAATTATAAAATCACCTTGTCCCCATTATTCATACTGTATATTCATATAAACATACACACATATATCAACCATCACATACATATATAAAGTTCACCCAGGACTGCACACCGAAATGCCCACCACAACAAATTTAAGCCAGTTAAATGTGTAAATTAATATACCACCCATATTCACATGGAATTGTCCCCCAACTCCAAAACCTTTGTTCTTATAGTCTAAAAAATTTCATTTTCAAAGACAATGACAACAGAAACACTTACTGTAACTAATGGGGAATATGTGAGGTGTGTGTATGCATCGGTAGAGCGAGAAAGAGAGAGAGAACGGCCCATGTGTGAATCAGAGAGGCTCTCAGTGTAGCTCCACCACGTCCCCCTGACTCTGAGCAAGGCGCACACACGCTAACATGAAAAGGAGCGAAATGACAATGTGACACAAGGACAGGAGACAGGGAGAAAAACAAAGTCATCAATTCAGCTCCTAATTAAGTGCAGATGCTTTTCAGTGTGTTTTTGGACCCACTCTCCCTGCCCAGGATTTGAAGAACAGAGTAGCTCTGCCTCTGACTAAAGTGTCTTTACAATGCGGTGCACAATCGAACAACAGCTAAAGGCACAATCTAGCCAGTACATAGCACTGTATGCAACGATGGCACGTTGCCCTGACCAGAGAACATAAAAAAAAAAGATAACAAAAACAAAAAAAAAAATCTGTTAAATGCTAACTTTTTCAAAGGTTTGATTACTTACATGGAAAAATGAGTCATTACTACATTATGTTTTTGATATTAGTCTCTCTTTATCTCTCGCTCTCATCTTCTTTTTTCATTTTCCATCGCAGTTTCCTCATTGATAGCAAAAATGGCTCAAGAACTTCCGATCTGAGTGGTGTTCGAGTCATCAATGTTCTTCAGGGGATTGTCTTTGTGCGTGACATCAGATACTGTCTGTGCTCTTCAGCAATTACAGTTTTCTGACACACACTCAAAAAAGACTTCAATAAGATACATACGTGTTTGCTGACACTAGATATCGTCGTTGTTGTGCTTTTTAATGAGCAGTTTTTTTAACACAGAAACAAGCTTTGAAAACATACATATTGGTGCACAGTGCCGTAGTGCAAATGGAAGGACTAGTGTCAGCTGCTTAGATGAGACGAGAAAATAAGCAAGCCTCTAAGCTGTGGCTGTGAGAAGACGCAGAGGAGAGAGACGCGAGAGAAACTGCAGTCACACGGCACGGTTAGATGCAGGCTCAAGCAGTGGGCATCCACTCAAACTCAGGGGTATTAATAACTCTTTCCCACAAGAAACTATCGGAGAGGAGCAGCATTTCTGCATTGTTGTTGATTTTAATTTTTTAAGAGCAGATGTGGGACCACAGAGACTTGGTGCTTCCTGCTCTGTTGTGTGTAACATTTCTAGACAGGGTGGTGTTGCATTTATTGGGGCGAACACAAAGAAAGTGAAAAAGCAGCAGGGGCGCGAGTATGAGTGTGTGGGCAGGGCTCGGATGGGTGAGTGGCATGTGTCTCTCGCTGCAGATGTGCTGTATCACTGGCTGCTGGAGTGAGCCCAGGGAATTTCCCCCACACCTTTCTCCCCGCTCTGTCATTTTAATATCTGTGGGCGGATCTGAGGCAGGGCCAGCCTAACACACACGTTCACACAAACACGCACGCTCACACAAACACACACACACACACACACACACACACACACACACACACACACACACACACACACAACACACACACACACAGACTCACAAACACGCACAGTCACACAAACACACACAGACAGACTCATTCACAGTCATGCAAACACACACACATACACACAAACACACACACAGACTCACAAATGGGCACGCTCACATAAACACACACACACACTCACATACATGCACAAATGGTCCCACCCCACAAACTCATATGCATACACACTCACAAACTAGCATGCAAACAGTCCCACAAACACACACAGTCACTCCAAAATGCACACCCACATTCTCACTAAAATGCACTCGCCCACATTCACACAAGCATGCATAGGTTTGCTCTCACACACACGTGCAGAAGCATACAAACACACACACACATATATTCACACACACACACAGATACACACACACACACACACACACACACCACTGTGCCACTTGCATCTGCACTTTTTTATCTGTGTTAATTCCTCACTGTCCCGCTGTTTTACTGCAGTGGTTTTAACTTTGGCTGTCATAAAGACAAACAGGATGCAGCACAGCCTTAATCATCCCAAACAAAAATAAAAACTATTCTTATTAAGCTATGTGAAAGTCCCACTTGAAACCAAGAAGAGAGTTACTCTGAAATATAGTGTATTAAATTGTACAAGACAGAAACATTTAGTGATATTATTTTCAGTTGTGATTGCTTGAAGTTTATGTTGTTGGTACTATTGATATCAGTGTTTCACACACACATATGATCTGGATTATGGATTTCCCAAAACCCATTTTCCTTTTCTGTATTTTATTACTCGACACATAGAATCAATGCATTTATGCAACTGAAAGCAAAGTGAGTTTTTGTCTTGTTTTACCTTTCACAGCACATTTAAAGTTATCTGACTTGTCTCATACAGAATTTGGAGACACTATTTACTTCTGAAATGTACACCTACCTTGCCACCAAATGAAGGTAAAAGTTGCTTGTAGTGGTTAGTTTACATGACATTACACTGGGTGTTTCTGTGAACACCCAAACTGAGTTTAAGCACACCACTCATCAGTGATATAAAAGTTTGCAGTGCCATGCCAATGGGAAAAGAAAGAAAGCATTGGGCTTGAAGTGGTGCAACAGTGTTGTTCTGAATACTGTCTTTATGCTCATGACAATTTTACAGATAATTCATTTCCTACAGCACTAGGTCCTTAAATTCAGGCAGCTGGTTTAGAAAAGAACAAAACCGTGTTGAGGAATATTCATTCTGTCTGGGGAGATCCTGCTCAGATATTTTGTGGAGGTGTACGAGAACAGACAGTAATGTATTGTTTATGGTCAAGACGAAAGCATGAATTAGCTAATGGTAATTTCCAAGCTGTTTAATTTGTAATAACAATGATGGAATGTTGTTATCAAGGAAAGTACTGACAAACTACAGTCAGTCTTTGGCCAATAACATACTATGTTATTAGTTCAAATGAAAAACAATTCGTACTAGGTAATTGTATTTAAGTGTGGTATGGCTTATTGTCCACTTAAGCTCATGGGATTGTCTGTTCTTTGGGTTTTTTTTTTTGGTGCTGCGTCATTGAGGTTTAAGTGCTAAATGGAAACTGTTGTGTGAAAAACGAAAGGGTCTAACTCAATGTGAAACTAGCACAATATGTAGATTTTGTTTTCTGTAAAAAAAATATTGGTGCACATAAAACTAGCATGTGGCTAGTGAGTTTATGTACTCACTAGTCATAGTGTCTGGTTCTTAAAAAAAGCTAATTTGAAGTGAGGCTAGTAGTCTTTTTGAGGAAACTCAGTGAAGCATTCTCCTCTCACATCACTTCCTGCAGGAAGTCCTGGTGCTAATTCCACTACAGGGTTACACTTTTTTTTTTACTCTGTCAAGACTATTGGCCGAACCATTTAGCACAGTCTACCAGAAGCATTTGTCAGGGTATGTCCATTTTTGGGTCCTAACCAAAGCCCTGGAGAAAATCATGGTCAGCTCTGTTTTGCAAATTTCTTGATTGAAGCCAGGAATACCCCTGGCTTCCATTTTGGATTCTAATTTTCTACAAAAATTCCAATACCCTGGTGGAACATAATTCATGCACAGTGGAAGAGGTGCAGTAGAAACCGCCCATTTCTATCATGTATGGAAGAAAAGGACACGGTTATCTGTAACACCTTCTCCTGGCTCTTCACGTTTGGAAATGCCACATGCTGTACTGGTCTGAGAGCCCCGGCTCTTGCATTTCCAGTGTGACTTTCCCTGCTTTAAATCCCAGCTCCTCCTTTTCAGAGTGACAGGAGCTGGTTGTATCGCTGGTGTGTTTGGGTGTGTAGTGCAGCAGAGCCTTGCAGGTGGGACAGATAGCGCGAGAGTGAGATGTGAGATTGCGGCCTCTCCCTCGTGGTGACCTGGGGGTTTTCCTGGGTCTCAGTCCTCTGTTGAGCTCTCTAAGCTCAGACCAGGGCAGGCGAAGCAGGGGGGGGGGGCGGTGGGGCGGTGGGAGGGCAGGGCCCAGGGCCTGTGTGTTTTCTGATGAGATCGAGTGGGAGGTGTCTAGGCTCAGATGTGGTGGCTTCAAGTCATTGCCAGAATGTGAAATAGCGGCTTCAAATAATTTAGCTTGTGCTTTCATGTATTTTCGGGCTATCTGATTCCTTAAATATAAAAAAAAAGCCTTCCCACCAACCGCGGTACCATCGCGGACCAACTCTCAGGCACAAATCGAGCTTTTTCTCAGCAAAATCAAAGGAGGTAATTACCAAAGATATTTCCTGCTATGTTTCTCTCTCCTCCGTGTGTTTCTAGAAACCTTGCTGGGGTTGTTGTGGTAGTGGAAGTAGCCATCACTAAGTGTCTTGAGTCTACGCTTCTTGCTTAGAATGTCAAGTATTTTACTGTCACAGTCTTTTGGTTGTTGACTCTACATCAAAATAAGAGTTTTGTTTTTCATCCTATTTGAATTGCGAATTCTGTCTTGATTTTTTCAGTGTTCATTCATTGAAGGAACATTTTAAGGAGGTCACCATTTAGAAATGAGTTGAAACCACCTGGTTGATTGTGAATATTAGACTAATAAAAATATTTCTCAAAATGCAATCCTCCTTTATAAATTTGCATGAAATACAATTTGACAATGAATCCAAGATTTTATATTTGTATCCTGCTGTAGTGAGAAAGACTAAAAATATATATATATATATGTATTGCTATATGATATTATACAAGACACAGTTATTTTATATACTCATGTCTGTACAGGCACATAGCAAATGACAAATGATTTAATGTATGAATCTTGTCTTCTGAACTTGTGTTAATATAGTTGCTTTGTTTTGGTCTGTATTTCATGTTTTGCAAAATCGGCAGCTTTTGTGGATTTCCTCCTTTTTGACAGAATGATGAAATACATACGTACATATACATATATATATGTATCCGTATAGTTGGTATTTTTTGGTGGGGGTTTAGTTGGTATCTTCATTATGAGTAATTGTGACTAATCCGGGGAGGTAAACCTCCTTAAATGTTAATGGCTTTTACCTCCCCTCCCACTCAACATCAGCCTTCTACCCCAAAAAACAACAGCACACATTTTCACCTTCTGATTTACAAGATGTTTTTCACTCAGTTTTCAGTAACATGTGTCTTTAATAATGACTTTTTGAAAATACATTTGTGTGCATACAGCGCTAAATATATTTTAATTCATTTTTAGTGAACTTGCTGAACTTTATGAATTGAAAAAATGCAAATAAAAATAGGGTTGGATTTCAGTGACAAGCTTTGATCGAAGCAAGGCCATTTCTTTCTTGAGCTGTTCATTTCTGGTTTGCTGCTTATCAAATGTGATCCATTCTGTGATGTTCTCTGGTGATTCAGAATGTTTCTGCCACTCCTATGAAATGTATTTATTGTATTATAAATGTGTACTGCTTTCTGATTGCTGAGTTTACCTACGGCTCTGATGTTTATGCGCTAATATTTTAATGACAATTGTACATACTGTAAACTGAATTTTAAAGTGTTTGGTCGCTTTTTGGACCATGACATTAGAAGGTATTCGCTTTGCCATGGGCTGAACCGGTTGGTTTCTGCATCTGAAGCTACAGCAGTGGTATGGCCTGAGACCAGCTGTGTTACATTGCAGGGTGTCTGGTGAGGACATTTCAACTGATCACTTTGGCATAGGAAGTTAACTAGAATTTTACCTGCGTGTCTCATCAATATCGCCATTCCCTGACTCTTGAGTCTCTTGATATTTTTAATATTTTATATGTACTTTCGGTTTTGTAGAGCACAGACTAACATGTCTATCGAGATAGCTGAAATAAAGGATGAAAGTATATTTTTATCTTATGCTTCAAAAGATTGTGAAACATGGGGAAGTAATCAGATTGGTTTAGGTCTAGACTATTTTTCTCACTAAGAAAGCGTATCTGCTGAATTGTCAAAAGACTTCTGAAAATGAAATGAAAATGATACATAGAATATATCATATTTTGGTAAGGTAATGCAAATTGCATAAATGCTATTTTATGTTCATTTGATTATTCTTGCAGGCTGTTTGCTGACGTGTCATTCTTACTGTCAGGCTGTGTTGTAAACTTGGGGTAAGGATTAAACTATCAACCAAATCAGAATGAAATTCTAGATCTAACATATACAAGTAAGCTACTCTTTATAATTGTCCTCATTATCACAGTTGCTAAAAAGCCAGCTAAAACATATTATTATGAAAATTAGACAAATGGGTATATCAAACTAAAGAATACAGTATATGATGTAAAGAAGGGTTAAAACTAAATTCATTCAGTTTGCAAAAGACTGCAAAGATAAGAAGGTTACTGAAAATCGGATGTCTTTGAAAAGCTAAGATAAAAAATAATAAAAGTAGTAATGAGGTCAAGATTTCCCTTTAACAATTGGTTATTAACTTAAATTTCTCTTGCCTATGCATATATACCTGTGAAGTTTGATTGCATGGTTGTCATAAATATTATTTTTCACAGTTTACATTTTTTAAATAAAAGTTGAGAACCTTTTCATTTGCAGCGGCATCTTTGGCATGTTTAGGAGGGCACAGACTAGCTGGCACTTCTGCTAAAATGCATGGCCAGCCCCACTGCTTCTGTTCATTCTACAGTGTCGCACCAACACTGCACAGCCACTGTGCATTTAGTGGACACTCTTATCCAGCAGGCACATATACAGTTTGCATTTCTACAGCTGTGTATTTTTTTACTGAAACAATTCTAGCTAAGTTCTTCGGTCATGAGTACAACAGCAGTGCCCTACCTGGGAACCGAACCCACCTCCTGTGAGATGGTAGTATACTATACTATACTATACTACACTGCAACTGTCCACTGCCAGTGTACCAGCTACGCTCTATAAGCAACGGACTGAACTACTGCAAGTCTGAAGGCCTCAGTAATGAGGTCCAATGAATAGTTTCCATGACAATGAATGCTTAACTGTATTTTCAAATTCATCTTTTGCACCAAATAGGAAGTTTACATCCCAATTTACTGTTGCCTCTCTGCAATTATTTGGGCGGGGAGAAGACTGTTAAATATTACATTACAGTGACTTAGCACAAGCTCTTATCCAGAAAAACTTACAATTGCAAGTCAAATTAAGTGAGAGATTAAAGCTTTAACGTCAAAGTTCTACAGATGTGCTTCTTTATTTCTTTAGTTTTTCAAATCATTCCTGCAAAAGAAAATTCACTGGGCATAATTTCTTGGGCACGTTTTAAAGCTTAACGCATGAACTACAGGAGGCCCTGTTGAGTACCAAGGTGGGAAAAACACAATCTCTTGGAGAAATCCTTTCCTTATTGGCGACTATGACCAATTATGTACAGAACCTGGTCACATTTTACACCTGCATCCTACGTACGAACTCCACACCACACTAGACCAAGAACTGTTCCGTCAGCTGTGGCTACTACCCTGTAGCCACCACAGCTTGTAAATTGGAAGTTATAAGATGTGAAGTGTGTACATTTTACGGTAGTGTCAGGTGTCCCGTCCCATTATTTCATCTAAGAGTTGCGGTCACTGTTATGCGGGGGGTTCCAGACAGACCTGTTGCATGGGGGGGTTCGAGCTAGACGCGGGTTTCTCCCACCAGAGTAAAATACTGCTCTTATATCTAATCTGATTCACAGGAATGATTCTCTACACCACAGAGCTGTGGTCAAAACTGAAGCATCTGGTGAACCTAACTAATGCAAATTTGACACTAGAATTTGCACTTATTTTATTTTTATAAATTATGAATACTTTATGTAATTGATTTGTATTTTCATAACATATACAACCCAGCAGTCACTGAATTTTACAAAAACAGGGCCTATCGATGGAAAAATTAACATTTTGCAAAATATAATATAAATATAAACATTAAGAGGTGCATTATGTTTAGGCTGGATAGACATCTGTGTTATAGTGTATAGTAACGCATTTATGAACTGTCAGTCACAGGGTGACTTGGACATTGACCTACTTTAATAATATTCACATTAATTTCATTTCACTTCCCAACAGAGTGCATGAAAGTGTATCTGTGTTAATACTGTTGACTGTTATGATTAAGTGTTTGAGAGACCAGTTTGTGGTTTTTTTTCAGGCTGTTTGTTGCATCGTTTTTTTCCTACCAGAATCCCTTGAGAATCCTTACTTGTTGTAGTGCATTGTCTTTTTACTCTCCCAGTATGGAATTTATATGATTTTCAGGTCATTCGATTTAGGCACAAGTTCAGAAGAGTCTCTTATATCCCTCAGACAAGTTGGTTTTGGATGCAGTTTAATCTCTCGTTTCAGAGGCAATATGGTTTCCTCAGTGCTTTAGTATTCGTCCAGCTATGTGGTGCTATGCCTTTGTGCAGTAAGTGACATAGACTCCAAGACTTTAATTACGAACACAGTCCGTTTCTGTCTCCTTGATCATTCTGTCATTGGAGTCAATAATAACAGAACAGAAAAACAAACACTACCACAATGCAAATGTAAATATTTCTAATGTCATCGCTGTAAGTCATGTCGAAAGAGGCCCCTGGGGAAAATCGCTCGACGGGTACTTTAATGTTGAGTACAGCGCAGGCGAATCAAAACTTCAGGAGTTCGCTCAGTGATCTCCCATCCAACAACACTGTCAGGCCTCCAGTAACTCCACTCTCAGCCTCCTGCTCTGTTTAGAGATTTATTGGACCTATTCGAATAAAAGACCGCCTAAAGAATGCAGTCGTAATCCAAATAAATAAATCAGTACCGTAGATAATGAAATCCATCCCTGCACAATGCGGGTTTAATGACAGCACATACGCCATGGTGTCACTTGCTTTCATGAAAGTAAAAATTAGACTCAATTTGCTGGTAATTTAGACCAGACCAGGGACTGTGGTGATCAGGGTGCACAGCTTGCACAGATCTGTACAGGACTAACAATAAGCCCAGATAAATTGGCATAAACATTGTCTATATATGTTAATTTGAATGTGCAGGTATTATCTTCTGGACCTTTTTGTGTACTTAAAAGACATAAGTATGATAATGATTAGCGTTCGATTGGCCGTATGTTCCTTACCACATCAATCATTTATTTTTTTGTAGCTCACAATCAATTTAATGCATCTGTAATTAACCCTTTGGCCCTTTCTACGTGGTTATCAAAATATCATTCACATTCAAGTTTGTCGTGTCACATAAGTTTGAATTAAGTCAGCGTGTTTGAACACGACACTCATACTCCCCTCTGCTCAGCTGTGTATCCACCTCAGTCACCCAGCCATCCTCTCCGAGAACAGATGTGCTTATCCTACTGTCTGTCACATTTGATGACTGTCAATATTTTACTTTCTTTTTGTTTCTATTTAATTGATTCAATAAAAATATAATAAATGTTACATTTTTAAACTTGAGTTTTTTATGCCTACATCCTCCTGGAATTACCATATGTTCAGCATCTATATGTAGAAAATAGATTTTTTAAAAATATGCGCAACTTAAAGTTGTTTAAATTTTGTGTGTAATGTGAGAGGGTTCTGTGGATAATGTGTTCCTGACTTTGTTTTTAGCTCATGCCACAGCAGCTGCTTGTGTGCTATAGGTAGCAGTGCGCGATGTTTAAATTGACTGTGTGTTAATGGAAAGTGTAAACTACGCAGAACGTTTTTTCGTGTGCGTTGCCTGACCCACTTCACGTCCTTGCCTGACCCACCGGCAGGTCTCTGGCCTTCATTTTCGGAGCCTCTCACGCTGCAGGAAGTTCAGGTCCCCCTGCCAGCCGAGCGCATGTCCGCCCCTCAGCCCCCCCTGTGGAGGACAGAGCGCTGGAAGTGAGCGCCTTACAGTTGCTCTGGGCTCTTTTTCGGCACCATATACTCCCCCCCCCCCCACCACCACCACCACCCCCCCACCCCCCAGCACAAATGCACAGTCATAACTGAAAGGTCAGACCGTTGGATCTGTGCTGTATGCGACGGTGTGTTTTTCACTGCAGACAAAAACAACAAATGCAAGGGGCCCGTAGGAGTTTTGCAGTGGAGGGATTACTCATTTTTAAAATGGCATAGGTCTGTCGGGGGGGGTGACCATATCGCCCAGTTGCTGGGGGCCCTTTGTCACCACTCCTCTGACAGCACAGGCCGCCACGCGGCTCGCGCTCTGTTGTTGTTTGTTTCCGTTCTCAAGAGGAGCTTCAAAGAGTTAAACTGAAACCAGTTTGAGACAAGCTGCACCTTGTGCTGATGGAAATGCAAACCCCATCCTCCTCTCACCGCTCTGAGATTGAATTATTAATTATGCGATGAAGCCATAAGAAGAATTTTCATGAAGGGTTAAGTCATAAGATGACAAATCAAAGTGGTGGACGTTGTTTGAGTCATTTTAAAGATTTATTTTACATACCGATTCAATTACGGAAACAAGCGACAGGTAAACAAATACTAATAGCTCAAATGTAATATTGGTGATAAAAATTATATAGCAAAAATATTTCAATTATATTCAAGACCACACAGGAGCTTTGTTATATTTTTGCATTTTATTTTTATAAAGATATAGTGATTTTTATAAAGGTTGCAGATAGAGTATATTAAGCAAACAAAGTACAATATATTTATAACAAGTCAATTACAAGAGAATCATACAAATATATCTTATATATAGTGGTCGTAGGAATCTTTCTGTGGGTAGATATGCCATTTGATTGATCATTTAATGTATTATTACTGTAAGTATATGTTGCAGTTAATTAAATAATTTATAGTTTCATTCTTAATGTTCAACTCTCATTAGCTGTAGTATTTTAATTGTGATCCTACATGACTAAAAATACTTTTTCCAGTCTAAGGTATGTGTTCTGTTTGAATGGTTTATTTCTCTTAATTGCTGAACTATGTTGTATTTTACTCTTAATTAAAATCTCTCCCTATGCTTAAACATACTGTACATTTACATCTCCAGCCCTTGCATATTATCATATCATTCAGATATGCTTAAAATAGTGAAGCCTTTGCTTATAAGTTTATATAGTTTGAACAACACAAATGATTGAATTAAATACAGTGAAGACAGAGGCATACATACATCGGCAAATTCCATATTAAACCACATTGGCGCATAAACTTAACATTCAAACCCTTAAGCCCAGCTGTTTAATTAGAGTGTGTTGCTTGAATTATTACTTTCTCAAATTACAGGACCGATTGGTTTGAATATGTGTGGTGTTATGCAGTAACAGATTAATTCCTGTTCTCACTGAGCACTTAATTATTGTGATGTTTTTGTTTGTCTGTTTTTTATTTCTATTTATTGTTATTTTATCCATTGTTGATATTAGTTGTAGTATTGATGTAATGATAACAATAATAATATATTATTATTTTTAAAACTTTAGTTGTGTTATGTTTTAGTGTTGTATTACTTACTACATATTTCATCACACCCTATATATTTATTCAAAAATATTAATATTGAATATAATATTAATATAATATGAAGCACCTGAAAATGACAGAAAGTGTATGTGTACATGTCTCTTTAGACAGTTGTAATATTTATGTACAACTCCAGATTTTTTATAATTAATTTCAGGTTTTCAGTGATCAGGTAATGAAATGAGTGCAGTCACAGCTGACAGAACAGGTCGGAGAATGCGAGTGCGTGTAATTCGGTACATGTGTTAATGATCGGCGTTTATTGGCTGTAGTGTGAGAGTATGCGGTGTGACTGCGCTGAGAGCCCCTGCAGTTACAGTGTGAGGTATGGCCAGCATGGGTCAGTGCCAGCCCCAAGCCTCTTTCATTCTCCATCAGAGTACGTCACCATAGCACCACAATGACTGGTCCAAACACTCATTTTTACTGCGAATGTAAAATGAAATATCAACACACCTATTGCGTCAATGGTGGTGGTGAGTGGGAGAGAATGCACAGTCACGAGCGCGCGGGACATGGCCTCGGGGACCAAGGATTCAGAACGAAACTCACTGTGCTTGAGGAGACTCAGCAGAGTTGCAGTTAGTCAGCTGGCTCTCTCCTGTTCCACTTATCTAGGTCAGGGCAGAAGGCGCCCACATCACACACACCCGTCAAAGGGGGCCAGAGGAACCCACCTTTCAGACTCTTTGGTCGCCACACCGTCCTCACAGACCCCCAAAAGCGGCGGCTGTAGCCTCCTGTGGCAGCTCTGACAAATATCCAGGCGCTGCTCTGAAAGAAATATAAGACGGGGGCAGAACAGATCTGAACATTGTTGATTTTGAAGGGCATAGTAATCCCGAGCAGGGGCACAGAATAAATAATGAAATCCATACTATTTTAACGAAAATGTAAGTTTGACTGCATCTGTAAAGATTGAATCAAGGAAATATCTAAAGCACATGGCGCCAGGAAGGACAGCACGTTTTCTGTTGCTGCTACTCAAAATCCCTGCTGGGAGCAGGGACGGCTCTTCCAATTTTTAAAAATCTCTGCGTTTTATTTATTTCTTTGTTTAAGCGATTTTTTCACTTTGAAAGAGCTTTAGAGCAAAATATAAACCGTCATTTTCGAAGTCATTGCCAACATTTTCTCTTTGAAATGAATCATATCATTTGAAGTTTTGTTAGCAAATACAAACAAATCTGCACTGAATCAAAAACTACTTCAGATAGCTTCAAAAATATAATAACACTATATGATCCCCACTTTTCATTTCAGATCACCACTCTGTATAAAAATATTGAGCCATTTTAAATAGATATTTGGGTAAAGTAATCATTTCAAGCTGCAGAGTGAATGGGCGTTTCAGCTCCATACCCTTGCACTGTAAAATGCCAGATTATGCAGTACATTCCTTTAGTTTGCAGAGTAAACGCTGTTTATGTTTTTGTCGTGAAATATTGTACATTGTGTTACACAGTGGGAATATGATCAAACAGCAGGATAACTGCATTAATTTTCAAATTTTCTGAGTGTTGTATTGTTACATTCTGAGTATAAATTACACAGCATTCTGGGTTGAGTTTTTTTATCGTTGTGTTGGTAGCATATCAGTCTGTCAGGTGGGTATTGACCTGCGATAACTGCATTTTACTATTGCTGTTTGAGGTTTTCTTGTGCAATGGTGACCTGTATCTGAGAGGTACGGAATAATGGTGTTTCTGAGGAACGGGGAATTCTCAACTCTTAAAGAAGATCTACTGACTCACACAAAACTTTTCACATCTGAGCAACAGCTTATTGTTGTATTCGGTGCTGGGCTTGCTGTCTTTTTATCTGTGTGGTGGGAGTCTGCTGTCTGAATCCGAGACTGCGTGTAATACCCCCCTCTGTCCCCTCATGTATCTCAGTCCCCTGTAATCTACCCTCCTTCCAGGATTTCTGCTGTGTGACACTGTAAATATTGCTAACACTAGCATTTGCTAGTGTTAGCAATATTTGACATTAGTAATATTCAGCCATAAGTACAGTTACTGGAAATTATCTTTACCTTTGTGTAAGGAAAAAACTACTTGTTCAATTGTAATAATTTACATATCTCCAAATGTTCTTATTCTATGTCCATGGTGGATGTTTTAAATATACATAGGCTTGACTTCTTTATGCTTGTCCTCTACTTCATTCCAAAAGCAAGACAGAGATTATTTTCAGTATTCATTTCATTCAGAATTTAAATATTTTAAGCTGTATAGCTTTTTTAATAAAACGAAGTGTGCAGTTGTTTCATTGTATTTTTTGTAAATCAATGCCGTTTCGCTCAGATATTGTTGTCACACTAAATAACACAATCTAGTTTTCGATCATTTATTTTCATGACTAATTAATTGAATTGTAAATGTTTAGTCCAAGCTGCTTGCTGCAATATTTTTATCACCATGTGCTCAGTTTTATATGTGAAACACTGCAACACAGACACACTTATCCTTTCTCATTTTAGCCTAAGGGAGTAATTCAAATTGCCTTGGTCAGCTGACATTCAGTCAGCATTTCATTCAAAAATAAATGCAATTGTTATGTTTTTCTTTTTTACTATTTTGGTTGTTTGGGAGGTCATTTCCAAACTTTGATGGCCAGGTGACCTCACAGGTGCTCTGTGTTCTTTGTGACCCAGGTGAGAGCTCTGAGAGACCCAGGTGAGAGCTCACAGGTGCTCTGTGTTCTGAGAGACCCAGGTGAGAGCTCACAGGTGCTCTGTGTTCTGACAGACCCAGGTGAGAGCTCACAGGTGCTCTGTGTTCTGACAGACCCAGGTGAGAGCTCACAGGTGCTCTGTGTTCTGACTGACCCAGGTGACCGCTCACAGGTGCTCTGTGTTCTGAGTGACTCAGGTTAGCGCTAACAGGTATTCTCTCTCCCCGTGGCAGTGGACATAGAGAAACTGAGCGTCCTGGGGTCAGAGGGGGAAGATGAGGGAGTACTGTGGGGCATGGAGGCCCAGGACAGCCAGGACAAGACCAGCCTGACGGCCAGCGAGGGCACTGACTCAGGCAGCCCCGCCCCCTGCACGCGCTCCCACAGCCTGAGCCCCAGTGACATCATCGCCCCGGGAGAGAGGGAGGACGGCCGAGGCTCACTCATGATCTACGGTGAGCACACCCCTCCTGTTCCGTCCCCGTTTTGGTTGCATCAGGTGTGTTTTGTTTTAATAACATAGCCAGAAGATATTATATTCACATTATGACTGAGTTTGCATCTTCAGTGCAAACTGCACTTTGTTCTACATTATCACCTGAACCAATGGGCCAAATTTTTAACATATGTTTGTGCCCTGGTTGTGTAGATATGTTGTATAAACATAAAATGAGTCAAATTCACTTTTACAGATTTGTATCCTCTGTGTCGAGGATTAGACCTCATTACTCCTGTGATATAAAATGCTGAAATGGGTCAGTTTTGACCCAAATATGAAATTAAGTGTAAGAGAAACTGATGAAGTATGGCAGGGGTCCCCAGCCCTGGTCCTGGTGGCCTGCAGGGTCTGCTGATTTCCCTTTTAACTCCGATCACGCAGTTAAGTCACCTCACCAGGTTTCTGGATTCTGAACCTGGGCCACAGTTGGCTACCCATGTCTTATGGTCAGTAAACTTATAGTACAGGGAGACGGCATGCTTTGGGGACCAGGAAAAAAAGGCTGCTGAGAAAAGAACACTTTTTAAAATCTTTTGTTCATCTCTGTGTCAGCGGAAATAGGTAGGAAACATGGGCGGTAAAGGTGTTATAGGCAGGTACAGCGGTATGACAGCTCATGGGGGCTGAGAAGTGCACCTCAAGGTAGCAACAGTAGTTCTTTATCATGTTCAAAGCACTTGAAATATCAAATATCAAAATGATGAAGGATTTCCTTTTATACTGCCTGCATATCAGTGGGCAAGTGTTTTTGGATGATTCTTATTTATTATATAATTGCGGAGAAATTTTAGACCTAAGAAATAAGGTAATTAATAAGTACATAATATTTTTATTTCTTAGCATTTTAACATTTATTTTCACTTTTCCCACTCTTTGAAATTTCAGTTCTGATTTAGATTTCATTAAACTCATTTCTAATAATTTATGTAAATTCTGTAGTTTTATTCATTTATTGACAGGCAGTAAGTAGCACTGAAACCATCTCACTGACGGTCACGACAGCAGAACCTCCTGGGAACCAAAAAACATGCACCTTTATCGTACATACTCATTTCTGTTCTTATGCACATACATGCAGAATTCGATGAGGATCCATTTGCTAAAACCGCATTGTAAGATCGAAGTTTGAGTCAATTTATAAGCAGCACATTGTAATAATCCTGTTTTGAGTTACTAAATTGTGACTTGGCTGATCATAAGTGACCAAACTCAGTCATATAGTAACCTAGTGGTGAGAGGAATTCAAGGATACTAATTTCACACTCGTTTGAATCCTAAATCTGCCCATGGCTTCACCACCATAAAGATGCCCTCCTCTAAAAGAACAGCCAAATGATGTGAATTGTCACATTGGTAATCATTTCAGTATAAATATTTGATTGTACAGTTATAGTTGTCATACATAATTTCAAGAGGCAAAGCATCTTAAAAGAGTGCTATATCAATGTGCAAATAAGAAACACAAGTAAATTTTTAAATAGCTGCATTCACTGAATGTGAATTAGAAGTGCATTCAAATTCACTTTTAATTTTTCAGTTGCAGTCACCTTGGGGAAAAACCTTAAATCCACATTTCCTGTCTGTTATGTTCTGCTTTAAGTATTCCTTTTAGATTTCTAGAGATTTTATGTGGACACAAAAAGGAAAAAAGGTGTTCATGTTTTATGTGTGGGTTCATGTTTCATTTATTAAGTGTATGTATATATTAAAACACTTGGGAACAGTGTGTGTGTATGTGTGTATTTGTGTTTGTGTGTATATGTACGATGTAAATTATGACTTTGGGAATATTTCTCTTTAGTAGCTTTTGGTGGTTCATATGGTTCATATAATTTGGTTGTCAGAATGATAATATGTTTCAGCTCATTCAAAGAACAGCTTTGTTTTCCGTGTTCTCAGCCCTTTCTCCACGCCATCTATTGTGTTCTACAGCGCTGTGCGTACCCCACAAACTCAGACAGCTGGGCGTTTCTGCCTAATTGCCTGCTTCATATTAAATTGGTTGTTGATTTTAACACTGAACATGGACATATTGATGCCCTCAGTTTTTTTTGTTTTTGGGTGTGTCCTGAGTTCCTGAGTGGAGAGGCTGGACAGTGAAGGATCCCCTCTCTCAGTCGGAACCACAGGGGGCATGCTCGCGGTTGCGTAATGATCGCAACCCCAGTTAAAAATAGGTTATTTCATCACTGTGCTTTTTCAGACTGTGCAGCCCTTTATATTCTGCAGGCTAGAAATATGACAGAAATATGAAAACTCATCCCACACAAGGGCAGCGCTCTGCTGCATCAAAGACATGGTGTTCCACAACAGAAATCAAAACTCGGTAGATGAGATTGCCTTTTACTTTGGTGAGATCAAAGGCTGATGCGAGTCGCCTACAAACAGAGGCTCGCTCTCGCCTAGGTCAGACAGGCCGAGCTTGCAGAATTTTACAACTCTGAAACACGCCGACTCTTCCCTCACCACATGAAGAAAATCAAAATATGCCAACATCTGCAAACATTTGAAAAATCCTCTGCAAAGTCCCCCATCACAACTCAGGCCCAGGCCTCGATCTGAAGCCTTTGCGCTATCTCTCAGTTGTCGTTCTTCCTCTCTCTCTCTCTCTGTCTCTCTGTCCTTCTCCATCTTTCCAATTCATTTCAACTCATTTAAAATGCTGTATTCAAAAAAATATTACCATAGCATACAGTGTAGGGATTATTATACTGTATGTGACTTTCACTTCAGTAACTCTGCTGGTCTGAGCAGTCTAACCCATGTTTTATTTTGTTTAAATTTCCGTTTTTGTACCTAATTTGTGAAAGGGAGACGTGGTGCTCTTCCCTGCTACTGAGCAGGGCCTCTTGTGTCTCCCTTTCAGAGCCGTGGGCCACATGTTTAAGTTATCCTTTGTTTAGTTAACTTGTCCTTCATCAGACATAGTTTACATCAGTCAGAGTTACTGTATGTGACTAAAGCCACTCGCACAGCGCAATCCTCAACACTCAGAAATAAAACAGTCAGAGAGAATGACATTTTAATCATAATCACGGGATTAGAGATGACTGGATCCCAAAATCGATTTCATTTGAAGTGCAAGGAGTCAGAAACGTACTGGAGGCTCAACTGGCTCTGCTTGGACTGGCACAAATACGAGCATACACAAATATGCCGCACACGCACGCTCATCCACAAACTCATTCATTGTTTGTGTCTTTTAAGCATTGGATATGTCAATCAAAAAATACACACTTGTGGAGTTGGAGCCGTTTTCTTTTCACTTCATTTCGCTGCATTTCAATTCTGGAAATGAGCTGAAATTCTATGCATGGATGGAAAAATACCTCAAATGTTTTATGAGCTTTTTAGGCAGTTAATTGGAATTCAGTCCATCTCAGTTTGATTTTTCCTACCTGAAATAGAATTGGCCTCAGTTCACAATATCAGCTGGGGCAGATTGCTTTCACAGTCTTGGGGCTGTGAGAAACAGCCTTGCCGACTGACTAGCTCGACCAAATCGGGCCCATTTTGACACCGTTGCCCTCTCTCCTGTGGTCTCCAGGTCAGGGGGAGGACCCCAGAGGGTTGGAGGATTTGGCACATGACTTCCTGATGCAGCTCAGACAGGCGTCCGGCGGGCACCCCGAACACCTGGCCCACAACGGCACCACCACCATCTACCGCTCAGCGCCCGCCCACAGCGAGCTCCGCCCAGGCTGCTGGTCGCCAGGGACACATGTCTCACCGGATAGACAAGGTAAGGGCAGGCAACACAGATTCTGTAGTTCAACTAGATAACCGGCACCAGAGTCTTAATGTTTTGTACCTCCCTATATATTTCAATTTGGTGCATCATGGGAAAATTAGTTAAGGGGAATGCCCAAGAACAAATGCCATGGCAAAGGATGTTCTGAACAGCAACACTGGGAACTTAATAACCAGAACCCCCTGTCTAAAAACACAACATGCCCACCAGCTAACAAGCGTCATTTGACCAAACAGGGAGTGGACAATAGAGTTTCAGCACAATACGGTCAATACAGCTTATAAGAGCTCTCAATATGGAGCTATTCATACAAACATTACAGGATAGAGATAAAGAATGAGAATCAGATTTATGTCTAAACTAAGAGAAAAAGGCACAGTATGGACTGAGCTGGATAGAATGATTTTAAAGAGCATGTTTCAGCTGTACTTCTGTGATGAGGTGGAGAACAGTTAAAAGCTCTTGCTTCCAATTGTTTTACACTACTCTGATAGATGGCAAAGAAATTGTCAGTCACTGAACAGTGGGACTTGGAACATACATGGTACATTGAATCACAGAAGGCTTATTTTATTTGATATTAAGCCCGTATGAATTTGTTTATTGCTTTTGGGAAAAGCTAACGCTAAGTAGATCTCCTCACAGTAGGAGAGTGTTTGGGTTTGAAGTTGATCACTGAAATTCACTGAAATTCGGAGGAGATGGGTATTGCCCTGCCTCCCACTTGGGATGTTGCCGCTGCATTGCTTCAGCGAAGCAGGTTACCCAGAATGCTTCAGTGAAATCCTGCCTATGTAAACGGCTTCAATATTAACCCTAGACACTGCCGGTTATGAATGCTGGGTAAGAAAATCACCGGTGTAGTTGTTTTGTGACTGAATCTTCCTTAGTTTTATCCTTTTAGACAATATTTTATAACAGTGACATGCTCTACTAGGAAGGGTGCAAAACCTTTATCACACCACTTGAAAACAGAGTCACTTCTGCCCTTTCAAGAGACTATATTTAGGCTGCGAATGAAAGTAGCCCCACCCGTATCCCTTACAGTAACATCATGTCACGTGCACTTCTGCAAAAACGGGGCTGTATGTTCTTTCGTCTCTCTTCTGTTTGATTTCTTTTTTGCTCTGCACTGAAATGCAGCCCCAAGAATTTACATTCTGTGTTTGACGCAGGCTGATGCAGTTATTTCATCATACAGCCTGAAACAGGCCGAGCCCAGGCACAGACCATGAAAGCAATTTTGCTCTTCAACAAACACTCACTCGCTCGCTCACATTCTTTCTCTTTTTCTCTCTCCATCATTCAGTGCACATGAAAAACATGCTGAAAGCACATTTTATTATGCATATGCTAATTTATTGACAAATCCCACAAAGCAGGAAGTGGGTTTGTCCTATCAGAATGCATCATCAGGTATGCATGTAGCCATGCTAAAAAAGCTAAAGAAAGCTGCTTTATCATCACACTAATTTAACCACACGAAATGTAAAAAAAAAAAAAAATGTCGAAGCCAGACTTGGTCATTTGTCTGTTAAGGCACATTAGTTCTTCTTTCGTGGGATTTGTATTGGATTTAGAACAAATAGAAAATAAAATGATAAGGCACTTTTGGGTCATATTCAAATGGAAACATTATTGGATGAATGGGGTTTTGATCACAATTGCTTAAAGAGTAACTACTGCACACAAAGTCAAAGCTGTAGTAAGAAGTTCCCTCTTAGGAATGACCTCCCCTAGATTGTGCATGAGGCAAAAACATTTATTGTCTAAATCAAGACTCCAAAGTGACCTTTTCAGCCTCTTGCTAAACAGCTCTTCTGCTTGAGTACTGCTACTGGTGTAAATGGTACTGTACAAAATACAGGTGTTTATTGACTTATTGTTAACAAGTGATTGTAATGCAATGTTTTTTATGCATGCATGCTCTTTAGTTGCCTGCTCTCTGGTTTTCCAGAAGGTTCTCCCTCCAGTCCCGACACCATGAGGGCCCTGCTGTCTTGCCCGTTCTGCCAGCGCTCTTACCGCCGCGACGCCGCCCTCCGCGAGCACATCCGGTTCTGCCACGAGCGCGACAGCGGGCACCTGATCTGCCCGCTGTGTGGGTACATGGCCAGCCACAGGGCACAGATGGAGAGGCACGCGCTGATGCACACCCAGGCCCAGAACAAGGCAAGCGGGACAGCTAAATGGACCTGGAGCCAGACTCAGCTCCATTTAAACTCACTCAGAACAAACTCAATTCATAAACTCAATTTCAACACATTTCCTGAATTTGGATTGAATTGAATCAGGTTGACCCCAATTCTGGGCGGTGCTGACTCCACAAACACATCAAAAAGTCATTTTAAAATGTGCATTTTTAATTTGGCTTACCAAGTTCTAGAGCTCATTGTGCGTGTGTGTGCGTTTCCACAGCATCCAGCGTACGACCATGCCATGGAGAACAGGAAGTTCAAATGTCTGCAGTGTGGAAAAGCCTTCAAATACAAACACCACCTCAAAGAACACCTTCGCATTCACAGCGGTAAGACCCAGCACTTATTCATCATCAGGTCATTTCCTGGCGTCTGTTAAAGGTTAACAAAAACCCACAGCATCGCCGAATATTGTGTAATAAGGTGTGTGTCCTCCTGCAGGTGAAAAGCCTTACGAATGCACCAACTGCAAGAAGCGCTTCTCTCACTCAGGGTCCTACAGTTCCCACCTCAGCAGCAAGAAGTGTCTGAGCGGGGGAGGGGGAGGGGGAGGTGGGGGGATGCTCAATGGACAGATGTACAGCACGTACCTCAACAGCTCCTCCCCAAGCTCGCCCCCCGTAGGCGGTGGCAGGAACAGCGGCAAGGGCTCTCCGTTCTTCTTCCAGACAGCCGCGGTACAGCCGGAGCTGACGGCCATGGAGAGCTCCGGCCCCCAGCACCCCGGCTCCCCCCTCGCCCAGAGCCAGAAGCCCCAGCGGCTGTGGGAACCCACCCCGGAGTTTTACCGCTCAGAAATATTCAAGAACACCACCCTGCTGCCGTACCTGCACTCCGGGGAGAAGTTTGAGCATGTGCTGCAGGAGATGCTGAGGAGGGGGGTGCAGGAGGAGGGGCTTCCTTTGGGGGTGGAGGATGCCGCGGGGCGTGGGAGCAGGGGTGTGGTGAAGGGATCCCCAAACGGCTGTGTGGCAGGCGAGAGGGCGGGGCCGGGGGAACCCCTGGCGGGCGGGGTAACATGTCGCTGGTGCTCACAGCTTTTCCCTAGCCCCGCCGTCCTGCTCCAGCATGAGCGCTACCTCTGCAAGATGAACCAGGATGCCGTGGAGGTGCTGGAGGGTCCCCGGGCCAAAGACAGTGTGCCCCTCAACTTCTCCCGGCCCAACCTCCAGGCACACCAACCCCACAAAGCCAACGGTTTCAGTGGGGACAGGTCGCCGCTGCGTCGGGCCTCCTGGCCCCCGCTGCCCCACCCTTCCATGCGCTCACCCCTGCCGCTCCACCCTGACTCTCTGGGGCCCCACCCCCTCTGGTCCAGCCAGGAGGCCACGAGCCCCGCCCACCCCACCAGCCCCTTCCTGGAAATCCCCGCCTCCCCATTCCTGGAGAAGAGGCGGGGCTTGCCGAAGGGGTTCAGCTCACCCCTGTGCTTGGACCTGTCCGTCAGTGCCTCCCCCCCAAACAGGCCCACGCCCTCCTGTGGGACCCCCAGCTCGGCCGGCTCCCAGAACGAACCTCTCGACCTCTCCCTGCCCAAACAGCGCTGGGACCCAGAGGACGAGAGGGGCTGCAATGGCACATCTCCGCCCAGGGAGAGGAAGGAGTCGGAGGGGCAGGGTAGAAGGGTGGTCCCTCCCCCGCTCCAGCGGCCTGGGGCCTACCCAGGCACGCCCCTGTTCAGAGGCTCGATGTACAGCGCTTTCCCCCTCTTTAACCCCATTATGCCCGCCGGCCTGGGGGGCTCAGGACATCAGGACAGCCTGTCCTCACTCCCCCCCTCCCACAGCGCCGGATTCCTCGCCCCCATGTCCTACATGCTGGAGTCCGATACAGAGTCCTTCCTGAAGAGGTTTCACCAAGAAAGGCAGGCCTTCATGGTAACGCTTCAAACAAACAGTACTACTAATAAGATTCTATCCTGTTCTGTCCTTTTAGTTTCAAAAACATGGGCGCAACTTACATGTACATTGCAGATTGTGCAAGTATATGTGCCCCCTTCAGTTTTTGCATCATTATTTCATTAGAAATGAGTAATCAGCAGAGAAATGAGTAACACAGTATTTTAAAATTATCATGACAGTAGGAAAATGTGATATTAAATTCCATGCAACTAAAAATGGAAATGCCCGTGATATGAACAGAGAGGTAACTTATTGCTAATAGATCACCAGATTAATTGGTGCCAATGACCCAAAAATTGAAATGAGTCAGACTCTAACCAATCTGCCTGCTTATTTTATATTATGAGCCTAAGTACTGTTATGTAAGTAGCATGCTAGCGTGTGGTTTAGCAGCTTGCTAAAACAGGAGCACTGTCTTGCCAGTTGTTTGTTTATCATCTAGATCTGCTTCCTCCAAAAGCATAATATATGAATGTTATACCTTGTTTGCATATGGTAGCAATGTGATGAAGGAATCTTACCATCAATTTCTGCACAGCAGATTTTGTCAATGTCTGTCAGCCCCACTTAATCAGTGTGTCTTTTGCACATTCCTGCAGACCTGAATTTGTCTACCAAATGCAACTCAGCATGCTTATCTTATGCTTATAGTCCTACATTAATTTAAGTCATAAAGTAAATATTATAATATAGTAGCATCCATGATGTTTTATCATACCCTGTTCCCTCCAAAACTGAACTGGGCGCTGTTTTTGTGTCTCAAGGCCTTGTTGTAAATTT
The DNA here is from genome assembly GCA_022829145.1 of Albula goreensis. Taxonomy (NCBI): domain Eukaryota; kingdom Metazoa; phylum Chordata; class Actinopteri; order Albuliformes; family Albulidae; genus Albula; species Albula goreensis. The sequence continues at coordinate 39,683,089 of CM040745.1, forward strand.
ACATGTTTTTTCTCTGTACAATAAAACATAAATTAAACATGTACATGAACATGTAAATTAAAAATTATGATTACAAATAGAATCTTCATGGTGGAGTCAGCGAAATAAAAGGGTCCCCAGCTCTCTTCCCAAATATTAGCTTTTTTACTGCCTTGAGAAGAAACATGAATGAACACATTTGTAAATGATCAATCAATAAGAGACCATCTGATAATAATTCTTAGAGATTATTATGTGTAAATGTGGATGATGGATGACCTCACTTGTAGGCAGTGTAGTATAATGGTTAGGGAATTAGGCTTGTAAATCAGAAATTGCCAGTCGTATTCTCAGGTGGAGCTACAAAATATCCAGGCCTATAAATGGATTGTATGCTAAAAACGTAAGCCGTTTAAGTCACTCGGTATAAGAGCATCAGATAAATGTCGGATATATAAAAAAGTGTAATATCTTAATTTTATATTGAGTAATAACCCACTCACGCATAGTGAAAACCATCACCTACTACTTAAGTCATATAGCTATATAACTACATTCTTAAATATAGTCTGCCCAAAGAACACTCATTTTAAGGCCGGCTAGAAATTGAGTGGGATACTATAGAAATTGTCAGTACTGTTTTGATGTCATACTAAGGGTTTCTCACTTTGTTTCATCTGCATCGCCGTTGTCTTGCTGTGAGCACTTCACATGAATGGTGAAATTCAATGGTTAGCAATGTGTTGAGAACATTTCCCTGACTCGAATCACAGCTGAGAATGTTGTCCCCCAACACTGGCCCACTTTTGTCCACCTTAATTGCCCTGTGCTAACCCTGGTGTTACCCCAACAAAAAGACAACATCTGATCAGTTTGCAAGCTTACAAGTGTTGCTAGAAGAAGAGGAGGTTGACGATTTTAACTAGTTTAACCCCTGGTTCCACCTAGCTAGGATGAACCGGTTGTTGCCATTTTCTTGCCCCATGTGGCCTGCCAGCTACAGCTAGTGACGGCATAGCGAGGTCTACAACAGCAAGCCGAGGGACACACAGCTATACCACAAACATAAGCCTCAACGAGCCCCCCAAAAGGCAGTGCCAGTATAATCATGAGTGCACATGAATACAGATGAAACTGCTTTCAGTCTACAGGAGAGGAATCCTGTCACTTTAGTCCTACCGTCATCAGCATAACCACCTATACGACGGTTTTGATAGTCTAGAAGTGCCAGAAACCATCGACCATGTCAGATTCATTTCTGAATGGCCCACTCCCCCAAACTTACTTCCAGATTTTACTGAAAGCAAAGCAAAGTGAAAGCAGAGAGCAACACAGTGGTGGATATAGGGGTTCACAGTAACTAGTTGCAAAAGTAAAGCCCCCTCATTTGCTTAGTTATTGTGTTCACAATATTACTAAACCGGTAATATTTGGCAGAACATAATCGATGGCATGTGGGAAGTCAGAAAATTAACCTTTAGGGCCAAAACACTCAAACTTTAATAGATGTCAGATTTCAACTTTGATCATTGTGTAACACTATAGGATGTGACACATAGCTAAACAATGTTAGGGTGAGTCAAGCAAGCCATTGACCCCTTTATTTAGCAATTACCGGCAGATATCTTATCAAATTTGCAATTGTTGACTTTTTAATATCTTGAACCTAAATCTTAAACTGTCCGTAAATGTAAAAGTTCAAATTTTTCAGTCGGTTCCTTTTAAGTGTGTGTTTACAATCTTGTGTGGTGTTTGTGTCAAAATATGAAAAGATCTTCAGACAAAACCACAAAGAAAAAAAAAGGTCCTCTGACAAAAACCTGTCAATGTAGCTGAGAATGAAAACGCGTAACACGTCACTGGTAGTGACATTTCCAGCATGCATCATTCGCTCTCGTGTGGGCCTTCTCTATAAGGCCACTCCAGATGGTTTCCTTCGTGCTAAGCTATCGTGCTTACGGGGTACTGACAGGGGGAATTCCAGCCCTGTGTACAAAGAGACCTGCCTTTTCAGCCGTGTCCAGGGGAGTCACAGTTCACACCTAAACTTCACATTGCACTGTCACTTTTAAATACTACGCAGAGTGGAATTTACTGGAATGAATGCATAAGTAAGACAACCCACACAATTGTGCAATTGATTCTCACTGCTTCCCCAAAACCCTATTTGAGTCAGCTGAGAGATGCTGATTATGTTTTCCGTGCAGGTCATTCATTGCTGGCGCCCTGTTTTTGCTTACTCTGGTGTAGGTGATGTGGTTTGTCGTTGGCCGTTTAGGATGCATGCTGGCTGATCTGTGGCTGTCTGTGTGAGACCCTGACCACGGCCCCTTTATGGCCTTTCAGAGTGAAGCAATGAGCCGAGGCTGTCTGGACTACCTTCCCCTGATGGAGGACGGAGCAGAAGGGGAGGGCGGGGCAGGCAGGAAGAGGCTAAAGAAGACAGACGAGGGTCTATATGCTTGTGACATCTGTGACAAGACCTTCCAGAAAAGCAGCTCTCTCCTGCGTCACAAGTATGAGCACACAGGTAGGCATCAGGCTCAGGTTGACACACGTTTACGCATCATGCTAACTGTGTACGCATCACGCTAACTATGTATGCACCATGCTATGTGTGTATTTTGCTAACTTTTTATGCATCACACTTACTGTGCACACATCATGCTAACTGTGTATGCATCACACTAATTGTATGTATCACATTAACTGTGTATGCACCATGCTGTGTGCACATCATGCTAACTATGTATGCACCATGCTAACTGTGTGCGCATCACGCTAACTTTGTATGCATCACACTTAACTGTGTATGCGCCATGCTATCTGAGTATGCATCACACTAATTGTGCACGCATCACGCTAACTGTGTGCCCGTTACACTATGTATACGCCACACGTACTGTGTATACGTGTAAAGACTAACTATACATATCACACTGTGTATGCATCATGCTAACTGTGTACACATCACTGTGTGTACACATCATGCTAACTGTGTATGCATCACACTAACTGTGCACGCATCACGCTAACTGTGTGCACGTTACACTGTGTATACGTCATGCTAACTGCATGCACATCACACTGTGTACGCATCACAATAACTGTGTACGCATCACACTAACTGTGCACGCATCACACAAACTGTGTACACATCACACTATCTGTGTATGCATCACACTACCTGCTAAACATTTGTGTGAGACCGTGGGGTGTAGTCCGTAAGGCAGCAGAGTCTCAGCCCTCCATAGTAATGCCTGCATGGCTGGGGCTCCAGTCCTGGCTCAGACTCCTTGCTACACTGCAAGCTTCTTCAACGCTAACCCTCTCTGCTGTCTGAAATAAAGAGAAAAAATAGCAAAGGGAGAGGGGGAGAGACGGACTGCTTCCCACAAATTCAGGATTCTTTCATGAACAAAATGGCAAGGGCGTTTCCTTTCTTTAATATAGCATTTGAAAGACACCCCCTTCCAAACATGATTGGCTCATTTTCATATTGTCATTTTTTCCCATGGGGTGCTGTAAGGGTTTGCTTGTTCTCTTCTCCCCCAGGTAAGCGGCCACACGAGTGCCAGATCTGTAAGAAGGCCTTCAAGCACAAGCACCACCTGATAGAGCACAGCCGGTTGCACTCGGGAGAAGCCCTACCAGTGCGACAAGTGCGGCAAGCGCTTTTCCCACTCTGGCTCCTACTCCCAGCACATGAACCACCGCTACGCCTACTGCAGCCGCGACCAGGATGCTGACCCTGACCCCGACGCCACTGGCGACGAGCTGCCCATGGGGGCCATGGCCCTCTGTCAGCCGCACAGCCTGGACCTGGGACCGGGGCCCCGGGGGGCGGGGCTCGGGTCTGAGGGCGCGCCCCCCAGGTTCTTCAGCGACTCGAGTTTGGATGGGGGGATGAGAGAGGAGGAGGAGGAGAGGACCCGGGGCGCTGAGAGGGGGGAGGGGCTGGGGGTGGGCGGGGGCAGGGGCGGGGCATCCCTGCGGGGGGAGAGAGGGAGCGAGGACGGCAGCGAGGGCAGCGGGGCGGAGAGAGGGCTGGAGCAGGATGACCAATCGACAGACAGACAGGGGGACGTCAGCTTCCACTCGACAGAGATGCAGCAGCGTAACGGCGAGCACAGCTCTGGCTACTGCCAGCTGGGACAGACTGCCGGAGACAAACGAACAGAGGCAGCAGTGTAGCGGTTTCACACACTGAGCCATGTTCTGCGTACCTGTGGAGCACCGCTACGAAGAGGCGGAAAGCCCAGGAGAGTGTTTCTGAAACTGGGTGTTTATAACCATCAGAATCATGTTGCACATGAACATACAGTAAGCCTGGCTCCTCGTCTTTGCAGGATAAGGCCTGGCGCCCACTGGGTCGCATATCAAACTATAAGGGACGGTTTCTTCAGTGAGGAGGCGTTTTTGTTTAGCCATTTTCCCTTTACTTCTTCCATGCTGCCATTTGAAAATGTGCTCCTCAAATTCCCGTTCATCTCGATGCAAAGCCCTTGCCTCACAACTGGGGACTCAAAAATATTAACTGTAGGATTTACTATACAAGTAGCAGTATAACGTGACAGAGTTGTTTGTTAATTCAACTGAAAAGGGATTCTGGCTGAATTTTATTGTTGATAGCTTGGGCATTCCTATATCTGAAAACTTTAAAAGACATAGATAATACTATATAAATCTAATGTGTTAGATTGGATTACCTCTACCTTGAGTATCTAGAATAGTGTGGAGGTTTGTATTTACTCACAATAAACCTGGTCATGAAAACAAAGAGAAACCAACAATAAAGTGAGCACAGAGCATAACCTCAGACTCACAGAATTTTTCCCTTTCACTCTTTCTTCGGTAAGAAGCAGTACAATAACCATGATAAGAGGTAACTTCCTGTTTGGAAAGAAGAATATAAACAGTTCACCTACCATGAAATCAAACTCAAGAGTCAACCGGAAAACCACCGAGGTAGTACTGCTTTTCAGTGCTCTTTCGGAAAAAAAAACTAAACTTTTATGATCATTTTCGCTGTGATTATGTTTGTAGACAAGGATGGCCAGGAGGGATTCATCCAGACACAGGGGCTCAAGAAGAAACCTTAGCTACATAAGCTACAACTGGATAAAACATATCAGCTTCCTACTAAACATGTTTTGACAAGGTATAATACTCCCATATAATACTTTCCAGGAAATAAACTCCCATTTTGAGACTCTATTCAATACAATACACATATACTAGTATTTCCTACTTTATGCTATTCAAACAGGACAGAAGTAAAACTCTGAAGAGAAAAGCTCTCTTCATTTCCACGATCAAAAAATGCCTTCATGGAAAGGAAACCCTTTTATTCAGTGACAAATTCGACAGGCCCTGCTGTCTCGTGCTTTCTTTACATGTGCTGAACTTGTACTGTACTGCTTGCATAAGGAAGCTTATCAGTGCCTTTAGTGACACTCTGTCCACCAGCAAACTGGCACAGACGATGCTTCTTGACAGAGTTTTATGCAAAGGGTAAGGACATTAGTCTTTTGTCATTTCAATTCAAGCATAACTTGCTGTTCTGTGCACAAGAAAATGAAACGTGGATGTTTTTGCACTGTCTAGGAATTGTCCATGTTCGAATAATGTATTCAAGTGCAATTGCTTCATCGCCTTACTTATCAAACTCGGATGCTGGATCTTTTTTTTTTTATATCTTTAACTAAAGCAAATGAAATGCATGTTTTCTGAATGACACTGAGGTGCCTTATATACCTGCATTGGTGTAACCGTAGAGCCAGGACTAAACATTGGTGTGGCGTTCAGTGGTTCCCTACGGCGATGTGCACGTCACAGAGACACAGGGACTGAGGCGTCACTAATAATTGAGCAGCCTGAAACTCTGGAGCCGAACTGAGACCGATCATGAAAGTGATCAAAGAATCTACAGATCACGCCATCCCAAAATTCATGTGTCTTCCAGGGTTTGGTCGTGAGATAAAGATTTCCTTAAAGAGATTTACGTGAATGTCCTCACAAGTGCTACCAATCTTGCGGACTCTCAATGCGCCAAGCACAGATGTCTCTGCGTTCGACGGAATGGACTTTAGCCTTTGCCATTTGGAGCGTAAAACATGAAATGCTACGGTATGTTACGGGCCTTTAAAACATGGGTGCTCAAAATTCTGATTGCTTTATAGTCCTCTCTTGTATTTTGTACAATATTTCCTAGATATCGTTGTGACTTAAGAATTAATAAATTGCATAATTATCTTAATGTATTTACACATTGTTGTTTTTTTAATTGACTAGGCTAAACATTTTCCTTTGTTTATTTTGATTTTACATTAATTTGTAAATACTTTTAATAAAATAACTTTTAATAAAAAATGTACATTATATGACGTTTTGATCTTTTCCATTCTAAAATTCCAAAATCAGCTATTTGAGATTTCATATTTTTCTTAAGTATTTTCACACAAGAAAAAGAAAGTATTGGTTTCATAAGCGTTCGTAAACATATACCATTTAGTCATAATGAACTACATATGATACTACCAAAAACACATAACGCTGAAGACAAAAGTATGCTGTGTTTTTCATCAATACGAGTATGAGAAATAATCAAATGGCTGAAAGTTCCTTTTCATCCATGTAAAACTTAGTGCACATGGAACATTTGGAGGGTATAAGTGTATGGACATTACAGCATGCATTGAATCTTTTGTAAAAGTAAATATCTGAAAATATATTTCAGATATATATAAATATATCAAGTATATAAGGGCTACAGTTGGAGGCAGGTAACATGTGGAAAAAGGCGAGGCTACAACATACGCACTGGCTTGTGGGCTGGGATACATATTGCTGAGACAGGAACAAGGCAACAGATTCCTCAAGGCTACTGAACGAATCACATACAGATATGTATACAAGACGATCGTGTGCCAGCGCCATTTGAACTACATGGGAGGCGCATGTTTTTTTCATTATCGTGGACCTAAAACCTGTGAGATAAGCTTATCTGAGCACGTATGTCTATTAGTCTTTTTCCGATAAAACCCTCAGCCCTCAACCATTAACCCCTCCTCTTACCATAAACCGTCAGCAGACGGAGGGGGGACCGGCGGCTTCCCCTCTCACCTCTACAGACCCCATTTGCATAGTGATTCAGAGGCGGTCCGAGCGAAGCTCTCGTTTGAAGCCTACAGCTGACTCGTGTGTGCATGTGTATGTGTGTGTGTGTGTATCAGAACCCAACCCCAGAACACTCATCCTGCCATCTTCAGCCTACCCTTTTTAAGGTCACCGGTAAGGTAGTTTCATTTCACTGACAAAAGAAAGCCACAAAACGAAAAAAAATGTAAGGATGGGAGTGGCCAAACCGTACACAGACATTTTCAATATCCCATCGTACAATGATGAAAAATATACAAAGATCAATGTGGTTTGTGACTATAGACTCGAGCTCTACACAGAAACCACGGTCCACAGAATTTATCATCTAGGATTTTAATTTTTTCAGTGCTGTACACATACAGTAAGCAGATACTAGTTCCAGAAATATGCAGAGACTTCAGGTCTTCTCATTGAAAGGTCTTCAAATTAAACGTAAACCTGAAATACAAGTGGTTATGTGTTATGTTTGTGTTATGTTTGTGTTTTTCTTTTGAAGTTTTTCCTCTGATACAATGAGCTTAATTTTTATATATTATTGGGAGGTAGGAATATTTTTTGATTGCATGTGAAATATAGTATTGGAATGAATCTAGAATGAAAAATGACTGTACACATACTAAAAGTTTCATAAAAATCAGCTGTGTGACCAAAAAAAAATTAAATTGCCTGAAGACAACTGGACATCATTTTCCAAAATAAAGTTCTCCTCTTTCTAAAATAACTGCATCATTTTAAATACAGGCAGTAAGTGGTTTTTCACTTAAACCTGCACATCAGGAACAAACCATAATTATCACCATTATGTCATACGAAAATAATTAGTCAAAAACGAGTGTTACAAATATACTTTTCTTGGAGACTAATTTGAATGTCAGGAGTCAAAAACAGTAATGTAAATGTGTTTTAATTACCTGTACTGTCGGGTTTTATTCAGGAAACATTTTTATAGATGCTTGTGACTCTTGCTTCTGTAGGGTCATACATTTGTACTGAATGATCATAAGAATTTTTGTTATTAATTCGGGATAAATTCTCATACTCTCGAATGAAAATCAGTCAGCACTAAACTGGACAGAGAAAAAGGAGATGGGTGGTTGTCTATTCTCTGAACTGTGTGAACAGTTTTAAAATTTGAACTTCTATGCCGACAAGACAGGGCAACCCTGAAAACGGACAAGAAAACGCAGACCAACGACCGTGATTTTTCCCCATAATTAAAAATAATAATAATAATATGTAGATTCAGTCAACTGTGCATTGGCAACACATAAAACCCTCCCCTCCCTTCCCCAGAGGCTTGCAATAATAAGAAAATAAAAATAAATAAATATATAAAATAAAACATTAAAATCCTTCTACACTTTCTTCTCCTTTTCTTCTTTTGGGCTTTTTTGTCCGCTGCCAAACCCACAGTCAATATAAAATTACCAAAACCACAGAGGGAGATGGGAATGGGAGGGGGGTCACATTTTTTAAACATATGTATTTCTAGTTCTTCTTTTGTTCTGTTATTAAAAGCAGAATTTGCGCCAATCACAGGGGAGAACTCCGCCCCTCTCTTACAGAGGCACACATACCTCCACACTCCCCCTATCTCTCATGCAAAGCCACACACACAAAAAACACACCACAGGAAAACAAGTTTAAAACACAGTGAGAAGCAGCACTACACACCATTTTGAATTGGGAAATGATTGATTGGTATTCTTTCATTGCATTAAGGGTAACAGAATGCATCTTGATTCACATTGTATAACTCTCGTTTTAAATCTCTTAGGTAATTACTGACATAACATTACGTACCCATACATTAGGTGAACTGTCACGGACATTGTTTGTGTCATACTTTCGGAACAGTGTGTAACTCAAAAAGACAGAGCACAATAGAGAACAGAAGAAAATGAGGGCTTTTAAATGTCCAATTAAAAAGCAGACACGGTGCCAAAATGCCCAGATGTTTGCCCAGTTGAAAACGATGGAAATAAAAAGCTGTGAAATGGAGTCAAATGCAGGTTGCAGGGGAATGAAACAATAGAGATCAAATACGTCCCAATAGACTCCGAGGGCACCAAATGCTTGGAAGTGTTTGTGTTCACGCTAAGTGTGTATGTGTGTGTGTGTGTGTGTATGCATGTGTGCGTGTAGTTAGTTACAAATGACTGGTGCCTCCCAATTAAATACTTCAAAATAACTGATTTCTTACATTGTTAGGTCCCACTTTCAATTTGACTCAGTGCTTGGTTATATTGAACAACAATATACATTAAGAGGAAGAGTATAAAACATCACTTATTCTATGGCCTGGGGTAAAGAGCGAAAGAACGTCTAGCTTTGTTTTCCTCCAGAAAAATAGCTGCACCAACTGGTACAGGGAAATAACGATATACTGACATAAACCTACACAGATACAGGAATGTGGAAGGACAGGATCAGTCACAGCGATCAGTGACAGTCACAGCTGATCAGTGCTCAGGTCTGCTGTTCCTTCAGCTCTCGTACGAGTCCCTGTTTCACACAGTGAGGGTTTCAGAGTCTCACTCAGATCCATAAAGTCCACAAAATGTGCCCATAGGTGTCACTGCCCCCCCATCAAACCCCCCGCCCAACCCCAGTGCCATATCAGGCCAGTTCACAACATGTATTGAAATGTAATTCCTTAAATGAAAAATCGTCATAGAACATTATGGCCATTTCCTAAATGAAGTCTACCCCTCCATTAGCAGTAATGTAAAATTAGCAGGATGACAACTGCATGGCTTGACTGATTCACTGAGTCCTTTTCTGGTTCGCGATCATAGCATGGGAAACCTCTCCGCCTGCGTTCAGTTTGCTCCGGTTTTCCCCCCCATCCCATGCTCTTGAGGCCACGGCCGGGTTTCCGGGTCGCGGTCAGAGCGAGCCGCTGGGGTCGGGTCCGAAGACCCTGTCGAACTCGGCGAGGATGAGCTCCACGGCCTGGTTCTGGTACACCATGTTGATGGCCATGTTGCCGTTGTCCCGTTCCGGCCGCATCAGCGTGGGCCCGAAGACGATCCCGATGTTCTGGGTGGTCATGCGGTTGCAGTCCGAGTGCTCCATAACTCTGGAACGAGAGAACACACAAGAGCGTGAGACACAAAACACGTCAACGAGCGGCAAGCAGCTGGCCATGAGGACAAAAGACACAAATATATCCATTGTAAGGTATTTAATTCATTTACTGAGCTGAACTACCTTAATTTCTACTGAAGATACAAATGCTACACTCCCTTTCAACAGAAAGTCAAGCACATTTATGCATTTGTGTGTGCGCATACTATCGCAAGGAAGGTATATGTGCATATGCAGGCATGGGTGTGATTGTTCTCTCTTTGAAGCCTGGAACCTATAAGTATGTCATCACATTAGAATTTACCTGTATTTTCAATGACTGTGAGATAAAATATTGCATAATTATGTTTAGAGCCAGAATATATAATGGCTTGTAAGAAAGCATCAGGAATTTAAAAGTCAACCTACCAATCAACCACAAAAATTACAACCACAAAATAATGTATTAATAATAAAATATTATTATACACATTATTATGTATCATGTTATAGAAATCTTATATTTATGAGGACAGGTACTGTCGGGGGTATAATGGCTATCGCCTGAATGAAGAATGATTCTTTCTGCTCTGCATCAGGGCAGATTGAATGATGTGAAACTCTCAGCCAGAAATCTTTGAGATATAAGAGTCGGCTGTGTCAGAGACCGTATGTGTAACTCTTTTAGGAATAAGAGTCAGTCTGTGTTACTCTTTTAGGAATAAGAGTCAGTCTGTGTTACTCTTTTAGGAATAAGAGTCAGTATGTGTAACTTTAAAGAATAAGACTCATTATTTCTATAATTATCATGGTTTTCGTTACTGGATTGAGTTTCAGCGCTGTGATGGTGTCCGCATTGACCCTCCTTCAGCGGGCACAGTGTGTGTGTGTGTGTGTGTGTGAGACTCAGGAAGGGGTTAAAGCCACAGAATGAGGCATTCTTCTAAAAATGCCATTCCCACCGAGCCACAAAGGCAGCCAGCAATTGCTCAAAACTTCCACATTAAAAAAGGAGAGGGGGAAAAAGAGAGGGAAGAAAAAAGCGGGCGAGTGAGAGTGAGGCTCCTGCGGTGGCGGCGGCAGCGCTGGCGTTTAGCTCCAGCAGACGAGCCGCAGCGCTCCCACGAGAGAGAGGAAGAGAGAGAGAGAGGGAGGGAGAGAGAGAGAGAGAGAGAGAGAGAGAGAGAGGGAGAGAGAGAGAGAGGAGAGAAGGAGAGAGAGAGGCAGAGGGGGACCGAGGGAGAGAGGGGCAGAGGGGGACCGAGGGAGAGAGAGAGAGAGAGAGAGAGGGAGGGAGAGGGAGAGGGTCAGAGGGGGACCGAGGGAGAGAGAGAGAGAGAGAGAGAGGGAGGGAGAGAGGGGCAGAGGGGATCGAGGGAGAGAGAGAGAAGGGAGGGGGAGAGAGAGAGGGAGAGAGAGGGAGGGAGAGAGAGAGAGAGATAGGGAGAGAGAGGAAGAGAGAGAGAGAGAGAGGAGAGAGAGGGGCAGAGGGGAAGCGAGGGAAAGAGGGGGGAGAGAGAGGGAGAGAGAGAGAAAGAGAGAGAGAGGGGAGAGAGAGGGAGAGAGGGAGAGAAAGGGAGAGAGAGGGGAGAGAGAGGGAGAGAGAGAGAAAGGGAGAGAGAGGGAGGGAGAGAGTGAAGGCAGATACAGGGGTACAGATGGGGAAATGAACAGGAGAGGCAGGAGAAGAGAGAGAGAGAGAGAGAGAGAGAGAGAGAGAGAGAGAGAGAGAGAGAGAGAGAGAGAGAGACACATGCTGGACCTATACACCCCTGCACCAACACACTGAAATACCCTGATACCCCCAATCAATCTGAGCATCCACTTCACTCTCCTTCAATTTCCTTGGTCACCTCGGCAACCTCACACCTTCCTCAAGCATCCCACCTCTGTTTGCCAAGTGAGTAAATTCCACCACCCCGCTAATGAAATGTCTCCCCCTAGTGTGAAAAACCTAGTACTGCCTCTTAACATAAAACAATCAAACGGTTAATAGCGATTGACTTTTTTATTTTCACTCTAATTACACAGCAGGGGTATTGACAAGCCAATCTGCATGTTTTAATTGTTCATTTAATGAACAATGAACATTTTATGTTAAGAATTGAAAATATAGTTTGACTAGTCTTTAAAAAGAGCTTTAGTGTCCATCAATGTGGGAATGATCATTTTTGAACGTTGCTCAAGTTCACACACATCAATGCCTGTTTTTGTCAGCCGACAAATCTGTTTGCTGCCACTCACTGTCCATGAGTGAAATTACAGCAGGATTTGGCAGACCTCTCTAAGCAGAATGAATCATGGGTATTGTGACAGGCACCATCGTTTAGAGAGAATAGCCTTCTTTCACTTGAAATACATAAATGTCAACAAACCGTTCATCCCATTAGCTGATATGAACAAATTTGTGTTATTTCTAACCAGTTTTCATACATTTGGCGGTGTAGTTACTGAAGAAATTGTGGCTACATGTGAACTTAGGTTTGAAATTGAAGGTTAAGAGCTGGTTCTCCATGTGATAGGTAGATAAAGCATCTATCCCACATGTCAATAGAGCGTTCTCCCAGATCTCTGTTGCGTAGGCATAGGTTAACGACCTCATTATGGTACAACGGACCGTGGCTACATGTTCAGTCACACATTAAAATTTAGGGTAAAGGTAGGTTTTCATTTGATATGTGTCTTTCATATGCACAGAACATTTCCCATCTGTCAATATGGACCCCCAAACCACAACACAAAACTAAACTAAAGCCAGATGTAAATGTTCAAGAAATAAAAGTATAAAAGTGTATACAGTGTGTATGTATGCTTAAGGTATTAAGTAGGTAAGATATTAGGTTCCATCCATATAATCTCTCAATTTGGTCATCATTATTAGGGTAAACAAGGTTCAAAATGCTACAAATTTCATTAGCCTAAAGCAAGACCAATATATAAGCCCATTGTATATTTTACATTAAACGTGACCTTGCTAAAGCATGTTGCATCTGCCTGTCTTGATTTCAAGTCGCACTATTTACATGTGACCATTTCTGCCACAGGGGGCATACTTTGATGGAGCGATCCAAATATGTGGTGCACTCTATGGTACAAACATGCTTTCTATGGTGTTTCCTAAACATGCTCCCATACTGCACAATTATAAGCCTCCACACACACTTACAAACTGACTCAACAATGTCTTCTTGAATACCAGGATGAAGCCAGACAGCTTCCATGGTTTCCCCAATCACCAGACATAAACACTACTAAACCTTTATAGGGAGGAATGTAGAATGTACAGTGTAGAGTAGATTTCCACCTTGAGCTTTCAAAGAACTGGAGGCTTTCCTTTCAAAGAATGGTCCAATATCTCTGCTATAAAAAGGTCAAAACCTGTTAAACAATATTCCAAGGACTGAAGCCGTTCTGAAGAAGAAGAAGAGCAGCCTACTTCCTTATTATTCGATACATTCGATTCATATTATTTGGCGTTTCCATTTTTCTATCCCATGTATATTTATTTATACATGAATAAGATGGATTTGTCAAACTGTGTAATGCAAGATATGCCCTTTCATGTGTTAAAGAAAATATGTTTTTTTCTTTTTTAACAAGAAAATGGCGTAACAGCTTAAATATCTACTTAGTGAAAGATCACCTAAAGACCATTTAAAGAAAAGATAAGTTTTCATGTTACCCTTCCACTCGGGTCTAAATCAACATGGTTATCACAGTTAGGGAGAGGGGTTTGCGTCGATGCATTTTGCTTCTCTGGCATCCACCAAATGAAGTGTGCTAGTCCTGACTAGCGAGAGCATCTCCCCCCCACTAGTGTATGTTGCGCAGGGAGTGTTTTTCACACTTTGCTGTGGTGTGCGGGGAGCGTTTTTCACGCCTGACTGTACAGTGGGGACCTCCTTCGTGCTTGCGTCATTCCTACCTTTTAAGGTGGCGGAACATGAACCTCATGGTGTCATGGTTGGGTGGCGGCATGTTCAGGATTAGACACTTCATACGGTCCACTTTGTCCAGATAGTCAGACATCTCTGCAGCACAAAGTCACACACACACACACACACACACACACACACACACACACACACACACACACACACACACACACACACACACACACACACACACACACACACACAGAGTCATATTTACATCATACACTGGCCTTTCTCAAAGGGTCAATAAAAGGTTCATTGCTAAATTAGCCATTAGCATAACCACGGAAACCACAATAAACTACCCCATCCACTTCTATCTACCATTACCATTTGGGTCCATTTCTCTCTGTTATATTTGAAATTCATGTGCGCATGTTCACACATAACCACCCACACATGCATATGTGTGACCATAACAACACAAGCAAGGTACACGTGTGAAAATAAGCACACACAGGTACCTGTGTGATCTACACAAATGCATATCTTGTGTGAACATGACTACACGCACAGGTTCTAGGTGGAAAATAACCACACACGGTTACATGTGTGACCATAGCGACACACACACAGAGCATACGCGACCACAGCCACACACGGGTATTAATGTCAGCAGGGCACTCACTGACGGTCTCCACGATGTCAGTGAAGAAGCCGTAGGGTACGAGAGGCTCCGGAAGCTCCCGGAAGAAGAGCTTGAGCGCGCCGGTGATTACGTGGATATCCTCCCATTGACTATGATCCAGATTCAGCTTCTCCTCTGACAGGGACAGAGAGACCGAGAAACATTTTCAACTTCTCAGGAAACTCAGCAAGCCTGACATTGGTCTGAGACATTGTAGGGATGAGAGCCAGAGGTGCAGCAGCAGCAGCAGCAGGGCGGAGAGCTGCTGGAGAGGTAGACAGAGAGAGAGATGCTGCCCTCTGCTGGAGAAACACACTATGACACACACAGAAAAGCACACAGCCTTCCACTCAGGTTCTCAACCTCACTATAAACCCGGGTACGCTGAATACTTTCCAGCCACGTCCTGTGATTCTATCTGAAGAATCAAGGTCAAATAGAGTCTTACGATCCAATGATTTTACTTCTTCCAGCATACTTTCTTTGATTTTATCTTTATGTCAAAAACACCATTGAAATTTGAGGACCTTCATTTTTAACTGACATGGTAATGTTGGTAAGTTTGACAAGGGGAACCAGATTGCGGGAGTTGTTTTTATTTTTTAAATGTTCATGTGCCAGCATCATTTACAAATTGCCAACTTGTACAGCGCAATGAAGGAGCAGAAGATCGGAAAATAAGATCGAAACGTGTTAACTGTTTTCTATTTCTTCGAGCCCTGCTCAAGCTGACATTTGGCTGAGAGTCACTAATTTAGTAGACATTAGTTTCAGCTGAAGGGGAGTTCTGCGCAGCTTGGACTAGACACTACATGGCAAACTCAAGCATTGCTAACATTGACACTGTTAAGGAATGAAGGCTGTTTGCAACTTGACTTTAGTGAAATGGGAGTCTCTGTTTTTGCAGAACACCATCCCCAAGCACACGGCAGATCCAATACCATCAGAGGAACTGGATATAGTGAGCAGCAAGCATGGGAAATTGTGTAAGCATAAGTCTGTGGTCAAATACATATTTGAAATAAAAACAGTCTACAGATCCCTGAGAAATGCAAATATCTTACAAATAAAAATTTTTTTTTCCAAAAATGGACTGAATTTCAGAAATCTGCAGGGGTTTTACTGGTGTGTAGAATATTTCAAATAAGATTTGACCAATGTCAATATACATATGTGAAGTCTTGCAATAGACACAGATAGGCAGCATTTTTTTGGCCAAAGCCGAGTTGCTCTGTAGCGCTCCCTGTCTGTCTATCTGTCTCTACCTTGCACCAGCTCCTCAGGGAACAGATAGCGTCCATCCGTGGTCACCGCACGCTCTGCAAGAATCAACAGTTGGTTTACTGTGATGTCGCCACACGTTGTGCATTTCCGCTTTTTGGCCTCCAGGTGGCGACAAAGTGCAGTTCAGGACACGGACCACACGACAGACCAAACTAGACCTCGTTGTAAACCCTTCTCGCCCTTTTCTTCTCTCTCCCTCTCCCACCCACACCCCACCCGCTCCCTCCAGCTTTCTCTTTCTCCTTCTTACCGTGGTTGACCATGAACCGCAGTTTCTGAATGACCGCCAGGTTCCCACTCACTCTGTAGATCCCATCGGTCTCCAGCCCTGAAATTCAGTCACAGCCGAGGTTACCCCTGTGAGTCATCTACCACCGCCACCACAGTTCCTTTACAAATACGCTTTTACTGCATTAGCTAATCTGCGGTACACACACACATAAATACATAAATGTCAGAACCAAAGGAGAACAACAACAAAAAAGACTTTACTATAACATAATTGTTTGGACACAAAACCTGGTATCATTTTAACAGTTGAAATTGCCCATATTTGAATATCATTTCAGTGAACTGCTGGCAATGGCCATTCAACAAAATTGTTCTCACAAGTTAAGCATTTGAAAGCCTGCTCAGGAATGGGGTTGAGCTATCGTAAGCCCATTGTTGTGTGCGACTGTTTTTGAATGGTGTCCATTTCCAGGAAAGAACAGTTTGCTGTTCATTGAGACCCTCGACTCCGTCACACCTGATTTGACACCTGATCATGTGACTCCACCCAAAATGTCTGTCTCCCAAACTCAAGCGGAAAAGGGTTGGCTCACCTCTCCTCTCCACAGCCTCAGTGCACATTCTGACAAACCGGGGCACTGTGTTCTTCTCCCTTTCACAGAGGGTCTCCAATCGGCACCCAAAAACCTGGTCTGTGTACATGGAAAAAAGGTAAGACTAAACAGTGCATTCTACATGGACCTTGGTGCAAAAGTACAGCAACTTACAACACATTCATCAACATATTTAAGGTCATCTAGGGTACAAAGGAACACAAACTCAATGCAACGTCGGCATTCTGCAATAAAACACTTGTGTTTATGTAGAAATAAAGTGTGCATTCTTTTAAAGCTGTTTTGTCTCTTTTGCACCTGCAGTAAAACATCTCCATTGTGAAGATAGTTTCTTTCTCTAAGGTCGTCTGGCGTAACTTGCGCACAGCTTACATGTTTCACATATTTGCATGTTGCTGATGTAAACCCTATCTGACTCCGCAGTGATACGCCAGTCACGTACAGCTTGAGCAATGAACCTGCAATATCATGGCGGTCCCAGGTCTAGGCCCGGTTTCAAGGTTATTTCTCCACCTCTGGAGAAGTGCTAAATACAGTCCACTGCAGTCACTGAGATTTGAAAAGCCAACTGTCTGTGAGTTTACTAAAGCTGTAAAAGAACCAGAGTGTGTGTTTAGTCTTGATTGTGTTTATGGGCACTAAATTCATAATTAAATTCAAAACGATCAGCTGATGGGAGACTATCACATAGCATTTGCTAAGAGTGTGGTTAGTCGAGAGTAGCCTATGTCTGTGCGTTGGGGTGTGACAGTGATAGTAGTTGTGAAAGTGTGTTTGGTGACTCGTTAAGAGCAGCCCATGAGAGCATGTGATTAAAAAAGCAAAAGTTGTTTTGCTTCAATCTATGTGCTTGCTAGCTATTCAATAGGCTATAAGCAAGGCAATGTGCTTGTTTATTAAGGTAATTACTTGTTCAAGAAGCATGTGTGTCAAGAGTAGCCCATGTGAGAGCATGATGGGTTGAGAACAGCCCATTTGAGAGCATGATTGGTTAAGACCATCCCATGTGAGAGTGTGATTGGTTGAGAGCTCACCTTTAATAAGGCCCTTCTCTTGCAGCGCCTGCAATGGGGGTCTTTTCAGAATGAGCTTCTTCAGTCGGCTCCTCACCCTCTTCCTCTCAGAGTTCTCCAGGTTGGAGCTCGAGCGTGGAACTGGAAGGGGGAGAGAGAGAGGCACAGGGGTACATATAGGGGTACAGGCAGAGAGAAATGGGGGTACAGCAGAACCCAGGTGTGAAAGGACAGGTGTCACTCACGGGAAGTCTTGCGGCCGTGCCCTTCGTCTTCGTCCCCGCTGTGATCCAGCATCTCTACGCTGCCCGCTCTCCGCAGAGAGTACAGCAGCACATTGTCCAGAGGGTTTTCACGGTCCTGAAACACACACACACACACACACACACACACACACACACACACACACACACACACACACACACAAATACAGACATTTGGGTCATTCAATCAGAAATCAACCAGTGTCCCTCCCTGACCCTATATATGTATATGATAAAACTATAAAAATATTAATGCACAACATTAACATCTTTTGTGTTATGTCCCTCTGAGCCCAAGGGGGGATTTACCTTTGATTTTGGCACTTTTGATGAAATGTATACCCATGTATACTAAATATCTAACCATGCTTTCAGTATTACATACTGCCAAACACATGAGTTACATGAGCACAAGTATACAATTCTGCACTATGATTGCTTAAAATAACAAAATGAACGTCTGATGACCAAATTGAGATATTTAATCTACAGAATTAATTAATAATTCATGTACATATAAACCATGAAAAGGTTTGCGCAAATTTTTGTCTGACAATTTACATCTGATAACAGGGAAAATACTATTTGGTTTTGTGTCTTAGTTGGCAGGTTATGGTGTTACAGGTATGAAAATCACAGACACACACACACACACACACACACACACACACACACACACACACACACACACACACACACACACACACACACACACACACACAGGTAAAGGAAGCCTCACCAGCCGGTCGATGACACTCTGAATGGTGCTGTACCACTCTCTGATCACTGAGTCAGTCTCCGACTGCAGCAGGAATTCGTTTCCCGTCACCGTCCGCAGCTAAACACAGAGGTAACAGAGGGAGCGTACGCTTTAGCTAAAGCATTTCAAATAAATCCTTATAATACAATATGATTGGTCTAGGCTGAAAAAGGCAGACAGCTATTTACTATCCATTTCTAACAACTAAATCTTGGAAAAAAAAAAGCAGAAAAAAAAACAGAAATCAGAAATCAGTTATAAAGTGTCACATACAGGAAACCTGAAGGATTCACACACTTCTCAACTGTATAAAGCTGTTAATTACTGAAAGATAAACTGTTTGACATCCTGGGTATCATATTGTACATGTATCAGCAAGAATGAAAATGTGTTATGCAAGGGATAATGCACAACAAGATGTACAGTTACACAAAAATAATTCTTTACCTCAAAGACTACAAAGATAATGTTACATGCACTGAAATGACCAGGAGTCTGTTTCACACACTCTGTTAACACAAAGGCCATCTTAGTACCTTTGAATTGGTTCTAAGATGATCGTAGCGCTAAGATGGGTTTGGGTAAATAGGACAAGTTAGGCTGTTTTCATTTAATATTCACTTCAATTTATATCTTTATTCAAGTCATTTACTTATAAAGTCTTGATATTTTTGTATTTAAATTTTAGGATGTCTGAAGGTTGTTTTTAGGCCTGTCATGTCTCCATATGGCCATGCAAACAGCATGAAGAACCTGTGAAAAAAAACTGTTGCATGTCCAATGAAATTTCACCCCGTGTCAATCATTTGATTGTGAAATAAGTGTCACTAGTTGAGAGATCAGTCATTAACCATCAATAGCCCAGATAAAAAATACCACAGTAAAAGCACCAGATTCACCACAAAAATGAGCAGTTTTGATGAAATCAGGGGCTAGCAACTTTACAAGAACAGCCCATTTCCCAAACGCGGTGAGAGGAAATAAAAATAACCTTGTCCCTCTGAGGTTCTGACTAAGGAGGAAACAGTTGAGTAACGATTCTGAGTTGAGTAATTCCTTGTGTTACCTCACATACAGAAAAACACATACGTTCCAGAATGAATTACAAATTATACTTTATAATTCAAATTAATGTGTAAGAATAAACAAATCACATAATTATGTGGAAAAATGTCACAGGGTTGACTTGTTTATGCCTGGGGTTATGGTTTTATGTGTTACAGGGTTTGTTACAGAGAGGATTCAGCTTTCTCTCACAGAGGGCATATTTCTGTTTCTGTGTTTCTTTACTGTTCCCTCTCTCGCCCCGTCTGTCTCACCCTGAAGACGTTCTTCTTGCTGGACAGATCATTAGCCCAATGTAGTTTGGCTCCTCTGAGATCCACACTGCTCTCCGGCCTGCTGTTACCAGGTTTCTGCATTACACACACACACACACACACACAGAAAGACACACACACACACACACACACACACACACACACACACACACACACACACACACACACACACACACACACACACAGACAGAAGACACACACACACACACACACACACACACACACAGACACACACAGGCAGAAAGACAGACACACACATGCACACACACACACACACACACACACACACACAGACACACACATTTGAATTCTTTATTTATATGCCAGAAACAAAAAATACATTTCTTATATGGTTATTAGGGCTTTTTTCACTGTAGACTGTGTTAACTATTTAAATCACATTTCTCACACACAAATAAAAATATCATACTTCAATGTAAGGATTGAGAGAGCAGCACACTCTCCATATAAAGCAGCTGCCAATGATAGCCAAAACCGAGCATTATTTCACCAGCTGCTTGGCCCTAGTCTTTGAAAATCTAACCATTAGTAAGCCTCTCACCACTTGTCGATGAAATACGATATGAAAATGTGAAATATGAATATACCCTTGCTGTTCCCACATTTCCACATCTCGCTCTCGCTCTCTCTGACACACAAAGAAACACAGACTACCTTTGGAATCTATTACTTGTTAATGGATTCATAGAAAATTCCTCAAAGCTCCAAGCCCAACGACATCTGTTGAATGTACCGTTTCTCTTTTCATTCGGTCACCATAACTACTGGCTTGCCCATAATAGTTTTACTGGTGCACGGCTGTTCAGTGATATGGATCTTACCCAGCTGGATGGGGTCTGAGATTTTGGATCCTTGAAGAAGACCAGGCTGTTCCCCACCAGAACCACCCATGAAGGGGTCCAATTCTTCCTGCAAAACACCAACATCTACACTCTAGGCAGGCCTCCAATAACCTATGTATGTGCCACAAACACGGCTACACAAAATATATTTGATTGGGGTGTTTTACGACCCCCCTTTTTCCCCCAAACTGAACTTGGGCCAATGGAGTCGATTTCCTGCAGCAACCATCCCTGCGGCCTGCAGGAGGAGGAAGCCGGGAGCATGTGACTCATACGAATCATGTGATGACGAGTCTTGAGTTCCTGTACACGCTGCAGACACCCCCACTGACCACGTACAGTCCATGTTGTCGGAGGATTACAGGGCCGGCATTTTCTCAGTTCTTGCAGCGGGGACCAGTGGAGGTCCCCGCTGCAAGCGAGAGCGAATGGACCAGTGGAAGTACCCAGCTTACCCACCCACAATCCCCAACAAGCCAGTTCAAAAGAATTTCTGTAATCTGGTATATACATCAGTCAAATGCTGTATAGTTTCAGTTTGGTATTAAAACTCAGATGAAACAAATAGGTGAGCAGGGAACACAGGCTTTTACCAAATGTATTGTGTAAAATTCAAAAATTTCGTAATACACATTCAAAATTCTTTGCTCAGAATTTTGTTTTCTTTTTGGTGATGACAACACATCCAGCTTATTTTTTTTGGAGACGAGCCACATTGATAGAAACACTCCACTGAAGCAGTGTGTTGTGTAATTTTAGCATTGACAAAAAAGAAATCTGTCACCGTTAACGGAAACCTAGCTACTGTCAAAGTGCGAAGACACCCTGACACAGTGACACAGTGACATACCCATATGTGGCCCCACACTGGAACACAGACCCAATGAGCTGAGGCAGATGGACTGTGCTAATACGCAGGCAGCGAGCTGGCCAGCTCATTTGCCCCGCCCAGGATGCACTGCGCCATCTATACTACTGATGCAGGTTACGAAGCTCATGAGAGATGTTTGTGACAAAAACTGGCAATTTACAACATGGCACTAATGCAGCACAGTTTGATTAGTAGGTCCAGGAAGTTTGGTTACCTCAGCTTCCTGCCCCCTTCTGCAATCTTTGTCTTATTCAGCAGCCCCGCCTTTTCCAGCTCCTACAAACACAGTAACAATACTAAGAATAGTAACAGTAACCATCACAGTAGCAGTAAAAGTAGCAGTAGAGTCATTAGCATTCATAGCAGTAACAGTAGCAGTAGTGTCATTAGCATTAGTAGCAGTAACAGCAGCAGTAACAGTGTCATTAGAATTAGTAGCAGTAACAGTAGCAGTAGTGTCATTAGCATTAATAGCAGTAGCAGTAACAGTAGCAATAGAGTCATTAGCATTGGTAGCAGTAACAATAGCAGTAGTGTCATTAGCATCAGTAGCAGTAACAGTAGTACTAGCAGCAGTACAACCAGTAACTCCTACCTTAATGGCAATATTACATTATCATCCAAGCCAGGGTCATATATGAATTTGAAACACTTCAGAAACTCAGCTTTGTGTTATTTGAATTTAAGATTAAGATTTAAGATGAAATATTTTTTTCCTTGTATAATTACGGTAAATCTGAAACACTCCTAAAGATTCTCTTTAAGGCTTGTCAAAGAAAACCAGGAAACACTGGTGAAAACAGTTGTTTTGTTCAACGTTGTTAGTAACAGGAGGAGTTTTACAGGTCTGTTGGGTGTATGGAAAATGTTTTGTACTGGGTGACTGTGGGTGGGATGCATGCGAATGTGAGAATTTGGGGGTGGGAAGGGTCAGGCTCACCGGAGTGGTGCCCTCTGAGCTGTCCGGGGAACTGACAGGAGAAGGGGAGTCCATACCCACACAGGTCACATGACAGGAAATGTCCCTGCACTGCTGGGGGGGGAGAGACGGGGACATGCTGGGCGTTAGACCTGGGCGGACCGCCCCCTGGCAAGGCTCAGGGATGGGCCGTCGGGCGGCGGTTACCTTGGAGCCTGGCGCTTCGGACAGGATCATGGAGCGGGAGTGGCTGAAAGGCTCGCCCACCCTCATCGAGGCTGAGTTACGAGTCGGGGCTGGACTGGAGCTGTAGGAGGCGCTGCTGAGTGCGTCAGAGGAGGCGGCGCGCTGCATGCTCTGCCGAGGAAGAAGGACAGCAGAGAACAACCAATCACTGACATCTTCTCATTTTACTGTCAGTCTAAAAACATCCAACTCAGTTCTCTTTGGCAACATTTCATTGGGCATTCAGAGTGGATTTGGGATGGTGAAGCCAATCAGATTTTTACCAGCACATGGTGTCTCTGTAGGTGCCAGTCAGACCCGCTAACAGAGAATTCAGAGATAAAGCCTGTGTTCGTCAGCAACACATCATCACTATTCCTGGAAAGCGAACAGATGGCCGGGTGTGGTCCGGCTCCCGCGCGGACACCAATCCCTGACCTTTGCGGCCACACGGCGTTCGCCTTCTGCCAAGAGACGCCTAGTGACCATGCCAAAGGACCATGGGCTCGGGCAGAGCACTGAGCTCACTGACCACAGCAAATGACAAAACCTAAAGCTACTGGTTCCAGTGGCTAACCAGAGAGTATTTCCTGTTTTATTTCAATATGGTCATGTTCCTCAACATAAATTTGTTACGAAACTGAAAAATCTAAATGTGTCTTCTTATGATAACACAGGGACTTCATTCAGTCCCTTCACAGGGACCAGCTCTTCATTCTCCTGGACCCCCAAAATGCAAAGATCTATAATAGAGAGAAAACCTGGTCTTTCTTGCATGATTTTGGTTATTTGTAAACTACAATTATTAAGGTTCCATTCAAACTGCAACCCACATTAATTCTAGGCTATTTATTTCTTCTCCCATAGCTGGCAGGTTGTAGATAACGATTCCCAGCAAATTCCCATCATTCTCTTGTAAGAAGAGGTAAAGAAAGGGCTAAAGTGTTCCTTTGTACTTCACAAAATGACCTCCTCCTTAGGGCTCTGGGGTTGCAGGTTTGATTCCCTTGTGGGTCATTGTAGTTTTACACTTGAGTAAAGTATTTAGCTCAAACCGGTTAAGTAAAATTCCAGTAGTGTGAAAGGATTTTATTTAAAAGTATATAATGCTTAAGAGTGTCTTTTAAATACCTAAATGAAGTGGTAAATTTAATTCCCAACGTTAATTGGTCAAAGAGATGTATTTAATTGCTGGTACTGTGTTGATAGTGAATCGTTCCAGGATAATGATGATGATGATGATGATGATGATGATGATGAGGAAGAGGAAGAGGAGGAGGAGGAGGAGATCAGCACGGATTAGCCATGGCAGACCTGCCCACTCACCTGTCTCAGCTCCCAGCCACTGTCAGCATCCTGGACACGATAGGTGAAATCAGGCGAGAGCTACAACGTACAAAGAGCACAGAGGATCCTCTTAGCTAACAATGTATGTACAGCAAAGTCACAATATGTCAAAATACATACACAACTCAATCAATCATCAAAGCATGGACACATCTCAACCAATCAAAACACATACACAACTCAATCAATCATCAAAGCATGGACACATCTCAACCAATCAAAATACATACACAACTCAATCAATCAAAGCATGGACACATCTTAACCAATCATCAAAATTGGACACATCTCAACCAATCAAAATACGTACATAACTCAATCAATCATCAAAGCATGGACACATCACAACCAATCATCAAAATTGGACACATCTCAACCAATCAAAATACGAGCACACCTCGATCAATCTTCAAAGTATGGACACATCTCAACCAATCACCAGAATAGACATAACAAATTATAAAAATACACTCACAAGTCAATCCATCATCAAAATACAGACAAATTTCAATTTTAACGGTCTGATCGACAGACTGTGCTGCTGGTTTTTTTCATCTACTGCAAAATTCAACTTCTCAAGCTTCAGCAGGCATGACACACATTTACAATGTCTTTGCAATCTTCACAAATGGATGTAGAGCAGTTTAACTTCAAACAGGTGGCACAGGAAGTACACCTCTTTTTTCCGCTGTAGGAACAAGTGACTAACTATTAAAAAAGCAAGAGTGAGACCAGCACCCCCCGCCTTTTCTGAATTCACAAACCTCACATGCCCTTAGCACTGTTCCTAACTGCTGGCGCGGCAAGACTTATCGCCATGCTGTCACCATGGTAACGTACCACCACATCCTCCACCTATACTACAGCGAACATGACCCGACAGGAACTCTCGCAAGCAGATAGCCTCGCATATACTTTAGATCTGTACTGAGAGTCATATTTCTTTAATAAAATAAACTTACTGGACTCAAGAACTCCTGCATGTTTATTTATTCTGTCTCTCAGTTATGTATCTCTTCAACTTATTCCCTTTCCCATTAACATTTCTCTTTACTTTATTCCATCAATTCCATTTATGTCTCTCTTCTCTACATTTCAGTGAAATGAAATTATATTCAAAATCCTACACTGATGTGACACATAAACAAGTAAACATTGCCAATGCATAGGATTTGGTTACAAAACAGCATGCATCAATTAAACCAAGTGTAAATTTATATTTACAGATTAAGTAAGAAGAAAATGTTGTGAGCTTCTCTCGTAGCAATCATAAAAAATAAAGGGCACTCTGACAGTTAGATGACCATGAGGAAAAACCGTAACCTCAAGGGAAGACAGCGTAAAAATTGAAAAATAAATATGCACTGTGGGATGACAGGGAAGGAAGTGGTGCGGCGTACAACTGCAAACAGAAAAGGGGAAGACGGACAAAGGCAAATGACCAAACAACACGATGTCCTCGTCAAGCCTGTTTGTGTGCCAATATGCTGTTCCATTCTCCATTGTGAGCCTGAAACAATGGCCTGGATTCAACTTGTATTTGTTCATAAATTGTGTTACATTTTTTTGTCTTGACAAACATAGCTTGGTGAGTTGATTTTGGTAATCTCTGAACTTGTTCAACTTGGAAACTGACACTTCTATTTAATTGCGAATCACATTCAACTGAATTCAGGCCAATACCTTCAATTTTTTAAAAATGTAGTTTTCAATTCAACTCAGTTTTGAAATTATTCTGAACAAGTGTAGTTACAACACCTCATCTCTAATATACAATCTTCCAGGAACTTGAAAATGAATTTCAAAGACATAATATAGCTGGAGGAGCAAAGTGCATACAAAATTTGTAGAAGAATGATTTATTAATATTCTACTACAAACAGTGAATTCTAAAACCTATATTCTTTTATCTTCTGATATAATAGCTTTAGTTCAGATTTCACCCTGGACTTGAAGGAATATAATTTCAGAAAAAATATATTGACAATGATAAAACTCAAGCATATTCTTTAGTAGATTCCAGAAATGCAGGGATACCTTTTCTACCCGGCTACTAATGAAGTGTGGAAACTTCAGCTTCAGTTATCCAGAGTAAAACATATTTTATTTAATGTTGTAAATTATTTACTCTGATAAAACTTTAAATAGGTGGAAGTATGTTATGGGAACTGGTTTTTGTACAGCCACATTGTATTATGCACAGACCCAACACATCAAACACACACCGACACAACATATACAGATGTATATACACACAAACACACTATATAATACATATTCTCACACACACCCATTGTATCAAAATAATAATATATGCACAATACATATACAATATATACACACACTCACACAGACACATACACACAAACACTCACATAGACAATATAAAATCACACTAACAGTCACGATTTACACACATGTTCACACAGATACAACATACAATACATATATACAAAACATACACTCTACGCAATATACACTCTCACACAAAGACAACACATATAAACAGTCACAGACAGAACATATGTGTACGTATACACACACAATACACACACACACACACGTAAATACATGCATAGATATATCACACACTCTCTTATACAGACACAGCACATATACTCACATATGCAGGCAAAATATATTGTAGACCCTCTCCCACAGACAGAATGGACTACGTTCTACGTTCTCAGACACAATTGACTAGTAATCACGCAGTGCCCAGCATACAAACTCACTTGCATATTCCATCATAAACTCAGATTCACTCCACACACTCCCTGTTGGTAATACACACTCTCACACTGACACACACAATGTCACACACTTTCCTACATCCCTTTATACTGGCATATATAGAATTACAAATACTGTTGTGAACATATTCTTAGTCAGTGCCACTCCAAACACTTCCTGAAACCAGCCCATATTCTCATACATTTTCACACAGTCTCATCCCTCCTCTGGTTTTCAGCTGTGCACATAAGCTCTCTGATACCTGCACTCCTAGTATCCCATACAGAGGCACAAACACTCATACATGCACAGGTGAAAACAGGACTTACGGCATGAATCTCATCTGTTCCTACTGGCAGATTGCAGTCCAGAGAAACACAATGATAATATAAACCGATCGGCAGCTAATCCTTGAAAAACTAATTGTGTGTTGCACGCGATGGTACCCAGATACACACACATACACACAGGCGCAAACAAACACACACATACACACACACACACAGTTTGTTTAAAACCCCAGCTCTGTCTTTCCACCGCTCGCTTTGTATTAGCTCACTTCCCCATTCTATACGGAAGATGGTCCTATCAGTGTGTAAAATCACCCTGTGACCGTGCAGGAGGAGGAAGCGACATGGCCAGAGTGGGGTAACAGTGCTAAAAAGATGCATGCTCTAAACTTACACTAAGCTGAGAAGTGACAAGACATGCATGAGAGGTGAAGATTAGCAGGCATACTCATTTTAGCAACTCAGGTTTCATTTTATGAAATGAAAACCCAAACCGGATCGTCCAGTTGGATGCACTATTTGTACATACACAAATAAATAAGAGGAAGAAACGACTACCTCAACGCAAAAAGAAAAATAAAATGCTAATGCTAAATATTATTGGAAAGTGCTCAAAATTAAAAGTAAACTGAAAAAGTGACTAAGCTTGGGCTTTCTGAAGATGACTAGGATCACAGTGCTCTATGCTCTATGGACACCACCATTTTTAAGCAGTTTTCAAGCAATCGTGAACACATTTAAAAATGAGACTTATGAGGACCACAGATCTTCTGTGTTCTGTATTAAATTTGAGCACTGCCCTCATGAGTCGACTTCAAAATGCTTACTTCCACGAGTATACTTAAATCTAATTGAAGTCCAAATAGACATTCATGTTAAACCGAAATTTTAACGTCAAATACCTGATAATCTTATCAGAGAACAGCTGTTGGAGGCGTTTAAGGAGGCGGCAGTTGTTTAGTTTGACTGAACCATCTCCTCAGAGGTCATGGTAAGTACACTGCCTACTGAGCGCTCTGGGGGCACATGTCCCATCCCGCTGGCGGCGCGGAATTAGGGGAGGATTGAGCGGCGGCGTGGCCGGCATGGGCCGTAAAGTCGGGCCTCTCTGAAGTCCCTCTCGAAAAGCCGCGAACGTCAGGTCAGGAGGGCCGTTCTGCGACTGCATTATATCAGGAGCCATTACCTTCTTACTGTTACTGGGATTAGCTGAACAAAAACGCCATTTCAGGAAAATAAATAAATAACAAGGGGGAGGGGGGGAACTAGAAGGACATAATCCCCTTTTTAATTTGGCTCAAGCTTCTCCTCTAATCTGGAACATGAGGTGGACCCACTGTCGGCTTTGGCTCTGTGCCACAACACAAGTGCAATGGTGGGAGAAAGAGAGAGAAAGGGAGGGGGTTTGGGAGGGGAAAAGGCAGAAAGACAGAGAAACAGAGAGACAGCAAGAGAGAGAGAGAGAGAGGAGAGAAAGAGTTGTTCATCTATAAATAAACATAGCTACGCTGCTAAGAATATATACATTTAATTCTCCACAAATCCATGTGCAATACCTACAGCTGCGTCCAATCCATCTGTCAGTGTGTGTGTATGTGTATGCGTGTGTGTGTGTGTGTGTGGCTGATTGTGTCTGTGCACGTGTGTGAGCTGGGGCATGTGTGTTTTCAAATGTGCATGTGCAATCCGGTGACGTCGGGACGCGATGCACCGTATGAGATTGAACAGCTGTATAAATCTATTAATGATTAAATGGATGAGAGAAAAATGAAGGCCTGAAGAAACAGTACATTAAAAAATTTTGTCACGACCACTGCTTATATAACAACACGCAAAAACCTACTTAAACATCATAAGTTTAGAAGATGCTAAAGAGAACAAAATGTGTTGCTTTGATGGTTGGATAGACATCAAGAGCATATCCACATCGCTTTTCCCATCAGTCCTTGCACTGAATCCAACAGCATGGTTTGAAGTAACAGCTCTGGTATGTCCCTGCCTGTGAGTATTCACATATTCACATACCACAACATTAATATTTAACATAAATTCAATATTTATCTTTTAATCGCATATTCAGCCAGCGCTGTGACCTTTTGAGAGGAGACAAAAAGGTTTATTTATTTCCAGATGTTGAAATGATTGCTGCTGCATGTCTTCATGCAGTATGTAATATTTAAAATGGATCATCTAAGTCAGTTACAATAACATTACAGTCAAAGTTTTTTTGATGTTCTTTTCTTCTTAGTGAGGGGGGCATGGCACGTACTGTGTACTGCAGCCTGTACTGTAATATTGTCATATTCATTTGGCATGTGTTAAAGTCGAGGTAAACAGTAGAATTATTATATTCATTTGGCAGAGTTGAGTTAAATGGAACAGAGTACTGAGTGTGTCCATTGTAACATTGGTTGGTGAAGCACGGTAAATCATTTGCATTCTGTTCAGGAAGAGTAAAATGAGAAGAGCTTAGGGTCTATTGTGTGTGACAGTGCATTTCCTCATTCTCACACACACACACACACACACACACACACACACACAAACACAAATAATACGTATAATGTATGCATACGTATAAACAAAATACAAACACACACACAGGCAAGGCACTCATCCACATACATAAATGTATATCAAATACATACACATGCACTCACATGTGCGTCCCATACATACATGCACGCACGCATGTGTAAACACACACACATATACATATCCACCGACACACACGCGCACACACACACACACACATATATATATATATATTCCTTCGACACACATACACACACACATACGCGCACACACAAACTCTCTCACACACACACACATGCATGCAGGCACGCATGCACATGCAAGCACACGTGTGCACACACACACATACACATGTACACACGCACGCACACACACACACACACACACACATGCATGCAGCAGCAGTACCCTGTGCATGTTGTCATTTCCTGAGTCTGGCCTGGGCAGTGTCAGGTGGTTGGAGTCTCTGGGAAATGTCCCTGCTAGGCCTGGGCTTGCCTGGGACAGACAGAGAGAAAAGGCGTTCACAGAGTGGCCACTGCTGCCATTATCACATGTACATACCATCTGTCCAATAGGGTGAAGAACACCGGAGAAGACTGACTGGCAGAGGGTTAGCTTATGTCAATCCCTGCCACTGTGTGCGTGTGTGTGTGTGTGTGTGTGGAATGTGATTGGGAAGTGGTATAAATACGTGTGTGTGTGTCTGTGGCATGTATGCATGGGTGTGTGTTTGTGGCTCATGTGTATGTGTGTTTGTGGCATATGTGTGTATCTGTGTGTTTGTGGCGGGTTTGCATATCTGTGTGTGTGTTTGTGATGTGTGAATATATGTGCGTGTATTTGTGGCATGTGCGTATATACATGTGCTTATCACATCTGTGTTTATATAAGTACTCATCGCCTGTGTGTATATATGTGCGCTCATGACATGTCTGTGGGTGCGTGTGCCTGTGCGTGTGTGTATATGTGCGTGCCCATGACGTGTGTGTATATGTCTCTGTGTGCGTGCACACATCAGTTACCCTATTGGGCGTGCGGTCTCGAGCTCGCCGAGGTGGTTTCCAGGATCGCTCCTGGGTCACACTGTTGAGATAATAGCAGCGGCCTGTGGCGGGGTCCAGGTACTGCTCCCAAAGGTCCAGAACCTGCAGGGGGCGCTGTCCAGGCGAGGGGCTGGGCGGCTCGGAGTACTGCCTCTTCACCTCATGCAAGCTGTTGTAGAGAGGGGACTCCAACAGGGAATGCTGAGGAATGTAGGACTGTGCAGTCAGCTGCAGAGCAAGAGAGGAGGCGGGGTTATACACAGAGGAGGCGGGGTTACACACAGATAAGGAGGGGTTACAGAAAATGCTTTCACTTTGTAGACACAACATTCTCGCAGATTACTGACAATTTTGAAACTGCATTTAATATAATAATATTTTATCATATTTAATATGATAATATTTACATTTTCTACAAATAGTCACAACAAAATTATTATTTCATTTGATTGCAAATTTTAGTTGGTAATATAATTGAACTGAAAATTTTCAGGTATCAGCTGAATTTATTAGCAGCTTAAGAGTTACAGTAATACACGGGTCTGGCTGCAATAGGTGTCATTATATAATCATGTATTCAAAAGTAAACTACAGAAAACTCCAAAATCAACTAACTTAAACACCAAGAATGACTCATTGCATAACAAAGACCATTTGGGACTTTAGACAAAGAGAAAAATCAAAAAATGAAGAGTAAACTTTCTGTTTCAGAAGCGACGCTTCTTAGTGAGATGTATAAGCCAACAGAAAGTACATGCGGAACTATAAGTGACATGTTTTATCCAAAGACGTAATTAGGAGACAAAGGTATAAGACTTCTGTAGCTTGACGAGGACTTTGAAACATCAGGGTTGCCTTCTTCTCTGGTTTAATCTTTTCTTGTTGAGCATAGTTTCCACTTTATGAGTAACTGTTGACAGAAATGAAGGCTTTACGAATGTCTGTGAGGTATACAAGCTAAATGGATGCTTCAGAATTATTCACAAGGAATGAAACTTCTTTCATTAAATGCAAACCAGGAGCCTGCTGTCTGAGGACTTTATGTTGTTTGTGGTCTTTCTGGCTACAAAATGTACTTCAGCAATAGTTACGAATTATCCCAAGTGACCACACACAGTACGCACCGTTCACTGTAAAATGACATTTACCACTGCAGATGTTGGTGTCATGGGATACGGGTGCTTAGCGTTTAGCACAAGGCTACATGTTGCACATCTTGTCCTGCTTTTATTTTGAATATAGAGAGAAAGCAGATGAAACACCGTAAATACTATGGAAAGGAGCTTGGCTGGAAGCTGAATTGATGTTTTAGGAAAATGTGAAATCAAACTAAATTACACAAAAACAGATCGATTTACAAATTTCATTTGTGTCACAAGACACTTAGGGGAAAAAGGCTTTCCATAATACACTGTGCTGATCTCATACATGTGCTCTTATGAGAATTACATAATACACTCAATTCCACTAATGACCCTGGAGTCCTAGATAATGAGTGACACTGGATGTTCATGTCTGTCTCCACCAGGGGGCGCTAATACAGGTTTTTCGGGTCACCACCGCAACCAGCTGCTGTCTTCTCTGCAGAAACACTTCTGACTATCTAGAAAAGGTAACCATACTGCGGGAAAGACAAGGCTCTGCTCCTTTCTAAAATAAATTACGTTTTTTTGGGTATGTCTATCGTGCTTTGTCTTTTACTGCATGTGTCTCTTGGTGACCTGCTTAGTTTCGAGTTTCTGGTCTGATACAGGAAGTGGTAGCGGTTCCTTGTGTTTCTGAACGTTTTTCCGCCGCTGTAGCTGCTGTGGTGTGTGTCGGTGAGTTCCTCCAAGTACCTCTTTCTCTTGCCGCAGTTTGACTGACTGACGGTTTCTCAGACAACAACCCCCTCCCCCCAGCCTTCTGCCTGTCACCTAAAACCCAAAAGCTGTGAAGAGTCAGTCCATACTCCCAGTCATGCCACTGTAAGTGGAGTGGAGTGGTGACAAAAAAAACACAGAAAAAGGGGATGTTTTCGTATGAAATATTGGAGAAGAGAAAAACAGCCAAACTGGAGAGGATTGAAGCTGATTTTGAGCTATGGTGCAGATCCCAGGTTAGTCCAAACACTGAACCAAACATAACCTTTGGGTTAGCCTGCATCAGAAAACTGTAAAACACAGGAGAGTCTGTGAGAAATATTGGTAGACGAATCACACTGGTTGGACTCTGTTTCACCTTCACACCTTCTCATGAGTGATAGAGAAAAGTGTCTTCAGAGCGGACGCGACAGACACAACAGGGAAGCTGAAGTTTGCGAGCTTTCCCGATGCCAGACTGATCTATGCGTTGTGGTGCGTTTTGTGCATTAAAACAGGAGCATTTGGTCCGAATGCATCTTTAATCCCTGCTTACTAAGCTTAGAGAGAAGCAAGCGAGGGAGAGAAGTGAGGGAGTGAAAGGGAGAGGTGGAAAGAGAGGGGGAGTGCTGTGGTGGGGGAAAACAGATGAAGGGAGAGGAAACGTGTGGATAGACACATTCATCCAAAGAGGAGAGTACAGTCCTAAGGATTTTGTGTGCTACCCACTGAATTTACAGTACATGCTATTTTAATACCAGCCAGCTAATCATAACATCTGTATAAATCTGCCCTCTATTAAATCCTGATGTTTATGAGCCTGTGGCAGAGCTGCTGACGTCAGAACTGGTCTGACACTCACGAGCGTGAAAGCTCCAAACACTATCATTGGACAGTTAAGCTTCCTGAAACCAAAACTGGGTGGAGCTAGCATATCATACCAGTGACTCAGTAATCTGAATCAAACATCCATTCTGCAATGGAGACCAACAAACCAGAGACTGACGGCAACTCATAACTCCACCCAGTATGGGGGAACCTCACTTTTATGTCACTGCACCAAACAGCTTTGTTTGGCTGACTCCAGTAAATGACTTTGGTCATCTAAACAAAATCTGGGACTGAAGATGCATTTCCATGCATTAACAGATTTGGATGACTTGCTAGAAATCTTAACTAATGAGTTCAAACTAAACAATTATTTATCAATAAAAACAAATGAAGAATATTATATTTTTTAAAAAAGGGATGCTATACTGAGCCCTTCCCTCTATTAAAGTTTCTTCCCCATATAAACACACCGAGTTGAATCCTCGTAGAGGGGTTCCTCACGGAACCTTTTTGGGGTCCTCTATAGTGGCAATCACTTTGAACCCTAAGGTTCCTACGAGAGCCTTTTCATAGAGTTTAGGTTAGAGTTTGTTGAATGGATCCATCTGTTCTTTTAATCTACAGTAAATATTTTGAATCTTCAGAAACACAGACGTTAAAGAACTTGGCATTTTCAATCAAATTTTCCCCTCATAATATTCTAAGACACCATAGCTGGCTGATGACGTTTTAATCTGAAATGGCCTTTCCCTGCATGTAGCTCTGGGTTATCCTTCAACGTAAATGTGAAGCTGTAGTCTGGATGGGACCCAGGTGTGGAGCTTACCTGCAGATGGCTGTGCCTGCGGGTGGCCTCGGCCATGTCCCATTGGCTGTAGGACTTGGAGGGGCTCCCCCGGATGGGCGTGGCTCCCCCGCTGCCCCCTTCCTGCTCCCCGTACGGGTTTTGCGGCAGGTTGCTGGAGCTCTTACTCCGTGTTATGGGGGCGCCGGTGCTGGGGGGGGCCAGGAGGTGACCCGAGGAAGAGGTGTTGGGGTAGGGGGAGCCAGGAAGAGGCAGGGTTGGGAACCGGGCTCCTCCCAACCCGCCTCCCCCCACGGCCCTGAAGGCACTGTTAGAGTTCAGATCCTCCATGGAGCGACAGAAGGGTTTTGTGACTGTGGAGACAGACAGAAAAACTACAACACTCAGGGAAAAGCCAGCTATAGGAGACTATTTTGCAATCAACATTCAGCATACATTCAGCGAAGACTGACATTAATTATTCTTCATGAATACACAATTTCACTATCAACATTTAAAATAAATTTCTCAGGGATCTGCAGGAGTATTTTTAAAGTTGACCACAATCTCAAGTCTTCATTTATTTCAAATAAATAGAAGTAGTAGTAGTAGTAGTAATAGTAGTAGTAGCAGCAGCTGTAGTAGCAGTGTGGTGGTATTACATAAATATGTCAATAAATAATGCATAAATATGTGTTCCACATGTTTTGTGTCAGTCGAAAATACACAAATACACACAAACATACACATACACAGACACAGGCTCGGTTTCACACACAGTAACAGGAGAGAATAGACTATAGACTATAGCTATAGCTATAGCTACACGCTCAGTACCTGAGCACTGTGTTTGGGAGCAGGGGCTGAGGGAGGCCCGGGGCAGCAGTCTGATGTTGCCAGCTGAGGTGGAGGTGGTGATACTGGGCTGGGGGGCGGGGGTGCTCGACACCTCCACCACGTACGTAGCTGGGACGAAGAGGGGCTTGGTCTTCCCCGCTGCTCCGAGCCGCCGCACCTGCCACCAGTCTGCGTTGGCCTTGCGGAGCAGGACGAAGCGCTCGCCCTCGCGCATGGAGACAGCGCGCCCATCCGCACCTCGGTAAGAGTAGTCATACTGCGCCTCCAGTACCACCGTGCTGCCGGGAACTGAGCACACGCTGCCCCCTCTGCCGACCGCCGCCGAGACCGCCGGCGTGGGCACGGCCGAGCGCCGCCAGCTGCCTGACAACATGGGTCTCAGAGCCCTCGCCCGGCGTAACCTTGACAACAGCTACCGTTTTCACCGTGGAAGGGCCGAGGCTCCCGGCAGCATGCCGATGCCATGCTCTGAAACACACATGCACAACAAATGCACAAACGTTGCAACATCGCTTTAACAGAACAGATACAACACACAAAAACCAGAGAGATGAAAGCCCTTTGTTGAATATGCCCTAAATATTTCTGTCAATGGGGGGAGTTCTGATGTGTTAAGTGTAGCATGCAACATTGCGCATTGTTTCCGTGCCAAAAAGGCGCACAACTTCACTGCACTGAGCAGGAACAGAGAGAGAGAGAGGGAGAGAATGGGATATAGTCTGTGCTACATACAGAGATTTCCCATGTTTACTTGGGTCAAATGTGAATTTAAATTTATTATGAAGTTCAACTAGAGTTTTAAAGCTCTAGTTTAGTCAGTTATACAATCCGTTAGCATGTCCCTTACATAGGAGCAGCGTTCCTCAATGAAAGATCCAGGACAGCCACAGTGTGTGCTGGTTTTTGCTTTTACCTGAAATCCCATAGCAGGTTCAGGCCTGAGGAACTAGGTGAGGTGAGTTAGCTATGTAATCGGTTGTTTTAATTGGTCAATATGTGGTGACTAACAACAAAAACCAGCATGCATTGTGGCTCTCCAGGACCAGAAGTGAGGACCACCGCATTTGACAACCCCTTTAGCATGTCCCTTACATGCCACAACCCCTTAGCATGTCCCTTACATTTGACAACCCCTTAGCATGTCCCTTACATGCGACAACCCCTTAGCATGTCCCTTACATGCCACAACCCCCTTAGCATGTCCCTTACATGCCACAACCCCCTTAGCATGTCCCTTACATGCCACAACCCCCTTAGCATGTCCCTTACATGCCACAACCCCTTATCATGTCCCTTACATGCGACACCCTCCTTATCATGTCCCTTACATGCGAAAACCCCTTAGCATGTCCTTTACATGCGACAACCCCTTAGCATGTCCCTTACATGCCACAACCCCCTTAGCATGTCCCTTACATGCGACAACCCCCTTAGCATGTCCTTTACATGCGACAACCCCTTAGCATGTCCTTTACATGCCGACAACCCCTTTGCATGTCCTTTATATGCCACAACCCCCTTAGCATGTCCTTTATATGCGGCAATCCCTTAGCCAGTCCTGCAAAAAACATTGACTCAATGACAACTGCTGCAAGAAACTTTTCTGCAGGGAAACACTGTGAGTGTGTGTGTGTGTGTTTGTTTAGAGGATGGGTTACAGAGGAAAGAAGACACAATAACAAAATAAAATGATGCAACAAATCCTGTTACTCGGTCAACTCCCTCCTCAGCCCTGTCATGGCTCCGATTCCTCCATGTCACGAAAACCCCGATCTGAACCCACCTCCCAGCCCCGCTTGCATGACTGAGGAAAGCCCCCTGCGAACAGGGCAGCCTCATGACCATTCCCAAACTAATTTGAAGATGGATGTCACCCTCCACCCCCAACCCCCCACCTCTGATGTGATTAACCCTGGATGAGCAAGAGAAAACCCGCCCTCCTTGACGACACGTCGGTAACGTGATGTGAAGAATGCGGCAGGAGACCCTACTGAGCATGATCGGGAGGATTGGGAGAGGTGGGGGAGGGGAGAGGAAGGGGGGGGGGTTTTGATAATCCAGAGAGCAGTAATAAACCTTAACAATCTCTGACCCTTGCCTTGAGTTCCCATAAAACCCTGCCCTCCTGCCTCCTTAGGCCATAGAGGCTCAACCAATGCTCTCAGCATGGCGCGCTGGAGCACATCCAAACGGAGAAATGCCTCTAGGCTGGAGAAATGGATACGGGAATGGAGCCCTGACACAGAAACACACTCACGCTGTCACACACACTCTCAGCCGCTCTCGCACCTTTGCACACAAACACACACTGTAACAAATACTCTCACTCAACTCTTAGACAGCCTCTCATAAACAGATATCCGTATGAATCCCTAAAACACAAACACACTCGCACGCTCACGTACAGACACACGCTGTCAGCCTTACACACTCACACACTTTCGCACACATGGATATCAGTCTGAAGAGTTCAAACCCAAACACATTTATTATTTTGCTGCCTCTGTCTCAAAAGATATGAGAAATGATGAAAAGTCTAACTGGTACTTTTTCAAGAGCTTTGCCAAGAGTAAGGCTGCACGCTAACTGCCTCTGACACACATCACAGCCCAGACACCAAACAGGAAGTGACCCGACAGCAGCATCAAAGCCTGCACTGATAGACCGTACTTCTATCGTACCTCCACCTTTTGATTTTATATGCCTTCCATCTGTCTGCTTTGTTGCACTGATCTCTACCTCTCTTTCTCTCTCTCTCTCTCTGTCCTGCTCATACACAGGCACAGACACAAACGCCTGCGCACGCACACACACACTCTCTCACACACACACGCACACACACACTCTCTCACACAGGTACGCACGCACGCGCTCACGCACACACAAACAGTTAATCAGACTGGGACTCTTTAACTGATAATCTATGCTCGGTAATTAAAAGGACTTATGACACAAACTGAAAGTCTGAAAGTCGAGCAGGGCTGTTTATGGTTTGGTGCTGTGTGGGCACAGGATGTGAGGCCCATATGGTGCCATTGGCACAGACAGGCCCCCTGGAGCTGGTTGAGGAAGGCCCGAGCTCTGCCAGTAGCAGAGGGCATAGCTCAGAGGGCCCTGGCACGACCATCAGAGACGGGTGAGGGGACAGGGTTGGGGAGGGGAGGGAGGGAGGGGGCAGAGAGGTGCCACACACCAGATACTGTTTCACTGTTAAGCAGGTTACCCATGACCTCTAATTCAGCATGCCATCTCCTCTCTGCTTAATAGCAATGCCCTGCATGCTTTTCAACATATCAAATGTAAACGGCACTCTGTTGATGACAAATTGCCTTAGGGTTAAATCGATTAGCTTCACTTCATCAGTGTGTGTTTCAGTGCGGTGTGACCGTGTGTATGTGGGGTCATGTGTTTATGAATGTGTGCATGTATGCAAGTTTGTGTGTGCATCCAAGTAAGTGAGTGTGTGTGTGTGTGTGTGTGTGTGTGTGCTGTGCTCGGGAATTTGTGTGTCTGAGAGACATTGTGCATGTGTGAGTGTGTATCTGTGAAAGAGGGAGAATGTGTGTGTGTGTTTTGTCTGTGACAGCAAGAAAGATTGTGTGTGTGCATGTCTATGAGAGCGAGAGAGAGAAATTATGTGAGGAGAGAGAGAGTGTGTGTGTGTGTGTGTGTGTGTGTGTGTGTGTGTGTGTGTGTGTGTGTGTGTGTGTGTGTGTGTGTGTGAAGGACACTCACCCTACCTCTCTGGCAGCTGACAGGTCTCACGCTGGGGAAGGGCCACTCTGCATTCTGCTGAACCTCCCTGCTGCTGGGCCAGACACACTCTGAAACAGCAACAGCAAAAACATGAGGATTTATGCTCCAGCCAGACAGAGACTCCGGACAGGGCCGGACATCAGTCCCTTTGGGGAAGAATGGGGCTTCGACAGCAGGGTGCAGAGTGGGTTATGCCCACCACAGGCCATCATACCCATATTACGCTACTGCCAGTTATGGGAAGATGACTACAGAAGGGGTGTCGCCCACTCATCCCATAACCAACCAGAGGTAACCTTCAGCAAACCATCCAATCAGAGCTCACGCTGGACAAAACTGACCAATCAGAACTCACCCTGGGCAAACCAACCAATCACAGTTCACCATGGGAAAACTGACCAACCTGCACAAAATGACAGAACCCCCACAAATACTCCATGCGACTTCCTCTGGCTGCGATCAATCAATCCCTTTGCCGTTTGTACTGCTCTCTCTCTGCAGTGGTCGTGCTGTCAGTGTCCTATCGACCCCAGCATCGATCCCTGCTCATAGGCACAGAGCAGGGGAGTGGGCTACCTCATGGGGGGCGGGGCCACATAAGGGGGTGGGGCTGCCACACATGGGGGCGGGCTGTCTGACAAGAAGTGATGACCCTCCAGAAAAAAAAAACTC
The DNA here is from genome assembly GCA_022829145.1 of Albula goreensis. Classification (NCBI taxonomy): domain Eukaryota; kingdom Metazoa; phylum Chordata; class Actinopteri; order Albuliformes; family Albulidae; genus Albula; species Albula goreensis. The sequence continues at coordinate 39,722,937 of CM040745.1, forward strand.
AAAAAGCTTTCCTATGTTTGACCCTATCCAGCTCCCTTACAGATTCATTCTCTTTTTAAAACAGTCAGTCATATACATAAACACACAAACACACATTACATTACATTCACACGCACATAAACATGCACACAAATGCTCTTTGTCTCAGCGTATTTTAATCAGAGACACTTGCACAGTGAGAATTGTGAAATTGAATAGTCATCTATTTATACTATACTGTCAGTCAAGGTTGGCTTGTATCAACACTCTCCATAAATGCAAATAAACAAGACAGCATGCCCAGACTAGTTCTCATCACCTCAGTCTCTGAAACTGTGTCCATCAGTCAAACCAAGATGCAAATGAAAGCTTACTTCAAAATGAGGGGACTCAAATAATTCACATATGACTCTGAATATTTGAATGCAGGTTAAAGATTAATAATGAAGAGACCAATATTGTTTATCATCCGTGTTCATGGAGTGTATAGCAACTCTTCATAAAATATGATGGCTCATTTTAACTTCCTTCCTGGAAGTGTGAGTGAATACAAATCTTTTGACAGGGAAGCCTTTGTTTAACCTAGTAGTACATGGATTTTTTGCTGTTTGGGGGGGAAGTCGGAATCTTTCATGAGTTACAGAATGCTTATATGTGAAATTAATTTTAAAAAATGACGCATTCACAATTCTCAGCTGAAATACTACCTGTGATAAGTCAGTGTAGGAATACAATGCTAAACAGAATCTGAACAGGATGAGCGGTTGCTCATATTTGCTGCTACTGTCACTTTAACGCCAATTTCCTTCACCTCACCTTCACACCACAGAACCCGCTGGTCACGGTTTACACAAAAACAAAAGCCATGTCTCCTCATTCTAATGGCTCCCACTCTACGGACCGGGAGCCAATCGACTCCACTCCCTTGGGAGAAGGAGGGATGTGCACACGCGGCTTTACTTAAACTCATGACCGTTCCTCTGTGACGAATGAGTTACATCTTACGTGGGTGCCCTTTCGCTCAGCTCTGCACACTCTACTGAAGTACCAGGGTGGGGTGGACGTTTGAGTGAGACAATGCATACGCCCCTACTTCACTCATGGTGAAAAGTGACATTAGCCTGTGGCCCCTGCTGTCTCTCTGTGAGCCGTTAGCGACCCTTGCTAACGCTGGCCAAATCACCCCCTCTGGATGAATTATTGATGTGCAGGCGATAACTGGCGAGACCCACTCTGCCGTCTGTGGGCTGGGATCACAGACAGGCTCTGCGGGGGAAATGAGGAGCGATGCAGGGTGGGGCCTCTCTCTCTCTCTGCTCCGTCTCCTACACCTATACTCTCACAGCAAAAGGGCCAATCCCGAGCGAGGCTCAGTGGCAGCAGGAGTGTCATTGGTAGGAGTCCCTTTAAACATCACCATAGCAACTGGAATTCTGAAAAAAGCACCTAAACTCTAAATCCTAGCAGCGTACCAGACCATAATCACAATCAAGTCACTTTCTGCTCCATGAAGTCACTGTTCAAAACATTGCTCACTCAATGACCATAATCAATCATATTATTTTACGTATTGCACATTTAACCATTGCAAAATAAAACGAAAGTAAAAAATCTATGATGAGAAATGCTTTGTCTCAGGACAGAAAAAAAACCTATATGTTTAATCAACATGTTTTACATGATACTTGAGGGCAATGTAACAGAATCACTCAGACTCATTCATATCCAATTTATGAAACACAATTTAGGGTGCCTTACAATCCTCAAACTCACATGAAAGATGAAAACCTGGATTTCAAAAGCGTTTCCTCTAAAATATGATACTAAGCCAATGATGCAATCAGTTCCATTTCAGTGTTTTATTTTTGGTCAAATAAGTACTGAAATACTTCAATGAATTAGATGTTATTTTAAAAACTCAAAAACACTCTTGTGGTTCTTTGTGAATTTTCAATACTTAAAACATTCACATTCTGAATATTGGTAAAATAGGTTTCTTTTACAACTCTCAGTGCCTTGCAGGAGTTTTACTAATGTCTTTAGGGCTAATATATGACTGCTGCTGTCTTTTGAAATATTTCTTGTAATGATTTGATCCAGAACTGAGAAGCTCATCGTTATTCTGTCTGTTTCCAGAGGATATAACCGAGCTGAAGCCCCTGTTCAACCCGAAACTTACACTCAGCAAAGCCGTTTCGCTGAGGGAAATTCGTTTTATCTGTTCTTTCAGAAGATCTGAGGGGGACTTCCACCACAGATTCTATAGTTACACCAGATAATCAGCTCCACCATCCTACCGTTGTAGGTTCCATCCCACCACGATTGAAAATGGAACACTACACTTCCATGAATCTAATATATATTTGTGAAAGATTGTGACCCAATAAAATGCTGCAGCAAAGACTGCTCTGTACTGCATTGCAGAACTGGAAAACTCCCACTAGCCTCCAGAATCCCACGTCATTAAGATGAGGGAGGACAAAGGAGCACTAGGGCTGACCATCTGGCGTGTCTACAGAGTCTTTGCCTGCGGTGCTTGCATGGCCGTGTGCTCGGCGTGTAGCGGAGCGCTAAGCTGGCAGAGAGGGCGAGGCCTGCCGGCCCCGGGCCACTGGTGGCCTAGCAGCGCGCTAGCGGCTCTCTCCATTGGAAATCGATCAGCCAGGGGAAGGGGGGAGGCAGCTGTCAAAAGCTGTCAGGCAGTTATAACGCTGTCCAGTCACGTAGAAGGAGGTACATTAACAGAGCACACTAACTGCAGCGAACCGCTAACCCTTGTGCAGGTCAGGAGAGCGTGGCAAAGCACAGTGCAGGAATCCTTTTTGCACTTCCGCGAAGTGGCTCAGCAGATCCCTCAATGCTAATGAGGATGTGTGGCACACATAGATGAAAGGAGCACCGCGGTCCAGCCCAGCCATAATTTTTAATTATTTATACATTTTTTTATTTATAAAAACATTTATTTTTTTCCATTTATATTCGTCGATGCCCTACAAGTCGTCTGTGGCCGTGTCACTCACAATTCATCTCCAAAATGATCATGCAAAAAATCGGAACGCTGCAATGCATTTTGGGGAAAATCAGTAAAGTAAATGTCCTTTATGAACTTCTCATTTGGCCATAGTCATCTTCACTGAGATGCTTGCACTGATGTTTTCACAGTGTTTAAACAAGTGTCCCAGTGAAATACAACAAGCCACTTCTGCGACCAACTTCTATTTTTAATGTCCCTACCTGGAAACGTACACAGATATACTAAAGTGCTACAAGTTTGACAGACTAATGTAAGTGGTTTCTCTCACTCTTTCTCTGCAAGTAAAATCTGCACCTGCACCTTCACTTACATCTTCTACTGACTAGTCTCACAAACAGTGTTGTTGTCATGGCAGCAAATTAGTACAAAACTAGTGCAAGACTGAATGCTAATTTGACTTTAAATCCTGGTATTAAAGTAATGGCCTTTGATGAACTGTCATTGCTTGGATTGTAATTTTTATGTTGTGTCCTGTAGAGTCTGTTGGGTGGTTTTTGGACAGAATCAGCGTTGTAGCCCTCCACCTCTGAGGAGCATTGTGGGTAATGAGGAAAACAATGACCAGTGAAGGTGTCCCATATGAATAACAACATAAACATTTTCTAATTCAGCATCCATCAACCTTACCAACACTGCTAGTAAAAATAAAAATGCATAGGTGTACATATCCTAAACCTTTAGATTACATTTTAGATATTTACTTACACCTATCTTTCACCTGAGATAAAAAAAATGTTTTTACTCTCCCAATTATTCCCATCATATCTTGTTCCACTTGGCTACCTAATAATTTATTTTACATGACTTTATAAAATTTTCTCCCTCCATCTCTATTGATAAACCACAAAATGGTGCTACATACTTATTATTAGCGAGCTTTCCCCCTTCATCGCACAACACTGCCAGATATATGAATGTAGTGTTCTTTCAAAATGACTGGAGCAGAGATGAAGCAGACAAGTGAGTGGCTTATCTGTTCATTTGCCCTGTCCTGAAATTACAGCGCACGTCACATTAACAGAAGTTGATTTGGCATCAGAACAATGAAATTGCCTGAGGTAGCAGGGTTTTTCAGTGCACTGTTAGCAGGGTTCTTCACATTACTGAGTTAGCAGAGTTTTTCAGTGCACTGCCTAGCCAGTTGATTAAGTTGAAGGGAGAGCGGGGCACATTAATATGACAAATCGCAGAGGGGTTTTCCACCGAAAAGTATCTGATTTTCAAAGAAATGTATTCAACTTCTGGGCTGGTATTCTGAGCTCAACATGAGCTACAAAAGCCAACAAGGACAGTTACTCAGGTTATGCCATTTTATATATGCTGCAGTGGAGAGAAAAATGACTTTGTTGCTAGTGCGTTCTCTTTTGAGGAGGATGATATATAAAATGTGGCGTAACAAATTAACGCGTTTACACACACAACACCCCCACAACGCAAGACGCCAAACCCTCATATACCACAATATTTCAATCCTTTTGCACAATGTCATTGTTGGGCAAAACGATGCAAGCCTACAACACCTTAAACCAAAAAAAAAAATGACCAAAACATGTCTTTACAGCCAACATCCATAAGCAACAAACTGAAAGAAACAACTCCTTCACACCACAAAATAGCCAGACACCATCTCATAGACAATATCAAAGTTAAAGTCCAAGCCGTTGGGGTTGGGGTTGCCTCAGGTTGATTCAAAGGTATCTATGCGGTATCTAAGTGGATTTATAGGTTCCCCTTTCACTCACTGTCCGTCTTGGCTACAAACAACAGTTGAGGTATGACCGGTTTTGCTTTTTTAGACCGGTTCATCTCCGATTAACAATTCCGTTCATTTTCTTTGTCGCATACTCCAAATTTTTGACACACCTGAAATTTTTGAAAGAGTTCAAAATCATCTCATCTTCGTAGTCAAACTGTTATCACTTCCACATTTTGGCATCTATGACGTATTGGCAGTGACTGAACCAAAACCATCCAGCCTAAATGCATGAGGGGAGGCTAGCGTAACATGCAAAGCTGACGGAACACCCACAACCACAGCAGACACTCTCAGCAAAGCGACATAAACAGGATGGACAGGGAAAAAAAATAAGTTAGAAAGTGCAACGAAGCAGATGCAACAGGATATTCAGAAACAGCACAACACGAAAAATAACACCTGCAAGCACGTGTTCGCTCAGGTTACTGGCCTCCAAACAAAATACACCATACATGCGATGGTCAATTACTTCTCAAATGTTTTATTATTTGTGACAAAGATAAATAATTATCTATAATTATAAAACTAATTTATTATTGTGGGACAAAGAAATTCTGGAAGCTTGCGGGGAAAAATGCATTTAAAAAAAGAGTACCAGGGAAAACATTTTGTTGAACGTACCAAGCACAGGCCTCTACAAGGCTAATGGTCCTTAAAAGGCCTGGTACAGTATGTCCAACCAAATACTAATCTTTGCTTTTATTTTCTCACAATAGATGCGTTTTAAAGCTGGGAGGTACCGTACCAGAGTGGGATCAAGGACATATTATTTGGCAAAAACGTTTGGAAAAAACCTTTTTGATGATTGTTTCTGTATGTTGGTGTCCTCTTTTCCTTCTGAAATTAAGCAACCTTCTGGTTATTGTTGGCTGATTAGAAGTAAACTTTGCACATCTTAAAGGGTGTGTGTGTGTGTGTGTGTTACAGAGAGAGAGACAGAGAGAGACTGAAGGTGAGATTGTGTGTGCTTTTTCATTCATTTAGAAACTCACTGCAAAATCCTCTTGACACAACAAAACGGGCCTGTCTTTAAAATGAGTTTCAGTAATCTATCCTTATAGCAGAAATACCAGAGCTTTAAATGTTTTTATTCGGTTTTACAAGTGGGGACAGAGACTCTTTGATAAGTTCAGGCAAGTGGCAGCATCTAGGTTATAACTCCCCACTGATATAAGCTATAAACAGCACGGTTTCAGGCATACTGACAAACAGAAACAGAAATGCACTAACATAACTAAGATAGGCATACATGGAGTCAAATACCATGTATCAACTATACCCAAACACAGACACAGATTTAAAATGTTAAAAAGTACTTGCAATATGTTGTCCACAAATCTGTGTTTTAGGAGAAGAGGCCTGCTTGTAAATGCTGAGACGTGGTCTTTCCAAAAGTAATACAAAGTGAAGCAGGACCACAAACCGAAAGTTGCAATTCCTCCTGGGCAGAGCTCGGTAACTTAACCTTGGTTATTAAACGCAGGGTCTAGCAACAATTCCCAGTTAGAAATTGGGGATGCTTTTGTGAAATTTCTCATTTTTGTGAAAAGCCCCAAGAATGCTACTCAGACTCACGGTTTAAGTACTATCACGTTGCCAATACATTATGCTCCCCAAAGGCTATAAGCCGGTTGTCAGTGCTTAAAATTGTGTTTCTGTTCTCAGGGCTTTCACTAAATGTCACAGAAAAAGCAGACTAACCGGCTAGCTGATGTTGAGTTTTAAATGGTGGTTGGTGCATGGAGCTTACCACATTGCTATGGTCCCTTCACAAATTTCCACAAGTGACTCAAAAAAGGCTTTCTGTAAGATCTTGGATTAGATAAGAAAATAGGACAAGATCAGAAAACTGAGAGGCTCCTTTGATAATCTATGGGTGACTGACAGAAAACACAACTTATAAGATGGCATAAGACACAAAGCTTCTCTCAAAATTATAACACACAAATACTTAATTGGGCCCAAAACAAAAAGAATGTATCAATCTGCAACATACATAAAGCACTGTTTTTAACAGTCAATAACAATACGCAACGTTACATACATTAAAATATTCGATAGAAAAGGTAAATCGTTCCAATTGGCTGACACAGCTGAGTGATGGCTTTCAGTGAGAGAAAAGGTCAGGGAGGGTCTGATGTCATTTTTACACCCTGAATGTGAACTTTATCTCTACCGTGCTGGCCCAGATAACTTCCGTCCATATTATTCCTTTTGGCACAATTCAATGAATTGGTCTTTTGCTCTTGACTTATTATTTCTATACATTTGTCAAAGAGACACAGCATGATATGGCAAGAGACCATATTTTTAATCAAAACTGTATGACTCAATGATATGAGATTCACATGCATCAACTAATTTGTATTTGACTACTGTACAATGCTGTAATACTGTACTGTTTGTTCGTTTCAGCCAGTAGAGCTGAAAGAAATGTAAATATTTATTGCGATCTGATTTACAAATAGCCCAGAACCCAATCAGTATTTTGTGACCATGTGATCCATTTTTTTAATCTGTCCTCCAGGAACACAAATTCAGTCCATCATGAAACGGGGTAGTGTTTCTATGAAAAGATGTTTGCGTGCAAAAGAAATCCCACACTCTACTCAGGACTGCAGTGAGTGTGGATGTTTAGACCAAGACTTGTGTTAGAACAAGACTTCACACCTCTTGGACAAAATAAGCATGAAGGTCTATGTTTATAAATGCTATCAAGTTCCCCTTAAAACGCAACTGAAAGAAGCACTGTATTGTCAATCCTTTGACCACAAACTCCATCATAACAAAAGGCCTCCATAATTTCCTAATAAATGCATTTTCGCTATTGGTTGACCAATTATTCTCTGCTTCAATTCTATTTCAATTCAGGTTTGCAGTTGCTTGAATTGATGCCCACATATAGCCCTTTCTAGCACAAAGTAGCTTACTTTCGTTGTTAGAAAACAAAGGAAATTATCTTAAACCTGATTATTTCACATTCCGTGAGATTATTTGTTTGCTCAGCAGACCCCCGTTTCCAGGGTAACATGCATGCCTTCAAGTTTTCATATTCAGAGAAGCAGCCGCCAATAATTCAAATTTACAGCCTTCTGGCTAAAAATTCTGTTTCCAACTCTCTTACTGCACACAAATCCATCAAACACACCAAGGCCACAAAATCTTATATAGCCTACAGGTTTCTAGTTTGCAGAAGAAAGAAAACAGAACATTTGTCGACACATAACAGAAACATAGCATTTCGTTTCCCAAAGGACAAACATTCACAGCTTGTGTGCATTCGCTATGCGTTATAATTACCAAATTAGGTTAAATGTATTTAAACAAGTATCTGTTACATACGCCCATTTAAAACTTCTCTCAGCTCGTCCTAATAGGCTTTAGCAGCTAAGATCCGTCCGGGCAAGACCGTCGCCCTTGACAGTCTGTACGTCAGTGTGTCACAGGCACAGGTGGAACCAAGAAACAAAATCTCGACCTTGATATTAGCGCCTAAAACTTCCATTTACTTGCAGTCATATACTCCTGCAAGCTAAAATAGCCGTGTCAAATCTGCAAATAATTGTATCTGTGTCAAGGAAAATCGGTTTGGCTACATCTACCAAGGCTGCACAACTTAAAATTTCACATTTTGCCCCTTTTTGACTACAAGCGATGCATTTTGCTGTTGAACTCCTTGCCTCCTGTGGGCTAAAAAGAAACAGCCTAGAACTTGAAAAACCATCCGCTGCAACCACAACACTTAACTGAACAATTGTAAAAATAGAACAATTCCGCACAATAAAAGCGAAATACAGCAACAGACCAGCGCTTTTTCCATAACCCAGTGTTTCCATGTTAAAAAAGAACATTTGGGGCTATTGCGATGTGTACAAAGGAATAACTATACTAAGCAGTTGAATTTATAATGTGAGAGTATTTTTCCCGATACAAATGTGTTCAGCTTGCATACGATTGTGTCTCACTAAGTCCCCAACAATCAAGAGGTAACATTGGTTCGGACAAGTCTAAGGTCCTCCTCTGTGGACATGATATTTAGAGTTAAGCTGTATCTAAGTACATAAACTTGCACTCAGTGTGATATGTGTATTAATCAAATTTCGGAAAAATACAAAGAACTTTTAGAAAGAACTTCACTTTGCATCCAGTTAGTCGAAGTGGTTATTGCCATTCTATGCCATTCTTAAACATGTACATAAAAATATGCTACTTCAAATAGTTTTTTAAATCTACATGTGTACGTCCAAGACTTCAATATGCATTTTCTCAATAAAAAAATTGTAACGGGCTTCGGAAGCCGTGTTTTATTCGCCTACTCCAAAGCTGCATGATAACTTGTTGTAGGAGCTCATCATTTAACATCAACCTCAAATCAGAAATGAGAAAATGTTTCGGAATATCTGCTTACAGATTTGGTTTTCACAGCACAATTTACATTTCCACTAAAAGCTGCAAGATAGTTATCTTACTTATGTTTCCCACCTTAAAACTAAGTAAAAATGTGCGCATACTAAAGCGAACAGTCCGCAAAAGTGCATAAAATTAATCAAATTTGGGATTAATGCAAACGACGACAACGGGCACTCACCAAAATTAGGCAATTAGTCCAAACGGTTTTATATAATAATATAATTTATCAATGACAGTCCCCCAGTCATCTACCTATGTCTGCAGACAAATCGTAGTTCCAGCGATCTAGCTGATACTTCTTACCCGCACTGTCAAGATTTACGTCACGCTCTCCAGTGTCATGTGATAGAGGTATTGGGTGGACTTACAAAACAAGTTTCCGCTGTGAAATATTTTGCTCAACGATTACTAAACACATTTAGCTGTAATAGGTGTAAACAACGCAATGAAAATGTATTAGCCAATAAAAATAAAGACGATTCAGTGTTCGCTGAGTGGCAAAACCAGTAACGTTACAATGAGCAGATTTCTGTAAACGCATTCATGGGAAGAGTAGTCTAGAAAACTCGGAATTCCCTTGTCTTTCCCCTGACACATCACAATAAAAACTACAACATTCGCCATTGTACGTTGACCAGTAGTTGCATCAGCGCTGATCACTGGTTGGGTTGCCGGCGGGTTGCATGCTGTATTTTTGTTAGTTAGCTAGCTATATTGTGTATTATCTTAAAAAAGTAGTATCACGTTTGATACCAGCACTGAAATGAAACTATTCATAAGTGAAGGTAATCCGCATTGTGTGAAGGTCCTAGCGGCGGTGAAACTCACTGGAGTAAAATGTGACATCAGTCATGTAGATCACGAAGGTAAGTTAGCAAGCTAACAGTGAGCACTCGTAGCAGTATTACCATATGAAGTTAATGTTAGCTAAGTCAGCTTGTGGATAATGATTTAATCGAATGTCAGCGAGCTAGTCAACCACATAAGCTGTCAAAATATGGCTCGCAAAATGTTATAGTTTGCATTATCCTGTTGTCGGTTATCTGAAGTTTGCAAGTGTTTACCTACTTAGTGTACATTATCGTTAAATGAAAAATGTCGTTAAACTGAACTTCATTGTTGTCAAATGGGAATTATATAGTTGGTCAGTTAAAGGGATATGTTTCTGGTTTGTAAACTAAAAATTATATAATGAATATTATATATGATTCCTTTATATCATGAAATGACTGCGTTTGAAAACATATGGACATGTTCAAACATGGGCTCTCAAATTATGTCCTCGGGTCCCCTTGTGAATGCTGTCAATCAATTGATAACTTAAGATTGTTGAACACGTGTGTAATCAGTACATTTTCCCCTTAAACTGATATTAAGTCAAGACATGTTTAGCTCATTGCCATTTGCTCTCCTTAGGTTTCCTCATTGTCTATCAAAAAGTTTAGTTTCAGTGACCAGGTGTTCACACTTTCACTAATTAGGACCCCACTGACCCACCTCTAATTTAAATAAATTAACATTAAAATGTGCCCTTTCTGAAAGACACAGTTTCCTTTACAACAGTACAAGGGAATAAACAAATCTGTTCATCTGACTGATAGTTTACCTGTCCAGGGATATCAAATATAGGCCTGCTTCTGACAGAATGTGGCATAAGAAGGCAAACCATTACTCTTCATATTAAATGTTTTAAATAAGACCAATTAACAGCTTGTTATAATTCAGGGTTCACAAATGTGGCTGGAATGAAAATCTGCATACATATTAGGATCAGGGTCAGGGTGTTAGGTGGAGTATTGTAACTCTTCCCATTTACCTAATTGCCATGTATACATTATACTTATTATAAACACATACTAAAGCTGCTTCCAGTGCTTGTTTCTCAGAAACTAATCAGATTTTAGTTTATTGTTAGCTTTAAGTATTAAAAGTAGTTAATTTAGTCTGGCTGTGTGGTCCTGTTATTTTATTATTAAGTCTTCAGCTTTTACAGAATCACTTTGATATAAAATTAATATATTTTTGCAGTAATGCCTAGTTCTCAAATCTGCATACATGTAGAGGTGATGGGTTGGACCACTTATTCAACCTGAATTCATTTTGTGCCACCATGCTTTTAACATTGTCTCCACATTTATTCTCCTGTGGTGAAATACCTGTTAGAGTTTTACTTTTTTTGATATCAGAATCCAAAAAAGTGAGAGAATGATTGTTCATAATATAGTAATTTACCCTTCAGGAATTAATGCCAAATGTCACAAGATGTCTTCTTTTCCTCCAATAATAAATTTTGTTTGTTTTCTCTGTGGTTATTATGGTAGTTTTTTGCAACCCTTGAACAGTTGCATAAAGTACAGTTGCAACAAAGTATTGTCAATTTAATTTTACTTTGTACATCCTGTTCTAATAGTTTCAATAGAAGATCGCTAAAAGCAAGTGTTTTCCTGTATATCTTAGAGCATATGAGAAATTAGAACCAACCACATAAGGAATGTATGGAACAGCTGTATGATTAATCATATTAATTGTAATACAAGTTAAGGCTTTTGCAATTAGCAACTGTGAGAGGGTGCAGTTTATTAATTATATTTATGTATTATGTTGACTAAACTCTGTTTAGCTTGACTACTATATCAAGTCAAGTACCATGGATTATGTAGAGTTTACAGGTGATACTGCCTCATTCATTTAACATCACCACTGTATTGTTAAATCAATGTTCAAAGGACCAGGGTCAATTCAGGAGCATTCATATGTTAAGTGGTGTTTTTAGACGTTCCATAAAATAATTAGAGAATACTAGTATACTGTCTTTGCTAATGATAATCACTAGCCACAATATTTATTGAGACATTTGATCTTTGTGTTACCTATTTCACAATTACAATGTCTGGGGGGAGGGAACAAAATCACAATTTGTGTTTTTGCTATAACCGTGCAGCCCCAGTATACACTTGTTCGTTGCTATAATTCTGTAAATGTTTTACCAGCCATTACCAACCTCAATCTCTACCCCTGACATGGCCAGTAATTGTTGGTAGCAGGTGGCTGCATATCCCAGCTGTCGGACACTCGTGGAGCCCTCTCGTGCTTTGAGAAGCAGCACCATCTGGCACGTGTCCAGCATGCACGAGACAGGACCCCCCCGCCCCCTTCCTGCCCCCCGTCCTGCTCTCCACACCATCCGGATTACTGTTCCTCCTGATCCGACTGAACCCAGATTAATCGGCGCAAACGGGACCGAATTCCCTAAAGCAGTCTAAAGAATGTCGGAAAACTGGAATTGCACAACACCATCAATAAGTACAAGCATTGTCGCGCAGGGTGGTAGTAGGATTATGCACAGCCAGTCATGGCTCAGGCATTTCGCGTATGGTGCCTTTGTCATTTATTTTTGATGGAAACATTGCCTCTTGCTTAACAGTCAAAAGGGCAGTTGTCTAAGTATCTTAGCGTATCAAGCGGTGTTTTCTGTTTCAAGCCGTTAATTGAAGTTTTATGTAAGTGTGTTTTGAGGGACGAGTTTCTGTGGTCACAAGCCTTTTCGTTGTGTAGCTGTGCTTAAGTATTTCTGTGGACGCAGGTCAGGTGTGTCTTGATATGCGGCATTCAATGTAACTGTGCTTCACCCTTGTCTCCCCGCCCCCCCATGTTCTCTTGCAGAGAGAGTGGTGCCCTATTTGAGTCGGCCCACGCTGCCCGTCCTTCTGCTGCCCAGCGGAACGCATCTCTTCACCCCCAACGCCATTTGCCAGTTAGTGCCCCACTTCCTCAGTTACACAGTCTGCAGCTGCACAAGCACAAATGCAGCCGTATGCACCTTAAGGGGCTGCAGAGTCTGCATGGCTACACTCCGTTAATCAATTAAAGTAGTTAATTGATTAATTAAACTTAAGTGTATTGAGTCTTAAGCAGTGTCTGTTTTTAAGTTAAGTAAGTTTAGTTTTGTAAAGCAACTGTTCTGAGGTTTTCCAATGGCAGTAGTGAATACCTCTGCTATAAAAAATAGCTGATATTTCATGTCTCTGAATACACAGAGGACGTGTTGTCTAGGCCAGCATGGACTTAACACGCTTGACTAACATAGTTATTTCCATAATTGCTGCATAACCTTTTCAGGATTTGAATGCATTTACATGTGAGCCTTTACGAGAACAGACTATGTCTTAATTGTGTATGCTGCTAAATACAACAGTCTATTATATTCTTTCATGACTTTTGTCCAAACTTTTCTTCATTAATTTAAATAACTTATATTAAAATGAATACCCTTTGCATGGCAAAATTGTTTTTGTTTTTTGTGGGGGGATTCTTGAGACCCCATTTGTTTGTGAGTGTTACACCCATTCACACTCACACAGATATACACATGCATACATATCACTGGTATCAGAATTTCAAACTCACGCTACATACTGCTCTAACCTCCTTGGTTCTGCCTCCACAGATATTTCTTTGAAGTCAGTGGGCAGGAAGCCAACAGTTTGTGTAACCAGTGGTTGGAATGGGAAGGAACCGAACTTCAGGTGAGACTGTCTGTGTGTTCACCCGTGGCTGGGTTCCTGTTTTCCTCTATGCTCAGTCCCTGTTCAAGTGCCTCGGAGCTGTCAGTGCATCTCTGCATGCCTGATCTCTATGTCTGTTGCTGTATGGGGTGACTGTGTGGCACGCGTGTGGGTTTTAACCCCTCAGCTGTGTTGTGTTTCTGCAGCCCGCCCTGGCCCAGGCCCTCCACCTGTCAGTCCTGCAGGGGAAGGCACCCGAGGCAGCAAGGGCCCTACAGGGGCCCCTGAGCTTCCTGGAGCAAAGCCTGAGCAAAAAAGGCACTCAGTTCCTCACTGCGGTAAGATGACACAAATACCTTCATCTCTGTTGCTGTTCAACATCCTTATCGTAATTTCATTTACGTATTTATTTAATAGATAGCCTTCCACAGCTCTTCTTTTCTAAAATGTATATTACATGTATTGTTTGCTCGTTCTGTGCAGGTGTTTGTTTTAGTCCCAGCCACACCACATAGTTGAGACAAAAGTTGGCTCAGCCACTGGAAGAACAGAGGTTAAGCTGGATAAACTGGTCTTGTTTTTCGTTTAGAGCGATAAACAGTTTAATTGATTTTGATGACATTATGTCTATGCAAGGTGATACCATGGTAATTCATGTTAATTTCAGTTTTTCATGCAGCCTTGGTTTTCATTCCAGGCCCTGTTATTTGTTTTAGACAGCTGGTCTGTCTTTACTGCACACCTGCTGAGTGATTTCCTTGTGTATTTTTCTGGCAAGAATCGCCTCCTGACATGAGCTCGCTGTTGATTTCTCCATCAATAAGTGCAATCTTTGGTCACATTTACAAATTTCTTCATTATTGCTCAGACCCATACGGTTGTGGGTAAAATGCTTCATAAATGTTGACACGGTGTTCCTCTGGCTCAAGCCGTATGTGATTGGTGTAATGGCTGCAGAGTGGGGGGGAAAGATTTGGCTTGTCTTCATGTACATCAGAGAAGTCTTGTGTGCACGGCTTCCTCCTCCTCACGAGTCTGTGTGATAGAATTGCACAGTGAGGTTGACGTATGGTAGGTGGCTGGGGAAAGAACTCTTTGTGTTCAGAACTTTGCTCAAGGGTAAAACAGAAGTGCCTATTTTGGAATTCAAAGTTCACCAGCTTCAATTGCTGTGCAAGATAATTCTATTTAGAGAGACATTGAAGCTGTTGAAAAAGTACAAAGAAGGGCAACTAAATTGGTTCCTGGTGTGAAACTTGTATATAGGTAAACGCAGTGAGGAACAGATCAAAACATTTAATTGAGGCAGATAATCTTGGTGTAGATTGTACTTCTGTAGATTGTATCGAAGTAAATGACAAGATTGGTTAGGTCTGTTCTATTATGTTCTTATTGTATACAAATAAAAAATGTTTAAAGCATGTGTTCCACAGTGACCTAAATGACCCTGTTTTTTAGGAGGAAGTAAAGGTCGCAGATATCATCCTGTGGGCAGCTCTCTACCCCTTTATGTCTGACTCCAATTTCATGCCAGGTGAGAGAAAAGAGGAAGTAGCTTTGAACATTAGATAATATATATTATTAACATTATATGCTTGGTTGGCAGACACATTTATCTGGAGTGAATTACATGAACGTCCTATCCATTTGTAATGCAATTCAGGTTAATTAGCTGCCTCATCAGCTGGTTACTATCTGAGATTTGAGCTTCTAAGTTTTGTTTCCCAGTTCCTGCAGCCCTGGTTTTTGACCAATTTCCTGTCATGAAAATAAATAAGGAAAAAACATTAATATTGTAAGTGTCTGGGCATGCAGATTCCTGCCTGTTTCTGGCCTCCCACCTACCTGTGTCCTCCTTCTGTTTCAGGTGACCTGCCGCAGGTTCGCAGGTGGTTTGAGCGCGTTGGTCTGTTAGAGGCTTGTCAGGCTGCGAGCCAGACCGTGATAAACGGGAAAGGTGCAGCTCTGAAAACCTTCTTACAGAAACAGCCTGTTCCACACAGCCAGCGGAGAGACCCCCAGCCCTGTAACCAAGCAGAGGTAAGAGAAGAGGCATGAGACTCAGAGCAGCAGAGGATCATGGGAGACAGACCTGTTTCTGATGGCTTCTGTGTGCTCCTGTCTCTCTCCGTGAAGGGCGAGGATGGAGAGCGCGTGATGACTGAGGAGGAGGTCCAGGCCGCAACCCAAACTTGGAACCGAGGGCTAACCGACTGCCCCTCCCCCGCCAAGAGAGAACACCCCATGTGAGTGACTGTGTGCCACGACACCACTGTGCACAGGGGGTGTTTTATTTGAGAACCTCAAACCTGTACAGCAGTGTATGCTTTGGTCTGCCCCTGCATTGACCGTGTGTTTCTGTGTGTTCCTTTTAGTCTTCCACAGGAGGGCAAGCGTAATGTTCTGATCACCAGTGCCTTGCCGTACGTCAACAACGTCCCTCACCTGGGCAACATTATAGGCTGTGTGCTCAGCGCCGACGTCTTTGCCAGGTAACCAAAACATCCCCCTACCTTAGGGCTGCTATAGGAACAAAATAACTGTTCAGAACGATAAGAGCGGACCATTTAACCCTTTGAAGTTCATCATTTACCCCTGTATGCTAGTTGTTGTTACCGCCCATATGTTGGCTAATTCAAATGTAGTTTGAGTTATTTCATGACCTTTTTCCATGCATGTATTTTAGCTCAGTGCAGGTTTGGCTTATTGTGACTGTACCTTGAGGTGTGTCGGTTCAGTAAACCTGTCTGTGCGGGCAGGTACGGACGCCTGCGCGGGTGGAACATGCTGTTCGTGTGCGGCACGGATGAGTACGGCACGGCCACGGAGAACAAGGCCAGGGAGGAGGGCCTATCACCGCGTGAGATCTGTGACAAGTACCACGCCGTCCACTCCGCCATCTACAAATGGTTCCAGATCGACTTCGACTTCTTTGGCCGAACCACCACCTCTCAACAAACAGAGTGAGCGGCGTTAAGCGTGTGTGTGCCTGTGTGTTTGTGGGTTTACTTTACTGTATTTACTGGCCTCTTCCATTCAACACCGCGCTTTAACATTGGTTAACTTATCCAGGGTAGTATTTTTGCTACCGTATTTTTGTTATCAATGCTATTGCAAAGTCAGATGTTCACGTTTTGCATAAGAATGTTAGCTTTAAAGTCATTCTGAATGCCTGTTAGTTATGAGTGAAATCAGTTGGGATCTGTTTGCCGAGATTGTGGAAACCCAACTCAATCTTGGTAAAATGAGGAGTCTAGTAACAAAAGGCAAACGTGTTACGATTAAATAAGCTTACAGACAAGATAATGATGGAACTTAACATGTTTTTACCAACTTTAATTGATCAAGAGGTTGGCTTAAACAGTATACAGAGCAGTTAGCCTGGACAGAGTCCAGGAATCACTTCCATAAATGAGTGTAAGTAAGTACATTTGTGCATGAGATGCTACAGGGTCTTAGTTTTTCAGAAAAGGATCCAGCAGAATGGATAAAAATGCTGAATATCAAAAGCTGGTCCTTACCACTGCCAGAAAAGTTGCAGAAGGACCTGCACAAAAATGATTATAGTCACAGGTGCCTGGCAACAAAATAAGTCAAAGATGATGTTACCATGTAAGAAAGTTTTTCTTACTTACTTCCTCCAGCATTCTTGCAAGTTCCTTTTATTGTCGAGTAAGCACAGTAAGTAGTAATGACAACTGTGTCATTGTGGGAGAAATAATATGCGTGCAACTTGTGAAGCCATCACATGTTTATAGCTTTGGGTCACACTGTTTCATGCATGAATGGCTTCATATATTGTGTATATTGAGAGGATATTCGGTTGTGACTGAGTGGTAGACCATTTTCCTACCCGGAGGGCCCATTATATTTTATTATGTAATAATGCATGTTGCTGTACTGTTGTTTTTCCTTATCTGCCACAGATGCACGCAAATTAGCATATCACTAATGTAATGCACACAACAAGCCATGCTTTAGTCCTGCCATATAAACAGTCAAATGAAAAGGGCACTTACATTAGAGCCACAGTGAGAACAGTATAGAGCGGCTTTATTTTTCCCAGGGGAATCCTCAGGTGAAGTAGCCAGCATATAAAATATTAAATTAACAATTCGTAAAAGTTACATTAAGAAATAAAATGACAGAAATTGCGTTTTAATTTCAAGTTCATGCTTTGTAAAGCCTGTTTTTATCTTAGAGGTAAATGGATGTGGCGTTTCGGTTGTTCTCCTAGCCTGTCTGAATCCTCTCCCTCCCTCCCTCCCTCTCATCGTCAGGATCGCACAGGACATTTTCTGGCGCCTGCACGAGCGCGGGTTTCTCATCGAGGACATGGTGGAGCAGCTGTGCTGCCAGAGCTGCCAGCGCTTCCTGGCTGACCGCTTCGTGGAGGGGGTCTGTCCGCACTGTCAGTACCCCGAGGCCCGTGGGGACCAGTGTGACAAGTGCGGCCGCCTAATCAACGCGGTGGAGCTCAAGGTCAGAAGCCGCAGATGACCCAAGCCTTACAGCAAGGAGAAGAGGGGGGAGGTTTTTACTCAATCACTCAGTCACACCACACAGATACTATGGGCCCAAGATGTTCAGTGCCTACTGCACAGATACTATGGGCCCAAGATATTCAGTGCCTACTGCACAGATACTATGGGCCCAAGATGTTCAGTGCCTATTGCACAGATACTATGGACCCAAGATGTTCAATGCCTACTGCACAGATACTGTGGGCCTAAGATATTCAGTGCCTACTGCACAGATACTATGGGCCCAAGATGTTCAGTGCCTACTGCACAGATACCGTGGGCTCAAGATGTTCAGTGCCTACTGCACAGATACTGTGGGCCCAAGATGTTCAGTGCCTATTGCACAGATACTATGGGCCCAAGATGTTCAGTGCCTACTGCACAGATACTATGGGCCCAAGATGTTCAGTGCCTACTGCACAGATACTATGGGCCCCTTTCATCCTGCTGCTGTTTTTGTGGTCTGTCTTCACCTCCTCTGCTCCCTCTCTCCCAGAACCCCCAATGTAAGGTGTGCGGACAGACTCCTATCGTTCGCTCCTCAAAGCACCTCTTCCTGGATCTGCCTAAGGTATGTATAGCGGTACTTTATGAGAGGGAGGTGTTAAGGAGATAGATCTCACCTTATTTCAGCCCTTTGGGTTAAAAGAGGCTCTCAGATGAAAGCACTTCTGTAGTTATAGTTGTGCTTTGCACTATTTAAGCCCCCTTTTTTTAAAATAAGGCATGTCTATTTCGGTTTAAAATGTTTTGGATTTGTTGGCACAGCTTGCATACTTGTGAAGGAGGCCCTGATTGGTACTGCTTCTGTAATTAGTTTGTACACCTGTGGTGAGGTTAGGTATGGACCACTGCCATAAGCACATAACACATGTTCAGTGAGGATGGCAATGAGCCAAATCATTAGGAAGATTTGAGCCTCATCACAACTTTACTCTTTAAACCGGCTTTCCCACTACTTACCTCAGTGACAGAAAGCCAGTCGCTGGTCTTACCAACGAGGACCTTCAGTGTTAGCTGGTAATGGGAGCACAGCTGCACCATCAAAGTGGTCCTTTGAGGCCATGTCAAAAAAAAAACATCTTTTCAGTGCAGATATTTTCTAAATGTGCTAGCTAGTACCCTGTGTTTAGTTTAACCCCAAAACCCTCCATCTACCTATCCTTGTGTCCTCTTACACCCTGATTGTCCGGTTTTGTAATCATTATACTTCGCTGCAGCCCAGTTTTTCTCCAGGTTGGGGCTCATTAGTGACGCTTCTGTTCTGTGTCATTGTTTGTCCCACAGTTAGAGTCTCAGCTGGAGGAGTGGCTGGAACAGTCGGTGACTTCGGGAGACTGGACGGCCAACGCCCGGCAGATCACGCGCTCATGGTTGCGGGACGGTCTCAAGCCACGCTGCATCACCAGGGATTTGAAGTGGGGCACCCCTGTCCCGCACCCCGATTTCGCCGGCAAGGTGCAGGACTGAGTCCCCTCAAGACGCCGCAAAATCCGACACACACTTTCAAACCACTCTTCACTGTAGGGTCCGGGACAGTGTCCTCATAAGTTATACCCCAAATCGCACATGCACACGCGAGCACACACACACACACACACACACACACACACCCCACATCTTCAGTCTACTCTGCTCTGTAGGGTTAAGGACAGTGTCCTCATAGGATATACTCCAAATCACACACACATATACCTTCAAACCACTCTTCACTGTAGGGTCATGGACAATATCCTTATTAGATATACCCCAAATCACACACACACACACACACACACACACACACACACACACACACACACACACACACACACACACACACACACGTACACATTAAGCCTGCTCTTCTCAGCAGGGTCTGGTACAGTGGCCTTGAAAAATTTTTCACAAACTCACATATGTACACCTGCAACCCACTATTCTCTAATAAGGTGACAGATGCCTCAAGAGAAAGAGACAAACACTGAATTTGAAGATCTTTTGAATGTTTGAGGAAACAAATGCTAAGGGGATAAAAATAATCCTAATTCACAGATGATATTTTTAAACTCGAAACAGTTTGTGGGGATTATATTTTGTCAGTTTGTGCTTTGTGCTTCTAAGACATTTTTCTTCTTCCTTGTTGTAGGTGTTTTATGTGTGGTTTGATGCCCCAATCGGTTACCTTTCAATAACTGCCAACTACACCGACCAATGGGAAAAGTGGTGGAAGAATCCAAAACAGGTAATGAAATATTCATAGTCAGTGATAGCATAGTCAGTCCAGCTTCAAAAATGGTATTCAGTCTGTGCAAAATAGGCATTTGGGTTTGAGTAAAATTATCGAATGCATGTGCAGTGTTCCTCTTGTTATAACGGCAGTTACTGATCAAAGGCATGATGACATTAAGACGGAAAAGCCAAAAATGCAAAACTGTTTTTTACTGTAAACGTGTGTTGCTATCTAGCTGATGTAAAGCTAAGTAAATGGAGTACACTGAACCTCCAATGATAAATGCACATTAGATGAATACATTTTTAGCCATAGTGTGAAAGCATTCTTCCTCCAAGGATATTTATAACCTCGTTGTGGTTTTAAATATCCTACGTAGCTGTAGATAATAGACCAGACAACGACCAGGTCTTGGCTTTTGTAAATGCCTAAATAGTATATGCTTCACTGCCTGTTGGATGGTGATTTTCCGTCTTTGCTTGGTCAGATTGATTGTCTTATCTCATCTTACCCTCTGGAAACATAGATGATCCATCAGCTCATTTCTTTTTCTTTTTCCACTAAAATAATAAGCACATATGGCTCCAATTGCATCTGGCACAACAAGGCGTTTATTAATTTTTGTATGACTGAGGAGGCTGACAGTGAGGGGGAATACAATGGGGCAGAAACACATTAGTGTCCATTGGGAGGGATTTTGTACATTTCAAATTGCTTTTGATTGGTGGGCACTATGCAGGTAACAGAGTAGCAGCACTGTGTAGTTAGTTTGAGTATTCTGTTCCTCAGTTGTGATGAAATATGCTGTTATTTACTTGAAGAATTTCTTTCCAGTTCAATTACAATACTATGCACTTGCGAAACTAACAATTATGGAACTTAGTGTCAGTATGGGGCAGGAATAGACTGCATACTTGACTGTCCTGAGCACATGGTTAGATTGGATGATGTACATGTATTTCGCTGTTGGTACCTCCAAGGTTGAGCTGTACAACTTCATGGCGAAGGACAACGTTCCATTCCACAGCGTTGTGTTCCCATGTTCTCTCCTGGGCGCGCAGGACAACTACACGCTGGTCAACAACCTCATCGCCACAGGTGAGATATTCTGCCTCGCGCAACGCTTTTTAAATTAACTGCCATGAGTTAAGAATCCATTATTAGCCTGCAAGAAAACCAAAGCTCTGAATAGCAGTTGATGTCTGTTAATGTGTGTACCTATCTTGATGTTTGGTATATAAGATTGCCTCCAGCATAAAACCGCATTTCATTGATGAAGGCAGTATGTGGAGACTGTTTAATCTTTACCCTCATCTTAACCGAAAAACATCAAGTGCTGTTCCTTCATGAATGTAATTACTGAGTTCTTTTGATCTACGCACCTCTGTTTTTCACCCAAAGGGCTGAAATGAGAGTGCAGTCCATTTACAGATTAATTTGCAGTTAACCCCATCCTTCCAAATGCAGGAAAATAACTCTCGGAAGCAGCCTATTCAGTGAAGCCTTTTTCAATTACAGTCAGTCAGGGGTCAGATCATTATTTGATATACTGTTTGTCAATATTCTGAAATACTGTTTGATTATGAGACCAATATGAAATAAAAATTCAACATAATTTTCCATTTTGGTACTCAAATTCCTCACTAGTTGCATAGATAGTGAACTATCCAGGAAGTCAGCCATTCAATACTGTCTCTGTGTCAAAATCGTTCCAGTATATTGGTCATCCAGTTCATTAGGATATTCCCGGAGTACACAAAAAACTAGTGAGCAGCATGAGGTACACCAACCAGATGTACTGTCTCCCATCATGCACTGTTACCACTGCCTTCATCTTAGAGTGCTGATGTAATGATGTCATGTGATCCAATGGAATTCATTTATTGTGTTTGTGTCTCACAACTCAACCAATGATGAATAAATCAGGTACCCAAACAGTTCCCATATTCAATTCACTTTTTAGTGATATTTATGAATACCATATACAAAACCAGATTTGTTTGGAGAGACAGCTTTAGTTTGTAACATGTTTTGTTGAAACATGAGGTGTCCACAGAAATATGAATGATTTTATACATCTCATAAGCATTATATTTGAAAGGTTATACATACCAAGGTACAGTTTCAACACTTCACTGCAGCATCGAGACACCAGCTGCATGGTGGTATTGTGCCCGGATCTCAGCTAAGTCATGACTCCTTCCCCAGAGTACCTCAACTACGAGGACACCAAGTTCTCCAAGAGCCGGGGGGTGGGCGTGTTCGGGGACATGGCCAAGGACACCGGCATTCCAGCCGACGTGTGGCGCTTCTACCTGCTGTATGTGCGGCCTGAGAACCAGGACGCGGCCTTCTCCTGGGCCGACATGGCGCTGAAGAACAACTCCGAGCTGCTCAACAACCTGGGAAACTTCATTAACAGGTCAGGACATCACAGTGGCTGGTAGAAGCTGCACTGATTGGTTGGTGGCAGACAATTAATTCTGCTTCTGATTGGTTAGAGAACAAGATTGACAATTCAACAGTAGAAAAGTCAACCTCTGTGAAGAGAAACCTCAGTTTACAGGCTCATAATGGCTAACTTCTCAAGGCAGTATTGCGTAACTCTGCCCTGTTTCCGCAAATGCATTTTGCTAAACAAGCAGTGGTCATTCACTACCTCTGAACAATTCCTCAATCAAGTCGATGTGTGAAACGACAAATTGCCTCAAAATATACTATCAGAATTTTGCAGAAGCCAATCAAATTTCAGGAAGGCAAGGGCCTCGAAAATTAACATAATCCAGTCGCTCATTCAGAAATTGAACATCACGGGCATGGGACTTTGTAATGGGTGACAGTACAGTGTTGGGGCAGGGTATAGGCCAGTACTTTTCGCCTTGCCTTACTGTCTGTGTTTCCCAAGGGGAGGGATGTTTGTGAGTAAGTTCTTCGACGGCCGCGTGCCGCAGATGGAGCTGCAGGAGGAGGACAGACGGCTCATCGCGCAGGTGGGGTGGGAGCTGAGGCAGTACATTCAGCTGCTGGACAAAGTCAGGTAAAAACCACACACACACACACACACAAACACAAACTACGTATGCTCTCTTTGGTTCTCTTTGGTTTTGTTATGGTTCTCTTTTATGTCGTAAACTTGACCTCAGCTTGCCTTTTTGCATCGACGATGATAAGGATCTTGATAGGGTATATTTGCATATGCTGTTTTCCAGTTTTGAACCCTGTCCAGTTGACCAGTCAGTATGTAACCCTGAGATTTGGATCACTGAGGTTGTATTTTACAGCAGCGGTCAAAAAAATTTCAATGTCAGTGTCTGATAAACATTAAAGTGTGTTATTTAATGTTAATCCAAAGCAGAAGTGCTGCACTCAAATTGTGCAAATCCTTATGGATATGAAATGGGTTAGCTGATGGTTTGTGCTTCAGCTACATGTGGTGCCACCTATTGGACGTGCACTGACACTACCTTGCGATTTCCATCACTTCCTTTTTGTTTGTTTGCTCAGAATCCGAGATGCTTTGAAGTGCATACTGAACATCTCTCGCCATGGAAACCAGTATATTCAGGTCAATGAGCCCTGGAAGAAGATCAAAGGAGGGGACAAAGACAGGCAAGTGTCCACCTCACTCTTTGTTTTTTTCCCAGCTCTTCCCTTCTCTCTGCTGTTGTTTTTTTTTTATCGTTCGTACCGTGCTCTAAGGCCTGCCTTCCTCCTTTCCTCTCCACACAGGACGCGGGCCGGCACTGTGACGGGCGTGTCTGTGAACGTGGCCTGCCTGCTGTCCGCCATGATGCAGCCATACATGCCCACGGTCAGCGCGACCATCCGCGAGCAGCTGCTTGCCCCAGCCCATCAGTGCGGACGTCATGCTCCGTGACGACGGCGGCTTCGTGTGCACGCTGTCTGCTGGCCATCAAATCGGCACGGTAAACAGGGAGCTTAATACAGGGAATGTGAAATATGAGAACAAATACAAATGCCCATTGAAATACCCAGTTTATTTTAAAAATCCAGCTAATTCGACCTGCTGTTTGATACACCAGTTTGTAAAGGAGAGGAATGGAAGCCAATTTTTTTGTCAATGAGACTTATACACTTTATTCCTTTAACTTCACTGGAAAGACCTCCAGTAAAGCCTGCTTGTTCTCTGTCTCTCTCTCTCTCTCTCTCTTTCTCTTTTTCTTTTCACTAGGTCAGTCCGTTGTTCCAAAACTGGAGGCTGACCAGATCGAGTCCTTAAGAAAGAAGTTTGGAGGTCAGCAGGTAAGCGGTCAAAGGCATTACACAAGATGATCTGGTGTAAGGGTGAAATCTCTGAATCGACCTGTGCAAGAGCTACATTTTCCCTCCTTTTTGTACAGATCTTTTTTTAAACTGCTTTGGAAGAGCAAGGGCCCTGCCATGTTCTTTTTCCTTTTTTCCCTCACTCTGTGCTCTCCTTCTCTCCCTCTTTCCAGCCAGAGGAAGAAGACTCCAAACAGCAGGTGTCGGGGCTGTGTGTTTGTGAAGATCTCTCTTTCATTGGCATTTACAGCCGCTAACCAGTCCACCAGGGCTCACTAACACGCTGCCGTTTCTAAAAATACAGAACAGAAGCTTTGTGAAATTTCTCATTCAGGCTTTGTTCTTTGCCTTGACGAGACCTTTCATGCTTTGTGTTTCCCCGCGGCGCAGTTTACGCTTTAGTCACAGGCAAGCGCCTGCGAGCAGGCACAGGCCCAGATCTGATCCCGCCAAACGCAACAAGCAGCGCTCGCCGATGATTTAACGCTGTAAATTGGTTTCAGCTGTCTTTCATGCTTCTGCTTCTTGAACACAGCGTCATTCTGTGCAAATGTTGTTGGGAATGAGTTGCTTGGGGATTTTCTCACGTCATACAAGCTTCACAAGAATTGCAGAGGCCAAGATAATATAATTGTTGTATGTTCATCCCTTCGCTCACCAAAGAGAGCGAACCATAAAGTTTAAGGATGAAATGTGGTGTGATTAGTTTGATTTATAAGTACTACAATTTCATGTAACTACACCACAATAAATTAAAGCTGTCATTTTTATTTAGTAATACAGTAGTTTCATACTGCATGTATTTCAAAAATATAAAATATATTGTTCCTGACGTATTATATGCCATATGTGTATTTGTAGCTAATTTTCAACACATTTATTTACGAACTTATTTTACCTGTACAGCATATTAGCACCAAGCAATTATTGATTGTAAATATGCCATTTAAAAAAAATGAAGACCTTTCATATCCCGTCCACTTTTGCCAAATCAATGCAATTATTAATATCCATACAATAATAACCATGCAATTATTAACAACCAAGTAAGCAAGGATATTTTTAAATTCTTTAATTTTATTTATTTTTATTTTTCCTCTACAAATAAAAAAGACCATATAGCCATAAAGCATATTACAAATTTTTTTTATGGTCACAGACCAATGACTTTTAGGAAAAAAAAGTCTGGTTTATTTAGAGTTTGCAGTGGAAAAGAATGTGAATATGACATTAAAGAGAACTGAAATTGTCTTGTGTAAAAACGTAACAACTAAAGGTCATTTTCTGTTTCGGTGTTGATATATCGTTTTATAAATCTGTGAAATTTGAATTAATATTTGCTTTATTCAGTGTGTGATGGATTTGAATTAACCCTGGATTGATGTGTGATTTTAATTCATTAATGATTAATTCAACATTCTGAACTCATTCTGAATACAGAAAAGCCTAAAATTGTCAACAAAAATTTTTTTTTCCCGTTTTGCATCTCTGCATGCTAATCCATCCCTCTCTCACACAGACAAAAGCTCAACCAGAGGCAAACGCCACGCCAGTCTCACCTCCTGCTCCAGCCGCGGCTGTCGAGACTCACGCCGATCCCGAAAGGGCGAAGCAGCTGGCACAGGAGGTGGCAGAGCAGGTAAGTCAGGAGACAGGCGCGGGTCGGCGGGTACATGCGTGGCTGCTGCGGCGCCGGCGGTAACAGGTCTGTTCTGCTCTGCCTGTCAGGGTGACAAAGTGCGAAACCTGAAGGCCCAGAAGGTGGAGAAGAGTGTGATCACGGCGGAGGTGTCCAAGCTCCTGGAACTCAAGAAGCAGCTGGCACTGGCAGAGGGCAAGACCCCAGAGCCCACTCCTCAGAAAGGGAAGAAGAAGTAAGGAAGCAAAGGACGTCGTCAAGTTGTGTGGGGTAAGAATGGGTTGAAAAAGGGAAGGCGCAAGAACAGGTGAAAACACGGGAACAAGATTTTACGGATTGAGGAAAGCTGACCAAATCCTCATTCAGCAAGACAAAAGACTGAAGACTGCGCAGCGTCTGTGTCGCGGAAGGTGTGGGTGATCTGGTACGCAATACCAGAGAAGCTGCGACAAATCTCAGACTTTTTACCTGTGTGTAGGGATTCATAGTGAATGCACAATGGTATGGTGTGTATCGGTGCAGAGACTGATCGGCACATTGCTGTGTTACTTTGGTCACGACTACAGGCTGTTTAATGGGTCAGCTTCGTCAGAGACATCGGTCATGAAACAAATCATTTTTGTATCCTTCACCCTGGAAATCGGTTTTCGTGTGTTCGGTGGAGTAAGTCAGTTATATGGTAAGGATTGTCTGATTCCAATGTTTTACTTCATACAACCAACATCGATCTGTTATCACTCAAAATGGGACCCATTCTGAATTTTTCCAAAGCGAATAAAAAAAATTAAATTTCTTAATTCATGTTTATATTTTTTTGTGCTAAAAGATGTGTTCATGCCAAAAAAATACTACAAAGATATTTCAAATATAGGTTGAAACCGTAACTTTAATAGTAAAATCAATGGTACAGTACAAGAGAGTAAATACAGTCCAATAAACCATTAATGAGTAATATTCTTCAAATGAAGCATAACCATTTTTGGGATTACAATACAACAAGCATGCAGGTTCTTACATTAAAAGGTACATACGGTATTGGAAAATTGATACATACACTAGAGTATATCGTATATATTACAATGTATTATAAAAATAGGTAACAGAGCAGGGGCGGTAAATTGTAAATATTATTGCCACTTTAGTTCCACAGTCTGGACAAAAGTGTCAGTGAAAGCACAACCTACACAATTGCCCAGCCCAATCTGTCAAATTCTTTGCATAAAAACGCCCAGAGACAACAGCATCCATAAAGACCTTTCATTCAACTCACTTTCCAGTATCCATTCACACAGAGACAGTACTGAGCCAGCAGAAACACCGCCCGCTCGGTCTCACAGACGATTCCAGATCGCTCTGTTAACCGCCGTCAGTCTGAGGGACATGTTCTGGGTTTGTAAAATATCGTCATTGTTGAAAAAGCCCTTAAATGTATCTAGAATGCTGATGCTAGATTAATTTCGGGGAGGGATGGATTCAGTCATACACCACCACAGATACTCTAATGCCCCACCCCACCACCTCTCCTGTTCCCATAAAAATCCTGCACTTTTACCCGTTCCGTCCTTTCATCCAAGATCTCAAACATGAAATTTTTCGATCATTGGCTCCTCGGATGGCGCTCCATCTTAGCTGTAATGCTGAGGACATAATCGCAATTCTGTCATTTCAAGAAAGACCCAACCTTTCTCAAAATGCATCTGCTTCAGACCCAACCTTTCTCATAATGTGTCTGCTTCAGTACCTCATCTTATAGCTTGACCACTGACTTCCAAAATCAGCTGCTCTCTCATTCAGATGTGTGCCCAACACATCATTCTATTGCTCTGCTCCGTTTCCCTCCATTCTCTGCATTTTCACTGAACTCTTGGTGTCTACTCTCTTTTATTCGGCCACTTGCGCTTTGCTGCTTTCCTTTCCTTCGTTATCTATCTTCTTCCCCTTTCTCTCGATCGAGACGGTTTCTTTTTCTTCGACTTTATTCTGGTCTTTTCACCCCTCACCCCTCTCACTCTGTATCTGTGGCTTATAGCTTCACCATCCCTCCCCTCCCCTGTTTTCAGAAATAACCCCCGGCCCCGTCCCTGGTTCCCCCCATCCAGCCCGTCATTTCCGAGTGTTGACCAGTCTCTCAATGAGGGCTCGCCGCGTCCTCTGCACCTCCTCCCCCAGCCTCTCGATCTCCGCCTTCAGCCGCTCGTTCTGGTCTGTCAGCTCCTGCACTTTCCGCTCGTTCTCCTGCTCGCGTTCCTTCCTGCTCTTCTTTGCGGAGGAGGGGGCGGAGAGCGGGGCGGAGACAGGGGAGGCAGCAAGGCTGGCCCTCTTGCGCTTTCCCAGCCGGTATGGGAGGACCGGGGCGAGGGAGATGGGCGAGGAGGGCGGAGAGCAGTGCAGGGTGGGAGACTGGGAGGCGGAGGAGGAGGAGCAGGAGGAAGAGTCGGGGACCGAAGGCAGCTCCTCGTCACTGGGTGCGGGAGAAGGGGGCCGCTGGTTCGGGGGGTACCCACTGCTTGCCTCCCCCCCTCCCCCCTCCATCAGCCCCACCCCACCTTCGCTCAACAGCTCAAAGAACTCAGGAGGCAACAGGTCCCCGCCCGATCCGCCTCCACCCCCTGATCCGCCTCCCCCTCCCCCTCCTGCCGTCTCTCGCGTCTCTCTGGCAGGAGCACTCAGGCTGGAGGCGGGGGCATGGGTGGGGTTCTGAGGGGGTCCCTCCTCCACTACTCTTTGGACCCCCTCACCCCCCCACCCCTGCCCGTCTGTCAGCCAGGTGAGCGAACAGCTCTCAAGAACGTCCAGAAACTCCGGCTCTTTCTGGAGAAGAAGATGGGGAAAAAAAAAAAAAAAAAAAAACATGAGGGAAAACCTCCCACTGCTGACATACAGGTAAACATGAGTTTTACCGAAAGACCGATAAATAGGTTATATCCGTAATTAAATAAGGGAAATCACACATTTGCTGCGAAATGCTGCGTGGAAAAATGTACCTCAGGGCAAGGTGGGGCACGGGCAGGCTTTGCCCCGCCCCCATCGGAGCCGAGGATGTCCTGCAGGTCCTCGTACCACGCCTCCAGCTCCGCGCCACACAGTGGCCCCACGCCGGGGGGGTACGGTGGGGGTAGATGCAGCCACTCCGCAGTCATCTCACCACACAATTGCAACGCACAGATATGCTTCCACACAGGTACACACTGGACCTGGGAGAACCACAGCGGTACAACACATGCAAATTACAAAACATACAAGACATTAACTAGTAGAAATTACAGATAATGCACATATAACTCAATATCATAGACTTTCTGAAATTCATGTTGTGTTAATTGGCCAGAAACAATTTCATAAACAAGATGTCGTTGTGATATAGTGGCTCCCAGTGGACATTTTCATGTACTGCATTAATTGAAATGCTTCCACATAAAACAATGACGTCATGAATTCATGGAAAATTATTTCCACGAACAAGTTTCAAAATGTAAATGAATGAACAAAAAAATTAAATATATGTTTATCATAATACATTGACATGATAACGTTGATTAGATTCTCACCAAAGAAAGGACATTCACCTTCTGAAATCACCTGTTAATCAAGTATGGCGATGATGTGTTGTCGGCGATAGCTTGTCCTAAAAAAGGATGAAAAAGCATATCTCTTTAAAAATTACAATTTGTGAAACATAAAACAGTTTAACCTTTGGGCTTCAAAAACAAAGCAACAGTCCTGCTAATCTAACTTTAAAGACTACGTCAAACTGAAATCCCCTTCGATGTTTATAGAATTATTCTCCTGATCCTACTCGAACGGTTTTTCTCATTGTCGAATTCTTATTCAAATGATTTAATTTTATTCAACATTATTTAAAATAACAAGTATTTTGTAGAATTACATGATAGAACTGAAAATGTGATGATAAATACACAAAGGCATACATTTCAACTTAAAAATGGCAAACGATTCAAACTGTACAAAAATGAACTGTTTTGTATATATTGGTTTATGTCGTGTTTACTTTGCTTTGGTGTGGGACAGGGAAATTTAGGTCATTGGTTTTCATGTAAACAAAGATGAATTAAGTGTCCAAGAGCGCCCCCTGCACAGTCTGGGACTACCGTCGCAGCTCGAGTCCTCACCAACCCACGCTGCGTTCGAGAATGGCAGGTGCAGGTAGCTGAGGCATGCAAGGTACAAAGGCTAGCTCGATAGCAAGCTATCAGTAAAGAGACGATAAAAAAAAACCAGGGACGCAATTTGACATGTATTTAAAATGAATTGTACTACCAAACAGTTATGATTATTATTTCAAGTAAAATAATGTTTACGTCTTCGTTGATGCCAAAAGAAAAAAAAAAAAAAAACAAGATGTCCAAAGTGAAAAATACGAGAACAGTCATTCGTGTTAACACAAAACAATATAATTATTTTAGATTACTCAATTAAAACAGAAATTACAATGTCTAGAATACACATGTTATTTGTTTTATTTGGTTTCATCGTCATCATCATAAACTATGGGGTTAACGTTTCGTCCAAGTGTGATTAACGTACCCGAAAGTCTGAATGTATTAGGCTACTTGCCACTTCAAAACTCATTACTCGTTCGGTTTATATGTATCCTGTAAATTACTGTAGACCATATATCTGTAACTAAATTAAAGTAGAAAAAATGTGTTTAGGCATGTCTCAGTGCCGTTTCTTTGACAACCATCCAATCCATTTTATTGTTTGGCTTGCGTTACGTCATGGAAACAAAGTACAGAATGCGCGAACAAAAGGCAAATACATAACCACGCTAACTAACGTTATCGAACTGATCATTTGGACCATGTTATGCGTCTTACCTACCAATAGCTAGTGACTACATATAATTTTTGCAGATAATTTAGGAAACCCTAAGTATGTATTCCATTGTTCGAGTGTAAGCACTCTTCTCCTGTTTTTTTTTTTTTTTTTTTGGATTGTTAAATTAGCTGCAGTTTGATACTCCTTCCGCGGATAGGACAGGCTCAAGGCAAGCCTAAAACGACCTTAAGTTAACATTAACAAGTAGCCGTGAAACATGACAAGCTCTCAGGTTCCAACTTCAGTGTTCCATCTTCAAACAGTTTCTTTTCTCACATGCGCTTGTTGATTATTATGGCAAAGAGCAATCTTCCTCTACACAGATTTCACAAGCTTTTTCACCCCAAATGCGCAACTTGGCTAGCTAGGCTAAGCTGTTATCAATAGCTGTGGTTTAAAAAATTGATAACGATCTGGTATGCCATACACATATCCTTAGGGAGACATTCTCAGAAAATGTCTATATAAAGACATGTCACATTTAACATGAGAACAGCAACTGTTCTCCCAAAACAGACTTGGGAATTTTGCCAAAACATACGCGTTCTCATCGTCTCGCAATGCTCAACTATCTACTTGGCTAAGGTTTTACAGTTTGATGGGTCTGCGATTCCAAAAGTAAGAATTGTTAGTTTTCCACGTCAAAATTTGTCTTATTGCAAGATTAAGTACACAAATTAGTTTACTAGCTAGTTAACGACAGTCTAGAAAGCAGTAGCCTATACGCAAAGGACAATTTAAAAACTCTATCCAAATGTAACTATAAAATGACTTACCCTTTTTCTTTTATTATTTCGCTTTCTCGTTTGTCTTGGGGTTGGAGTATGAATATATTTTTGTTGAGATTGGTGATAGCTCATGTTAACCATTGTTCAGTATAAGTCACTGAATGTGAATTTTTGGAAACTCCCGGTGATCTTTATATATAGTAAAGTCAACCTAACTCTGAGGGTGGGAGGGGGACGTTCACAACCTAACTCAGACAATGAGTCATATTTTAAGATTGACAATCCACTTTGTCCAGTCTACGGCATACTGTACAATTCTTCTGCTTGGTGACATCCAATGTGTGACTGTGTAGTACGCTAGAGGGCGGGATTAAATTGCCTTGCTAGTTGTCTCGATATGGGTAGTTTGGGTGTTACGAAAGATGTGATGCAGTCATAAGACGGCCAGGACGAATTTGGGGCGTATGGGAGTCACATGAAAGGAATGATGCAATCGTTGGCAACCGGTTTCCAGCCGGAGATAAGACTATAGCAAAATCAGAACATGTTTTATTTAACAGTCATTCGTTCAAACAAAATAAAACTATGCAAGGATATTTGAAACTTTACAATCCATTTCGCTTGCGTTTGCAGTATATCTCGAATTATTATATAATTGAGTATGTGCATATGTGTTTTACTTAGCAAACTTACAAAAGTTATTGGTTGGATCAGAATGGATCAGAGATTCGTGTACCTGTACGCCAGTGTGAGCGCTTGAGATGTAAAGCGTGGTGATGTTCTCGAATGAGAGAATATATATTACAGGGTCGAAATGGTCTCAAATGTAAAAAAAAAAAAAAAAAAAAAAAAGGTACAGTTGTAGGGGAGTACAATCACTCTAAGCATGGTCGTTTCGTTTTGGTTTAAGGGGCTCGCCGGCAACGTAATAACATTTCCATACAGGCCAATGGGTAGGTGTAAGATATTGTTGAGTTATCTCCTTGTTTTGAGTGACATCCAACCACACACGTTTCAGTCTACGCTGATTTGAACTTCTATTTGCAGAGACAGCTTGTTGAAGTATTCATGTCCAAGAAAAACGTACTGCAGATGTCCGGTTAACTCTTCAAAGTCATGCGACTTTGATTCATCCTAAACCCTACTTTCTTCTCGCGAACATGAAATAAAACTTGTCCCTTTACTCTTCAAGTCCCCGTGGGGGATAACCCGGTCCCTCTTTTGGGTTACTCCAAGGTTTTCGGAAACATCATTTACCAAAAAAAAGGTAGGCTACACTTTAGGTTACAATGGAAAAGACGCCTATGGAAAAAATGTGAAGAAAAGTCTTTATGTCGCTAAGAAATTTAGACATTAATTTTCAGAATTAATTTCGTAAAATAGATTTGGGTTCCAGGCTCCCATATCCCATTGATTAAGATTGTGTGACTAGCTCTCCGTAGGTGAGCGCATCCAAATTCTGTGTGAAAGCCGCAATGCACCGTAACCTGTGAACGTGATTTTGTAGGACACTGTATCTAATTACTATTGCCAAAGACTAGAAGTACTGTCCGACATATATAGGTTAAATGTAAGAAGAAATACATGTATACAATGTTGCAGGTAGAATACAATTTATGAGGTAGACTGTAATAATTAGAGCTTGGGGAATAATCTAATTTAAAATTTACACTGAAGAAAAGGTATGATTGGATCACAACTGAATATTCCTCTTTTTTGGTTTTCCAAGTACCCCGGAAACCAAGTGGCATGGTTTTTACACAAAATAGGTGGTACCGAAGCGCACCGTTTATAGCCTAGCAACAGCGCAAGAGGGATACACGCAGGGATAGCGAATAGAAACCGAATATACTGTCTCCAGGACCTTGGCTAGCGCGTGAGAAGAGACGCTATTAACACGTCACGATTTGAGTGGCTGTTGCCGAGTAATAGAGCTAGTAGGGTACCGTATTCTCAACCCACCAGTGTTTATCCTTCCTGATCCACGATTCCCCTTAAGGCTTGTTTTGAACTCGGACACCCATTAGTGTTGAATTCAACTCAATTTCAGGTGTAGCCAAAACTGTCACGACTGTAGTACTCATATGTGTGGAAACTATACTCAACCCAGACTTCATATTGACTGAGGAAAGACAAGCTAGAAATGAAGTCATACTAACCATTAAAATTAAAACTCCCCCACTGTCGTTTTACATGTACATGACCCCATTTTCTGCTTTACAACTGTTTGCTGCTGGTGTTTGGTTGTTTGTTAAAAGAATAACTTGATTTTAAATATGTGTGTTGGTAAAAAAATATGTAATGTGTAACCTGAATGTAATTGCGTAAGTTACACACACACACATGCCCGCGCACACACACACATGCCATGTCACCATGCTGAAATTCTGTTTTTTGTTTTAACACAGAATGTTACCAGACCTACACACAAACATGACATAATAACTCATGTTACATTGTCATAGAAAGGAAGCAGAAAGGAACCTGAACAAATAACACAAAATTAATTGTTACTTATATATTACATACAGTTATACCACACCCAGTCCCCGCTTGTGGAAAAGAAACTGCTTCCTTAGACTCAATAATTGATCAGTCCACACTGGAATCAGAATAACTGACATCAAACTCTTCTTGTGGTTATTGATCAGAGTCTCATAGCATCGTGGAGGGTACTTTGCCCTCTCCTCCATGCAGAATTGCTTCAGTGCCATTTGATGGGTTAATTATTTAACTAATTATTTCAGGTCCTTCCACAGTATCTCAGTTGTATGTAGCTCTGGACCATGACTACACCACTAAAATTCATGTTTTTCAACAATTCTAATGCAGAGTTGTTTGTGTGTTTCAGATTGTCTGACCTGGTTCACAGACAGATGGCCTTATGGTCTCCTGTAGAATTCTCTGATGCAGGGAGAATCTGTGGTTTCTTCTGGGGTGACACGATTTCCATGTCCCGATGCATCAAAGCATCCCAAAAACCATGATATTACCACCTTTATTTTTGAACAGTGGTATGCAATGCTTACTGAAGAACGTTTGTTTTTTTATCATACATATCCCCCCAAAAGTTCTACTTTTGACTTATTCTGACCTCTTGAGAATCATCCATGTTCTTTTTTTGGCAACCATGAGAAGAGCATTTAAGTTATTCAGCAGCAGTTGTTTCCATGCTGCCATTAAATCCCTCTCTTTGAGACTTTCTTGACATTTTTTAACTTTATTTTAGGGGCCATTTTATCAGGATTGTCCCATATTTCCTCCATTTAGATAATTGAACTGGATTAGTGGAGCCCCAGATCTTCAGAAATCACTTAGTAACCCTTTACATTGTAATACATACCATTTGATAATGGCATGGTATACATCTAGAACCCATATGCTAACAGCTTCACTGTGATGATAAGGTTACCCACGTTTATGTTGGGCTGGACTAGCTTCCGTTTAAGCCTGTTGTTTACCAAAGTAAATATACAGCCTACCTGAAGTATCATTTTAATTGGGGTGAGATAACTTGTGAGCAGTAAAACGTTACTCGAGGATTGCATATTTGATTACATCCCACACCAAACAAAGAAAGAAGAAAATGTCGCTGTATTTTTTTTCCTTGTACTCCATCTGTATACTGTTACATTCAACAAAAACTCTTACCCGATACAATGTGGGAAATTTATAAAATCAGACGGGTCAATTACTCTGTCATAGTATGTTATAACTAGATATCATTGACAGGATTTAATCAACATTTTCCTTAACTTTGGCTCACAGTCAAATATAAGCATAACCTTCTAAATTGTTCCTGTAGAAAAAAAGGATAAGACTCTTATTCAGGTGTAAGTAAATATTAAGGACAAACTTGTGTCTCATTTGAGTCCCAGCTGGTGAAAAAGGTAAAGGTTTAAAATACACTTCTAAAACATTTCTCTTTTTTTATTTAATATGAATGTTCAATAAACATATCTGCGTGTGTGTGTGTGTGTGTGGGTCTAATCTCATACTATTGGCCATTATTTATTTTTGTCTTTTACTGTGAGAGCTGACCAGCGTATAATTGTACAGAAGCTGCTGTATTCCTCACCTACATCGAACTGTAGTCAATACTCTAAATATTACCACATGCTCTTAAATACATAATGTTGCTATATTTATATACATATTTTTAATCACTTTGTGATGTCAATAACTTATTTCAGCAATATTAAAAAACATTACAAAAACAGCTGCTTCTGTCTAGCCAGAGCAGCAAGCTTCGTATTTTGAGTTTTTGGTGACACACACTGAAAATAAAATTTGTAAGTAAAAATGTAATTGGGGATCTGTCCATGCAGTGTTAATGTATTTGTCTATAAATTTAATGCACACAGTACCCAAGTAGCAACCTATAGTTGACGTGATTTTGAAACAAATATTTGTTGTCTCCATTTCAATTGTTTGAAGGAGAACTTCATGTCCGATATGTATTTCCCCTCATTGATTCCGGTTCCCTGTGCCTTCTGTGGATCGGTCAGGGTCTATAATATAACAATACATGGGGGAACCACTTGCTTCAGAATGCGTTATACAATATTAAAAAAAAATATTGTGAAAATTGAAAAAAAAAAAAAAAAAAACAGTGAGTACAATAACACTAATGAAAGATAATCTGTAAATAGAATGCTTATTAATATTCTTATTATTAAAATGCTCCTGGACAAAAACGAAAATGAATTTCGACAACCATGCCGTGTAGTTGATATGGTGTGATTGTGATCTGGTCCGGTTTCCTTGGCACATGAGATAAGCTTGCAGGGGAAAGAATTGATTGGCAGCTGCTGTAATTGGCTGTGTTACACCTACATGTACATATTTATAGCATAATGGGAAAAGGAGTAAAGATAATAACTGATAATAATTATTGAAAATAGTAATAAATAATGATCAATGATAAGAATTATATAGCAAGACTGCAGTAATACCATAGAAGATTACTATGCAAATATCACCGTAAATCTTTAAATTCCTGTAGAATTATTATAGCCAATTTATACAATTTGTTAAAAACTGTAGAATAAGATACTGTAGGAATCTCAGTTTCCTATAGGAGTATTGCAATTCACCTTGAAATGGAATGATGGCATAAAATAAAAAACAGAAACATAATCAGACTAAACAAAAACGGAGACATAAAAAAAATGAAAATAAAAAATAGGGAATGTGCTGAGATAGAGAGGATAAAAAGGGACCTCAGATTTTCTGGAAAAAGGCACCATCCTCTGTAATCTTAGCATCACGACTCTCCGGTGGGAGAATCTTA
Source organism: Albula goreensis (assembly GCA_022829145.1). Lineage (NCBI taxonomy): Eukaryota > Metazoa > Chordata > Actinopteri > Albuliformes > Albulidae > Albula > Albula goreensis. The sequence continues at coordinate 39,760,139 of CM040745.1, forward strand.
AAAATTCACTATACCATCAGTCTACAGTGGGAGGGGAGTCTTTGATCCGATTTAACTAGATACATTTCCAAGCTACAAATGGTGATTTTTTTTAGCAAGTATGACCTCCTTAGAAACCAGACCACTGGTATCCTGCATCATCCCAAAAAGAAAAAAAGGATCTTCTGCAACTCTGCTGCCCAAAATGTTCTCTTGCTCCTTATTTTGGTCCAGATGATGGCAATTAGAGGACAGGTCCAAAATAAATGTGCCAGTGTACCTTTCTCCGTGCTGAATTTTGGACACATTGCAGAGAACCGTTGGTTTATCTTGTTCCTCGTCACAGGGAATTGATGTAGATGCAACATTATTCTGAATTTCTTGGGCTCTGCTATCCACATGAATGTTCAGGCTGTCACCTAGGGCACTCTTCCAGGTGTGTACCACTGCATAAGTATGCCCGTTAGAGTAACTAAAATTATAAAATGTTAAAATAATTAAAAGTTTGAAAAATTAGATTATGAAATAGGGAAATAAAATATTGAGGACAGGGTAACTCAAACACCTCAACAGCAGTTTGAGCTGACATCCCAAGTGGAAAATTTTAATAATAAATATAAATAAAACAAAAAACAAAACATATCTTAAAAAATAAAGGACATTAAGATGTATTCTATTAAAAATATTGATTATAATGTTACATTGTATAAATATATATCTATAATTAAATATTATATAATATATATTTTAAATTATATTTCAAAGAGGACACTCACACAGCTATTCTAATGTTTAAAGGAACATTATTCCAGGGCCTTGGATCTATCACCATTAATCAACCTGCAAAAATACTGTATAATATTAAATATAAAAATGAGATATGATGTTAATCAAATACAAAATGCTGATTAACTGACATTCTGTAGACTACCTCAACCACTTTGTAATAAACAGTCACAGATCATTTTTCCTTCTAGCTCATGCTTATTTATAGAGCATAAAGGGCAGGATTCCTGGATGTAGATTAAACCTACTCCTGGACTAAAATAAGATTTCCAATGAAAATTTAGTCTTGACTTAATCCATGTCTGGGAAACCAGCTAGACTCTTGAAGTCCCCCAGTCAAAAAAAAATTTTCTTTTAAAAACTTATGTAGTCTAAACATGTAGCATACACAGACTATTATATTACAGTTTCAAAAATATTGTTACACTTGATAAAGATTAACAAAAAAGCAGCACAAAATTACAGATGAGGTATATTTTAAGATCAAACATTTTAGGGTCAGTTTTCTAGACATAGATTCAGCCTATTCTTAGACTGAACATTTTTCTCAGAGGAGATCTTCATCGAAAATTTCCTTTAGTTTAATGACTAGGCTAAATCCATTTCCTAAAAACAGAACCATCTAAATCAGTTGTATCTAGATCATTGTACTCGAATATAGTTGTTATAACACAAGGTTTTTTAACAGATATTTTTATTACAAACACTGTTTTTAATACTTGATGCAGCCTCCTCTAGCAAACATAACAGCCTTATGGGATAGTTCATATCTTAGAAGATCTATGATGTCAGGTTTAAGACCAGAGATGGTAATTGCAAAGTGCTAATGTTATTTTCAGTAAAGGTCTTAGCTTCAGCCAGGTTTTTTGGCCAAAATGTCCAGTTGCTTAGCAGAGTTCAGTATGCCGTTGATATTTAAAATGTGCCCCCAGACTAATGGCAGCAAAACACTCCTATGTCATTAATCAATCACCATATTTTGTAGTCGGAAGGAAGTTCTTTTCTTTTCATTTGCATCCTTCTTCTGATGCCAAACATACTGACGGTGAGCATGATGTAAGAGTAGTGGCATGCTCAAGCTGTCTGAGGGGCAGGGGTGAAACAAAAAGGCCACCTCTTGCAGGTCATGGTGGCCAACCAGTAGAAGGTCACCCTAGAGGGCACTTTGTCACATTTTCTTGCACATAGACGGCACTTCATCAGGGTTTTTCCACCAGAAGGGCACAGAGGAGAGCACTTTATTGCATTTTCTCATACAAAGGGCAACACTTCATCATGTTCTCTCCACTGGAAAGCACTCTAGAGGGTACTTTATTACATTCTCTTATACACAGGGCAGCTCTAGAGGGCACTTCATCATTTTTCTCCACTGGAAGGGCACCCGAGAGGGCACTACATCATGTTTTCTCACACGTAGGGGCACCCAGGAGGGCACTTTCGTGGTATTTTTTTTTTTATCAAACAGGCACCAGGGGAGGCGTTTGCCCCCCCCTCCAGGGCATGCCAGTGTGTAAGAGCACAATTTTGATCTCAAGTGACCACAGCAAAAGGTTCCAATCAAAGTGCCAATGGAGTTAGCCAAACTCCTGTCTCTTCTGTTTATCACTTTCACTAAAAAAATCTTCTTTTCTTTTCCTTCCTCACTGTGCGTGGGGATAGGGTGCACCTGCCTTCCTCTTCCTGACAAGTTAACCTGTTTTAGTGGTTTTTAACTTTTTGATAATTGACCTAATAGTGGAGAATAGTATATTCACCTTTCTGTGTACACTTGTACCCATTATTCCATGATTTCTGAAGGTGTACATTCACTTAAACAAGAAGAATTCTTTTGCATATTTAAGTAGAATTCTACTGTACATTTAAGTTTGTTTGGTTTTTGAGTCTTTGGATGGCAATCATTTTGACACCCATGTTTCTGAGAAAAATTTTTTGTTTTTTTAATTAATCACTTGTATTATAAAATCTGTAAAAATCGAGAGTTAGCCATTTTGAATTGCGTTCAACAGAGGCCTATCCAGCCAACTTTAGTTTTTTCATGGCAACATACAGTGATTTTTGTTTGTCTGAACACAAGACCAGTTGATGCTTGTAAACTACCACCCAAAACTCATAAGTTAGTTCTCAGTGTTCCAGACAAGTTTTGCTTTTCCAGAGCAAGCTGAGGGTTTCATTTTTTGTAGGTAAATGATCCATAAAATGGCATAACTTTCAGTTGTGTAATTTTTTCAAGTATAGTTTTTTTATTGGTTCCAGATACATTTGCATCACTAAAACTCCAAGTGGGAGTAGAACGTTGCGGAGGGCTTATTTTGTCTATGGAGCACTTGGTTGAGCAAGTCTTGACTGACGTGTAACCGGCCTCCACAACACTCAAAATGGGCAACTGTCCCTCCTAAATACCATATTTTGGCATATATTATCCATATAGGTGCAATTCCCGTTGCAAACACAAGGAAATTCGACAATGTCCTCACTTTACCCACCAACTGCAACATACCCCGTGCAACTGCCCGTGTTTGTACGACCATCAGCCAAATGCGAGAATGGTCTCATTTGCTGCGTCGTTTTCCTTTTTTCAAACATCCCCTTTCTTCGACCTGGTGCATTATGGGTATGGAATTCCCAGGGCTGTCCCTCCGTTACTGCGCATGCTCGGGAGGAAACTCCATGATTTTTTTTGGCACGGAATCTAAAGGAAAAATAGGAACTTGGAAACGGGGATTAGCTAAAAGGTGCATCGGCGGGTCCAAATACAAACAGAACATAGACTTGCGCGGCCGAATCAAGCCCAGGCCGACGGACAGGCGGTTGAATAAAACGATCGGACCTCCTGCGGTCGACTGGGACCTTCTCAAATTTAAAGTCATTTGCGACAATGCAACGGTCGCAATAAAACCCTGCGTTATTGCTCTTTGTTTTTTAACAGGACGGGTAGACGGGCTAGCTAGAGAGGGAAAGGGACAGATAGAAAAACGCATAACAACAACGACAACACCACCAACAACAAAAGTCTTGTCAACTAGCTTGCAAGCTACCTTAGTCTTCCTCCGTGTGCACTACAGAGAAGAAGCAGGAAACTTCGTAAACAGAGGTATGTTGCAGACCCTAGTTAGCTAACTGGCTAGCGTGTGAAGCTTCACTGACTGGCTAGCTCGCTAACTAGCTTTCAGACGTTTCGATATCTGCTAGCTACCTATAGTTGGCATAGAGTGCGATGTGACCTGCCTTCCCGAGTTGGCGGAGCAATGGTGGATGTGTTTACACTTCGAATGAGTCATAGTTTATGATAGAAGTGGCTGGCTAGTTTGCTATTTAGCTAACTGGCTAACGTTAAATGGCTAGCCAGCTAGCACCATCTCAAACTCCTAACTGCTCGCCGGTTTGTTCTCAAACCAGTGATTCCTAGTTGGCATTGACTGAGCACAACACGCTGCTGGCGATTTGTCTAATAGACGCATTGTTAGCTATCATCTGCAAACGTTTAATTTGTGCTATATCACAACTAATCAGAAATTTCTCCATAACTCTCATTTGCCTGCAATGGAATCAGCTTGTCAACGAAAGTTACCTAAATATGCAAAATCTAATATTTAGCAAGTGGATAACGAAAACAACATTTCACATTGCAATTCAGCTTAAATTAGTTTAAAATATTGCACCTTTTTAGCAAAGCTGACCTGTTCTTTAGGGTAAGTGCATATAGAGAAAGGCCAGTTTGTAGTTTTCCAGAACGTTACATTTTAATAAATAAATAAAAACATTTTTTTATAATTGCGAGCTGCCGTAGATACAAAGTTAAAGTTTGAATTCACGATTCACAACCCAGAATTTGTCATTTTGGAGTATACGAGCAAGCATGTTGCCTGAGTTGTAGAACCAAGGGAGTGCTATTTTTGGGTTATTCTGTGGTGCTTTGGATAGCTCTGTCCCTGTACTATTTTGATCAAAGCTTTGAAATGTACATCAGGTAATGTTGCTTCACTTCACAACTTTAAAATCTGTATGTTGGTACTCCATGGGAAAAATATCAATGAATGTGTGCTTTTTTTGGTTGCACATGATGAATGTGTGTGTGTGTGTGTGTGTGTGTGTGTTTGCCTTATGTCTTAAAGATGTATGTTATATATTCTTGCTAGCAGCAATAATTGGACGTTTCTCAGAATTATTTAATATGAAAGCAATAATATTTACATCTCTTTCACCTGTCAACCTGACTCAGTTAACCTTCAAGCTTTTCAAGTTGACCCTGAGAATGTTATATGAATGTAAACCATGACTCATATATTATTTTGCTGACTCAGACAGTATCTGAGTCCCTCTCTGTTTTCTTTCATGATAGCCAAACTTAGTTTATATTATAACCGTTGTTGATTTGCATCTGCTCTAGGGTGAAGACCAATCAGTGTTTGAGAACCAGTCTAAGGGCTGCCTATAGTTTCGTGTACTTTTCTTACATGTGTTTCTGTTGAGGAGATGAATTATTGGTGGAACTTTGATTCTGAAGCCTTGTCAGTGAGCCTGGACTTTCTCTTGCTTTCTTCTGTTTTCTGCAACTGGACTTTGATGTGGTTTCTTTGGCTCCTCTGTCTTTTAGCGCTTCTCTTTTTTACCTCTGCCACTTTTGCTGTTATCCTTTCTTTGATTTCCCTTTCTTCATCTCTCTCTCTCTTTCTTTCTCTCAGCCTTCTGCTCCCTTCTCCTGTTGGTTGCTGCAGTCACACATTTGGGATAGAGCTCCTGTCAAAACTTCAAACAGGAAACACAGCGACACATTTCACACCTTTTTCTTTTGCTCTCCCTCTTTTTGTTTACTCTACACTTTTCTTTCACCCTTTTTGAACATTAGGACTGGTATATCTGAACTCCATATCAAAAATGTTGTTTTCTGCCTTTTTTTTTTCCTGTTTTTTTGGTCTGAAAGCTGTTAAAGCAAGCTTGTCACCTCTTGTCTATGTGCGAGTGTTGTTTCTGCCAGTCACCACAAGGTTGAGGTGGAGTGAGGTATTTCAGAATTGTTTTGCCTATGTCACTCGTACATCTGTTTGTGTTGGGTGCAGAGTGTTGTGTTTGGTCCATACACCAGTTTTTTTTTTTTTTTTTTTGGGGGGTCAGTGGAGGTGATAGTGAAGAGACAAATGTTTTTGACTATTTACCATACCATAAATAATGGAGACATGCCCACAGTCGCAGGAGGTTTTTCCATGCCCTCTCCTCACAGTTAGGGATTGCTTCTGTTTCAGCCCAGAGCTCAGAGGGACGTTCCAGGGCCCCCCGCGCAGCACATGATCGTCAGAAAGAGGGAAGAATAAAGAGCAAAAGAGGGGCGGAGAGAGTGGAGAACCAACGACTTGCTTCCGATGTGTCCTGTCTGTCTGGAAAATCATGTGTTTTGATGGTTGGATTCCATGGAAGGCACTGGCCCGGGCTTTATAAAGATGAAAAGGTATGGATGACTCCAGGTATCATCATCTCTCCCAGTCCCTCTAGGTACTCCCCTCTATCCTTACTCCTTTTCACCTAAAGTATTAGCTTCCTGGTAACATACAAAATACACCTAATCCTCAATGTTCTACCTGCAGTACTACTTGTCAGCATGCTTTATTCACTGGAGGTGAACATGTTGACTCATTTCATAGAATTTATTTTTGAAATAGAATTCTTCTCCCGTGTTATTTCTGAAGAACAATTAATCTGTAAAATGTACATATAAAAACCAAAGAGCTGTAGATTTGTCTTCTCATCTTGATTGTGAATCATCTGCTTCCCCCCCCCCCCCACCTCTGTCATGTGGGATTTGTGGATCGATCCTGAAAGGTGCTGGAAGCCTGAGGCTAGAAAATGACCGGAGGCAGTGAGAGTGGTGCGGGAGACAGAGATGGTGCCCTCACGGTGGCGGCACAGGTCCCCGTCGGCTGGCAGAGGACCGTGGAGGGCGGGGCAGTCGCCTACATCAGGTGAGCGGGCGTCACTAGATCCAGACCCAGGTGAAACACTCACTTGTTAAAAAGTGAGCATCTATTTTCCCCAGTAACCAGAACAAAATTACTTATTTCAAATGACTGCACGTATAGTTTGTAGTCATGGTTATGTTTTTTGCAGTCCTCAGGGATCTGCTGAATTGTTTAGTTTTTATTTATTTTTACCTATGTTGTAGCATTTAGATGTACTGAGCAGACTCAGACTTTCATTGGATACCCTGAAAGGGAAGGAAATGGACGGGATTGGTTTGTCAGTCAGATGTGGGCAGTTAGGTGGCTGCATGGGGCTAGTTTTGTGGGAATTCTATCACGACATCGAGGTTAACACCCCATACGCCTAACTTGCACAGCAGTCAGTTTTACAGTGATTGTGTTTCACATCTTCCTTCTCTGCTGTGCAGCCCCAGTGGCACCGTCTTGTCTTCGGTGGAGGAGGTGAGAACGTATCTGTTGACCGACGGCACCTGTAAGTGTGGCCTGGAGTGTCCACTGGTCTTACACAAGGTGAGAGACCCCGTCCCGCTCCGTACCGCCCCGTTGCATGCACTTCCTCTCTGAAACCCAGTCTTAATATGGTTAAGCTACATCAGGACCCACTCCTATGCTGTTGGTTGGTCAGTCAAAAACTTCGTTATACATGGATGTTTTGGGAAAGATGCAAGGAAAGAGGCAAAGAAGCAAAATTTGCTGTATTTTACTGATATCATTTATGATTTTTTGCATTTATAGGCTGCTGCAGTCTGGGTAAATTGAGTGAATGAATGTTGTGGCACCCTCACGGTTTACTTTTTTGACATCATTGGTATTGCTTGGATGTGCTGCACAGTTTGGTATAGTTGTTAAGAAAATACAGCTGCACTGAAGTTTAAGAATGCTGTTTTTGTGTGCTTTTGGTAGTTTCCTGTAGGAATTGTGCAACAAACTACAAGGATGGTTCATTCTATAAAGATTGCAGATCTTGACAATGTGTAATGGAACCATTTTAGGAACAGTACTTTAACAAGCTATCATAACTATAACTAGCTATCATAACCGACTAAAAATATGTAGTCTGCATTAAGATCTTTAAACCATAAGTAACCTTGTGATATAAATGGCACAAACCATACAACCAGTGACTAAGAATTTTCTGAGAATGTCCAATTCAATTAGCAAAAATATTAGCTATACGTAGTCTCTTGATTGCTTTACATCAAAGTGAGAGGGCATCCTAAACCAGATTATATATCACCATGTGGTAACCCAATACGGTTTCCTTTGTAAATGTATGCGAAAGGTTTTGCACTTGCGCATGAAATATTTCATTGAGTCCAATGGATTTGGATAATCTTGTACCGAGAAAAACCCCAGGATTGAAAAGTAGTGCCAGACATGTTTTAGCTATCGTACGGTGAAATACACCAGCTTAAGAGGCAGGGCAGTGTAATACGTGGCATCCTTATCGTGGTAACCTGAAGGGTGGAAAGAGCTGGAGTGTATCCGGTTTTACAGCTATATGCACATTTGATTGACAGCCCAAAAATAAACTCAGCCCTATCACACCCCACTTCAGCTGAGGTAAAATGCGGTAGACATAGACCTGCATGACATTTGCAAAAACGGTTATCATGTTTTTGACCCAAATACATCAATACCAGGAATGTAACACAAAAACAGCAAAAAACATTTTTTCCTGTTGGGACTTTCATGCTTAATTAAGGAAATTTATAATGAAATACGACATATAACAGAGTTTTTCCACACCTATCAGGATTGAGAGTGTTCAATTCTGTGTTAAGAGCAATGCCGTGCACGCACCTATTCAAGTCTGTAGTTTGTTTGTATTTCCTTAAACAAATACAAAGAACAGAATGATTACTAATGTACATATCAATGTAAGGTATTTAGGTTTCAAGCAAATTAAGTAAAAGGAATATCTCACTGAAGAAACGGCCCATAGCAAATTGTTTATTTTAGCTTTTGTCTAATCTTTTGTTGTTAGTCATTTTCTTTCAGTCATTAGCCTGCTCATTTAATTTGAAATCAATTACTGAAAGAACTTGTTTGCAGCATCACTTTTGGCTTAGATGCAATGGTTATGGTGAATTATCAAGGGTGGGTCAGATCGACTACTCCGTGAACGTGATGTCATCCCACTTATCCTCATTAGTGTGCTGAATGGATATCAAATGGGAGGCACATAATTTCACTGTGATTGCCAAAATCGGCAACATTACTTGGATTAGTTTGGTGTGATAAAAGAAGTGTCGGCTTAGAAATTCTGTCGTCGTCCTCACTAGGAAGACATCTAAATATCTGTTGATATTGTTCTCTTCTTTTAAAGGTGTAGGTCTTATTTATAGGTGTAGATTTGTGGGCTCCAGTTCTCTTTGCTCTTCAGGTTAGTGATTTTGATGGTAGCCAGACCAGGATTTGTATTCTCAGGAATAAATTTAACATTTTCTCCAATGGTTATGACTCCAAACATTGTTTAATTTCAGGACAAAACTCAGTAAAATGTAAAAATCAACTCAAGGAGATGTGTCTAATGTTGAAAAGCTGAAAGTGTAATGTACTTAAGTAACTGTTAGGCCCTTTTTTCCACTTGAAAAGTCAAACTCGCTTTTTCCCTGTAAGTGTGAAAAGCAAAACTGGTCCATGTGAGAAATGGAGCATGGGTTGTTTTTTTGTGTAACGCTCACATGTTGTGCGAGCTGCACCAGAGGCCGATCCCTCAGCTTCTCTGCGAGGTGTGAGGCGTTCCGATGTCACATACGGGGAAGGGAAGCTCAGCTGGCAAAACAGCTTCCACTCAGGTCTTCTGCCGTTTCACAGTTCATTAGCACAAAAAAAACAAACCATGGAGCCGTTAAGTGATCCAGAGAAGTGCTTACTTTCATGGAAGTTTGTGCACAATATGAGGTACAACCAAATTTGTTGAAAAAAATGTTTGAGAAGATGAAAGACTGAGGTTTCTCTCCTTCTAAAAACAGTCCCTAGACTGAAAGTTTTTCGAGGTCAGTTACTAACCGTATTCCAACAGTAACGGAGAACAACAGAGACGCTCCCAAGTGACATCACTTTGTGTATATGGTATTCTGTTTGATGCTTTGTTTTATGACTAGTTGCACATGACTCCACGAATGTTAACATCGCGTACCATCCATTTGTAAAATTAATCTTTCTTAGAGCTATCTCCTGCAGTTTTGTCAGTTGATTGCGGCTGATCCTGAACTTTCCATTAGGAAAGCTGGAGGTTTCTTTACTCCATGGCCCTGGGATTTGGTTTGACTGTGGAATTGTAGTTGTCTTCCTCAGTATATCTAACAAGCACCCTATAGCTCACACATCTTTTGTAGCCATCACTCAGACTTGAAAGAGAACAGAAGACTATGGAGAAGCACTCCTAATGAATGCTCTTAAGCTGAAATGCCCACAGCTACACTGGAATCGCAGTGTAGCTAGCAACCATTAACTGGCAACAAGTTCTGTTTCAGAGGATAACACTTCTTTGCAGGTGAATGGAGGTGAAGATCTGCTGTCCAGTCAAATGTCTGTGGTTCTCTCACTCAGACCGATGGCCCATCTAACTCTCTTGTTTCTCACCGCCCCAGGTATTTAACTTTGACCCGGGGGCGGTGGTTCGGCAGCGGAGCCAGCAGCCTGGGAAGGCGGAGGAGGACATGACCAAGCTGTGTAACCACCGGCGGAAAGTCGTTGCCATGGCGGCACTGTGCCGCAGCATGCAGGCCTCCCAGCTGCCCCTCGCCGCCGCTGGCACAGGTACTCGCTGAGTTGCGACCGTGAGCTGCGGGCTAATGGCACACCTCTGATCTTTGTGTACCCCTGAGAAATACGATCCTCCATTCTTTCCCATCAGACACCTCAGTGTTTGTGCTGGATGTTAGAGAAGACTATGTCTTGTGTAAAATGATGTAGTCTCTTGCTTTCTTTCTTTCTTCTGTCACCCTCCTCTTCTCTCCCTCTCGCCATCTTCCCATTTCTTTCTCCCTCTCTCTCCACCCTCCTTCTGTCTACCTCTTCCTCTCTTTCTCTCTGTTCAATTCATTTCTATTCAAATGAGCTTTATTGGCATAGTATTGCAAAAGCAGTGTTTTACATGTATTGTAAATTAACAATAAAACGAATATCAACAACGTAGGGATCCTTACCTATACGACACAGTTATTTTAAAAAAAGTCATAATTAATCAGTTCATCTTTCATTTTCTGTACAGTCAATTCTGTTTCTCCTTTGCTTTCTCTTTCTCTTTCTCCCTCCCTCCCTCTCTGTAGGGAGCCCATTCTGCACCATGGAGAGCAGGGACCCAAGGGGGGGGTCGCTGGGCAGCCGGGAGGAAGGAGGCCACTGCACTTACTCCCCCGGCCCTCGACTCTCCGTCCAGCCGAAACTCAACAATAGCCCCAGCCCCACCCCCTGCGGGGGCGGCAGCGGCTCGCCCCAGCTCTCCTTCCCATACAACGGGTCCTTACCCCTCTCTCGCTCCGCCTCCAATTCTCGGCTGTCTCCTGAATTGACCCTGCTCCCAAGGAAGATTCCCCCGCCATCCCCTGGCCGCTCCCCCTTTACTTGCTATGGGGCGCCCCAGCGGTACCCTCGCCCACCCACTCCCCAAAATCTGCTCCAGAACCAGAGGCCCCCCAGGACTCCGGAGCCCCCAGGTTCCCCTCGGATGGGGCTCCACACTCACGCGTACTCCCTGGATGCCAACCTCTCCTCCCCACCTGCCTCCTCCCCCGGGGCTCTGGGCCTGGGCCGCGCAGGGCTGAACCACCAGCAGGGGGCGGCAGGGGGAAGCGTCGGCTCCCCGCCTCCGTTCTCCTCCAGCTCGTCCCCCTCCGGGAGCTTTGACTGCCCCTCCCCCCGCCCTCGCTCCCGCCACTCCTCCGCCTCCTCCTCGCTCTCCGAGCAGGGGGTGGGCATGACCTTAGCTGCTTACCCACCTGGGAACAAGCCCTCGAGCTCCACCCACACCATGCCCGGGGTGTCCCCAAAACTCCCCTGCCCCCCGTCAGCCCCAAGAGTCGGCTGGAGGGCATGCTGCAGCAGTACAAGGACTCCGGGAGCAGCAGTGTCCCCACCAGCACCCATAACCCCCTCCTGCACCACAGCGCCCAGAGCAACCAAAGCAACTTCCAGGTGCCCCAGAATCCCATGCTGCCACCCTTTGCCTCCGACAGGAAGAACGGGCAGCCGGGGAGTGGCCAGGCTAACGCGAACGCTAGCTCTGGGTTCCTTGGGCTGCCGTTGGGCCAGCTCCTGAACCAACAGAAGCAGCATCAGCACGCCTCGTCCTTCCCAGCCAGCAAGCTCCTTTCGGCTGCCGCCAAGGCCCAGATGGCCAGCCAGAAGAACCAGAGCCAGAACCAGAGCCTGGGCGGTACCGCCCACGTCAGCGCGGCGTCCGCCATGGGCGTTTGTAAGGAGGCTCAGCAGTCCAAGGTATTGATCAGCACTTTACACAGTAGTGTCCCCTCCGCTGCTAGGCCCCCACCCACAACGGCCCTCCTCCTCCCGCACTCCTCCACCTCCCGTTCGCCGCGTCCCCTTCCCATCACCCTCCTGGAGAAGGCCTCCCAGCGGAAGCGGCAGCGGCGGTCGCCCACGGTCCTCAGCATGCTGAAGGAGTCGCAGCTCAATAGCCTTAGGGTGGCGGGAGAGCTCTCACCACTCCCTGCCTCACACTCGCCCTCCTCCGCCTCCTCCTCCTCCTCCTCTACCTCTGCTTTGTTAAACCCTCACCCGGAGAACCACCTCCTGCACCCCCACCCCTCTGTCACCCAGTCTAACCCAGCTCACAGCCTCCCCAAACAGTCCGATGCCCAGGACAAGAAAGCGGGCATCCTGGCTGCCGCTTCCCCTGCCCTGCCCCCTGCCCAGCCGCTCTCCACCCTTCTGCATCTGCTAAGTGTGCAGAGTGCGCAGGCATCCGCCATTCAGAACAACCCCGCCCCCTCCCCTGGTCCCACCCCCAGCCCTGGCCCCGTCCCCAGCCCCTCTCCCGTCCCCTCCGTCAGACAGGACCACCCGTCCTCCCCAATCGTGCCTGTCACCCCGTCTGCCCAGCACCAATCCCAGCCCTCGCCCAGTCAGCTGACAGCCAACCAGCAGCCCCAAAGCTTCTCATCCACCCCAGAGGCATTCCCCCTGATGGGCATGGCCGGGGACATGGACGGCGATGCCCCTAACCCCAAACTGGAGCAGAACTTCAGCCCCATCCTGGCGCTGGGACAGCCGCAGGTGCCCGTGTCGCAGGACCTGGGCAGCCAGGTGGTGGGGCTGCTGGGGCAGCTGGGGCAACTGTCCTCCTGCCCACCCTCTGTGCCTGTGGAGGAGAAGAGCTCAGGGCCCAGGCTGGGTGAGAGCGAGCCGGAGGACCCCAGTGGAGGCTCTCACCAGACTGCCAGCAGTAGTGCTTCAGGTGGGTGCCAATGCTTCAATCCCATCAGGCCCGAATTCCCAAACCATCCATCCGCTAAACCCTCCTGAGGCTTTGCTCCATCTCACACCAGAGCTACTGGTTCTGACTGAGGTAGATGTGGTTTGAATGGACAAATGAATCTTCTCTCAGTGGGAGAAGTGAAAAAATCGATTTTCTTTGTTAGGAAATGTATATTGAAGAATTGAGGCTTCCTCATTGATGTGTAAGGTGACCACCCCAAGTCATGGTGCCAAAAATTCAGAGTGGGAATCGTTCAGAATTGTCAAAGATAACGGATAATCATCTAAAGTTATTGTGGAAATTTTGAGAGCTGTAACATTTTTTTATTATATTGAGAATTGGGCCCATGTGAAAAGCTGTCAGTCATCGAATGCAGTGTGTAGTGTTGGGCTGTCAGATTGAATTTCAAACTCAGAATCTGTCTTTTCCTGCAGCTGGAAAGGTTTATGTTTGGAGATAGCCAAAGGAAGCTTTCAACACGAATGGTGGTGGATATGTTATAGCATGGGCCGTGATGGGAATCTCTGAATCCGATTTGTCGTTAATTGTGTTTCATTACAGCCTGGTTGGTCGTGGTACATTGATAAATTAGTAAATTATGTTTCTGCCTGATAATTTGTCACTGTTCAGATGATTTCTGTTCACCAGATGAAATGTAACCTAAGCAGCCTGCTCTGCATCTCCAGTCATGAGAGTATATACTTGAAAGTGTTAACATACACTAGTTAATGTATTGATCAATTAATAAATGATCAACACAGCAAGTATCTCCTATGTGTGAAGCCCATTTGGTCTTGAGATCTGAAGTCTATATTAAAATGGACAGTGTGGATTAGTCAATATGTCACTCATACCCACAAAAAATTGTATGATGAGTATTGGAGTTCAGTAATAAATGAGTGAAACAGTATTGTGACTGGGTGGATGGGTGACTTGATTTTTTTACACTCTCCCTGTGTTCTGCAGGCACCCTTGTAGCATTGGACCCACGGGAGTCCCCGGAGACCAGGTTACCAGGCGCCTGCAGCCCTGGCCCTGCCCTGGCTCCGCCCACGGGCGACTCGGCCAATCCCCTGCAGCTGGCTGAATCCTTCCCCTTCATGAGCCAGGACCAGCTCCTGCAGCTGCTCTCTGCCAACTCCGGGCTGCCGTCCCTGCTGGGCCCCCCGTTCCTGGGCTCCCTGCCTATTGGTCTGTGGATGGGGGGTGGGCAGGCCCAGGCCCCGCCCTCGCCCCAGCAGCAGCAGCAGCAGCAGCAGCAGCAGCCCGGGCTGCTAAACCAAACCTCCCAGCTGAGCATTCTGCCTTCAATGCTGGGAGCTCAGGGAGACTTGCCAGTCAACCTTCTGAGTCTTTTAAACCCTCCCGCCCCTCCGCCTCCTCCACCCCCTCCTTCGGCGACCGGCCCCGGGGTGAACCAGGCCGGAGAGCTGGGTGAGAAGCCGGGGCTCCAGGCTCTGCTCACGGCCTCCCTGCTGCTCAGCCAGCAGCAGGCTGCCGCCATGCTGCCCTTGGCAGGCCTGGGCCAGCCCGGCCTGGACCTGCTCCTCCAGCAGCAGCAGCAGCAACAGCAGCAGCCGCCGCAGTTCTCCCCGCTCCCGGAGGGGGTCTCCCTGGAGAAGGCGGCGGGGCTCTCTGACTCGGGCCCCGGGCTCCTGGAGGCCCTGCAGGCACTGGCGCCACCAGGGGAGGGCGCCCTGCAGGCCCTGCAGTCTCTCCTGCTCCCCCCTCCCGCCTTCCTCTCCCTCAGCCCTGCCCTGCTAGCTGCTGCCCTGGGTCCCCCCGACCCCCCGCCTGCTTCCCAACAACCCCTAACCCCCAACCCCCCTCAAGCCCCTACTCAGGTAGGCGTACCTGTCGTCTCTGTACCACGTACGCATGCTCAACTAACCATAAGTAACTAACCACAATTAACTACATTACACTTTTGGCTATGAAGGGGGAAACAACAAACTGTTGTAGCTTTATTTAGTAATCCACAGTATTTGAAATGAAATGAATTGAATCATCTGCCATGATAGCCTTTTAGATCAGATTCATATTATTAATTTATTTCAGAGACTCACATTCCCATTGGAGCAGTCAGTAATTGATATCATATGAGACATTTGTTGGTCGAAGACCTCAGAGTTTTAAAAAGGAATCTCGGTATTGCTTAATCGTAGCAAGAGCTTAATCATAAATATCCCAAGTTGTCATTGAAATGTAGTGTAATGATGTTTCTCTTTGCGCAGTCTTTTATAAATCATGACTGCCATTACTGGTGAGTTTGACTGAACGCCTTTACTTGCTGTGGGAGTGTGAGGTAGCAGCGTTCGTCACGCAAGCCTGCTGCAGTAGCCGTTTGGGCTGAGTGCCGTGGCCGCTCGTGGGGATCTGGAGCCAGTGAGAGAGAGCCGAATCTGTGTGTTTGTTCCCCCAGGTGACCATCTCCAGCGCCCCCCTAGGCTCTACCTCTGTGTCCTGCTCCCCGGCTCCGCTAATCCCCAGCTCCACCCCAGATGTGGCCGATGCCTTGACCACCATGTCCGGCCAGGGCAAGAGCAGCTCCCTGCCACCCCAGCTTCTGCCCCCCCTGCTGACCCCTGGGGTTCTGGGTGAGTGAACGGGCTCTATGGTACCACTCTGATTCTCATCTGAAATCTCACATATCCTCCCCATGTATTTTACTAGGAAAGTCACCTTTTACAAGTGAGACCTAGCAGTAAGCCTGTGTTTATGCGTATGCAAATCAGTATGCCATTCTCCAAATTGATGCAATCAATGCGGTGAAAAGGATAAACACGTGTCCTATAAAGGGGGCAGTCCAAATCCAAAGAAAATCTTTTTTTAAATAAAAACCGCATAATTGACTAGGTAATAGAATTACTTCAGTGCTGCACCTTTTTAAATAAGTTTGGATTTTAAGAAGATTTTTACACTTATTTTTTCTAACATATCCTGCCTGCTGTTGGACAGTTATTGATCTGTTTTGAAAGACCTCAGGGATCATTTCTCCATGTTTACCCTAAAAGCACTGAGCTCCAGAAGGTTTTAGAGGAGTTTACCGTTGACTGGATTAAGTGTGCTGGACAGCATTCCATCTCTGCATCTGAAATGTACCACACATTATACATATTTACAGAATTTGGAACTGGGAGGACATGGATTCGTCTATATGAATTTTCAAAGACCACAAAGATGACGTTTGGGGAAAAAAAGCATTTTTAAATATGTTTCGTATATTGAAGCTTTCTTAAAATGTATGTATTTAATTTGTGTGCATAAGTAATAATATAGCTTTATATTGAGCGTATTGAAATGACAGCATGTTGAAACCGCATGTGCTTGCGTTATCTGAGCTCCAGCGTAATCAGTGCTTTGTGCGTTTCCCAGGTGACCTGGCAGCCCTGGGGAACATCACCAGCCTGCACAGCCTGATGGGGGCCGGAGCTCTGCTGCTGCCCCCCATACAGGCCCCCGCGCTGGGCATGCCTCTGATCCAGGGCCAGACCCCTGGCCTCAACCCTCTGGCCTGCCTCCTCAACAACCTGCAGGTACACACCCACCCCTCCGCCCAGGCCTCTCTGTACAATGAGCCAAGCTTCTGCACCTGCTCCACACTGCTTCAGACACTGTTAAGGTTGTAAGGGGCTCCTGCTGATTACCCAATTAATTAATTAACACCTAATTTCCTCCAATATTCACAACATCATTGCTGCTTCATTGGATTATATGGTGGAAATTCTGAAGAACCAGCAGCTGACATCATAAAGAGTGGAGGAGCATTTTCTGGGTTAAACACTATATATAAGAAAATATGTATGTTTTTATTGTTTTTTTCAGTTGTTTTATCAATGTATGAATGTATGAAACTGATCTAGAAGGTTGATTTGATGTCTTTCTTTTCTCCCTCAGCTCAACATGGGTCCTGCCCTTACTGTGGGAGGGGAGAAACCAATGGGCTTGCATGAAAATGCTAGCCCCGCCCCTCAGGATGGCATTTCGGCCAGTCAGCTGGCGCAGGAGGCTGTGCCCAACCCAGGCCATGCCTTAGGGCCCCAGCAGCAGAGGGAAGGGACCCCTGGGGGCCTCCTGGACCCCTACAGCTCATTCATGGACACCATCTACACCTCGTTCCTCCAGGTCAGTGGGAAGTCCCCTGAGGGGGTTTCGGGTCAGGCCGGAGGGGGCATGCCGAGCCCCCTTCCCCCCACCTATCCTGGAGACCTCCCCGCCCCTCCACCCCAAAACAGCGCCCCGCCCTCCCTCAGCCCCCGCCGCGCCTGCTCCCTCCGGAACCCCGACCTGTCCCGTCTGAGCATGGAGGCAGCCCAGTCCCCAGCCAGGGGCACCCCAAAACTCAGCGACGACAGCTCCTCCACGCCGCCCCCGAGCAAGCCGGGGGACACGGAGGGGCACAGCGAGCCCCCTGCCCCACCCGCCTTCCCCGAGGAGGCCAAGACGGACTGCCTGGCCGCACGGCCCTACAGTAACGGGCTGCTGTCCGAGGGGGAAGGGGAGGGCGAAGGGGAGAGGGACGGCCCAGCCCAGCCACAAGGGTACCATGGGCCGACTGAGGGGGTGAACGGCACAGCAGAGGACTGCATGGCGCTTCAGGACACACAGGAGGGGAGGGTGAGTCTGCTTGAGAATGAGATCTCTATGCTGTCATTCAATACTGATACCAAGTCATGAATTTCGATTCTCTATACTTTTCCTAAAAAAAAAAAAAAAAAAAGGGGAAAAACACTGAAATGTGATATTTGTATTGACAGAAGGCCTAACTAGTTTGTGCGATGCCGGGTGTGAGGATTAGATAACTCATAATCTAGGTCACAACATATTGTAGGTTAATGTTTAACAAAAAAGAGAATGAGTTCCAATGCTATGTATGAAACGTTAAATTGGCAACGGCCATATTTCCAATAAAATGATGTTTGTGACTTGGTGAGGTAAATGTGAGTGATATAATCTTCCTGAGATTGTAAATATTTGGTCATCCCATCCCAGCAACAGACGTCAATTGGTAGAACCCAGGGTTATTATAAAATATAAAAAGAATGACTCAAAATGGGCCTATCAGTAAGTTCTATATTACTATAAAAGGGATGTTTTATCAAGACAAGCCCCAAAATTTGTAAAATGGCTCAAAATACCATTAAATGAGCTGTGTAGTGCTGTATCAGAGCGGTTTTATGAAGATAAGCACAAACAATCATTAACGGGGTAATGGATTCGTATTCGTAACATAAAATTCCCAGCTCGTGAGAGAAAAGAAGCAGCTGAAAGTGGCGACCTCACATTAAATTTGAGTTTTCACATTTGGGTATTGAGATTTTTCACAGTAGTTGATGAACAACAAAATGTAATAGCCAACATTCGGTTAGTTCTTGAAACTGTTTACTGAAATTGAACCGTTTAAGTGCAAAAATTAATCTATCAACGTTCTTAACGATCAGCAGTTCACCAATTAACTGTTAACATCCCTAGTGTGTAATGTTGTGTTGTGTTGTGTTGTGTGGTGTATGTAATGTTTCCTCGAGTGAATACACTCCTGCAGCACACAAAGGCTGCACCTTTGGCTGACCCCGGCCTTTTCCTCTCGCTCTGTTTCAGGGGCCCCCAGTCAGGACTGGAGGAGCGAGGAGAGGCAGAAAGAGGAAGCAAGAGTAAGTAACATAGAAACCTGTCTGATCGGTAGATTCAGGAGGACCATCATGAGAGTTCAGACTGTGATGGAAATCCAAGAAAATTTTAAAAACGTTAAAAACATGAGGTCAGGAGAAGAAGGCTTGAAGTAGAGTAATGTGGAATATCACTGTATGCGTGACTAGACACTCAAGTGATATTTCCTCTCGTTGTCTCTCTCTCTTTTGGAACAGCCTGCCAAGGGGACAGGATGGCTCCCGGGACATGGACACTGGGGTTACCGATGAGCCGAGAGACACGGTGAGACCCCGAAAACAAGTGGGACATGTGCTGGGCTCTAAAACAAACAAGCATGATTATATTCATATTTTTAAGTCATTACAATATCCACTGAATGCCATTTGTCCTCCCCTTTGTGTCTTGTAACCACCATAGAACATTTAGATTCATATACTCTGACAATGTAAAGAGTACAAACAGCCAAATGTTGAGATGTTTCATTAGGTTAACAGAAAACTAAGACAGAAGTTTAGTGTGTGTGTGTGTGTGCGTGCGTGAGTGCTTGAGTGTGTTTGAGACACATTTCTGTGTGGTTGGCATTGCCACACGGTGTGAACATGCCCACGTTATGGGCCAGTCTGCCGCTTTCGCGTGCCAGGTGGAAATTAGACTGAGAGGTTCCCTCTGCTTCTCACGCATTCCCAAACTCTGACACTGCCAACCAGTTGCTCAACTCCTCAAATATTAATTTAATGCACAAAGCGGGTTACAGCTGTTCCATTATTGGCCAAAATATTGCACAAGAAACAAGAGGTACATGGGAAATCATATTCTACTGTATTTGGTTTTCATTATTATTCTGGTATCTTGCGTAATGCATGCATTATAATAAATACAGTGAGCTATCGTGCTAATTGAAGAATGTTGGTTTCAGATGGTGCTACAGAAGCCAGAGAGATCAGTGAAGAGCAAGAGGAGGAGGGTGTTCCGATAGCAAGCCGATCCGAGCCCTGTCCGCACCAGCACTACAGCACCGATTCCCTCACCCACCCAGCCTTGCTCCTGAATCTCTGAGCCACAGGGTCGACAACACACTCTCAGTCCTTCACTATTCCAGTGGATTGTCTTCTGTTGTAGTGCTTTTTTGTTGTTGTTGTTAATAACCTCTCCTGAAAGCAGTGTCATAACCCGTGTGTTAGCATAGCTGTGTGGCGTCAGGGCGTGGCAGTAACAGACATGGTTAAAAAAAAGTTCATGCAGGGATCTACCCCTGCCTCTCACTTGTTTGTGTACGTTTGAGTGTGTGACTTTCTCTACATTAGAATACTGCCAGTGTGACTGTTCGACATTAATGAAACATTGATGTATTGTGTGTGCGCGTGTGTGTGTGTTTTCAGACTGAGGTTTTAGAGGTTGACTTGAATGCCCGCCCGCTGTAGCTTCCTGCACCATACTGTGTGTGTGTGTGTTCTGCTGTTACTGAGCCCACTCCTGTGACGCAGTCAGATTAGACTGCAGAAGCATCTGTATCTCCAGCTGTTCTTTTCATATGGGGATTTGCTGCCACCTGCTGGCCAGTTGATTATCACATACAAATTAATATTCATGAGCTGGAACAGAAAATGGGGCCTGCTTTTTTTTTTTTTTTTACATGGCGAGGGAGGGATGGCGAAGGAAATAGGTCTTTTAAATGGTGACTAACTGTGATAGTCTTGAGGTCAGGTTTGCTGGGAAACATGAGCAGTCGTGTAGGTTCTCCAATAGCTCAGTGGTTCTTGATCAGTTTCTCAAAATTATCTGTCAGTGGCCCATATGTAGAATGGGGAAGGAGGGCTGTAGATTCAATAATGACTTCTGATCCTCCATTATCTAATTAAGTGATTCGACAGTTCACCTAAACAATTTCAATCCACTCATCACAGCCAAAAAACTCTTCTTGTATCCGCACATGAAACCTTTCACTGTGACGTAATGTACAGATCAAATGGCTGCCAGCTGAACCAGGTCACTCGGTGGAGACGGAATTACTTCCTCTGGCCCTCCAGGTTTCCTCCCCACGCTCCCCCCAGTCTACACTTACCAGGGCTTTCACATGAAATGCAGTTTCCTGTTCGACACTAAACGGTTAAGCTCTCTAAATGACACTTTGAGTCTTCCAGCTGTGCTCCTTCAGGTAGCCCTCTTTGTGGAAGTGGCCACATCTGCTATGCTGTCGCTCGGTCCTATGGCCACAGGCCGAGCGCCACTGCTCTAACTACTAAAGACAGTGAGTCACAGATACCGTGTGTGCACGAATCCGTGACCAACTGCCAGTCCCTTACCAACATAGGCACCAGTTACTGACTGTATTTAAATAATAAAAAGTAATAATGAAGCAGATTATGCAATTTTTACTATTGGATTTTGTACATATGTACAGATTTAGTATTTTATTTTGTACTTTTTTTTTTTTTTTTTAGAAATAATGGTCATTTGTAAAGTATTTCTCCCTCAACCCCCCTTTCATATTTACATTTTGTTTTATAAAGAAAATACTTTTAAAATTGTGAACTGTAGCTTTGTTTTTATATGGGAGTTTTTTATTTAACAGATTAAAATGTCTACCAAAAAAGTCGATGTGTTGTGGTTGCTTTTGTCAAAGGGAGAGACTGATTTGAAGCACAAATCTGTGTTTAAAGCACGTTTATTTCAGTTTAACACCAGTCTAATGTACAGTACAGTCCATTTTAGGCATTGGCAAAGTTAGCCAGCGGTGTTCAGCCTCATAATATAACACAAGCAACTGAGCATGAAAATAGTTAACAGTATGCAGGCATATATACAAGCATCCCTTCCTGACTTGCCCCAATACACAGGTACCCTCCCAAAACCCACAAGGCAATGGGTTACAAATTAGGTTTAACTTAGTGGAAGTTCCCATGATGAACACTCAAGTTACAGAAACTGACTCCCAACAGCATCTCACCTCTAAACTCCTGTCAATAAGACATTATAGCCTATCAGACGCAAGGAAACTGTTTCCTACTTTGTTAAAGTAAGAATGTGATTTACACCAGTTTCCCTGTTAGCTCCTCCCCCTCCTAACCAAATAATAACAGGTGGATACATACGAGGTCATATTTGCCACTTAAATTCGAGTAAAGAATTGAAGGTGGAGCAAAATTGTGCAGGTTAGAAGGTAGTGTAAAAGTGGGTGCTTTTGGTCTGGTTCAGTTTTTTCCCCCTGACTACATTCCAACTTCCTTTAGCAACAAAAATTTTTTAAAAAAGGCAGAGATGGAGAAAGGGAATATGGAAGAGAGAAAGAAAGAGAAGATCAGTGTACACTCTCCTGCTCCCCTTCTCTCCCTCCTCTCCTTTAAAAGAGCTACATGTTTATTTGGACAGTTTCTTCATCCTCTGGTCTAGCGCTGCAAAGTTCTCCTCTACCGCCTGCAGGTTTTCCTTCATGGTCTGCTGAACCTGAGAAAGGACAGGGAAGAGGTGAAGCAGTATTCCCATATACTGCATACATATAGCCATACCAATGTAATGTGTGCACACAGGCTAAATGCTAATGAGTCTGACACTCAACACAGACAAATGGGACAATACTACCAGTTGGGATCAATTTACTCCATTCAGGAAATTACAATGGCAACTACATTATAGACATCTTACATACTATACTATAAATCCATTTCCTGAATTGAAAAGGAATTGACCGCAACATTGGCGCAGGTGTTCTGGACAGAGATTGCAGCAGTGAGCGTGTTTTTAGCGTGTGGAAGTCGTTTGTTGACGTGCTGGTGTACCTGTGAGAGCAGTGTAGTGTTATCTTTCAGAGAGTTGTTGATCATCTGCTGGGTGGTGTCCAGATGGGTCAGCAGCTGTCCAAACTGCATGGCTGAGAGAGAGCGAGAGAGAGAGAGAGGAATAAATGTCTTCACGAACTCCAAAGACACCCTCAGAGAGAGGATCGGGAAGCTGCACCGTTATCGGTGAAGGCTAACTCTGTAAAGAGGAAAACGGGCTCAGTGGAATACCCTGCTCGTGCAGCTCCTTCACAGCAATCAGCCGCTGCACCACCTGGGGGAGTATGGTCGCCATGGAGTCCCACTTCTGCACGACATCATAAAGCTGCGACACCTAAGACAGAGACAGAGTTAAAACAGTGATAGCTGGTTAGCCACCCACAAACCCAAAACTGGTGTCCGTCCAAGAAAACAGCATAGCAACCCAACAGTCCCTGGCACTACAGCTAGTAAATAAATTTCACTCCATTACATAATAACATAATAATACTGAGGCTGTTGGAACTCTCTGGCTGTTAAACGCTCTAATATTTAATATACAATAATAGCCAGATGGCTATTATTACATTAAAACAGTCTGCATTCTATAATAAGCCTCATAATATGTATCACTGGTAATGGTAAATATTCTCAGCATGAAAACTGGAATTTCATTTCACCCATTTCATAGGCAGGTGAAGATAACACATAATGGCGAGCATAACAAACCTTGCTCTGCGTTTCAGCATCCTCTATGGCCGCCTTGTGCTTCGCAATCTCATTCATCTTCCCCAGGACACTCTGAGAAAACAGACACACGCGGTCATGCACGCACGCACAAGTTCCGTGTTACACTTCTGAAGCTAATCGGGGTTAGTATTTCAATGGTAGACCACCTGGGGAAGAATACGTAGCTGCTGGAAGTGGTATTCAGGGGCCAGTGTTGTTCTGGACTGAATAAAATGCAGTGCTCCAGCACAACGATTGGAACACTGTGCTGTAGGAGATGATATCCTTCAGAAGAGAATGGCGTAACTCAAAAAGCAGGGGTGTTAACTCTCTGATTGTCCAGGTTAGATTCTCTGACTCTCTACATGGGGCCACCTCATTTTCCCCTGTATCCAACACAGCAGCACTATTACCTTACTCCCCAGATCATTGTTTAAAAAGAACACAGAGTTCTCAGTGCAGCAAACTGGGTCAATGAAGGTCAGTATGGAAATGTGTGCTTCCTGCATGTTACACTGCAAAGGGAGGAAAACGATAAGGTGGATCCGGCTCCACCTGCTATGCCTTACCTGCAGCCTGGCCTCCACCTGGTCCAGCGTGGCTGAGTCCAGGGCACTGACCCGGGCCTGGAGCAGGTCCATGGTGTCCTGAGAAAGAAGGGACAGCATTTAACACTCCATAGATACACACATCAGGCTAACGGCATACAGTATTGTGGGGGCTGATATGTAGCACTCCATAGCTACACACGTCAGGCTAACGGCATACAGTACTGTGGAGGCTGACATGTAGCGCTCCATAGCTACACACGTCAGGCTAACGGCGTACAGAGCCGTGGAGGCTGACACGTAGTACTCCATAGCTACACGTCAGGCTAACACTGTACAGTACAGTGGAGGCTGGCAAATAGCACTCCATAGCTATGCAAGTCAGGCTACTGGCGTACAGTGCTGTGGAGGCTGACATGTAGCGCACCATAGCGACACACATCAGGCTAATGGCATACAGTACCGTGGAGGGTGAAACATAGCGATCCATAGGTACACAATCAAGGTGAATCACCCTGTAGTACTGAGCCTAACAAGGTTGACACTTACAGAAGAGAAGTCTATCCACCTTCTGGAAATGTGCCTTACAAATAAACCAAAGGCCAGTTCCTTCTGATGAGTATAACCGGCTTAAATCACAGCACTACCTAACACTTGCAAAAACCAAACAGATTGCGGGGAACCAACCTTCCTACATATAACTTCCCATTCCAGACACTGTAGAGGCAGAGCTTCAACACCTACGCGCTCCCTGACAAGCAAGCCATTGTTTCACCCAACGAGACAAATAAATGAATGAATATTTTATTGCAGATGGTTCACTTACACATTTACAGACTGACACAAAAAAATTTTAACTATTCAAAAACCCAGACAGTCACGGAAACAAGTTAACCATGAGTAAATAATGAATATTCTACAGACTCAGGCACTTTTCCAACCATTCCTAGCTCTATTCAGGGACCTACATGCCTTCCTCTACAGAGAGAGGACAGACACAGAGGGACTCACCATCAGACTGGCTCCCTGTACTCCAGCGGTGAGAGGACTCTGTAAAACATTAAACACAGTGCGTTAATGCAGACTGAAATATCAGCTTCTTCAATGGCCAGTGAGGTGTGGAGTATTGGAGTGTGATGACAGTACTAAACCTTCCCATGGTCTGTGAGCTGTGGAGTGTGTCGCCATACCTGTTTGTCTGATCCAGAGCCCACCGCTGTCTCCAGGTCAGCCAGCCGCTTCTCCAGCTCAGCCATCTGCAGAGGGAGTCAACATGTGAGGAGACTCGGCAACCCACAGAGCGGACTGCTACAACACAGCACAGTAAACTGGTATGCGGTGCATACTGCGATACTGAGTAATATACCACACAAAACGCAACTCCGCTTTAGCCCAACCTAGCACAGACCTACCAAATTCAAGTCATCTCAATCAAACCCATCTCAGCCCAACCCACCTGAGACCTATCAATCTCAACCCATCTCATCTCAAACAAACTTAATCCCTCACAAAAAATACCAACCCAGCTCAACTGAACCTGCCCAAAACCCACCCAATACCACCCCAAACCCAGCACGGACCGGTCCAAAGCGGCTCAGACCCAGGAACCTCACCTTGGCGGACTCTGAGAAGCGGTCCTGCTCGGGTCGGCTGTGCAGCTCGTACAGCACCACGCCGTCGGGCGCCTTGGCTCCGGCTGCCTTGCCCTCTCCCGCCGCGCCCCCGCGGCTCCCCCGCGCCGCCTCCAGCTGCGTGAGCAGACGCCTGGGACAGACGGCACATGACTCAGCAACACACACACCACCACCGAGACGTTCTGCATGTCATCTGTCCATCTGCATATCCCTCCTGTCTTACTCCATCCATCCCTCACATCCTCCTCCTTTCTCCAACTCCACCCATCCCCATCCCTCCTCTTTAGCCCCTCCACCCTCTCTACTCTTGCATACACCCTTCCCTCATTCTCACTCAGTCACTCAGCCACTCACTCGTTCACTCAATCAGTCACTTTGCCCCCCCGGCCCCCTTACTTGGCGAGAGCTCCATCGGGGTCGGCCAGGTTGATGTGCGCCTGGGGGCCCAGCAGAGAGTCCAGGTGAGCGGAGACCAGCTGCTGCTTCAGCTGCGCAGCCTGCTGGGCGAGCACCACCGGGGTGAGCCTCTCCTCAGCGACGCTCTCCCGTGTGCTGGTCTGGGGGGGGGGAAACACGCCTGCTGTCATTCTCTCACAGCCTGAACGCTGCTACAGCTGTGTCATCCTCCATATCAACATGCTGCCACAGCTCCTCTGTGCGCTAACCCTCACAGCGCAATGCGCTTGCACACGGGCTACATTCAGTCACGCAATACTGCCACCACATGTCCCTGAAAGCAGCGCAGCCTAAAATGAACACATCTGACATGCACTTTGGAGAATTATGCTATAGGGAAGGTCATGTGCAAGCTTATGGTTAAACAGATACACATTTAATGATGAAACAGCTAATACTATAAAAACCTACATGTGTTTTTTTTTCGCCAAGTATGTACCTTATTAGAAATTTCTTATGAAATTGCATATAAACGTATTATAATTTTTACAGTTCGTTATAAATAAAACATTTTAAAAAGTTATTGTAACAACTGTTTGGGGAAAACATTCAATTTTATTTCAAATCAGTTTAACCCATCTAACCAATGTTAGTTCAGCTCATGTGCAACTCATCAGTGATTACTCATAAAAGATTATTAGCTAGAAAGAAAGCAGAAAGCTTGTTGGATTGCAAAACATCACACCTATTACTTTTTTTTAAACAATTAAATTGTACTTTCTGGAAATAATTACTATCAAATGGTTAATCCACAAGCTTTCTAAAGTACTCCTCTGCCTCTGGTTTCACTTCACAAACCAGGGCCAGTGACCCTGGCCCATGCTGACTGAACAGAAACACACATTTCTGAGGTTACTGCTAAGGGATATGGGACAGTTGGTTTGAGGAAGTGTCAGTGTTACGCCAAAATAGGACACCTTAAAAAGTTTCTTTTTTTTTTGTTTGTTTTGGAGTGCTGATAATTTACTGGTGATATTCTTCATATTGGTTTAGGGAAAGTGTGAGTAGTGATGGTTGAAATGAGGTTTCATGACTCATGTTAGGGTGGAGATACACTCAGTTGTCAATCATTGACCTTTGTAAGCAATCAAAAATATTTATTTCTCAGCCAATGCAGTCATTGGTCCAAATCACTGAGTCGCTGATAATGTGTGGTAGCTCCTCCCATTTTATGGCTGAGTGAAACCACACTCACCCAGCACCATGTGAAAGAGTTCAATGGAGTACGTTGCAGCAGGGGAGTGCGGCTCACCTGAATACTCTCCACCTCCTGGCTCAGCTCCTGGATCTCATTCACCAACCGCTGGTATTTCTGCTGTGGGGTCTCCTTCACCCCACAGCCCTCAGCCAGCTGCAACAGTGAGAGAGAGTGAGAGAGAGAGAGAGAGAGAGAGGTTAGTGCACAAACACATACAAACACATTATACCACATGCACCAACTACTGTGTTATACAGGTGTTGAGATCTGAAGCTATGGTGGGTACTCACTATCTCATACTCCCCGGACTCATAGCCCACTCTCCTGGACTTACTAATGCGGTCTGAGAAATCTGCAAAATGAAGACATACACAGTGAATAAAGCAAGCAAGCAAGCAATACTGGAGCACTGACTTCTTCCTCACTTCATGAAGCACCTAAGCTAATCTGCAATCAGTAACCCTTAGTCAAACATATCATGTGACATAGTCCTTAATCAGGGTAATCCTTATTCAATCATGCAGCATAGTTTATCAAGCACTAGTGATTACGCACCGAGACCCTTGGTGCTGACCCTCTTGTCTTTGAACTTGTCGTAGGCGGCGTTGGGGTTGACCACGATGCGCTCAACGCTGTCGCTGCACAGCTCTTCCTGAAACACAACAGGGATGTCAGGGCACCAGCAAAAACATGGTCTAACGAGAGACAGGACAGAGGGGACCACCGTCACATAGCAATCAGAGCCATACTGGGTCTCTCCGTAGCTTTACAGAGGAGCTATGGTTAAAACAGCCTGCTGGGGGCCTGGGTTCAGATCCGTAATAGCGCTCAATCCTGGCTCAATCAAATCAAGTCTTGGTTTCTCTACACCAAAATAGTTTGATGAGTTCAACAGCCATCAAGATTAACTCAACAAACTGTTCATAAAAGCCATAAAAATGATTCACTTATTTGTGAGTCAAAAGGTCGAATTTTGATTGAATCGGAGCCAAATATTTCACTGCAACAGGTGAACAGCTGTGGATTTTACAGACTGTGCGAAATGTTTTCTCGGCCCTGTTGGGCTCAGGGAATGCAGTTCAGGGAGAGACCCAGGGTGGATCCGCACAGCCGCAGACGAGCCGTGATTTGTTGATCTGTGGAGATTTCTGTGCATCGGCTCTGCCACACAGGTGCTCTGTCAGACTGACCGGACTCGGTGAGAGTACGGCCGCGTGGCATGGTGAACACTCGCACACCACACACGACAAGGGAGGCTTCAAACGCGGCCGGGGTTGAGACGGACGGACAGACAGACAGACAGGTGTGTGCAAATGCGCAAACACGCAAACGCATGGTCAAAGCCAGCCTATCTGCACTGTGAGCAGGTTACAGTATGACAGATGGCCTGTGGGAAACCCCAAAGCAGGATCAACCCCAGTTTTGTCACATGACCCATTCTTTAAAACTCACCGTCACTTCACTCAGAGTTAGACATCTTTAATTAGCGGATGAAGAATGATTAGAGATTAACGTTAGCTTTGAAAATGTGTTACGTATTGCTCGATTAAATGGAAAGAACACAGCTTCTAACACATCGTGTTAGTCACAGCTCCATTCAGACACGAGGCTCTGTCAGGGGAGAACAGCACCCCTGCCGCACAGCTGTCTGAATTGAGCTGTGTGGATTTGCAAAGACGCTGTCACAGACATGAGAGGGATGAAGACATAACGACAGGGAGGTGCAGGGGGAGTACGGCGAGGAAATGAAGGACCAGAGAAGGACTATCAGACAAGGAGAAAAAAGGAAAAGAAATATCAAACTGACGGAAAGAACAGAGGAAGGACATGACATGGAGTGACAGCGGAAGACATGAAAAACAACAGATGAGGACAAGGAAGAGTAAAGAGAGACTTGGACCCTGGCAAACCAGATGAAAGAACCATCGCCCACACCTGAGGAGCTAATCTGGACCCCGGGACGTCTAACCTCATAGTACCAGTGGCAAGTCAACCTGAACTGTAAAATATGGTGTAAAGTCCCCTCTGTTAAGACCATGAAACCACCACGTTCAAAAATGGAAGTCAAACCACAAAGTTTCTAGATATACTACAGTGGGAGCGAAATGTTTGCTGACATATTGTTGCCGGTTGTAGCAAATATCTTTCTTTCTCCTATTTGGCATGTATGAATCAAGACTATGACAAGATGAAGCATTGTGTGTTTTGAGTGTGAAACCTATCTGCTCTTGTTCTATCACATATAATCTCAAGTCTCCTGCTTGTTTGGGGTCTAAGTTATGATGCCAGATATGGAGTAAAACGTAAAACTACCAGCTCTTCCTCTTCTTTTTAACAGGGTCTGACACCTTCATTGTGGGGGACCTCCTTGGGACCTCTCAGTTGAGGAAGGGACAAATATCCTTTGTTTTATTTTAGATTGATGTATTGCATGTATTAAATAATAATAAAAAAATGGCCTATACTCTATGTCATTTAAATACTGAAAATTAGGTGGATATTGTGTGATTGAGCCAATACAGTACAGGAATTGTAGGTCCATTAAACTATCTGTTGACCAGTATATTTATATTATTGTTGCGCTACTAAGCTTTGAAGCAAACACAAGTCTTTTTTTATTGGGCTTTAATAACTATCAGCTAGAATGCCGGGAGCGTGAATGTGTCCGCCCATGCCATTTGTGTATACATAGTGTAACAGTGAGTGACGTGGGTATCATGTGAACAAGTAGATAAGTGTTCCAACAGAAGATTGTGTGTTCAAAGATCACCACCCATTTCAAATTGTGTCCTTTGTCCAGCAATATATTACTTAGTTTGTATCAACTGTCAACCCAAGTACTTTTGTGGCCATTTTATATTATAAATTAACATTACATTTGCATTAGCACTGAATCATGAAACATGGCTGTGGTATCTGGTTCTAGAGAGTCACTAGCTATAGCCATGATTCAGAGCTACGTATGCATGTCCTAGATAATGTAAGCCAGATATCTACCAAAGAAACATACCACAAAGGAGCAAGGCAAAAACCCTACCTTAGCTATGGCCACACCCTAGTGGAAACTATATGTAGGACAGCCAATATTTGTAACTTTTCACATGTTCAATATCCCAAATGACCTATTCGTATTAACCCAGCACAGTGCGTTAACTGGTTAGATAGCTCAGTAGACTAGTTAACATTAGATACATATCATGGACGGTGAGGCTACTGAGAATAGCTATCATTATACTCCGCCTCACTTTGGTCCAAACTGGTCCAGCTGAACTGAGAGGCCCAGAAGTGATGCAATGGTGGTTCTCTGTTGAGGGTTCTGTCAGTCTCTGACTGGACAGCCTCAGGCAGACTCTTTAGGGATTCAGGCAAACACAAATTTGATATCAGTGTATTTAGTGGCCTAAAGAGTTCTATCCCCTAGGCTCTAC
The DNA here is from genome assembly GCA_022829145.1 of Albula goreensis. Classification (NCBI taxonomy): domain Eukaryota; kingdom Metazoa; phylum Chordata; class Actinopteri; order Albuliformes; family Albulidae; genus Albula; species Albula goreensis. The sequence goes on from CM040745.1 coordinate 39,790,721, forward strand.
AAACCCCCTTTATCTCACAGAAGCTCACCAGGGTCCAACCATCTTTCTCTGATGAGAGGCAGTGAGTTCAAAAGCACGAAGGAAAAGGAATCAAAATCACGTACAAACACAAGACAGAGGAGTGGAGAGGCAAAAATAAAAAAATAAAACATAGCGGGACACAGACTGGTGTTAGCGGGGGGAGTCAGGAAGGCTCTTACCAGCTCCTTGGGTTCCCAAAGAGAGTTAGAGAAAGAGAAGAGCAAAGAGAGAGAGAGAGAAAGAGATACAGATATTAACGTGGTTACAGTCACATGCCGTGCACAATGGGAGCTGGCAGCAGAGAGGAGAAAGAGACAGTGTTCCCGCCACCACTCAGACATCGCCACCCATCTTGTGATTGCTTCCCTCCCAGTCCACCACCTTCACTCCAGGCCTGTGTGGGACTCTAGCCCCTCTCTGCTGTAGGTATCAGTGGCTGGGAAAGACTTGAGTGTTTCCACGAATATAAGGACGGCGACTTTTGTATGAGACACAAATTTAGACAATTTTTTATTTTTTTTTTAAATGGTTGTGAAATTTCATTTTACAGAACTTCTCTCGCACTGCTAGCCTATGGGCATTACCCAGGATGCAATGCATGGATTGGGGCGGGATGGTTACAGAAAAGACTGCTTTTCTGAGCCCCAGGATTATAAAGCAGGATGGGTTACAGGTCCAAATGCACAATCGTTTGAGTTGAGTTTTAACATCTGCTGTATGTTCACCCAGCAGTTCTAGATAACATACATACATGACAACTCTACATGGAGGAAGAGCGTAAAAACACTTCTGTGGATCTTGTAGATTATTAATTTATTGCTACAGTCCAAAATAATCAATCGTATGAATGAAGCATTTCGTTCTGAATATTGGTTAGACGTGATGTTACTTTTAAAATGTTCAGTATGCTACAGGACTGTTACTGGTGTGTCAAGCATAATCTGATCACGGTCTGCCATCTAGATGCTTGACACCACTGATTGGCAGTCCACTGCATTTTTTTCCTCTACACAACGGATATGAATGCGTAGCATTATCTTACAGCCCATTCGCGCAGCATCACTGAGATGGAACATATAACAAACTGTGCAAGACCGCTCATCCTGGATGGGCCAAAATGTATCGGACTACAGTGGGGGGTCTTGCATCCAGCCACTGGACTGAGTTAGTGAGGGATAGACACATGGAGCGTTTAAGCAGGTATTTAAGCAGGAGGTGTTAGTGGAAAGAAACTCACTCACTCGCTCGCTCACTCAGTCACACACGAGCACGCTCGCACGCACACACTCTCTTTTCCATTCTCTTCTGACTGGGACTTGATTAAGGCCGGTGCTGCAAGTCTAGATGGTAATGGATGAAGTGTGGAGACTTTGTGGACTGGGGCTAATTCAGAATGTCGTCAGTCAGATATTAATCAACAAATCAGATACTACGCGGAGAAAAAAATAAACAGGAATGGTTCGAAGAAATAACGTAATGGTGGCAAAGAAAGAGAAATGCCACACATTTGAAAAAGGTAAAAAAAAAAAAAAAAGAAAAAGTAAATTCCAACACTAGCACACCAAGGCAATGAATTCAACTTTTGTAATGCACGGATCACAGAGACAAGAGACATCACCAAGTCGATGCTTAATTAAGCCTGATTAGAACAGCAAACAAAACTGATTACAACATGCAGTCATTTCACTGAAGCACTTGGAAAAAAAGGGCTCTTACTTGCACAAACTAGCGTCCCGGTAGGGTTGGGGAGGAGTCAGAACAAGGGGTGGGGTGAGGGCGTGGGGACATGGGGAGGGGAAAATGCTATTAGGTTTTAGTGTGTGTCAGTCATAACAAGTTACACAAAAGAGAACACTCCGCATCCCGGGCCAGTGCTCTGTGGTGGTCTGAGAAGGGGACTATAAACTGCAGCTGCATTAAGGGCATAAATAAGCAAACTAGTCATAAACCCTTTTGAAAAAAAAAATGAACACAACATTCTTAACAACATAAATAGGATCTGGACTCAAATTCATCTTCATGCATGCACCCAGACATAAGGTTTGCTTTTCTCCGGTTGATCTGAATAGGGTTACATAGAGATAATTAAGAGTAGCAGAACAGTCTGATGCCTGTATGGAAGGAACCATGCCAACCCCACATAATGCTAACACATAGAACAAGAGGCAAAGGTAAACACACCACACAATACAATGAGTAAAGACATTGAGAGGAGAAAATACTAACACACACCAAGACATTCTCATTCTAGGGATGTATGTGAAACTAGCAACAACGGAAATAAGTAGCCTTGGCCTATTTTAATAGATTGTATCCAGCCATAATAGTTACTTACCTAGACAAACCATCTTAGTGATGTTACAGAAAGTTCTAGTTCTAACGTTCTAGATTCACAATTTTATTAATTGTATTATTAAAGGTTGTGGGTTTGAAAACAAAGTGGGAGACAGTAGGACAGGGGTCACCTTGGATAGTGGAATATGAACGCAAGTACTGGGGTGCAGAAGTCACACTCTTCCTCTCTCACACTCACCGACTCAAACTGTGCCTGGTCATCCTCTGGCAGATCGCTGGTCTCGTAAACATCTGGCTCATTAGAGGCCTAAAGGAGAAACGATAAGCCTGTCAACCACAAAACATGACTGCATCGCAAAAACTTATTCTTGTGCCAGAACAGGTCAGACCTGGCTGCAGAGGTGGAAAGCCATTACAACAAGGCAGAAATGGCTGTAAATTCTTCCTCGGTACTCAGTATCTATTTTTACAGTGCCATCTTAGATTGCTGCTCTGTTTTCTGGATGTTAACTGAACAAGTAACTTTTCTATGCCTTGCATTATCTTATCTGAGCTTAAGTTATTTCTACACTTCAAAGGAGAGAAAAATGAATAACAATTGATTGAAACAAAAAATCCTCCTGAAATAAATATGAAATCAAATGTAGTCACATGTGACAACTGATTTTTCCTTACTTCAGTAGTGCTAATGCTGACAAATCCATCTTTTTAATTAGCTAGCAAATACAATGACTTACAGAATTGACTGTATATCCATCTCAACTACCACCGCAGGGGGAAAAAAAAACAGCTTTGCGGTCAAAATGTTGACATACCGGCTGACAACTACAATTAGTAGTCAATTAATTCTTAAAATACGACAGTAAATAAAAAACAATGTCAAACTGCTTTGAACATATTTAATGATGATGACAATGGCAAACGCAGCGACCACAACAATGACCACAACGGTCTGGTCTAACGAGGTCTCAAGCATTCATGTCATTTACAGATTAAAGTAGCATGCAAGGTTATACATGCTAATTTGTTTTTAGCGTTACATTGACACATAACACATACACTTAAGTCATCAACGCTGGAAAGCAAATACGGCATATTCATAATCACATCATATGAACGGCCAACGCCCTCGCTTACAGCAAACACGCCCTAAATCACAAGGCCCGTTAGCTAACATCCTAGCTAATAAATACATTGACAGTTAGCTAGCTAACCTTAAGCTACCTAGCTTGCCAACACAATACAAATAGCATGGTTGAGACTGAGACAAGCATGTAAATTATTCGACAACAGTAGGTTTGGAGCGAGCACAGTAATAGGTTAGCTGTATTGCTAACGTTCATAAAAATGAACCGGTTAGCTAGATAGGTAGATAGCTAATAGGCTAGCATTAGCCAGCAAGATGTGTACGTTTGACTGCCAACTCACAGGCAACGTTAGCGGCTAGGCAGCGAAAGCTATAATTAATATCAATCAACTACCCGACTAAGGACACGTTATATACGATTTTAGCTATTTTTAGCTTGCTATGAGAGATATGTAGCATTAGGTGTCATGTCAAAACAATAGTAAGGGTATTTACTGTTACAGCAGCTGAGATAGCTTGATTGAGTATCCTAGCTAGGCTACGGTTAGCAAAGTCTTTCGATAGTCGGATAGCTTGTATTTGTTTATTGCTAAGCAAATGCAGAAGTTAGGAGTTTCACATGCCCAACAGCTGATAAATATATATCACTTGTGATGATCAGCCAGGTTGGATCGGTGTGTAACGCAATCGTTATTAGGATACATACATAGTACCGATAAGTCGAGGCAAGAAGCTTTGGAAGGTAGTGACACTAGTCTGCCATCCTGCTAGCCATCTGGCCACGTACGAGCCATATTCTATGCAAAATATTTACCCATGCAATGGTAAAAACCAAAACATTTAGATCGATTATGGTAACAACACCAATAACCATGCAGCTACCGAGACAGCCACCAGTATGTCCTTTTTTAAGGATAATATACTTACGATTCCTGGCAGGTTGGCGTATTTGGGATCCGCCATTGTTAGCTATTCTGCAGACGATTTGGTAGGAGGATGAAGGGTGAAGAAATGGTGTGGTATAAAGGGACGCGGACTAGGAGCGGCGACAGGCACACCCAAAATATTTAGATACGCTCGGACCACAAGTATTTGACAAAACATTAACTAGGCCACATGGAACAAATCCGAGGTCTTCAATCGATGTATTTTTCCTACTGTTTGACAGTTTGTAAAGCTTAGTGGGTTGAATTGCCGGTGATCTCGCGATATCTTGTCCTTCCATCAGAGATTTGGTTGGGCTGAAATGATGTAATGTTGTAGTGGAGGATATCGGCAAGTGTAGTTTAAAGTAGGCAAAATAAAGGCCGAATGTTGCACAATTTAAATTAGATTTTTTTTGTTTAAAATGCTGTAATATTCTAAGAATGGGAAAGCAAAGAAAGCAAACCCTTGCTGACTGTGAAGCCTTTTGTGTTTTTATGTTATATTCCTATATAGCCCTGTGTACATATGTTTTGCAGTATTGATGCAGTTTTGATGCAGAACTGTATGATGTATGATGTTCAATTTGTATACTTCTGTTATATTTCTGTTTGATGTTGAATAAAGAAAGCCAATGAGAGTGTTCTAAAACTATATATTGGACAGAGATGGATTCTAACCACATTTTACTTACAGTATTACAAAATATAATAAATAGCTACCTATAGCAGATAGTAATGGAGGAAGATATTTTCAGACCTGGACCGATGGAAATGTATTAAGAAAATTGCTTGTTTTTCATAGAAATAAGTGAATTTATTATTTATTTATTATTTATTTTGTGTGCTGTTCAGTATCAGGCGCCATCTTACATTTTATATCTTATAGAATTGCTAACTCAAGCAAAACAATATGCAAAAACAAACAAACAAACAAGCAAACAAACAAAAAAATCCATGGTTTAAAGTACATATGATGTCACTTTTCAGTAAACAGGTTACAGATATTTTTGAAACCATTAAGATACATTAAGAAAATACAGAGAACCTTTATACTGATCAAGCAATAAATAATTAAAGCCATTATTATATGTGATAAGCTTGATATGTATGTATGTTCATTCTTGTCAGAGGAAGAAAATACTTTTCAATAAAAGACCTACTCCAGCCAAATGTACTTCCTGATTTCACCAGAAGAAATACTCTTTCAAGCAAACAATAGCGCGCAAAAAATAAGGCATAATACAAAGCGTTAACATTTAGCATTCATATAGACTAAATCAGAAATGAAAAAAAAGTGAAAGCAGCAACAACAACACATGAACACAAAGGGTTAATTATAAACAGTTGAAGTCTGTCTACAATGCTCAATAATAATGTAAAGCAGCTGGGTGGTAATTAAGATTTCTGTACATAGACTTTTGCTAAAGTAAAGATTATATGATTTGCAATTTCAGTTTCCTCATCCACTATTACCATATCGAATGTAAAGCATTCACTTGATAGAGCCACAACTTGCGTAATTTTGGTTTCAACCGGCAGGATGTATAATTCCACAGAATATTAGTACGCAAACACATAAAGTAGTCTCAGATCACAAACACTTAAATAAATACCAGTAAAACTGAAACAGAGAGTGGTGTTGAGTAAGACTGGGGGCTCAAGGAACCAGATGGAAAAGTAAAGCCCGCACATGGGCAATCGTTTTCAGGAGTTTGAAAATCGATTTTCACAGCCAAAATAGCCATACTTTCACTGACATCAAGATGGGTCAAGTGGGCCTATGAAAGTATTGAACTGTAATACAAGCACAACGAATGTTCCACAGCCACAATCCACAGTCTACCTTAATTAACTATTTAACAACTTCACAACAGAGGGCACTGTCCCTGAAAGGACATACAGGGAGAGGACACAATAAGAGAAACAGTAAACAGTAACAGTATGTGAAAAAGTAATTTAACTTTGAACTAAATGAATCACAGTTTCAAAGACAGTTACACAGGTGAATCATACTTAGCTGAATGTATGATTGCCAATTAACTGTACGTGTCAGATATAAAATAAGTCCGACAGACAGCACTTGCGAATTCCCAAAGCAAAATGCGCAAACTATCACAGTTCCAATGAGGCCCAATAGGTGGCGCCCAAATTACAGGTGCATCAGTCGCAAACACTGCAGTATTATTAAATGTTGCAAAGAGAGCAGTGTTGAACAATTACAACGACACAAACTGCGTCAGCAAAAAGGAGCAGTGATCGAAAATTGAACTTCACCAAAAAATGGGATAGACAGGCACTTAATGGGATCAACGCCTCTGTGACCCAGTCTCAACCAAATGCTGTGCATTGTGAACATCAGAAAGATAGTATTGATGGCAAGGCTGCCATTTAGAAACTGCTTGTATCCAAGGCTAACGCATAAAGACACATAACGTTATATAATGGGCGCAAAACCTGGAGTCCATAGCAACAGGGAAACGGAAATATGGTCTGATGATCATCCTGTGTTTTTCCTGCATATGGACAGCTTATGGAGAGAACCAAAGGAAGCCTTCAAGCCACAATGTCTTTTGTCAACTGTTAAACATGGTGGTGGGTCTTTAATGGTTTGGGCAGCCATCTCATGCTAGTCATTGGGTCCAATTATTGCTCTGCATAGTCAAGAAATATGAAGCCTTTTTTCTAAACCAGGTGCACCCTATGACGCAAACATTCCCTTATGATGTCTCCATATTTCAAGATGATAATACATACACAACATACACAATTCAGCAGTGGTTTTGTGAAGTGAGAAGTGAGAAGTCATTCACCAGATCTAAACAACACTAAACCGAAGTTTTGTTGTCTTGGGTAAGAGTATATTTTTACCACCTTCATACTTCAAACAACCTTCTTGAAGAGTGGTCCAGCATCCCATTGCACACAGCTCAGAACTTGTATGGCACTATTTCATGGGGGAGTGAAGCCATTCTGACACAGAAAAGTGGGTCTGTTTCTGTTTCTTACTTGATATTCATATGTTGTCAGGTACTACCATTATTTTGTCACAGTATGTATTCATTTTATCTTGTTTAAAGTGATTGACATGGTGCACATAGGAAGACCATATAAATGAAAACTAATGATCAGAGAAAATTGTTTTTCCTCTTCCTCTGTGGAGGAACACATTTTTGGGTTTAGCATTTTGAATGTTAAAATGCCATTTGTTTCCGCACAGATGCAATGCATTGATGTAATGTTTCTTTAATGATCAACAACTGTAATTGATTCAGAACTGTAAAAAGATCATTCATACGTTGGGTTAAGAAAAAATAGTACTGTGAAAACATTTTCCCTTGTGTGATATCTGCATTTTTGCATATTTTTGACATTGAATATTATTAGATTTTCACAAATACCTATTATTAGATACAAGCCTCTCTGCTCTTTTGGTACTTTGCATATATAAAAGAATAGCTTACAGCACAGAATACAGAATGCAATTTCACAAAAACAACAAAATCATCCAAAACATTAATTACATTCAGATATACTGACACCATCAAAGCTAAGTTTCAGAAAAAAGGTGGAAAGTACGTATATATGTCCCTGAAATTTGACAGGTGTAGGTTGGTTTGATATTAGAAAAAATGTTTTCATGTATCTAGACCAGCAATGTGCATGATATTACAAAAAACTTGAAAAATATTTGTTAACTTCTGGGTGGCTCACGGAGTGTGCGCAAATTCTTATGGTGCAGCTGTGAATCCTGTGGCTGGGTTAAACTATGATCACCATTCTGAATTGGACACTCACACTCACAAACAGGAGAAACTGTCCATATGTTAAACTATGTGCTCCTGTGAAAGCATATGCTAAACATAACTGGTGACTTTCTGCAGTTCAAAAACTAGTGGGCTTTTTGACACCTGAATGGGAAGAAGTCACCATGTCAGTTGCTCCATCCTGAGCCAATAGCAGAAGGGTGCTGAGGTACGACTGTGGTTTAAGTAGAGGCAAATACATGGACAGGAAATTTGTTGTGGCCCTGATCTGTCCTGCTTTATGCACCAAGATTTGGCCCACATGGACATGGAATGACAGTATAAAGGTATCCCTCATCCAACTTGCTGTGTCAATATCAGGCCAAAATTTGCCTGTGACTTAACAATTTCCAGCACCTAACTGACCATGACAGTGTGGCATATTGGTTAAGGAGCTGGTAACTCGGAGTAACTCACAGGTTAAAGAATCAATTCCTGGCTAAAGCACTGACATTGTACCTTTAAGAGAGGCGCTACACCTGAATTGTTTCAGTAAATATCCAGCTGTGTAAATGAATAGTTTGTAAAAATATACAGTGTCCTCCACAAATATTGACACCCCTGGTAAACATGAGTAAAACAGTCAGTAAAAAAAATCTTTATTTTTTACCTTTTTGATCTTTCATTCAAATTATTCACAACTACTAACGGGCAGGCTCATCTGTGAGTGATTTCAAATCAACTCCGTTGTGAGCACTTGCCTTCAATTCGTCCGTCTATTTAAGTACAGCCTTATAGGCTGAAGTGGGTTAGTTGGGTATTTTTTTAATGTGTTGCTGTTGTTCTCATTATTGTGCTGTTTTGAGTTTGAGTATTTTAAAATATATTCTTGTTTTGTAGTTCCCCCCCAAAAAATAGGATAAATAAAAGGCCTTTGGCCACATTTGTCACAATATATACACAAACACACACACACACACACACACACACACACACACACACACACACACACACACACACACACACACACACACACACACACACACACACACACACACACACACACACACACACACACTCTCTCTTGGGCAAAAAAACTGGGCCAAGCCCAAAATGGCAAAACAGTAGGCTTTTAATGTTCTTAAGAACCATTGGTCAACAATGGCTTTTTTTTTTTTTTTTAACACATTCTAGACACAAAACCTGCATGACAACCTTCTGGTAATATTGTTCTTCTTGAAATAGTCTTGTTTTCTGGAGTCTTTCATCTGACAGTTTTGTAGGCTTTTTCACTGTCTTCCAGAGCTACATTTCAGATGGAGGCCATTCCTGCATGACATGGCTTTGGGCCTTGCAGTTCCTTTATTTCTGACAACATCGCCTGTTGTTTCAAAGCATTGGCATACTCTCTTAACAGCTGATAGAGAAACAGGGATTTTCTCTGCCTTTAGGCCCTTGGAAATTTTAGAACTACAGCTGGCCTGATGAAGATCAGCTATATGATTTCCGACAGCAACCCCTGCATGTTATTCTGCATTTTTTGGAGTGGATTTTCTCACTCATTTACCGTGGCATTCACAACACTGCATATTGTAGATATTCCCATGCTCTACCACTCTTGATTCAATTTATGAACTTGTTATCAAGCCTTTGATGGGTGTGGCAGATCACCGAATAATGACTTATCGTTTTAGAAAAAAAAAAACATCCCAGGAGATATTTTTGGAAAACTTTGTACATCTTGACAAGTGTTGGTTACACATTGTTTTAGTTGAAAGTGTGAGTTGAATTTTATATCAAACATTTTAATATTTGTTATGATTTAACTTTTCTGCAGATGGAGACTATATAAGTGGATCCCCGTTTCCAGGTTTTCCCCAAACAATTCAGTGTAGCAAAACTTAACTAGCAAATGGTGGCACGGGTCTTGGGAGTGTCTTTGTTTAATTCTCGCTAATGGTCTGACCAATAGTTTGGCTCAATAATGGCTATATATTAATATCACACACACACACACACACACACACACACACACACACACACACACACACACACACACACACACACACACACACACACACACACACACACACACACACACACACACACACATACATTGCAGAGTTATATTTTGCTCTGGTTACTCTCAAACAGCCGTTCCCTCAGGTCGATATTGTTCTGTCTATTGGCCTTGCGTGTTGAATTCCGGAAAGAGAATTCCATGGGGAGTTAGAGGGGGGATGCAGCAGCCGGTCTCATTGTGATGACATAATAAGACTCATAACTCATTAATAATTGCCATTTTCAGCTCGATTGTTTTGGAATTATTATCTATTCACTTATGAGTCCATAATTGGTACATCTTTTCCTACACTTTGGGTATTACCTCTACACTGTTTTTATTTCCACTCTGCACTCATTTCTCACACAGTCACGCTGTTTGTAGGAACGCTGTAGGAGGCGGATTGTGGTTACAATGAGCTTGTTGCAAACCAATGGGTATGCATTTTATTATAATATTACATTTAGTAGCCTACCTATTAACATCTTCTGTTCGTGTTGTGGTGTGTAGTTTTTGATGAGAAAATGTAATGCAGTATCACGCATTACAATTAAGCATATAATTACCATTAAGCATTCATTATCATAAAAAGTAATGTGCTCAACCCCACCCCCCGGCGCGATACACACGCATGCACGTACACACACACGCCTTTCCCTTTTTGTGGTGCTGATGAGAGAGAGTAGCCCTTTAAAGTTGCCGTGCAGCAGCGCGTAGACCACGCCCCGCGCCTCATAAAGAGCAGCCTGCGCGCATCGCCGCAAAGCGTGCCTCGGTGTCTCCTCCGCCTCTCACCTTCAGCTGGACCGTTCCCTCGACTGGATTACCCAACTCTGACATTTACAACAAAAACAAATATCTCGAATCGTCGCTGAAAGAAAGGCTCCTTTCAAAGGAATTAGTAAAACAGAAGAAAACCAAACATTGCCTAGTTGTTTGAGCTCAGTTGCACAAGAATTATTTAATTCTACAATTATAGGTTTATTTATTTTGTGAGACATCTACCAAAGATTATTTATCTGTTTCGCTTTAAATTGTATTCAGATTTTAGCATATTATCTTTCTCCAACGGGTGAATTATATATATGCTTGATTTCGTTCATTGCGGTAAGCCGTTTCGCAAAGCTCAGTGTTATTTGTCATTATTTTAGCAAACCCGTCCTCAGCCAAAAGAAAAAAAAAAACGCTAATAAACGCAAGGCACTGCACCAATTTGATTGCTGGATCAGTTGCGTCGGGAAAAAGTGAAAGTCGATTTCGATTAAACTGAAAAATCACAAAGAATTCTCCTGTTTATCTCAAGCGCGACCACAAAATTTCCACAATGGCCGATGCGACCGCAGAATGCAACATCAAGGTGCTGTGCCGTTTTCGTCCTCTGAATCAATCGGAAATTATACGGGGGGACAAATTTCTCCCCAAATTTCAAGGAGACGACACAGTCATCATTGGGGTAGGTTGGTTTGTTACTCTTTCCCGTTTTGTCAGTGATGTCTTCATCATCTTAACCTTTGCCGTGATAATTATTTTGAGGGTGACGCAGGTGCTAGGCTACGAGACATCTTCAAAATATCACCGCTAATAATACCAGCAATAGGTATATGTGCATCTAATTGGCAGTTACTCGCAGTTTTAGCTTCAACTAGTTCACAAATACATAGGCTACTCAGATACAGATGTATAGCCTTACATTATTTACATTATATGTAAACACTTAATTACTTAATATGGATCTCACTCTCTATTGGTTAAGTTAACGTTTTCAGATATACAATAAATAAGATATTGGACGTTTGTCTGAATAAGCGAATCTTTTGTCCCGTTGGCGTAGCGTACACCCTTCAAGGCAGTTAGGCCTAAGTGTTTATCAGCCCGATTTTTCGAGCAAGGCCATTCATTCATCGATTGCTTTTAACAGTTAACGCATAATGCTTCGTCACCTTGCTTGGATGATAAACAGCAGCAAGAGCGTTGTGCTTTTTACGGAAGTAGCCTACTCAAGGTTGATACAATTCAGACCAAAATGGAGACATATCTGGATCTGGTCTAATATTTGTAAAGTACATTTCCCATTTCCATGTTGTACTTAGATTAAAACCTAATCACGCACCTCTCCCTTTTCATCAAATGTTACCCAGTGTGCTACATGACATCCGCTATTTATGACGGCAAAGGTTTAAATCTCCAACAATGTCTTGGAAAGCATACCGGTGGTTAAAAGATCAATAATAATGTATTGCTAATTGCTGTACTCATATTGATGATTGTGTTATGAGTTCAGTTGTTTACTACATGAGCAGCGAGATCTTTTAGTATATCATAATGCAAATTTATGCAGGTCAGGGTTAGTGCAGTGAAACTATCAGGTATATATTATGTGATTATATGACCTTCATACAACTGGTCATGTTCTAATTTCTTGTACAATAGGAGTTTATAGATGTATTACAATTGGGAGTGCATATTTATATTTTGATACAGGCCTTTGTGCTGCTGATTTGGGGGGGTTTAAGTCAATCAGATTTCGAGCGTCCTATGGGAATACTTCCATAGCTGGGCAGTGAGGTTTATTTGCTTCCTTCCAAATTAAAGTAATTGGTTTAGTTATGTGGCTGAGTGCCTTGCTGGAGCATCCGGAAGCTCTGCTGCACCCCGGAAACTGTGTTCCGATCCCCGCTCCCGCACATCTCGATGACTGATGTCTGTAATGAGGAGGGAGACTCTCACTGAGAAGCCCCTTGCATCTGTTGTTGCATCACCATGGTGATGATGTGTCTTTGCCCCACAGCACTGCCCCACCCAAACAATACACACACACACACACACACACACACACACTTTAATCACCTTTGTTTTGGCCTCTCACAATCCAGGGAAGTGGTAAGGGTCATCGTCAGTGATTGAAAAATAAGAATGTCATACAAAGGCCGCATAAAGAGAGGTCAAGAACAACAAAAACAAAGGAGGATACTGGAGTAAGAGGAGATGGAGTGACACAGACACACACACGCGCACACACACATACACAAACGTAATTACACAAAGATGGATTGGTCCACGCCCAGACACACAGATGCAGACACAAGGCCTCAGGCTTTTAGACATGAATTAAGAAGCCTGTAATGCGTAATGTATAGATTTAGGTGTTTTAAAATGTATATTGTTCAAGTACTTGTATGAGGGGAATAAACTAAATGCTACAATATTTTTCATAAATTTTATAATTATGCCTTATAAACAATACAGCTTTAATAACACAGCCTCTATTCAGATTAAAAACATCATTTTATGGCATGTAAATATATTTGTTGTCATTATCATGCACTTAATTTGCAAATGTACTTAACTTGTTTGATGTTTTTAATTATTATGTAAGATAAGATCTCTTCATGCCACCAACCACATAGCTAGATTAGGGAGAATCAAACCTATTTTCTTGTCGTACATGGCAAGATCTCTAATAACATTTTCTGTGTACTGAAAAAGGGTAATGTCAAAATGTGAAAAGGTCAGTAACATATTAGGCATACGTTTCATACAAGCTGGACAGTTAAAAGGAATATCTGATAGGAAAAATGGCACATTAATTCTCAAATGAACCATGAAATTTAAAAAGCCACAAAATGTTCTGACCCTTTTTAGTGACATGCTAAGAATTGAAATAATGATCTTTAAAAAATTGGCTTTGTCTGATAATGTTTTTCACTGCCTGGTTAACTGAATTATACGGTTTGATAAAATCAATGGATTTGAGATAAACCTGTTTTAAATAGTGACAGAACAGTGAAGTCAGAAATTGCCAGGTTTGGATATTTTTAGTAGGGCAGGGGAATTGGCTAACAGGTTACATTTGCGCATTCTTAGTTTAATTAAAATGTCCTAACAGTCAATGAATATTAACACTCTTACCAGCAGGAGATATGAATGGAACAAATGCAAATTATGAATTCATGGGGAAATCCCTCTTTTTGAGGTAATTCAGAGCCAGTTTGCCCTGAGAAATCGTTTTGAGCAGAGTCGGTTTCTGCATGTTGGCAGGGTCACCCCAGCTGTAGGAGTGATGGGCTGAGTTAGCGAATGCTGTGAAGGTAGTTTGCACTGTTTATGTTCGCATCCATTGCGGTGGTACGTCAGCATGTCCACGCTCCGGCCCGAGGCACCTGCATATGTCCGCGCCTCAGGCTTGCAAGTGAAACCGTATGCCAGCTTTCCACTGCAGCATTGGCGTTCTAGTACCATTTATCCTGTAACTATTTCAATAAGTACTTATGTCCAATGATAGTGGGTCAGACAAGTCGGTGAATGAATGCGCTTCTGGTTTCAGGATTCTGAGCAAAAAAATCGAAGCCATCCACACGTGCAAGCTGCTGATAAATTAGAAAAACATTTAACTGTACAGATACGCATCTACTATCAATAAAGTTAACTATTTTCTATTCTATTGAGGCTTTAGTTTGTAAGAATCATTATTTGAGTGGATAGTTAAAATACACATTTTGAATTGTGCTGATCCAGTTAATTAACATATTTGACAAACAGCAGTATTTGATTCTCGAGAATTTGTTCGATTTTGTTTTCTCTTGCAAACATGCCAGCCCCTGTCGGTTTTTTAATTTCTTGAGCAGCACGCTTGCTAATGCATTTGCATGCTTGCCATGACCGTTTGTGTCCTTTGCCTAACATCTTACAGAACAATCTGTAAAACATAGCCGAGATAACACTGCAGTCAGGCACAGCTTCATCGTGGTTGTGGTCAACACAAAATGAACAGCAGCTCTGTTATCTCATAAAATGTACTGAAGATCATTCATAATAATATCACAGAGCCAAAGATATGTACATTCAACATTTTTACACACATATACTTTTAGACGGAGCAAAACGAAAAGGTCAAGAGGAAGGGCGATGAAAGGCTAGTGCACGTGCAAACTCACTCACAAACATACATGTGATCGTACACGCATGCACGTGTAGATAGTCCTTGATCATACAGGGTCACCTTGACATTACATTTATTACCTAATAAACCGCAGCAAAACTATACTGTGGTTACTACTAGAACTATTGCTATTGCTTCCCTGATTCTAAGTCCTACTACAGTTACAGTGCCAATGGTATAATGATGTTATTGGTGCGAATTGCTGTCATTATTATTCACGTTAATACTCCTATATCGATAATTGTAAGGATGTTATAAGATTGTATGAACAATGTGTGTCAGATGAGTTGTGAGTATTCTGCTTGTGTGTGTGTTTTATTGTGTATTGAGCATGTGTATTGTGTGTTGTGTGCGCGTGTGCACATGTACTTGGTTTTCTGTACTGGGGTTTATTATGAGTTGGCCATAGTTCTTGTGAATTGGTTTTATCAGAAAGACGGAGGCATGACTGTCACATTTGATTGTGGCTTGGTGCATCAAAATGGAATCTGTAGCTTCATGAGATGGAAGATTTCTATGTAGCCCGCTCATGGAATTGCTACTGCTTACAGTAGTCTAGGCCTAACATCAGGAGACACCGCTGTTACTGGGGTTTGTTTTCCCCCCAAAACAATGATCATCACAGAATTGAAGTAATGACATGATGGAGTGGACGAGATCTCCCATTTCCCTGGTCCTGTTATGCAGAAGCAGAAGTGCAGAAAAAGGCACAGCAGCTATTGGGAGTAGAGCATTCTGCATACTGTGCACACGGCGGAGTTGTGTACCTTTTAATGGTGTGTTGTTTCCACCGGGTTGTGACGCACAGTAAATTCAGAAGGGAATCATGATTTGAGCTTTTCGCAGCCATAGGGCAGGATTACAGTTGGGTGGTAAAACCGGGCGCTGCTAATTTATTTTGATTAACACTGAAGATTATTCCTGGCCTCACTGTTTGGAACACACTGAGATATGTGTGCCATTTTGTATATGCATGTGACTGTGATGGCCTTCACAGATGAATTTCTGCCTTGTTCATACATGGGTAGAAATGTATTCTTACATTTATTTTGAGTCTTTCAAAAAATTAGCCAGTTAAGTTTTAAAACTAATGAATGGTTCAGCTAGATAGGATGTTTGGGTTTAATTAACATTATCTTTTACTGTTAGTCAGACAAAGCCAAAATATCTAGTACCTGTTTTAAATGCCATTCAATTTTTTTTTTTTTTTTTTTCCATATTCATTTTTGATCTTGCTGTATCCTTTCAATGTTATGCAGAGCGGAAAAACTGATAATATTTTAAATATTAATGACAGTACTTCATTTTTTCCTTTCAGGAGTCGTTTTAGTTACTTGTTTTTATTTATCCATTTTTCCAATTGCTGACCTCTTACCATAAGGCAGAATGAAGGATATCTGCAGTTTACTTTTGTGTATGACTGAAGATATGTTTGAGCTCTTATTGAAGAGATTTACAAAGGCAAAGTACAGAACACTTGAAATGATCTGTACCTTGATTTGATATCAGACTTCCAAGTTAAATTACATTATTCCTGTGAAAGGAAGTAGTCTTATTATAGACAAATGCTAGTCGTGTCAATAAACACCCAAATCAAGCCAATCATATGTATAAGAAATACTTTTACTTGTTCATTTTTTATAATTCATTGAAATCTGTAATTTTGGAGACTGTTATATTGAGAAGCAGATGTGACAGCAGAATCACCAACAGAAAGTTAAATCCAGAAAACTAAACTGTTTAGCTAGCATATTCACCTCATTTAACACGTAACACCCTGAACCTTTGAGTCAGACATGGTGATCTTGATACAACCACTGTAAACTTAGATCAGAGTCTTAAAGTAAAACCAGAATGATAAACTGTTGATTTTCATCCATCCATTGGGATCTGGAAGCATAGTCTGTTGAAGGGAGCACCAAATCCACCACACACAGTCTAGCAGCTCAAATAAACAGGAGAAAATAAGTTGGATCAGATTTATTTTGAAGTCTTTGTAGTAATCTAATTTAATTTCAACAGCGTGACTACAGATAAAGAATCTTCTAGAATGATGGCAACGCAGGGCTGAATAAATAATTATAGTAGTGATTACTTGAAAGTGAAACTCATAAAAATGTTTTCCTTTGAAACTAAATAGGGAAACATTAGAATTAATGGGTAATACAGACAAAACAACAAAATCCTTCAACGTGATTGGTCAGACTCCAAAACGATCATAAATAAATCCACGTTACATTTAGATATTAAGCAGAAGCTCTTATCTGAGAAGCATCAGTGTGGGTGCAGGCATTTGTCTTAGCCCAGCACAAAAGCACATGATCAACAATCAAGATGTTAGTTTAATACTTCGGTTGAATAGTTGTATCAGCCCTTGTTGGAAAAGGTGGGTGATTCCTAGTGTAGACTCTCTAAATTATAGTGCTAGTTACATGCTATTGAAGTTGCTAAATTCCTGGCAAAGTATATTTTAAAGCTGAATAGCTTCTAAATGTTGTTTCCTCTCTGAGGGTCATTGCCCCCTCTCTTTAACTGTAACTGTATGTATGAAGTCTGTATACTGGGCTAGACTGATTTCTGTTGAGGCCGTTTTTGTAGCGAAAGATGAAGCAGTAATACTAATGAAAACTCTGGAGGCAGAAACCCATCCTGAATTAAGCAGGCTTAGAGTGCATGCATTTAAAAGCAGGTTCATAGTGCACACTCAGTAATATAAGCAGGTTCTTAGTGCACACTCGCTCTGACATAAGCAGGCTCTTAGGGCACGCTCACTCTGATACAAGCAGGTTCATAGTGCACACTTGCTCTGATATAAGCAGGCTCTTAGTGCACACTCACTCTATAAGCAGGTTCATAGTGCACACTTGCTCTGATGTAAGGAGGGTCATAATGCACACTCACTAATATAAGCAGGCTTATCTAAGCAGGCTTCTTAGTGCACACTCACTCTGTTATAAAACTTGATTTGCACTCTCTGATATAAGCAGGCTCATACTGCACACTCACTCTGATATAAATCTTGAATTGCACTCTCACTCTGCAGCATGAAGACAAATCAGTATGAAGCTTTCTGTCTCTACTGCTCCGCAATTCAAATTTATGTCACTAGTTTATCGAATAAAAAATGTTTTGATATGCAGAAATGGGAAAATTGAGAAAAATATGTTGAATACTTTCTACAGTTGCATTCACATTCTTTCAAGAGAGTGGGTCATTTAATTGGAGTTTTCTCATGGAAAATCAATTAATTCTGCCATGAGAGACAAACTGAAATTGATCCCCACAATTCTCAGCTCAAGCTGAACCCAAAGATAAGACCCAGCTGTTGGAGTAGAGGGAACCGTGTCATTAATGTGTCAATGCTAGAGGCCATTTTTTAGTCCTGTTACAGAGCCAAAATGGCTGCAAAAATGTATTATTTTCTGAAATAAGCCTTCACTTCCTAATTCTAAATGCCTGTTGTGCTGTGCTGGTTATCTCGAATGCTTCCTCTATTTATAGTGTGACAGTTTTCTCATACTATGATTAAGATCACTAGGCCTTGAAATTCAATTCCAGTATTATGTTGTTCAGTGTTCATTTTTTTTTGTTTGTTTCGTTGTCAAAGGGTTTACAAGTTCTTACTTAGTATTCAGAGTCATCCATGATTAGAGGCTTGTATGAATAGTATGCTGTGGTTTTACAGTGATAACTGATGAACTGAGTGAACAGATAACTGAAAATCGATGATGGAAGGAAGTAAAAGCTTTGCCTTCCAAGTGTAAAATTGCTTTTTTTTTTCTTGGTGTTACAAAACATAATGTGAATTTAAAGCAAATGAAGTATTAAGAATCCAAATAATTTATTCACGGTGGAAGGGATAAAACAAATAGAATTTCCTGGTCTCCTCCGAACGGTTTGAGCTTTATTGCTTTGAGGGAAAACAGGCGTAAATTTCACATTTTTAAATACTTGATAAATGAGGTCTAATTTCCCTGGGAAGCTGTGGTTTCGTTCGTGTCTGAATTAAATGTTTTCGTCTTATGATTATGTTAATCATTGGACTTTACTTCTGTCATGCCTTGAATCAGGGGACTGCATTCTCTACTGTTCCACATAGCTGCGGAGAAGCTGTGATTGTACTGGGTACATACAGTGCAGTGTGACATACCCGAGTATTAGGATGCTACAGTGGCGTGTATGAAATTCGGCTCTGTTTTTAGATGCGCTTCGGCTTACGTAATCTCATGAAGAGGTTGTTCCCTGACATAATGTTCCTGTGTCTTGGGTAGCACGTTTTGACGTTTTGGTTTCTTATGTCTGAGGTATGTACCCTCCACTGGTTTAGCGTTCGGGCCTGTGTGTGTGTTAAATACTCTATCAGTGCGTATCTGTCTTTGCTTCCTGCGCGCAGACGGGCAGTCAGGCACACGCACTCACACGTGCTTGTAGACATATGAACACACAGCTCAGAATAGCCTGCAGAGGAAAAGAGGGAGAGGGGGAGAGAGAGACCTCAATTCCTTTCCTCTCTGTTTCTCTTCCATTTTTGATCTTCTGGAACCAAATCCTTTGATGGATTTTCTAGTCAGCTAGTTTTAACTAAAGGGGTGCTGATAGCAGTTAGTATTAGCAATAATTGTAATTGTTGAATTACAATGTTTTTTTTCATAAATTATCAGTAGTTGAGTAATAGCTTTTGTTGTTATCTCAAAAAAAAATGTTGCAGTGACAATTCAAAAAATATCCACAATAAAAACTTTACCAAAATGGGTTCTAGACAGCTGTTGTGTATTGGTTAATGTAAAATTGCAGAAGATAGGTGTGTTGCAAATTCAGCTTTATTTGATTGCTGGAATAATTGGATTGTTGCTATTTGAAGCTATTGATCCTGACGCCAGCTTCCTGGCTGGTGGTAGTCTGGAAATTGATAAGTGTGGGCAAATTGATAAGTGTATGAGCAGTAGACAAATTTAATTTCGATCTGTTCTGACCTGCTTTCTGAAGATACGGTTTGTACACATTCAAAGACCCTGGGGTAGCTGGTGAAGGGATACAAGAATCAAATAGAAAATGGAGTATGTCTCCAATCTGTTATACTGCGTTTCTTAGAACAGACAGCGCACCTCATTTCGTAATTTCTCCCTCCAACAACCGCTAATTTAATTCACTAACAAGCTCCTAATTATGTTTTTCCTCTCTCCGTGAATTCCCCATCGTCTCTCTTACTGTTGCCTGTGGTTTAGCTGCCCAGCGTATTCATTTCTGTTTTGGTACATCTACATTTGGGGCAAGCTACAGCATACTGTTTTTGCATGTGATTTATGTAACAGGGCTTTTACCTGTTTAATATTAATATCGAAGTCATCACAAGGTTCATTTTGTTGCCTATTAAATGTCTTTTTGATACATTTTTTTCTTTCTTTAGAAATCTTATATTTATATCTGTTTTTTTTATTGTTTTTTTTCCTGTCAGTCTCAAGTAATATAATAAACTGAACAGCGTCTCCCACATCTTGCCAGTATAGACTCATGCATAGTCATGTATCTGTGGACTAACAGGAAGCTATCATGGCGGGAGTGAGGGAGGATGGGGCAGACATCGTTGCAGTGTTGCTATGGGCTGTAGATAATTAGCAGAGTGGGAGAAAGATGCACTCTCAATCACGTGGGATTCAGCTTTATCTTCCAGCTGGCTTCCCCATGGCCGTGCTCCTGTTTTACCCTGGGCCTGTCACCTGCTGACAAACACTGAGCAATATTCCGGAACATTCCAGTTTCATTGTTGTTCGGTTCTGTGTTTAAAATTTAGACCTTGCATTCTATGATGACTGTTCTGTGGTAATAACAATCGCCAGTAGGGACACATATTAGTTACATGAATATTTATACATGTTTAGACTATGAATGTTAGACTAGTTTTGAAAATTGATTTATTTTACATTGCTAACTCCCAATAGAATCAACATGAAAAGCCATTTGCTATTTATTGCATTCTAAGACGGAGTACCAAACCTGAAAATATTCCTTGACCATTCCTGTTTTTTTAGTGATTTTAAAATGGCTGACAGTGGACATGTGCAGTGTTCCAAACCACAGGTCTGATTGTGTGATCCTACCTAGCCAAATGTTCTTGTCTGGACACTATTCAAGAAAGCTTTCCAGATGGGAACAACAACCAAATCAGTGCATGCTATGATGGGAATCTGTGGGAATCAGAGACTTCCTAACCTTGTTTGAGTGCTACTTCAATTACTGCTCGATTTACCTTTGACTGGTTTATGAACCAGAGCAAGTAACCTATAGCACTCAAGATGCCAAGAGACTTGAGAAGGAGTCTTGAGCTGGCAGTGAAAGCAGAAGGAAATGGGTTTAGGTCACTGATTAATCTGTAACACAAAACCATGAACCTTTCATTTTGACTAGCTACGGAGGATACAAATGACGTTAGCCCCTCTCGCTCATCCGTACCGTTGGCTCATCGATCATGGACAAGGTCGCCGGTGAGCTCTAGAGTACACGAATATGGGTACATATACATCAAATCTGCACAGCAGCTAGGATGCGCGCTGTCACAATGATAATAATTCACCTCCCATCACAGAGAAGATGGACGTCTCCTTGCTGTAGTGTTTATCAGTCATGGCTCCAGAGTAGGAGCTGCCAGTTTGTACCATTCTCTCCAGGCCGTCAGAGCCCGGCGGACAGCTCGGCCCTGTGAACGGTCCCCCTGTTCCAGTGTCTCGCCAACACCACGCTCCGTGCATCACAAACGTCTGCTTAGCTGACCTCTCATCCTCCATTTCCGCTCTGGGTATCAGCTTTGTAAACCACTAAACAAAAGAAACCTTTTGAGTTTAATTCCCCCCCCTTGCTCTCCCACCCCCCCAATCCCTTTCAATAAATTATGCAGAGTGTTCCCATTCTATGGAAGGCTAATTGCTCAGCTTTTTTCTGCAGGGAAGTGAAAACCTCTACGACTTTCTTTTCTATGGGCATTACAGAGCAGCTGAGCTTCGACTTAAAACTGCCAGTGCAGTTTCTTGTTTCTTTATTTCTTCAAATATCCAAATGTTTGATCGTGTTGTGAGACATATTAATTCTGGGGCCTGGGGACATATATTTTTTTTAATATACGGGTAATATATTTTTGTGGCTCCTTGGGAGCTCGGCATTGAGAATGACTGTTATCCAAAACCAGCATCTTCTATCTGTCCACAGCACTGCAGTATATTTCAGTATTATCATCATGGCTATCCATTTGAGGAATATTAGTTTTACATATTCCCACCAATACTTTCTGAGGACTATTTTGCATTATACTGTACATTCCCACCAGCTCACCGATGCAGTCTTTGTCAGTGATATACATTATCGTTGCAGATTTGTTTACGTTTTCCTCTCGCAGGGAAAGCTGCGCAGTGTGTGAGTGAGGGCTGTAATTGCGTCGCAGCTGCAGTCGGAGAGTGGAGCCTGGATTATCTCTCACTTCTTGATAGCGGACAGCAGCCTTTTCACTGAAGAGAGTCTTAATTCCACGCGCAGGAGTGGAGTGTCTTTCCCCCTGCTGGTTTAAGTGGGATGGAGCGCAACGTCCGAGTTCCTTAATCCTATCCAGCAATTTATTTTTGTGTCTTTATTTTGCAGTTGTGACGTGAATCCATTGGCTGGGAAAGCTGCAGCGGAGGAGGTCGAGTTTAGGCAGGGGGATAGATCTCTGTTTTGCTGTGTATGTGCCACTGCGGTTCGTGGAGGTCACAGTGTTTCGGAGAGGGGTGATGGTTTCCTAGGTCGGGGCAGTCACGCATGCCCCCCTCTTTAAAATGCAGCCGCCCCTCCCTCTCTGTTCCTGCGCCCCTTTCTGTGAGCCGTAAATCTTTCCCCCAATCTGTGACTCATAGCAGATGAGCTGAGAGGGTCTCTGAGCTCCTCATACACACACTAATGCAGCTGGGGATGAAAGGGTCATGTGGCCAACATGCTTAAACACACACACATGCAATCACAATCTCTCTCTCTCACACACACACACACACACATGCAGTCACAATCACTCATACACACACACATCCAGGCACAATCTCTCTCTCTCTCTCTCTCTCTCTCTCTCTCTCTCTCTCTCTCACACACACACACACACACACACACACACACTCACTCATACACACACACATGCCGTCACAATCTCACTCATACACACACACACATGCAGTCACAATCTCACACACACGCACAAACACACACACGCACACGCACGCAGTCACAATCTCTCACACACACACACACACACACACACACACACACACACACACACACACACACAGACACACAGACACGCAGTCACAAGCCCTCACACACACACACAGACACGCAGTCACAATCATGCACATATGCATACATGCAGTCGCACAAACACACTGTCACATGCACACACACACACACACACACACAGTCATTAATGCTAAAACACAGACACACATACACACACACACATTTTCTTTACAAGAGAGTGTGTGCAATCATACTTTCTTGAAGAGATCTTTATCTTGATGAGACCACCTGTTAAATAAATAAATGAATAATAACATGCACAATCGCACAAACACGCACATACACGCAGTTGCAGGGGGCTTCCCACATGTCTACATGCGCACATGTCTGCTACATCCGCTGTGTTATCACTTTCTGCAGCTGCACACCAGATTAACACACACAGGCCAGTACCACATTGGCTACAGTACAAAGTGATTTTTCTTTAAGCTCGATTATGTAACCATTCCATTTCATTCACATTGATGTAGCCTTTTTCATCTTCCCCTATTCTGGTTCTCTCCACGATTTCGTGTGACGGCCAATTTGAAATGCATTCATTAATTTTCCCCGAAGGAAATGACTCGACATCGTTCTGGTCTGATTGGACAATGAGAAAAGCTGATGACTTGTGGAACCTGGTGGGGGGATGCAGTTGATTGGAGGAGCTCAGACAGAACCTGGCAACATAAATCGCCTTTAAATTATGTACTACTTTGCTCTGAGGCTGTCATAGTTCTGCAGGTTTACATGGCTCGAAAACAATATAAAAAAGCTGTTCAATTGTTCGCACGCTGCTCGAGCTGTGTCACATGGCTTTATTCATTCATTTGATGATGGGTCTTTGAATCCAGTGTCAAAAAATATGTTTACAAAGAGGGCACGTGGCTCACAGAAGGCTCACTGCAGAGTTTAGATGGTCTAATTAATGGATTTCTGCTCGGCAGCTCGGGGAGACAAGTGGGGTAGCGTCTGATGTCTGCTCTGCTGTGGGGAGATTGAGCTGCAGTGTCTCTCAAGTCTGTATGCAGCATTATTGAATAAGGGAAGACGGTCCAATCTCAGCACACAGGCCATTAACCTCCCTTCCTCCTCCACACCCCCGCCTTCCTCTTCCTCACTCTTGTACTTCATGGATTCACCAGTGATCTGATCTAACCTCCCTTCTGTAATTCTTCATCTTATAGAGCACAGTGAAACATGACCTATAAAAGACCCCAGATGTTTTTTGAATTCAGGGATCTCGAAGATTTTGTCAGCATGCCTCCACCTTTTTCACATGTAGTAGAATTGATTAATGACAAGAAAGGTGTGGTATTTATTCAGCGGTACATGTGCTGAACCTACTACAAACAGTGTGACACACACAAATCCTCACACACACACACACACACACACACACACACCATTATATAAACATAGTACATTGCATTTTTTGAGACTTTTATTTCCTTAAAAAGCTCCTACTACAGCACGACTGCCCTTGTGTTTTACAGGGGAAGTCCTATGTCTTCGACCGAGTCTTTCCCACTAACACCACACAGGAGCAGGTCTACAACACCTGCGCCAAGCAGATTGTCAAAGGTGAGTTTATGCGTCACGGGTGGGCGTGCGTAATGGACTGTGTATACTATGCGTGTGCGGTAACTGTTAAGGAGAAGAGTTTTAACCCAAACACTAAAAGCTTGATTCTCTGGTGTTTGTGGTTTGCGGTTAACAGTGTTTGAGCTTTAAATGTTTCACTACTTGTAGAACCCAGTGTAAAAATATATTTGTTAATTTAGCATAACTTAAATAATTACATGTATTGTGTCCTTGTGGCATTTTTGCTGTGTTAGCTGTTGTACTAATTTGTTTCTGCGCATCACACCTGGATTCATGTAATTAAGGAGTGTTGGTTTCTGTTTCTGAGTTTTTTTACAGTTTTATCTGAAATCTCTCACACAATTTTTATATAATATGTGCATATATAATATAAAATTAAAGTATTCTTCATTCAAATTAATGCATACAACTGGGCTCATGTGTTGGGAATGTCTTCATCACTGAGTAAAGCTGAATAATTACCGATTAATAAAACAGAAACATGTCTTGCTCTCTCCTGTTCACTGTCTGCCTTGATCTTCCTTTTGACTGGACTCGCAGATGGGTACCACTTATTTAGAGTCTGGTCTGGTAGGGTGCACCTGTGACCAACCATAAGGGAGTTGAAAGGGAAAAAACTACAGAGAGACAGAAATAGAGCAAGAAAGGACAATAATGGAGGGGTTCAATTCACATGAACAAGGACATGAAGGAGTGGTGAGGGAGAGCTGTCTGAGCACGTGACAGTGGCGCATACTGGCCATCCCA
The DNA here is from genome assembly GCA_022829145.1 of Albula goreensis. Taxonomy (NCBI): domain Eukaryota; kingdom Metazoa; phylum Chordata; class Actinopteri; order Albuliformes; family Albulidae; genus Albula; species Albula goreensis. The sequence goes on from CM040745.1 coordinate 39,816,435, forward strand.
AAAAAAAAAACTACATTTCCCATGAATCTACTTAAATACATATTTGTACAAAATGCCTTTTACGTACTTTCATCAGAATACAGTTTGGAATATATTTAATATATTATTGTTTGTAAAGTGTATGTAAACATAGTATAATAAATGTGATAAAATATGTATGGTAATATAGTATAATTATCACATTTTTTTTTACTTATTTACTGTATGTTTTCAAAGCTCTCTCTGTATCTTGAACCCATACTTATGTATTTTTCATGTGTTTCATAAATGAAATATAAGGTTTATTGTACTTTCTCATATGTTTAATAAACCCCTGCTGTATTTGTTTTTTATCTGTATAAATATTACAGTATTATTGTGTTGAAATTTGTCTTTACTATGCATTAGCGCTTGCTAACGCTATGGTACAGAATCCATTAGTCACATAGCCATGGTTATTTATGGTTTCATTTAGTTCTTATCTCCGCTCGCTTCGGTATTCTACTGAGAAACCATATCACTTACAGTCGGAGAAAAGAGGGAGACATCTTGTTTACAGTGCCTTGGGAGAGTAATGACATGCTCTGGCAGGAGGGGAGGTGAGGACGTACAGAACGGGGTAGACGGGGCCGTAAAGGAAGGACTGAAGTCTCAAGGCAAGGTCTTAGCCTCGCGCTAAGCTCTGAAGGAATAATCTGGCCCTGGCGTTTAGAATGAACAGGGTGTTTGGGTGACCTTACTTTCGGTGGAGGGCACTGTGGTTTAGACTCAATCACTGAGGAGTGAGAAATGGGCTATGGCTCAAGCTGACTGATGAATTAATGATGGGAATATGAAATATCTCTCCTGCACTCTTCCTCTCTCCTCGTCTGTCTATCTCCCCCTCTCTCTCCTCTTTCATTCTCTTGCACTCTCTCTCCTCTTTAATTCACTCTCTCTCTCTCGCTCTCTACAGATGTGCTGGGTGGTTATAATGGAACCATCTTTGCCTATGGTCAGACCTCTTCTGGAAAAACTCACACCATGGAGGTAAGAGCTGACATAAGCATCTACACAGCTGAAAGCTAACAAGCAAATCACTCCAACTGTCTAAGGCAACACAGTTGTGCAAAATGAACCAAACCATTACAAACACAGGACGATTATTGATTCTCGATCCTGTACTCACGTATACCACACCCCACGTCTTTTCTGATTGGATAAACTCTGGCTCTCTCTCTCTCTCTGTGCCACCTTCCTTTCTCTCCTTCCTCTCCCCTGCCGTGGGGTCTCAGGGGAAGCTGCATGACAGACAAGGGATGGGAATCATTCCCAGGATTGCGGAGGACATTTTTAACCACATCTTCGCCATGGACGAAAACCTGGAGTTCCATATCAAGGTACGGACTAGTAACCCAAAACCAGGTGTGACTGTAAGGCTCACACTGAAGAGCCCCATCACTTTTGCAGTTGGGTTAAGGGCCTTGCTCAAGGGCCCAACAGCAGTGGTGTTCTTGCTGTGGCTAGACTGGGAATTGAACCACCAACCTCAGGTCCAACAACCCTGTCATGTACCTGGACTACATGCTGCCCCCAATGCAATCTCATTACTTACTGAATACTGATGCTTACTTAGCATGCCTTGAATTTATAGGACCATTTGGAGTACCTTTGGTTTAATCGTCCTGTGAAGAGAAGAATGGGAATGGCTCAGATTGAATGAAACATAAAGATTCTCCAAATATGCAATTCTCTACCTCTATACTTGCCAGTACCCAATATCTCAAAAGTGGAAAAAAATATGTAATTCTTATTTCAGCGAGGAAAATAGTTAATGGGTTATTGGATGTTGGATTGTAACTGTTTTCTGCGTACTGGCATCTTCACATGCGATGACAGCATGTAGAAAAGGCTACTCCCTCCTTATTGATACTGGTGCTGACCCAATGCTCTCTTGCTCTTTTTCTCTCTCTCTTTTTGCCCCTTCCTCCTGTTTCCCCACTCTCCTGCCCTGTATTTTTAGGTGTCCTATTTTGAAATCTACATGGACAAAATCCGAGACCTGTTGGATGGTAAGTATGTAGTTCAACACTATCCAAATTATGCACTGTCTCAGATGAAAGCAGTTTGGAACAGGAGCCAAGTAAACAAGGAAGCAGATGGCTAAGGAAAATTACAGATTTTTTGTAGCTCTCCTTTTTTTTCTCTCAGTCAGAGCCAGCAGATAGCAATGGGGAGTGAGGTTTCATTGAACCAAAAACACGAGAATCTACTGAATAGTATCACTGGCTCAGTCATTTGGACCAATGACCACATTGGCTGTGGAGAGAAAAACATTTTTAGTTGGTTAAACCAAAGCAGTGACTGACAGCAGGATTTAGCACCACCCTAATGGGTTTCATGAACGTTCACTTCAATTATCACCACTAACAGATTCTTAATGGAGGCATAGAAGTCCCTTATTTTCACTCCATAGATTGATACCCTCACTACAACATGTTTTCTCTTCCTCTCTCCCTCTCTCTCTCTCCCTCTCTCTCTCAGTGACTAAAACCAACTTGGCTGTTCATGAGGATAAAAACAGGGTTCCTTATGTCAAGGTTAGTCAGGCAATGGCAGTCCTTTGAATTATTTCACATCTTACATGTATATCTGTAATTTGTAATTGTAACAGTGTAGCATGACTTTGTAATAAACAATTATTACATCTATACACTATATCCTCTTAATGTGTAATCTATGTAAGCGTTTGTCTGTGCTAAATGAGAGCGTTGTCACGCTGCTTTGCTCTGTAGTTAGTGACAATGTGGTCTCTCAGAGTATCTCTGTGGTTAATGACCGCACAGTCCCTCTGGCTTAGTCGTTACCGACAGTGTGGTGTCTCTGGTTTGCTCTGTGGTTAATGACAGTTCCGTCTCTCTGTGATTAGCTTTGTGGTTAATGACAGTTCACTCTCTCTGGTTTGCCCTGTGGTTAATATCAATCTGGTCTCTCTGACTTGCTGTGTGGTTAATAACAGTCTTCTTGTATGTGTAACTCAGGGCTGCACTGAACGCTTTGTGTCCAGCCCTGAGGAAGTGATGGACGTGATTGACGAGGGCAAAGCCAACCGGCATGTTGCTGTCACCAGTGAGTACCGCCTCCTTTGAGTCCTCCTTAGGGCTCCTGCTCCTCCCATTGCCCCGCCCTCAGCCGTTGTGTGACCCTGCTGTGTGTGACCCTGCTGTCTCTCTGCTCTGTGTAACAGACATGAATGAGCACAGCTCCAGGAGCCACAGCATCTTCCTGATCAACATCAAGCAGGAGCACGTGGAGACGGAGCAGAAGCTCAGCGGGAAGCTGTACCTGGTGGACCTGGCCGGGAGCGAGAAGGTGAGGGGGATAGAGGGGGGCACGTGCCTGTTTGGGGGAGGGCCAGAGGTTGCAGCTCCACTACGCTGTACGGCTTAGCACTTCATTGTATCTCACAGCTGTGCCTGAAGGTGAGCCACTCTCCTCTCTGGTTTTAGCGGTTAGGATATTATTAGGTTAGTACTAGCTACATTTTCAGTAGCATCAAGGTCAGATTTCTATAGGGTTTGGCATAGGTGAACAGTATTGCTTCACTGATTGATTTATGTGACTACATGCGCATCTATAAAACATTGTATAATGAAGCATTTTGGGACTTGCAGTCTTTCACCAGTATTTGATGTCTATGCAGGCCTACCAGTGTGTGCTTCCAGTAACCTCTATCTGTCTGTGTGTGTTGCTCTCTCAGGTCAGTAAGACAGGGGCTGAGGGAGCTGTCCTGGATGAAGCAAAGAACATCAATAAGTCTCTGTCATCGCTGGGTAATGTCATCTCGGCACTGGCTGAGGGAACGGTGAGTCCAGCGGCCCCCTCCCTGACAAAGCCCCTATACCCTACACAAACCCCCTACACCCTACACAACCCCACAACCCCCTATACCCTACACAACCCCCTATACCCTGCACAAACCCCCTATACCCTACACAAACCCCATACCCCACTGAAATCATGTATCAAACAATTCCATGTTTTATATATAGTGTTGGCTCTCTGATCATGGAAATTATAGCTCAGAAATAGGATCTGCTCTTGGATTGCTGTCTCAGTGTATGATACTGGCTGTATCGCTCTTTTTTACAGAAAACCCATGTGCCGTACCGCGACAGCAAGATGACCCGGATTCTGCAGGACTCACTGGGGGGAAACTGCCGCACCACCATGTTCATCTGCTGCTCCCCCTCCAGCTACAACGATGCGGAAACCAAATCCACCCTGATGTTTGGCCAACGGTATCACTAAAACATATGCTAGCATGTACACACACTTACAGCAGATACATGAACACACACATATCCAAGAACATGCAAAGACACATGTCAAGGGTTAGGGCATGTTTCAGACAGAAAACAATTTTGAAGGATGACTAAAAAACATGCCAAACAAACATAAAAAACAAAGACCTCTAAACTAGTTTGCTGCGTTTTGATATTTAACTGATGATGGTAAAGCTATGCTGATATACATGTACATACATACATATACATATATGTTGTCCTCCAGTTGCTTTCTTGTAAGATGATTTATTATATTGTAGATTTAGTTCAAATGTTTATCATTATTGACAAATTTTTGTCATTAATGTTTTGTTTTGGTTTAATATTTGCCATTTTGCATTGGTATTGATAAAGTTAACTGGAAATTTGGAATTTCTCCTTAGAGCCAGCTAAGTTACTCATATTCCTGGTGCCATTTAACTATCTAGCTTCATTTTTAATTGTGTTTATTTTTTTTTTACCATTCTACCTAGTTAGCCTCACAAAACAAATTTGTATACTGTTTTTGGTGAACTGCTTTTTTTTTATCGAGCTTGCATTGCATTACATTTTTTCATTAATGCTGTCAGTACATGTCCCTTTGTCCAATTGTTCATTAACATTTATCAATGGATTGTGTAATAGTATTTTGGTTTAATGATTGCCTTTTTGCGTCTGTGTGTGAAATAGATAAAGCATAATTAAAATGTTCTGTAGTATTATGTATTTTTAGTTGTCCAAAGGTGAAAATGCTTGTCTATTTTTAATTTTCCTGTGAAGTCCTTGACCTCTTTCTCAATGTCCTCTCCTGGTTCCAGTGCGAAGACCATCAGGAACACCGCCTCTGTGAACCTGGAGCTGACAGCTGAGCAGTGGAAGAAGAAGTATGAGAAGGAGAAGGAGAAGAGCAAGACCCTGAAGGAGACGATCCAGAGGCTGGAGGCGGAGCTCAACCGCTGGCGCAATGGTGAGCGCAAAGACTCCACCAATCAAGAACCCTGACTCTACCCACTCAGCAAAATAACCCCGCCTTCTTGTCCCTGAATCAATTCCAGCACATTAATTCCTCCCACTTAGCCTGAACTTTGGCTGAAATTCACAGTGAATTCCAGTTTTTCCCTTACTACAGTCACAGAATCCCAAAAGTACACAATGTGTGCTGCACTGTTTTTCGGCCTATCAATCCTAGAACCTCAATACTCTTCTGGACTGGTGACCAATCACAGAGCCTGACTCACATACTCCTCTGCACTGGTGACCAATCCCAGAGCCTGACTCACAGGCTCCTCTGCACTGGTGACCAATCACAGAGCCTGACTCACATACTCCTCTGCACTGGTGACCAATCCTAGAGCCTGACTCACATGCTCCTCTGAACTGGTGACCAATTCTTGTGCCTGGCTCTAAGATTCCTGTGCACTGTTGACCAGTCCCAGAATCTGTCTCATATAGTCTCCATGCTGACCCCCCGTCTCCTCTGTCTCCCAGGAGAGGACGTGCCGGAGACCGAGCAGCTCAGCCCTGGGGCGATCAAGCTGGAGCCCACCGAGGAGCCTCCCCTGGATAACAGCTCCTCCATCGTGGTGCGCATCTCCGAGGAGGAGCGCCAGAAGTACGAGGAGGAGATCCGAAAGCTCTACAAGCAGCTGGATGACAAGGTGAGGCTCGCGGGGCCTAGTGCATGCAGGAGTTTACAACAAAAGATGGAGTAAACACAGTGAAGCTTCCGGCAAGACGCATGAACACGCACACATCCTAATGAAAGATTTACCATGGAAATAAGTACAACATACATAAGCTGTTGCCATGATTTTTTTTTCTAATACTGTTCATGAGGGAACATTCTGTGATTTCATGTGTGTGTGTGTTTTGTTTGTGTGTGTGTGTGTGTGTAGGATGATGAGATTAACCAGCAGAGCCAGCTGGTTGAGAAGCTGAAGGAGCAGATGTTGGACCAGGATGAGGTAAAAACACATTTCCTGATAAAGCTATCTGTCCATAGCTGTCCTCCTGTCTGTCTGTATCTGCCTGCCTGTTCGTCTGCCTGTCTGTCTCTGTCTGTCTGGCAGTCTGAGCCTCCTCCCCTTGCCGTTGTGCTCCAGTGTGAACAAGCTCATATATGAGTCATTCGCCCTGTCCCACGCCTCCTCAATGCGCTCAGAAGCGCTGAGCGTCTCTCGCGTGTGTCCCTGCAGCTCCTGGCGTCCACGCGGGGCGACAGCGAGAAGGTGCAGACGGAGCTGGGCCGCCTGCAGATGGAGAGCGACTGCGCCAAGGCGGAGGTGAAGGAGGTGCTGCAGGCTCTGGAGGAGCTGGCGGTCAATTACGACCAGAAGAGCCAGGAGGTGGAGGACAAGAGCCTGCAGAACAAGCTCCTGGCCGACGAGCTGGCCCAGAAAATGGTCAGAGAGCAGGCGCCAAAACCAAATCTCACCCTCCATTTCATATCCCATCACCACTTGTGTTTGATCCTCTTCTCTAAATGTCTTCGGCTTTTCAGATATTATCAAAGAGACATAAGTCCATTAATTCCTCATTTGAGATCAGGGACTCCCTTCTCCGAGTAAGAGTGCTGATCTAGGATCAGTTTCCTCCATTTATGTCCTAATCCTGACAAAGCTGACCCTAGATCAGTACTTACACTGTGATATGCATTGTAAATATGGGCCCAGTTTTTCCTAGAGATTTTGCAGCCAGAGGAAACTGATCCTAAATCAGTATTCCTTAATACTTCATAGCTGAAAACTACCCAGTGCTTTGTTTCTTAAGCGATATATTTGGGAATACACATTGCTGTTTTAGCAAAGGCATGATGGCATATACTGAATTCATGGTTTTTTATTAGCCCTGCGTGAGCTATGCTGTTTTAAAGCCTGTGCCAGTTAACTTGGTCACTAATGAGTCCCTCTTCCTGGTCCAGTCCCATCTGATGGCGATAGAGGCGGAGCTATCGCGCATGCAGGAGGTGAGCGGGCACCAGAGGAAGCGTATCGCCGAGGTGCTGAACGGGCTGATGAGGGACCTGAGCGAGTTCAGCGCCATCGTGGGGAACGGAGAGATCAAACTGGTGAGAGGCTGCGCCGGTGTGTGTGTGAGCTGCACACGGGCCAACCCACGCATGCACAGCATATAATGCGTCTAAGGCACATTTTGCATATTGCCATACTTTTAATGAAATGTATCACTTGGTTTTACTTTATCCAATTAACAGAAATGCATTGCAACACCAAAATATACCCATTAGGGGTATAAAGGTATGCATCTTTGGACTGAACCAATCAGCACGGTCAGCTTGATATGGACAGCTTGGTTGGCAAATGAAGTGAGAGAATATTAGAAACCACACATTGACATGTTGCATTGTAGGAGTTTCAAAGCCGTCTCAAAATACTGCATGCTAAGTTTGTTTATTTGTTTAACCAGCCAACTTTGCAGCTGATCTGTGCAGTGATGCATCAATTCAAGTGTTAGCAAAGTGCAAGCATGCAAATTTCTCCGTAATGGCATATAGAGAAGATACACCTTAGCTGGAGGATATACATGTTTATAAAGTTTTTGGGTTCTCGCTATGAATCTAGGCCCTTAAAGTATCCTGAGACTTCTTTGCTTCACAGCCAGTTTTGTTCCATTATTTTAACATGCCAGTACCAATTTTTTGAAATTGGACAGTGAAATACTGAAAGTAAATAAAAAAGTAGAAAGCAAGACAATATTTGTATTTTCCCCCTCTTGTTAAATAATTAATGGAGCGCAATTATGCGCGGGAGAGCTTCCTGTAACCTCCCCTCTCCCCTGCAGCCGGTGGAGATCAGTGGGGCCATAGAGGAGGAGTTCACTGTGGCCAGGCTGTACATCAGCAAGATCAAGTCGGAGGTGAAATCGATGGTGAAGCGCTGCAAGCAGCTGGAGAGCCTTCAGCTCGAGTGTCACCGCAAGATGGAGGAGACGGGGCGCGAGCTCTCGTCCTGCCAGCTGCTCATTTCCCAGGTGTGTGTGTGTGTGTGATTTCGGGATGTGGGAGGCACCAGGGTTTTCCCCGGCTGTCTGAAAGGTTTGAGTATAGTGAGGGGAAGAGACCGGTAGTTTCCTTCATGTCGCTGTGTCTAGACGACATGTTTCTGGAAAGCGTTAGTCACGTTTTGCTGACGTAGTGTGCATTTGCAGCACGAGGCGAAGATTCGGTCTCTGACGGAGTACATGCAGAACGTGGAGCTGAAGAAGAGGCAGCTGGAGGATAATTACGACTCTCTGAGTGAGGAGCTGGCCAAACTCCAGGCCCAAGGTAATGTCTGCTACACAACCCCACACGACCCTGCAAAACTCACAAACACAGTGCCGCAAAACAACACAACACAACACCGCTATCAGAAAAGACATTTAAGACCTAAGAGCTGACACTGGCTAAAAGATAAAGCATGCTAACCTTACTCGACATTATACAGATCTGCTCAACTTTGCAGAACACCGCACACCACTGCAAAATACAACACAACACTGCTTCAGATAAGATATTTAAGAGGTAAGAGCTGACACCAGGCAAACGAAAAAGCATTGCTACGCAACCCTGGAAAACTCACAACTCAACACTACGAAACACAGCACAGCACTGGTCTCAAATAAGACATTTTACGAGGAGCTAACTCCAGACTCATAGGTCTACACAAACCCACGCAACCCAACGCTACACAAGACAACACTGATCCTAGATGCATTTCACTACACAATTAAGGAGCCTGATACATCCCAAATTTCTCAGAGAAGTATGATTTAGGTCATAAATGGCCTGAACCCACCATGCATCTATTCAGACTCTTGTTTTGAGTAACTGAGTAATTTAGGTCATTCTTGTGGGTATTTCAGAAACCATGCAGGGGGTGTCTAAGAAAGACAGGCAGAAGGACATCGAGGAGACCGGCGATGTCAAGGTAACCATGGATACAGTGTAGAGCGGTTATTTAAAAGGCTGAGGGACAGGGGCAGTGCTCATATCTCCGTCCCTCTCCTCCCCCAAAACAGAGGGCCCTGGAGCAGCAGATGGAGTCTCACCGCGAGACCCACCACAAGCAGCTGGGACGCCTGCGCGACGAGATCAACGAGAAGCAGAAAATCATCGATGACCTCACTGAGTCAGTGGCTCCTCCCACTCTCCCAAACCACACCCCCTCCCTCCTCTCCACCATCAGCCCTGTGTCTGAATCACCGCATTCTAGCATCGCATAAATCGATTACATCCAGAGAAACCCATAATCCTCACAGCTGTGCATCATAATACTATACAGCTCATTCATTCGGATATGGAAAAAGGCCTTTTCCTTTGATTAAAGAGATGTCCGGCCTATTATTCAAATCCCTGGGCATTAGGGCTCCTCTCTCCATTTCATGCTTTCATTTACTTCTTCCTCCTCTCTTATTTTTCTGTTTTGATCCTTGTGTTTAGTCATCCATTTCAATGCAAATGGCCGACATACTGAATGACAACTTGAAAGCTGATGTTGAGATATCATAGATACCATATGCTAATGGAAAAACCAAAGTAAGCAAGACCCAAATGTATGGTAGCAGTGTTTAGTCCTAATGTTGCTGTTTTCCATTTGGATTTCTGAATTGTATTAGTGGGCCAGTCCCTTTGTCAGTGAGTGCGGAGAGCAGTGGGGGTGTGCTGCCAGCTAGCTGCTGCCTCTCTCCACTCTGCTGTCTGTCAGGCTAACACCTCCACACTCATAAAAGGGGATTCAACTCTCCCAGCTCAATGCCACTGCTGATTATGCACTTACCTGTTCTCCCACAGTCAGCAACTTAATCTACATTCATTTTTTTTTCCTAAATTTTTTTTTACCCTTATTTTTCCCAACCCGAACTTGTTCAACTGCACTAGTTGACCTCACCGCTGCACCCGCTCTGACGGCTTTGGGAGGAGAGGTCGAGCATGTGACTCCTCCGATTCACGTGACGACTATCTCGCTTCTGTTCACGTTGCAGCCGCACCAGTAATTGCACACTGCCTATGACGTTGGAGGATGACGCAGTCGGCGTACCCTCAGTTCGTGCCAGCATGACAGAGAGGGGGCTATGGCGATGAGACCAACGAACTGTAGCCGGCTCACCCCGTATAGAATCCCAGGCGAGGCTGGCCAATTGTTGCATCGAACCCCCGACCTCAGGGGGGATCCCAGGCAACATTTTATTCTGTGAGCCACCCAGAGGCGCTATCTACATTCATTTAAATTTTGACTATGAAAATAAAAAATAACTGTGAGCTTTTATCTTTGCTAATATCATTTGGCGAGTTCAGCACCTATGCAAATGAAGTCGTACCAAACTCACGTGGGACAGATGTGACAGAATTTGTTCTTTGGCTTGACATGTCACCAGGGAGATACTCTCGAGGTAGCGATCGCTGCCTCGGGTTTAGAGGTTTAACGGTGTGTGTTCCCGCTCTTGTCTCTGACGCAGTCGTAACCAGAAGCTGCAGCTGGAGCTGGAGCAGCTGCGGTCTGACTTTGACCGGCTGAAGAGCCAGGAGCACCGTAAGAGCGTCCAGCTGGAGGAGCTGACGTGAGTCCGTGCTGAGCACCGATGCTTAACACCCGGCTGAACACCATCAGTACACCGTGTTCTCATGAGTGTGTGTGAACGTTGATAGGCCGTATATGTGTCCATAGACATACTGTAACTCCAAAGCCCATATGTATTAGTGGTAATAAAGCTAATAGGTGGGCATACTGTAACTCCAAAGCCCATATGTATTAGTGATAATAAAGCTAATAGGTGGGCATACTGTAACTCCAAAGCCTATATGTATTATATATGTCTCATACCTTCAATATTATATAAAATATGATTTGGAAATATATTGTCTAAAATGTAATATTAAATTTACTTTTTTCTTCAGAAGTTCATATATTGAATGTATATTTATTTTTGGCGTGGAGATTTGTTCTAACTTCACTAAATTAGTATGAACACTATAATAGAACAATGCATGGTGCAATTGCAGTCACTGAATATTGGAAATGCTTGATATACTGTCATTTTGCTGAATATCTTACCTGTATCTAATGTACAGTAACAAGCAGAATACAATCTCCATGTTAAGACTGTGTCGTCTAAACGCACCATGCAGTTTAATAACTTGTCTACGGCTGTAGAAGTATGGAGGTCTATCCCAGTGTGCACTGTAATAAACCCGCCGTTTGATTTAGCAATGATATTATTACTTGGCGTGGGTATCATATTTCTGCAGAGCTGAGTTCTCTTGTTTAGCCTCGGGCTTGGTGAAGGTAATTGTGTTACTGAGAGTAATGAAGTACCATGGCGATGCAGATTAATGTTCTTGGTTGGTCTGTCTCAGATTTCTCCATGAGCGCCACGAGCAGTCCAAGCAGGATCTTAAAGGGCTGGAGGAGACCGTGGTACGTCTCTCCTTCATTTTTCCTCCTTCTCTCTCTCTCTCTCCATCTCTTTGAGATATGACGAGTTACAATGCACTTTTGATAGCAAAAATCTATATTACTGCTTTATAAATGATATTAAAAACCCTCTATCCCTTCTATAAATAATCCAATATCGTATGACTGAATTATATATTGCAACAGAAGAACAAAAGGAAAAAATAAAGAATAAAATGTTGTTCTCTTACAGGCACGTGAACTCCAGACCCTCCACAACCTGCGCAAGCTTTTTGTTCAAGACCTTACAACTCGAGTCAAAAGAGTGAGTGAAAGAGAGCATCCTTCACGCTTTTACGGTCTGGTGGCTAGGACCCCCTGAGGGAAATCAGTGTGGTTTCATCCCTCTCTTGTCATCCCTCTCTCCCTCCTTTCCTCAGAGCTCAGAGATGGAGCCTGATGATAGTGGGGGGTCTACCACCCAAAAGCAGAAGATTTCCTTTCTTGAGAACAACTTGGACCAGCTTACAAAAGTTCACAAACAGGTGAGATGGCATGTGTTTTAGTATGTGAAGCTGTAGAACTTTGGCCTGCTGCATGGCTGTCAATTCAGTTTAAGTGCCTCTGCACTGTTCTGTCAGTTGAAAATAGTGAAGGTTATCTAACATGTTAAAAAAGAGTGCCCTCTGGTGGTTGGTGGTATCCATGACATGGGTAGATCTGCAGTGCAGAGCAGTCAGCAGCTGTGCAGACAACGCATTTGTGCAAATATTGAAATGGACCAGCATGAACAAGCACAAAAATACACAAGCGTACACAGATTTCAGTGGCTTAATTATGTTTTAGATTTATTTTTCTCTGCCGTGTTTCTGTGTGCACTGTTGCCTATTATGGTTCTGTGCATATTTTCATAATTACTTTTTTAATGAGTTACTGTGTGTTTGACTGGCTGGCTGAGAACTGAGTTGTTTAGAACACTAAGGCTGTTTTTAGAAATGGATAGCGTTTGAGCAGATGGAAAAATTTCTTTCTTTTTACTGCTTGAAGCTCTGGGGCAGTAGGGAGGAGGGGGGCATGTTTTAAGTACTTAACCCCCCCCACCACCCACCCTGACTCTCCACTCTCCTGTGACCTAGTTCTCCTCTTTGGCCATGTCCATGGGCTTAAGTTTCCATGGTGTACATGTATTATTTTAATTTTTGAACGAGCACCCCCTACAGGTACAGATTAATTCCAGACAGCCTGCCCCTCCCCCACTAATCTGCACTATGTCCAGTCTACTTTGAGCTAGCCTCCATTATTCTGTTAGAGGGCATTAATATGGCTCATGGTTACCATCCTTAAAGTCATTATGAAACTTGTTTAAGACTGTGAACTTGGCCCAGAGAGACAGTATGACCGGCTGTAGATCCCAGCAGAAAAAGAGGGAAAGATGGAGTCAAAAACAGCACAGTTTGCAAAGCTGAGACGGTCAGCGTCGTGAAAATCACAGCTCACTGTTTACTGAAGCGTGACTTAGAATGCGATATGCTAAAAGTTACACTGTTTTGGTTGATATTCTTACCGTTAATTGTCATGGCCTATTCTCAGCAGCGAGAGTGAAATGGTATATAATTTTTCCATTAGGCGAATTGAATTTGATGCCATCGATAATTTTCTGGATGCAGCCGCAGCAAAAAAAAAAAAAAATCAGTACGAAAGGAGTGTAAGCATCAGGTATCCGCTGCAGCAAAGACTTACTGCAGACTGGCGCGCGCAGCCAGACTGGGCACTGATAACGGCACTGCAGCAGGGTCAACCTGAAACCAATCCCACAGTGGCCAGGAAAAACGCCTGCTGACTGGGCGCCTTTCCGCTGCACGGATACAAATAGACACCATCAGCCTCAGCCGTTCAGATCAGCGTGCTGATGAACCATCCTTTGAGATGGAATTTTTTTTCCGTCATTCTTTTTTCCATTAGTCGGTAATGTATTCACTCGGTACTGACTGTGCTGACCTTAATTGTTTACTTGACCTCTTGAAAATATGTGCCCTTTCGTTCTTTGATATTTTCTTTTGCCTGGTTGTGAAATTCTCAGCCATTTTCTCAGCCCACACACAACCACACACACACACACACACACACACACACACACACACACACACACAGCCATGCACATATCCCTCTCTCACCTTCTGTTCCCCCTCTTGATCTCTTTCCGACCGTCTCTACATCGCCCCCTGCAGCTGGTACGTGACAATGCAGATCTGCGTTGTGAGCTTCCTAAACTGGAAAAACGTCTTCGGTCTACGGCTGAGAGAGTTAAGGCCCTGGAGGGCGCACTGAAGGAGGCCAAAGAAGGTGCCATGAAGGACCGCCGCCGCTACCAGCAGGAGGTGGAGCGCATCAAGGATGTCATGAGGTCCAAGAACCCCTGCGGCGCCCCCATGCTGCACAGATTGGTAATGCACCGCCTTCACAGCCAAACACTCACAACTCCTGATATCTGTCCCTGTAGTGTCTGGAGGGGGAATTTACAGTTTCTCAGATGTGATAAGCAATAGCAAATTGTTTTGCCACCTTCATTTGGAGCCACATTAGATATTATAAATGTTTGATGTACACCACTGGATCTTACACCTGAGATTTAAAGACAGTTTTTCCTGCAATTTATTGTCATGTCACCGTTGCCCCTCTTGCACTACAAGAGAGAACACAAATCATCGCTGAAAAAAGTCAGACATGTTTTGGGGGGGATCCGCAATTGATGCCTCAAGGATTAGATGCAAGGCTTGTGATTGGGCGGCTGAACATCTGACATCATGAGAGCATCAGCGCTGACCTTCGCTGCTGATGAGTTTTGACACGAAGGTTTCATCTCTGTCTCCTGTGACACCTAAATCAGTGCTAAAATCAGCCCAGAAAAACTGGACTGTTGGTTTATTAGCAATGGGCATTTGGGTTCAATAGTGCTGTAAGGTCACAGAGAGGTGAAGTGGGTCAGTAAATGGGATTTCCCATTTATTTGACCATAAGCATTTTAAAAATCTTTTTGTTATAGGCAACCAGTTTATGGCCTGACCATGAGCCTCCATTTTGTCTAACATCCTGTCTGTCCTCCCTAGTCGTTTGTTAAATTATTTTGACAAAAGTCGGCATAGCAATCATGGAAAATCAATGTCTGCTATATCCAGAACAAGGTATATTTAACTACATGTGCAGAAATGTTGGTGAACTTTTTTTTTTGGCATGGCAGGGTAGCGTCTAATGGAAAACACAAAAGTGATGTTAATACCCATTGCATACTCTACTGAAACAATTTGCAGTTCATGAGAGAGAAGAATTGTACTACACACTTGTGCCTTATTCTGAAAGAGAATAATTTGGATGATGTTTTTGCTCTTTTGGGAGCTGTTGCTGGCCATAGCTAGACTGATCTTGTAAAGCTAAACATCAGTGTATGCCGTAGCTCTGTATATAGTTCGCGATTGTGAAATTTCCCTTTTTCAATGTGTGGGCTGTGTTTTCTTTTTAAATCTTCTCAGCGAAGCCGATCCGACCCGGACACTACCCTGCCTGCTCCCCCACCAACCCCCTGTTCGTGCGTCCCAGTGATAACCCAATCACCTTCAGCAACGTGCTGTTCAAGAGCTCCGCCCAGCCGGCCGCGCCCGCCCCCGCCCCGGCCCCCGCCCGCTCCCCCAGCCCTGTCCACACCAGCAGGTGAGTCACTGTCCCACAGACACAGGGGAGGGAGAAGGAGGAGGGAGGGGAGGGGCTAGGAGGACAAAAAGAGAGAAGGGTAGCAGACCGAGAGAGAGAGAGAAAGACTAGAGGGGGAAGATGAAGTAAGGGAAGGGAGAGAGGGAGGAGAATGATAATGAGAGAACATTAGAAAGGGACAGATGGGAGGTCACTGCTAAATGTAGATGGGCAGAAGCAAGCTATTACCATGGGGGACAATGACAAATCAGGAAAGACAGATTTATAATTGCAGTAATTGAATCTTGCTTTCTGCAGTTTTATCAGTCAGTGTAACTGAACTCCTCTGAAACTAATTTTCATGTTTCCTATATTGTCCATGTGATTGGAAATAAAAGCATTTTTGAGTTTCTGCAGGACCATTAAATTGAATACTCATGCAATATTGCTGCTTTTTCCAGTTTGCTAAAATGTATGCTGCTGGTTATGGTGCTGTAAAAATTGTGTTGTGTGTGTGTTTGTAAAACATCACACACTGTCGGATGGTGCCACCAGACCTTGACTCAGAATGTTTTCCCCTCTCATCTGATTGACAGAGCGCCAGCTGAGGTCAGCAACAGCACGGTCAACTCCACAGAAACCCTGGACTCCTACCAGCTGAATGTGGACAACGGTAAGTCTCTGACCATGTGACTGCACATGCACACGCGCACACACAAACACTAACACACATGGGTGCACACACACACACATAGGCATGCACACACACACACACACACACACAAAATACTAACACACATCCCACCATCTTGTTCCACTGGAAGGGGGCAAAAGCACTTCATTCCTTCTCATTCAGACCCCTGTGCTTTGGGTTATGGTTTTCCACACATGAATATTGATGAATCTGTTATGCCAACATTCATAGCTGGGTCACAACACAATGGATTATTAACAGCTATGATGGCTTCCATATGTTTCACTTTGAACACAAGTACTGCTATACTGTAAATCCGACAGAACACACAATCACTCATTTGTACTGTTGTCTCTCAAGCCCTTGATTCCTATATTCAATTAATTATTATCTTATTTAATCAGAATTCAACCTGTATTTACCACTGCTAGCCACCAAGAGAGGGGCCGAACTGCAGTGGTTTAAGATCAGACAGAGCACTTGAATCTGCACATAGCCAGTACATGAATGTGTTTTAACAAACAGCAGAACAACTCCTAGAAAAACACAGTACAACACCACAGAAAAACACCTGAAAGAAATTACACTGGTCAAAGGAGGACAGGTCATACAATGTCCAAACCTGTGTATCAGGAGAAGGCCGAAAATTTTGCACTGTTGTATTTTTTTTTGTATTTTGTAGTTGTGTTTTTCATATATATATTTATATTCATATATTTTCCTTCTATACATAATTAAGTAATGAAATGATATTTCTTTTTGCCATGAAACACAGTGTAATTATCACTTTGTTAACTTACAGGAAATGCCACAGACATCAACGACAACAGGTAAGCTGGTGTCTTTTTTTAAGACTGTTAGCGAAATGGCTTCCTGTCATAACCACATAATTGCACTGAATCGCTCTTCCTAACCACTGGCAGTCGCCAGCAGCCATGCATGTGATGGCTATATGAATACTGATGCTAATGATGTCCTGATGCTGTGCGGATTGTTTGTGCGCTAACGCTAGTGCGATGGTGTTGTGTAGCGTGTCTCTCAGTGTGCAATCTGTGTTCAGAAGTGATGTGCACTGCGGCAGCACCGCGGAAGACCCAGCCAAACTTTACGTCATTCAGCAGGAGACCGCCGCCAGCTAATGGGACAGAGCAGGTGAGGGAGGGTTCCCCCCTGCCAGCCATTTTACATCATTTGTTGCGCTGTTTTACAATTTTTTTGTTGTTGTTTTTAAACTCAAAAGATTCAAGCCAATATGGTCATTTTAGTATTTTTGTCACTTTTTTGGGTACTACAAATTCTTTAGATTCTTCAGATATGCAGTTCTGTTAAGTTCCTGTTTCCATCCTGTTGAAACCAAAACGTTGGCATGAAGAAGTGCGATACTGGTGACAGAAATCCTATTACTGCACCTTGTAAGAATACCTGTTACTGGCAGAAAGCTCTCGATGTTAACACAGAGAGGGGATAGCACTGAAAGCTCTCGATATTATCACAGAGGGGACAGCACTGAAAGCTCTCGATGTTAGCACAGAGAGCTCTCGGCACAGAAGGGCACAGAAGGGAAGCAGTGGCTGTATCTTTTTTCTTTTATCCTCATTCTCCAACCTCTTCTACTAAAATGGATTTCATGTATAATACTCAGTTATTGAAGACCAAACAAAAAAATGTGAGCTACCGTGACATAACAGTATTTGTTGGAATAGTCATTTAATATTTAAATTTGATATTTGTCATGGACCGATTCCCTGCTGTTCCACCAGTTCTCTCTTGCAAAAAAAGTTGATTAATCTCAAAATCCCCTGGTTAAATAAATAATTTCAATTTCATTTACTGAATGAAATGAATCAATTAATAAAAATGAATGAATTAAGAAGGGCTAGGAGGGGGACAGAGATTCTGCAAACTCCTGCATCTTGTCATACAATGCTGATAAGTGATAATATCCTTTTAAAGGAATAATTCAATGTAATCTCTGTGAAGAAAAGCCTATGCAGTGAAATATTGAGTACTATAGTTAATATATATATATAATATTTCAGTATACAGCATTCCCTATTTATAATTTGACCTCAGGATTATTATTTATTTATTTATTTTAGTATACAACATGGATTGATGACATCACTTACCAGCGTTGTATCAGGCGATGCAGGACTGTGTGTGTGGGCATTTCCTTCTCTTGTCTATTTATGAAATTTCATGAAAGAGAGGAGACAGAAACAAAAAAAAAAAAACACTGGATTTCAGCTAAGCTCTAAAATCTATGTCTGTGATAGTATTTGCCAGGGTTACTTTGTGTGCTTCTATTGATGTAGCGTTCGTTGAATCCACTGTTGATTCTGCTTCTCTTCTAGTAAGCTCCTCTGTGCCTTTCTTTGTTTTTTTTATCTCACCATCTTGTTCTTTCACTCTTTTCCCCTCTCTTTTCCTCTGTCTCTGCAGGTGACCAGTTCTTCCACGACCGCTCCTGTAACTCCGCATGCTGTCTTTCGGCTCCCCCCTGCACCCCCCTGCCACCTCTCCACCCCCACCCCTCTCCCCTCCTTTGCCCTGAAAACACTTTGTCCTTAGCTAGCCTTGCTTCCCTGTTTACCTGCCCTGAAATTTATCCCGTTCCTTCAGTTCTTTTTAGGTATTCAGTGTATACATAGAATCTGTGGCAAGTACTACCCATCTTTCCCTTAATCTCTTCCCTGACTATGTGTAATGAAAGAGGGGAGAGGAAAGAGGGAAAAACAGAAGGTGCAGTATTGGTATATGGCCACTAGGGTGTGCTGCATCTTTGATGATAACACAGCAGGGCGAATAACTTTGTGATCTTGATTTCTTTAGAAACACTCCTGTACGTTTGGCTTTGCTCTTCACCTTAGTATCGTAAAAACACGGTGTGCACAAAGGGAAGAGGGGGTGCAAGCAACTGTGGTCTACTTTTTGGGAGGCTGAGATTTTAGAAATTCAATCATTATTAATAAATCAACAAAGAGCTAGTTGGTAGAATTCACTGGAGTTTTATAACCGGATTGAGAGCAAGATTCAGATGATCAGATCAGTGTGAAATATCTGGAGTCTGTTTCGACTAGAGTCTCCAGCAGCCTCTTTTTGGTTACCACAGCTCCCAGCTAATGCCATTGTTGTCTTTATGGCCACCTCCTCCCTATATGTTTGCTTAGCCTTGGTACAGCCACGCTCTGTCCTGCGTTACTTACACACACCACACACACACACACACACACACACTCAGATTCCTGCAAAGCTCAGCCAAGCCTTAATTGATGACAGCTATTTAAATATTACCATTTTTGATTATAGTAAAGAAATCTAAGTACATCTATAAGTATATGTGTATATATGTTCTCCCTCTCGATAAACTGGCATCAGTAGTGTTTGATATGCAGTTCAGCATGCTTCTGACTCAGTTGAAGTAAGAGAGGCGTAACACCATTGGTTGGCTAGCTAACCTGTTGTTTTACTAATCGGTGAGCGCATTGTTTACCTCAGCGCTATCACTTCATAGGCTGAAATTACAGTGCCATTGCTGTCAATATTTAGGGGGTTTGAGTCCTATAGGGTAAACACAGGGGAACCTCTCCAGACAGCGGACAGCAGTTAGGCGTATCCCGACGTAGTGGCAGTGTTTATATTTGTGCCCTCGCCTCATTGGCCAGTGAACGGTGGCTTTTGCCTGTCGCTGATGCTACTTCATGGCCAGAATTCTGGTGTTTCTACGTAGAAGAAGCAGGCATGAGTAGGAATATAATGTATTTGTACTCTTTTGATTTCAC
Source organism: Albula goreensis (assembly GCA_022829145.1). Classification (NCBI taxonomy): domain Eukaryota; kingdom Metazoa; phylum Chordata; class Actinopteri; order Albuliformes; family Albulidae; genus Albula; species Albula goreensis. The sequence goes on from CM040745.1 coordinate 39,836,266, forward strand.
ATAAACTGTGTGAGTACTGCTGTAGGGAGTTTGGGCAGGACATTTTTATTCATTTTTATATACATATATATACATATATATAAATATTTCTGAACTGTAACATACTATTAACACTATTCTTCATGGGTTGGACGTTTCTGTACTGTATAATGGCATCCCTTTCGAGTGTCTCTTTAGTTAATGTTCCCTGGTCTTCAGGTGTTGTATGCAGGAGAGATAAAAAAGAGGAAAAAATCATTTTACAGTAATTGTGTAGCAACTATTTTTATACACTTCACTATATTTGAATATTGATTTATGATGTTTACATATCTTATTCTTTGCTGTATTTTAAACTGCATTTATTGATATCATTATTACTATGGAATGTAGTGTCTGTTTACATTAATTTATGTGCAAAATGGTATGCAATTTCTTTATTACATTCTAGATTTTATTTATTTATTTATTATTTATTTATTGTCTTATTGTTAATAGAACTGGAAAGGAAATTGTGTGACATCATTAACTGCGTATGAGTGTGTGAGTGTCAGTGTTGATATGTATGTGTTTGTGATTGAATACAACAGTCTGATATCCTGCCATTCCAAAAGGGTAAAAAAGATGATGTTGACTGAACCATGATGAGTTGGGAAACTAAGCAATCAGCTTTCCCCTTCTAACAAATGGCACAGTTAATAAAGAAATGAAATGAATGGGATGGGAAGACCTATTTGGGTGGTGGGCGGAGACAGAGATGCAGTGGGCGGAGACAGATGTCTTTTGTGACTTGCCCAGACATTAGATGGTGGTGGGTGGAGTCAGAGTCAGAGCTTTTGCCTACCAGAATTAGCATGTGACTCCTCCCCTCCTTGGCAATTGGACCCTGGACCAGCCCCTGCTGGATCCTCTCTGCCTAAATCCTGATCAGACAGTCAGGATATGAGAGGGCCATGGCTGGCCAGGTGGCTCCGCCCCTCTATGTCAGGAGCATCACAGGCGCCCCCTATAGGCCAAACAGCCCTTAGGAGCGTTGCAGTTGAGCTACATCAAACAGCTGGCTTCCTGTCCCGCCTCAGGGCTCTCAGTGATGACATCATCAACATCACATCCTACACCTCTCAGATCCTCACCAGTTTCAGTGTCAGTGATGATGTCATGTGAGTGAAGATTGGCGTCTGTGTTGAGTAAAGCATTAATTTCTGTGTTCATTCATCTATTCACAGATTACACTGTTACTTTGTAGAAGCTACTTAAAGCTGTTTGTTTTTCTTCTGACCCGTGTCACTACTAATAAATACCTGACTGGGTCATATGGGTATACTCATGGACGGTACAAGTCCAGAGAAAATAGGTGTGTACAAAAACACAGCTGCCCTTTTAAAATAGACAGATTACACACTTTGGATGGTGTAATCTTCCATACAGTGTGTAGGAATCACCTTGAACAAAGACTTTCTGGCATAAACACCACTCTCCCATCCCTAGTCTAGTGTAACTAGAGGGCTGTCAGGTCATATGTAATAATTGTAATAATTATAATGTAATAATTCTGGTTATTGCACTGGATAATTAGATGTGGGATGTTCGGAGGGGTAAATCAGTTGTATGTTTATCCATGTGTTCTGTCTTGTAAATAATTTATTATGATTTTTGCGGTCATGTTGGTACAGTATGGTATTATACATTTAGCAAAATAGATGCACATGCTGAAAAGGAATGGCAAAAAACAGTACAGTATAGTAAAAAAAAAATCTGTGCTGATGGACATGTGGAAATGTCACTGTTTATTTTCCATTTATTTATTGATTTATTTCCAAGTGTGTAAAATACTGCATGCGGTGCAACATGACTCTGTAGCTGCTGAGAAATAAATGATCACTGAGGAAAAAGAATTTCATTAAAGATGATCCTGTCTACATGTCGCTTGGCTCTTGAGTTTTTATTCCGTACGAGTTTGTATTCCCTATGATTTGTTCCCGAAGGTATCTCAGGCAAGCATGCGTTCCGCATGGCTGCCAAATGCAGTTACGGATAACGCCCCAGAATATGGTGACATCGATTAACGCTGTCAAAACTGTGATGGAGGACGCTGTAACTGGATTCTGTTGACTCTGAGACATGAACCTTGCATTCCCTTGCATCATTGAACTACCAGTTCCCAAGCAGGACTTGTAACGGGAGGTGACACTATTAAAAATGTATTTATGCACATTCCACCCATTGGTTTCAACTGAAATATTTAAAGATAGCAGAAAATTAACAGGACCACATTCGTTTGCAAATAGTTCCACCAATGGCTTGTGGGCCCTGCCTTAACACGGGTAAAGCTGGGATCATGTGACCTGCAGGCCGTTGGACGGCTGACAGGCACTAAAGAGTGAGAAAGAAGAGCAAGGAGAGATAAGGGTTTATTTGCCCTTAGCAACAGTTGGAAAAGCATTGCGTTAGCCATGAACATTACACCATAGCCACGCTGAATCGTGTCTGATTGGCAGGAGCGTTTATATTAGTGTACAATGATCGCTGTGAAACAGTTCCAGCTAAGGGGCTATATAAAATTAATACCCCGAATTCGTTATCTTGTCTCCTGTTCTTGCCTTTTACTGTCAGTTACCGCAGCAACAGGTTTTCAGTTGGTTAACAGCAGCAGTGCCCTAGCGATATGTATCCTTAAATCTATCAGATATGGATAACAATTTTGTATACGGTGAATATTTGCAGCAACTTTGATCTACCTAACCATATTTGCGGTTTGGGGTGCAGTAATCCATTTTGAAATATTAGTATAGTATCTGTTTCACTAACTTAGCGTTTGTAACATGCAGACTGATTTCCATATTTCTTCACAAGGTCAGTTAATTGATGAATTGGCAGTTATATCTGGCTAATTTCTTAGTTTTAATAGCTACCATGTGCTAAATTCTGGTTTAAGCCTTAAGACTACAGTGTAGTGATTTTCTTAAAAAAAAAAAAAAAAACCTTACAAGGGACTATATTCTTGGTCTGGTTGCCACACGAATTTGTATCCAACTGCAAAACTGGTAACATAATTATATTAATAAAAACATTTTTGTTCTGCGAATGTTCATTTCAACTGGACAGATGGTATCAAACAAATGTTTGTATCTTTAGTCAGTAGCTGTGGTTTAAGCGGAATAATTAATTACTAACTTTTTTCGCACCTGGCCAGACCCTGTTAGAGATTATGCACATTATCCACACACAGAATACAGATCACAAACCATCTGTTTATCTAACATGAATGTGTGAACTCAAGCTGTGGACTCATGGTATGTTTGTTTGCTGTCACTGGTAACATTGGGATTTATGTAGTGGACACAAATATTTCTAAATTTTAAATAATGATTTATAAACAAAACAGACAATAGTCAGTTAAATATCAATCAAGCATTAAGATGAAGCATTTTATAAAATATTCCATGTCTGCCTTTAAAACAGCTGAAGTAGATCTTATCCCAGTTTGGAATATTAGTACAGGAAGTATGGAAAAATTACCAGAATATGGGAAACACACACACGTTCAAGGAGACTATACCTTTCAGTTCAACATATTTGTAATGAAATGAAATGTCTTTTTATGTATTCAGGTTAAACATTATCTGCCACTTCATAATAAAATATAAAAATTCCCCTTAAATGACCATGCCACAGAAGAAATCAACAAGTATGTGCGTATGTTTATATATGTGGGTTTTTTGAGGAGATGATAGTGCTTGTTGACAGAGAGGATCTGTTCTCGGCGTGATTCCACTGCAGATAGACTGATCAGAGCGAACTGTGAGCAAACGCGGGCAAAGGACAGCCGCTGAGTCAAGGTAAATGGGGACACAGTTCACAGGAGCACACATTGCCCATGGACAACACACACAGAGCGGTACAGATTTCTCTCTGAGCTCCTGGCTGTCACGGCTACTACTACGGTATTGAGTAACCCAGGAATTACAGAGTCTGGATCCCTTAGCTGGGACCCCCGGAACGTTTGGGATCTTATCCATTGACAACTGTGAGTACAAGGGTCCTTGAAGTTTCCTCTTCATTACTCAGACAAAAGCTCATAGTCTAACCTGTAATACAGATAATGGTAAAGTACTTATATAATGATTTCAGGAAGAAAGAAAGTCACCTGATACTAAAGCCATTTGTAGAAACATACAGAAATCTGTTTTAAACCATTGATTTGAATGTCGAAGCATGTTAATTGAAAATACACCTGCGTGCGGGGAATTGGTGACATGTTTTGTTTTCTTATTCCGCACGAACCTGATTTGACCTGCAGCAGATGATAAGACTTTTTGTTGATAAAGATGTCAAGGTATTTACTTTTTTTCAAGGTATTTGTAAAGAGAAACGTTGCTCAAGCCTTTTGGAGGCTGTTTATGATTACGTAACTGTGATTTCCCATGAACTTGAAAGGCAAAATCTCGGGTCACTGACAGAGAGGCTGGCTTTGACACAAAATCCCGTTACACATTTTTGACCTGACCCAGTGATCTAGAGAAAACTAGACCTTCTCCCTCAGACAAGCAAAGCACCTACAGCGTGCAAACTGGACACGTGTTCAAAGTGGCTGTTTTATTGAGCGATTTCATATGCGTTAGTGAGTTTTTCCTATCCATACTGTCTGAGAATGGGTCATTTAAATGGATTGCTCTATGAACAAATATATTCTTCATTGATATATAAGAATATATTCTTATTGATGTAAACTTTCCTCTTTCTGTTTGCCTTTCTCATCACCTGCAACTTCATCTTCAACACATTGATATTACACAGTGAGTGCATTATATTATTGTAGCAATTTTAAAGCAGTCATTTGTAAAAAAAGAAAAAGAAACAGCATGTTCTATTATCTTGTTGTAATATCAAATGTTAATATTTACCAAGAACATGAGCTGAATAAGAATATAAACACATACAGGGGCAAGACTGAGCCATTCAGTCCATATTGGCTGGTTTTTTCTTGCAATAAGTGGGAAAAGAAGAACTGTCAATAAGCAACAATGCTAATTTCCCTTTCCCTGTTTTAGTGAGGCAAATGTGAGATAATCTCCCTTCATCACTTTCATTTTTACCGGGCTCTAATTCCCTCCAAGGCCTGACCTACAAACACATCTCAGCTAACTACTTCATCAGCGTATCTGCGCTACTGCTCTAAGTCTATTCTGAGAGTGGAGAGATGTCCACAGAAAAGGACAGAGATGAATAAATAATAAAATGAAAACAGCAAACAGTTGATATTTAGTACCATTTATTATCAAGGGTACATAAACACAATTCTGCTGTCCCTTGGAAAATATAATGAGGTACAAATTCTTGAATTTATTTTAAATCATATGTACAATATTACTATAACATATTGTATTTGAAAATGTAAAATGAGGTCCAATGAAATCTGCATACTTTTCACAAACAAAATATAGGCCGGTTAAGTTTGCAGGTGCACAAACCAAACATACTCTGACTGCATAATCCTCAAACAGCATAGGAAGCATGTGATTGGTTGATTCCCTGCATTGTGGAAAGAAGCAAGGGCTGTAGGTCACTTGAGTCAGAGGAATCACAAGCCGTGGCATCCCCCTCCTGAGCCGGTGGGAGCAAGACGATGCGATGGACTTAACAGTTCGTCTGTGTTCTGGGTGGGAAAAAGAGTAAAGAAAATAAAAATACAGTGGGAGCTGTATTGCCAACTTAGTATATTATCGGGAAGCTAGCTTCATGTTTGACCACAAGAGAAATAATAATTTATACGTACATTATATTATTTATATGTATATTATTTGTAATTACTGTTCCCATATCTGTCTACAGCTGCCAGTTGATTCTAATCAACAGGAATTAAAGACCTTGAGTTTTATAGTTTTATAGACCTCATTGAAGGTTACAGCTTATTTTAACTGTTTATCATAGTACATGTAATAACAAGAACTAAAACCACATGCAACAAGTACTTTATCTCCATCTGTGAACTCGTGGTATACATCTGACCTAGGGCAAATCACACACACACACACACACACACACACACACACACACACACACACACACACACACACACACACACGCACAGCATGTAGTTACTGATTCGCTCAGTGATTTCCTGGACCTCTCTGTCTCCGTCACTGGCCAATCACAGGGGATAAGCATCCCTCCCATTTCCGCCCAAATACTAGCTCTGCGGGTATAAGAGCAGGAGAGCGAGGCAGAGTGCTGGACATCACTGCCAGGGGGTGGTGGGGACATGCTGGGGCTTGGAACGGGACAGCAATCCTCTGTGCGGAAGCTCATGTAAACCAAAGCCCCTGTTTAAACCACATGACCTTGAGCAGATGGCAGGATTGATCTATAGGCTAGTGCTCCCTGGCATCCAGCAAGAATTATCTATAAGCATGTAGAGAGAATGAAAATGGCTTCACACAGCCTAATCTTGGAATAATTTAGTGTAAGCCTCAACAGAACAATTTACACACTCTCTCTATCTCTCTCTCTCTTACACACACATGCATACACACAAACACACATTGTCATTTTATATGTTAAAACCAATGTTTTCACCCCACTCCCTGAAATCTTGTCGATTTTTGGTGCACATTTATTGCAATGATATGATGAAGCCATACAAAATATAAAAGTTTTAGTGGAGACATATTTCGTGTGAGGTTCCCACGGAGGTACCTTTGTTTTAGGATCTTCTAGAAGTTGACAACAAATACAGATATATATTTTCAATGTATGAAGCCCAAGTAATGAGTTGCAACAGTACACATTTTTCCATGTGGTCTGGTTATCAAAATTATATGATTTTCCTGAAGAAAAGTATAATCACCGTTGAATATGTGACAAAGTGTGACATTTGGGCACGTCATTCTCAAAATAAATGCCAATGTGATTAGACTGAGCCACAACCTGTTAGGAAATTCTGAACGTGTGCTTCACTCTGTGAAAGTGTGATCTCACTCTGTGACAGATACCCCAGTAACGGATAAGCTCTCTGGCTCGTCACAGTGGAGCTGCTGGCTCCCCTGACCCTGCTTCCTCCTGGGCCGCTTACACTGCTTCTCTGTTTCCTCTTCGTCAATCCCAGAGCCGGTGGCAACCTCTCCCCGCCATGGAAACCTCAGGCACGGGCAACAATGTGCGGCACCGTGGTGACGGCAAGGACCCCCCTGGCAACGCTCCCCCATCGCAGAGTGAGGCCCAGAAACACAGTGAGCTGGACCACCTCCATTTCTGCTCAATGGAGAACCTGTGAATTTACATTCATTTACATTCAGCTCATGAATATTAAGAAATATTAGCATATAAAGTATTGTGCATGGGGTGGAGGTTTTCATACCTGGGTATATTTGTGCGCAGGTGTAGAGGGAGCTGAAATCCAGGCAGATAATCTGATCCAGTGGAAAAGACACGTGGAGGTGAGGAATGTGGTTCGATTGGCGGCAGCCTAAGTGGAGGTCTTTTTAAGAACTGTTTTTTTGTTTGTAGTTGTCAGTCTTACAACATCCCAGTCGACAACTCTAAAACTACAACATCAAGTTAATGAGATAACATAACTGATTTCAGCTTGGTTACAACTTTTCTTTGACACATGGGTGTGGCTACTGCTCATATGCTTACCCCAGACGGCCGCTTACCGCCTGCTATAGCGTTAGACTTAATGCTGAGAAGTGGTGAGAGCCGCTTCTCAGAAACCAGCAGAAAGACGCCCTCTTTGACCGAACTGACAGGCAGTGCCGAAAGCGATCATGTGAGCATGTCTGTGAAATCAACATGAATGGGTTGCATTGACTCCGGTTTGTTGCCATGACGACCCCCCCACCCTGCAGCAGGTGAAGGTAGATTTGCTGGAGCAGATACAGGGCCCGTTGAGGGACTTGTTGGACAAAGCCATCTGTGAGTCCGTGCAGTCTTACCCCCGGGGAAACCAGGGCACCAGAGAAAACGAAGACCAGGCCAAGAGCAAATCTATGAGGTGAGGAACCAGCATCATCATGAGGCCTTTGGGTAACAGTGGATGTGGTGTGGAAACACACTGCTCGTCCATCAACACGCTGTTATCAAAAACAGAGCTGGTTCAAATACCATATGGATGAATGTTAGAAAATACACTACAAAATTGATCAGTGGTAACATGTTACTAACCATGTAGAAAATAAAGAATCTGATAGAAAACAAAAACTTCTTTCTCGTGTGGAGGTATACACTGATGGGTGTCATCCTGCTTGTGTGTTTTTCAGAAGCCACAAAATGGATAATGGGAAAGTGTTCATGAACAGAAGATCAATCCTGGAGTAAGTGTGTGAGCCCGTTAGACCAAGTGTGTCACAGCCCGGCCCGAGGGAAATGACATCGTCTCAGTTTGAGCAGCCCACATGCAAAGCGAAGATGATCCATTCATAATTGATGGAGATCCTTGATCAGTTTCCTTTGTGCTGTGGCGCACAGGATTTTGAATGTTCAGAATAATTTCGAGCGCATAACGAGGCACCCTGCTGCTAAGTCTAGCCCCCCCTCTGGTCTTAAGAAGCTCCGTCTCTTCTCTGCAGCGAGCTGTTCGAGATCAACCACATCAGGACCATCTATCACATGTTCATCGCTGCCCTCTTCCTCTTCATCATCAGCACTCTGGCCGTGGACTACATTGACCAGGGCAGGTAGGACTCACACTGCGGTAATGTGAGCAGGGCAAACATTCACTATGCACCTTAATGTGCCCAACATTCTGCTACTCAGCAAATACACTCAACTGTCTGGTTTATAATTTCATAGTATATTGCCAACCATATTATGAATAGTTTCTAATGACAATGACCAGGTTGAAATTCCAGTGTCAGACAACAATTCTGCCTGAACCCCAAGGACTGGCTTTGCCAGTCGACCAATCATGATTCACTCCTTCTTAAGATGTAGGTGGGGCTAATTGGCTTGCTGTGTCCGTCAAATAAAGTCAACATTGTCTTGTAATGTAATGTCACATAATATGATGTATAAACGATCAGACTTCATGAATGTAATCTCACAGACTCTAACTTCTAGGGGGAGAGCATCTAGGGGTCAACACAAGGCAGTGCCCTGCTGGTCTATGCCCTACTTTCCTGTTGCCGCTGGGTATTACTGAGGTTGTGTTATGTTTCCAGGCTTGTGCTGGAGTTCGACCTCCTGTTCTACGCCTTTGGGAAGTTCTCCACTGTGCTATGGGCCTGGCTCCTCATGTTCGGCTACACGCTGGCTGGACCGTACCACATACTGGGTATCTGGGGGGGGTGCTACCACTCCAGCAAATACAAAAGGCTGCTGACGGTGGTGGCGGGGCTGGCGTTGGCGTCCATGCAAACGTGCATTCTTGGCGTCTTCCCCGTTTACATAGTCATACACCACCAGCTGCCGCCTGCCTCTAGATTCATCGTCATCTTAGAGCAGGTAGGCTCCCTATGTGAGAATGGCCACTGCAATGCTGAGGTAAAGTAGTGTGCCAAAATGAGGAACTGAATAGAGCTAAATGGGACAGTGTGTGCAGAGGTAAGCACGTAAGAGGATATAACAGGAGCACTGCCAGATTTGGGGGAAAAAAAGCTGGCAAGCTAGACTATTGACAAGAATGCCAACAGCTGGAACACTGACTACCAGCTGACTGCCCAAACAAAGCACACTAAAAAAGCGGAATGTAGCGGAACGTAGATGAGAAACCACACTTTATGACACAGAATACAAATGTGCTTTGTGGTCGCGATCGATAACGAGTTCACTGCCACACCTTCAAAATATAACAATTTTTTTTGCACGTTGTCTCAATGACAACCAAAGTCTATCCCTACAGCCTGCCAACTCTAAGTGAAATAGCTCGCCTAAAAGCGCTGTGTTCTGATTAATTAAACGATTTGTTCTAATGTTAAGATAACGGAGGCCAGGTCGAGTGAGTCACTCCCTTTGGCTGCAAACGCAGCGCCGCATTGACTGTTTCTTTAGAGATAAGCAGGGCAGGGGGCGGACGAGCGAGGCATGAGTGGGAAGGTTGCAAAGTTCAGGAGGACACAAACACAAGCAAAAGTATGACCCAGACACTGGCTCGGCCCAACCTGAGCTCAGCACCTCAGCTCCGTTCCATTAGCCCAACGGGCTGTTTTAGGGACTATCGCGCACATATTAGCCTGGAAGAGCAGTTCTATGCCTAGGAAAGTCAATACAAATGTATTTTTTCATAAAAGAGCTGCGTTTCTAGTTTCCATCAGTAGTGCTGCTATCAGCTCGACTGAGAGTCTCAAGAAACAGAAACTATTGCCATACCTCCATTTTGCTGGCACTCCTAATGCAGGGCAACTTACAGCACAAAGTACATAAAGGCACTCAAGTAGCTTAATAAGATCAGCAACACAGCATTACAACAACACAGGACTGACATCCTGATCTTGTCCTTAATATCAGATTCGATTCCTGATGAAAAGCTATTCCTTCATCCGGGAAAATGTGCCTGGTATCCTGAAAAACCAGCCGAAGCCGGGTAAGCACCTCTATAATAAATACCACCTCGATATATATTCATATTCTTTGCTTCATTGCTCAACTAGGTATCCACTTACAATGCTTAGAGCTTTGAACTTGGGGACGGGTTGTAAGCCTACAGAGATCTACAGTGTAAGAGGGACGGCTCGGTTTTCACCTTACAATCAGCATAATTACAATGAATATAAAACAAAGAAACAATATGATGTGATTTAACCACGTAATTGACAGCTTTAATTGACGGGTTAGGTGCAGATTATCAACACAAAAAACAGCAGCCCCTATAGCCCCGCCCAACCAGAGCTTAGGGACTCCTGGCCTGGAGCCTGTTGCCTGTTGTCTCTGCTCTCAGCAAACACTTAATGAGGATGTTTCTGCTCCCAAGGGGAAGCTATCAGGCTGCCCACATTTTCCAGCTATTTGTACTTCCTCTTCTGCCCTATCCTTATCTACAAAGAGTCCTACCCCAGGTGAGAGGTTACATAAGTACACAACTGCAGTTCTCAGCCCGTGATGAATAGCGCTATGATTGTGATTATGATTATGATGATTATCATTACTATTATTATTATTATTACTAGCAGTCGTAGTATTTCTGTGAATAATGCTACTACTCTCAAAACAACGGCAATAACAATAATCATAGTATGGTTCTTATACAGGAATCCCTACATAAGGTGGAACTATGTCGCTACGACCTTTGCCCAGGTGAGTCAGTATTTCGGTTTTTTTTTTTCAGCCAAGCATGAAATGGAAGAATTTCTCACCGCTCATTTGTATCCAAATGGTGAATTAAAGCAAAGCAAAAGTAACAATTAAAATCTAGTTAGATACTTTTGAAAACTGTGTCTTTGACAACTGATTTCCACCCTTTCATGTGTGAACTCAGTACCACAGTTGAGATATAGAAACATCAGCTATGGTACAGCTTTAGATCTCAGACATAGTTTGGATCTCAAACATCAGTTACTGACCCAAGACTAGACATCGCAATAAACTCTGAATTGTCTTTGAAAATAGATATATTTTTGTGCTACATAATGATGTCAACATAGTGGTATGTAGCTCCCATGTTTCTGCATTGCATATACTGTATATATACACACACACACACACACACACACACACACACACATAAAAGCTTTATTTTACAGGTTATAAAAAAGAGAGGTCAGTTGTGGATTATGATCAAATTTTTCAAATTCCACATTTAAATAACCAAATTTTTCAGAGTTCTTTATATTTAGTGTCTCTATACATGACATCCATGACTAACATTATTTCAAAACATTTTTTTCCACACAAGTATCTCAGACAATCTGAAATATGAATTAATTGGTATTCATCTCTATTATTTCAATCCTTGCCACCAGGAATTTTTGGGAAGCAGGTGTTTTGGAGTCCTGACTTTATCACACATATTTAAAACATTCCCTTTTTGATACAGGCCATTGTACACCCTGTATGTGGTTTATAAACTGTCCTTCCCTGTTCCATGTGGATTCTGGGCTGTTTTTTTCTATGGGTTTTTTTTCCCTGTTCACCCGGTAGATTCTGGGCTGTCTCTTCTATGCGTACTTCATCCTGGTGCGTCTCTGTATCCCAGTCTTTATGAATGAGAGCAACCAGCCCTTCAGCACCAGAACCCTGGTCCTCGCTCTGTTCCACGCCACACTGCCAGGTACCCATACTGCCACTTCAGTCCTTCTGCTCACACTCCGATTCACCACCATAGCATTAAACCTGTGGACTGTCTGATGGTTGGTTGTATTGTCCAGGTGACAATGCTAGCATTCCTCCAGATCTCTCACTCTGTTGAATGGCTGAAGGAGAGTCACATTCAAACAGGGTATTTAACAGTCTTATTTCATGCCAGTTGATATGTAAATTTCACCTAGGTTTTTCAGCCTGTGCATGATCATTTGTGTGCGTGCCAGATTTCTTCTTGTTTGTTGTCTCTGTGTGGACATGCAGGGGTACCTGCAGGATTTGATGTTATAGTAGCCATGCTAATGCTAATACAAATGCAATTCGTCTAATTCTTACTGGAGAGGTTGTGAGGAATACTAAAGGCTAAAGCTGTGATGGATTTAGCTTTTTCCCCTTGTTTAAACTTGGATACAGTTCCAGGTTTAAGCTTTAAGAACTGTAAAATGCAGTTCAGTTTCATTCAGATAATTAAGATAAAAAACTCAAGCCTTAATGGTACAATAGTGTATACTGGAGTACGGCTGCAGGGACCAGTGTGCATCCATGTGGTTAGGACTAAGTGCTTGGATGGGAGCCATCATATAGAACAGGGAAGCAAGAATGAGATGTAATAGGCCAGAAGGGGAAACTACCATCTGGACCAAACCAAAATTCAGTAACCTTTATGCTGCAACAATGGGCCCTACAGCAGCATGTCTGAGTCCCAACTACACCACCACTGGCTATGGCTGGAGGTCCACATTGGTGAGACAGCCATCTGCCCTGCCTTACCAGGAACGAATCAGGGAAAAGCCAGTTTGAAGTTTAAAATTTGAGTGAGTGGGTGGGGCTAATTGTGCTCTAATACAGTACCAGTAACTTGCTGAACCAATTACTGTTTTTATTATGATGAGCAAAAGCTTAAGAGTGGCTGAAACATTGATTGACAGCTAATTGTATGAATGGCAATGTTTGGTTCCTCTTTTCTTAACTAGCTTACAGACGCTCTGCTGGCTGGCAAATTATATCAGCCCCGAAAGTAGCTATGAAAATAATTATCCAGGTTTAGCAGCTTGCTTAGTAATTTGGCCAGAATGGCTACCGATGTGAAGGGGAAAACTAGCTAGCTCAAGTCAATCTTAGACTGTTGAGTGAACACCTAGTTTCTATCTTTACATCAGGGGTGTCAAACTCCAGTCCTGGAGGGCCACAGTGTTCGCAGTATTTTATTGTTTCCTTTCAACCAGTAGTCATTTTAGGCCTTGGAAACTGGGTATGCAGAATCTATAGCCAATTGATTAAATTTAATGAATTGAGTGCTGAAGCACACCAAAAACCAGCAGACACAGCTTTACATGTTAGCAAACATTAGCTAGCTGGTTCCTTTTATTTATTTTATTATGAACAGACCTTTTGGAAAATAAAAAAAGCTAAATATTAAACAGGTAAAACCGTATTATAATGTAAAAATATTATTTTGTCTTAATGCAAATATATAAAGGATTAAAATGTCCAATATTCAAACACTTCTGTGGCTTTATGTACAACTGTCATGCCGCTTGCTTCTTTTTCATTAGGCCACCTACAGGTGACAAAAGGTTTTGCACAGTTAGCATAGTCTAGCACATGACATAAGCTATAATGTTTGTAATTATATTCATCAATGAATGCATCATGACAGTGTTATGGCATTGGTCATAAGTTGAAAGACCCTGTTATGACTGGTTATGACAGACTTAATATCATGCCTATCACAGAGGAAATATCTTAACTGTGTTACAGCTTTATAATGTAGTTCAAATGTTTCCAACTAGGGTATGCCAGTTTATCTATTTGCTTTGCTGAACATCAAAAACATCCTGTGGATTTTTTTTAATATTTACCAAATGTACATTGTAAGAAATGTATATATATATATTATAGTTATATATATTGATTATCACTATGAGTGGAACTGTTTAATGTTTAGGCTTACTCGTTATTTTTGTTTACTCTTATGTCTAGTGGTTTTTCCACTAAGTCGCCTTGTTCATGATGCGTACATGGCTATGACTGCATGTTGTTATTAGCTGCCAGCGTAAATTGACCCAGCTCCTCCCCAGGTATGCTGATCCTGCTTCTGGCCTTCTTCGCCTTCCTGCACTGCTGGCTCAACGCCTTTGCCGAGATGCTGCGCTTTGCTGACAGGATGTTCTACAAGGTGCGCCACATACAAATATATATTATATTATACATATCATCAATCCATTCATTTTGGTCTTGTTCTGTCAATCATATCCATTCAACAAACTGTGAACCAGGAACTTTAAGTTTTAAGTGAGCATATCTCACAATTGGGGCAAATCAACACTTAAAGGGGTTCTTTCTCTCGTTATTTCCTCTCGCACAGCACTTAACACTGCTCAAACACTACCTAATTCCCTTTTCTTGAATTTGCCCAATAATAATGTCAGAAAATAAAGATCAATATTTTAGTTTTATATTGTAGCATTAGCAAAAAAAATAATTAAATAATAATAAAAAAAAAATAATACAGGGATCAATAATTGCTGTTATTTTGGGTAACAGGACTGGTGGAACTCCAATTCCTTCTCTGACTACTACCGGAACTGGAACGTGGTGGTTCATGATTGGATATTTTACTACGGATATCGAGACTTATACTGGGTAACGTATCTCACCACTGCACCAGTCAAAGCAGGGAATTTCTCAGTGGAATGTGCACCTTTATATTACCTTCAACAACTATCTGTCTCTGACATCAAATATCCTGGTGGAATTTTCAATACTTTTCATTATAGCAAAGTATTACGTTTATAAATAGCAACATCCATTTATTTGACCCCGCGATCGCTGGATTCTGATCCCATGTGACAGTGGTATTCTGACCCCTGACCCCTCTCTCCCCCCCAGCTTTCAGGCCGAAGGTTTCGGTCTGCCATCATGCTGTCGGTGTTCATCGTCTCCGCAGTGGTGCATGAGTATGTCTTAACACTCTGCTTTGGATTCTTCTACCCTGTGATGTTCATTCTCTTCGCTGTCTTTGGAGGTATGCCAGGAACAAACATGGTCACATTCATCAAAAAATCCTTGTATTCAGCAAGAATATAGAGGATACTAGTCTGCCTAAATAAGCTTGCGACATGGCCATATCTGCCTGTGACAGGGTTGCCAGATCAGGGTATTTATCCGTACATTCAGGATATTCTTGGACCCTGAGCATGATTTGTAGGGAAAAGCATTTTTCTGAGAAGACATCTGGTCATTTTCGAGCCCTTGGGAAATTAAGCTAAGATTAAAAGTAAAATTTTGACATCAATTTCATTTCAGGGTATTTTTGAGAGGAAGTTAAAATAAAATTTGTGCCAAAGATCTAGCTCTAACATGCATACCGATTCTCTCGCTCCTGTACCTTCTGTTAGTTGCATTCAACTTCACCTTGAATGACAAGCGCAAGAGCCCAATCTGCAACATCATCATGTGGACCGGTTTGTTCATTGGCCAAGGCATCCAGGTGTGCCTCTACTGTCAGGAATGGTACGCCCAGGTTCACTGCCCACGCCCAGGGGTAAGTTTCCACAACGTTACAGTGCTCACCAGCACACAGGTGCCAAGTCAAACATACACTTTACAGCTGCTCTTCACCCTGTGAGCTGTATCACATGCTCCATGTGGAATCTTTAGACAAAACATGAAGGATACCACCTTGGCTGAACGGAGCAGGGATTACTCGTTGTGAATACGAATTTTCGCTTCATAATCGTTGGGTAATTCCACAGATGTGGGTTTCTTGGAGCAATGCGACAGATGGCCCTGTGAAACACTGGCTTCAGTCAGAAATGGCGAAGAGACCAGCCAAGCAGGGAACGGGCAAAGCCACCAAGAAACTTAATAAATCCAGATTAAGAGGAAGGATGATTACAAACATACAAAAATATAAGGAGGTTATTTTAGAGAAACACAAAAATAACTTGAAAATGGAGGGTGGTTATCTTAAGGAAGGACTACATTACAGTAGTGTAATTGTAACATGTTCCTACCAGCAAAAGCTGTGCAAAAGTTGTGTGTTGCATTTTGTCATTTCATTAGTTTGCAGACTCACATTCTGTGCTGTAAAATCTGAATCTAGATTTATTGTGACAATGTACTGAACTGGAAAGCTTGTTCTTAGGTGGTAACAAAAAATGTTGTAAAAAGGTTGCTGCAATGTTGATGTTCAACGTTGCAAACGTTTGTAATGGTGTTTTGAACTAGATTTGCTTTGCAGCACAAAAGAAATAAGTGATTATCTCCTGCATGACACTGCAGGGGCGTCACCAGACCCTTTTACTGGGGCATGTGCCAGTAAATAATTATTTGTTGTGCCCCAGTAAATGATCATGAAAAATAACTAGTTTTTGAAAATGAATCATAAATTGAAAGTGTGAGGTTGTGGGCACAGGGGGCCTGTGACCCAGTAGTGCTAAAAGTCTAGCAACATTCCTGGGACAGAGGAAGAGACTTTGAAGTCAAACATCAAAGTAATTCAACTCCAGGAAATTCTCAAACTTCCAACATACACCCTTACCAGTGTTATTTCCCAAGATTAACTCTCCATATTAACTAAAGGCGTAGGTCAAATACGTGTTTGAAATACTTGAACCCTTTATATGCTGGTAACGCAAGTTTTAAAACTCCAATTTCTTGTGTTGTGCATTGAACAGAATAGCCTCTGGGAGCTGGTTGTGCCTCGGTCCTGGACCTGCAGCTACCAACGATGACCCCACACAACCATATCCACCAATGGACCATTGGAGCTATATGCCAAACATTATGTATTTTAGCATATGTCCTTGTTCTTAATATTCAAGTATTAATACATTTAAAAATACTTATGTCTTACTCACATAAACTATATTTACCTGCAGAGTATCTGGTATCTGCAGGTTATAAAATCTGCCATTTTTGATAGGTGTGGGATAAAGTCAAGAAACATGACTGACAATGCCCCAGCTAAATGTATCCTGTGTTTGTGCCTCCATCAATGGAGCAGAGATAAAAATTTGAAATGAATGAAAATTTGTATTTGTACATAAAGTGCCTATGTATGTATACGTACACATGCTCTGGTCTGTTCTCTCATGTCAATCTTAAAATGGTAGACATTTTGCAAAAACCTCCCCATAGATTTAAGAACAATCAAAAACTGTAGCCTTAAGAGGATAAGAGCCACAGGTGATGGCCAACGTATCGCCATGGAATTAATTTGGCAGCTGAAAGTTCAGTGTTTCGATTTTTTCGTTCCATTTTCTTTCTGCATTTTTCTGGATTGATTCTTCTGTAGATCCACAAACTATGGATACACTATCTGAATTAAATGTTGCTATATTATGACATGCTTTCCTCTGATCACCCGTTTTGAGTCTGCAGAGGTCTCAGTCTCCTTCCTTTTCTCTCATATATCCGTGCATTAAGAGAAAGCGCATATCTGATGTTTTACAGCGCTGGCATAATCAATATGGCGCAACGGAAAGCACCATGTTACACATAAATCTGGTAGACTCAAAGGGTCGGTGGAGAGTGAATCTATAACCAGGACTAATCAATAACAGTGTATATAATCCACTACAGCTGATTGCCTGCAGGCGCTCTGTCAGACTCATTGTGTGATGTGGGGGACATGACCCTCTGGTAAAGTTAGAGCATGTTCTTACTGTGGCCCTGGTTTCCACTGCCTGGCAGAGGAGACTCAGATCTATCCTTTTGTAATATTAACGCAGCACCTGACTTTCATCAGCTTCAGTCCGCTTCTTGATAACGCCCCCATTATCGTACTAAGTGTGACATATCTGCTGAAGTGGGTTTGAATTTTTTTAACGATTCTTCCACCCTTCTTTCTTTATTCGATCTCCCACTTCCTTTTTTCTTCGAAGGTTCTGTAGAATAACCAGACTGCCAGTTCCTGTGTTTCTTCTCTGCTTCTTTAGCACAGAGGGTAACCAGTGGTCTGATTCAGTAAAAAAAAAAATGTACCATAGCTCTTCCCTTTTGAAGTTTCACTGGCACATCTGCTAGGTTCTCGTTTTCAGTTAAAGGCACAACCACACACATGCAGACTGATCCAGCGTCCCATGTTTGGCGTCGGTGGCCAGACACCTGTGCATCATTGCAATGTTTCCCAGAACGAGATGCAGAATTAGGTACTACTTCTACCTTTTCATTAAGGACAATGACCTCCACTACTTCATTTTATGAATGGTTTTTCATACATAAACAGAACCCTCACATTGGCTGTAATGGCCTCACCAGAGTCTTGTTTGCTCTTATTCTGTGAATAAGATGCTACTAGTCAGAAAGGAAAGTGACACCTGTCACCAGGGCAGAGGTTTCACTAAACCAAAAATGGAAGGAGCTATCAATTCAGCCAGCAATAGTAAAAGGGTCTTTAATAGTCAAAGTTGTTCTGTAGGTGAAACATCCTTATTGTCAGTTTTCTGTGTAGGTTGTCTGGATATTGTAGCCCCTGTAGGTTGCTAGCAGGACCTCTAGAGATGGTTATTAAAGAGGAGGGAACTATTCCAGGTGACCTGCATGGGAAAATATTTACCTTGCTACCCTCTACTTTCACTTTTTATACCATTTCAAAGGGAACACTCTTAAATTTCATTCAGCAGCATCTGAAGCTGCCACTCTTCTGCTCTCCTAAAATGGTTTAGTACTAAACATATAATAAACCTGAAGGCTAATGTTTGGTTTTGGTCCACACGGAAAGCCGGTCTGTATAAGCTTGAAGGCAGAGGCATTGTTACATATCAATGGCTCCGGATAAAGAAGGACTTGAGAGCATAAAGGGGAGATTAGTGTCAGAGGTACCTGTCCAGGTAACGGCGCCGCTGCAGGTGGTTTTAATCGTGTTTGCACCACGGCCTTTGAAATCAAGTGTTTGCTAACTCTGTAAGAATCACACGTTATTAGCCTAAGCTTGCGCAGTAAAAACGTGTTTAAAGGCCTGAACTCGATGAAACAGCTATGGCTTCGTTATGGTTTGGCCTCATATGTACACATGATGACTGAGTGGTGAGGGAAATGGAAGTGTAAACAGACCCGTCAACAACTCTGGACAAGGAGCACAAAGTAGGCTACAGCAAACCGACAAAGACAGGCTGCTAATACAGTTGAATTTTCTTATTCTTCAGTAACCACAAAGCTACTTGCATTTGACCTTGGGACGGAATTATGTTAACACATCCAAGGGTGTGAAATGATGGAAGTGTGGTCACATGGAGAATAGACAGACGTATGGTTACTCTCACTGCCGGACAAGTATTGGCACTGGGTTTGCTAAATGGAGAGCACAGAAACACAGTACTCCTCTAAAGAGACTGGTGGGAGACCACACCAGTAATTATGTACAAGTGGAAGCATAAGAATTGGAATTTAGCATTAAAAGTATTAAAGTTATCAGGGCTGTCCATTATGTGTTAAGAAAAATCTGCTTTTTCATGAAGGTTCCGGTCATGTAGTTGTGTGCTGTGTTCAGCTAAATATTCTAATTAAAAACATTAAGCATACTAATGACTCCAAATATGCGAGTGAGAGAGACACAAATCGAACATGTCACAACGAACATCATCAGGGAAACAACTTCATTCCTCGCTTCCACAAAGCTTCCAGTTTTGTCATTTGAGTCGATAGTTATTGACTACACCAAAAACAGCACTATGAAACAGCTACTCTTGGTGGTGAAATTATGTAGGCCTACCCTGCTTGAGCAGAAACCAGGAAACAGACAGGGAGAGCACAGATCGAAAACAGAAGCGAAAACACAAAACAGTATGTAAGCACAGAATTACACAGCGAGGCAGATGGGAACCCTCTTTAAGACAATCACAGACTGTTCCTCTAAGAACAGATCTGAACTACATTCCCCATAATAAATGGCATAGTAAATACATCACAGAATGACATTATTCAAACATTCAGTAGGCAGATTAGTTAGGAATGGTTTATTAACTCACTCATATCTCTACATTCCCAAAAAACAATTACACAAAAATAACTGCAAACATTAAAAAAAAAAAAACGCATATCTTTTAATGTATTAATGTTTTGAATGCAGATGGCCATGTAGTGCAATAAAAACCCTAAAGGAACAGCGTATGCATTTAAAAAAAAAACAAAACAAAAAACTGTGCACCATGTCAATACATACAACAGAAAAGAGACAGTGATTGTGCGTCTGTGCCAGTACAGAAACGCCACAGAGAATTAAAAATGGACAGAGGGAGAGAGAGAGAGGGACTGCCTCTGTTTTTTCCACAGAAAGCCAGTATAAGAGATGGCGATTATTCACACGGTGTTCCAAACGGTGGGGGAGGGAAACGCTGAAAGCATCCACAGCGGATTAAGGGCCGGCGAATGTGCGCGCGGTCACTCTCCCCCAGAACCGTCACTCTCTGCTGTAATCACACGGATCATTGGGGTTACGGGATAAATCTGCTTTCACCGGTTCATCTCTGTAACTAAGCACCGCTGAAAGCATTGTGGAGTTTTTATTTCCTAATGCATGCCTGACGTCTTCATAATTAGTGGTTAAAGTCATAGGCTATTGGGAAGCTTTTACACAGAGACTGAAAAAGATATGAAGGGGAGAAACTCACGATCACAGAAGGTGACAACACTGTTCGTGAAGGACAGGAGAGCTCTGTGTTGATCCTAACTGTCAAGCAAACAGGTTTTCAAATTACAGCAATTTACACTGCAGAGCCAGTCGAGTCACAGTTTCTAGGCCGCACCCTGCATGCCCCTGCGAGGGATTCTCCACAACCCAGGTGAGTCATCTGGAGCTAGGTCCATGGGAAAGTTTCAGTTCAGGAACAAAATATTAAAAAAAAAAACACAAGGCAACACTAACATCATTATAACAACAAAGCCAGGTGAAAAACAGATCTTTGGAAGTTAGCGTTCAACCTCCTCTTGTTAACAGTAACAACATGACAAAAAAAAAAAAAAAATGAGAAAAAGCTACCTTAAATACTCTAAATAAAGGAATGACATGACATTACAATAAGGGATTGCATTTATATAATGCCAGTTTGGGTGGGGGGGGGGGGTAGTTGGGGGTAGTAACATCACATCAGTCAGAATCCATGTGCAATGCCCACCTGGATAAACCATGGCAGCCATTTTGTGCCAGAACACTCGCTACATTGAGTGGAGAGGGAGGGAAACTGTGTAAACATTTCCAAACGACTGATAAAAACAAAAGGAACTGGTTGAGAAGTGAGTGAAGCAGCCGGGCCTGGGATCAGCACGAGACAGAAACAAAACAGACCGCTGAAGACCTCCTGTACGATTCCTCCGGGAGCAGACAGACCAAAGCCCTGTGAAGAGGGCTTTTTGGAATGGTCAGCTGCAAAACGCCACTGCCAGACCCCCCAACACTCGAGAGAAGCTTTCAAGCAGGAGTGCTCACTGCTGCTAAGTGCACGTATGCTTACATTATTACTCTATATAAATATATAATTTACATGTATAAACACAAAGCACACACTCATTGTTGTATCTTGCACTGCCAACAGGTACGGCTTTGACTTGCAAATGCAGCATCAGTCCATTCGGCACAAGGACACCCAGCGTTTCAATGTCCTTGTTAAGTCAAAGAATTCCTTTGTTTAAGAGACGTACTGCCGGCGTGTGATGCAGCGGCCTGGACTGGACAGCGGTAATGAGAGAGAAGTGCTCTGACCGCGACAGCGGTTTGGCCGCCTGTGGGATTTTTCCATTCTAATGCTGCAAGCAGACCAGGCCAGTGGAAGCGCGGCCTACTCCATAACTCCGAGGAAAATGACACCATGCTACACACAGTCATACATACTTATATTCATTTACAGCAGAACAAATGACTTATGCTTAATTTAAAAAAATACTACAGAAGAACATATCTGGCAATGTACATAATCGGCCATTGTTCTTGAGAGCTGCTTTTGAGTGGCTTCTGGTTATGAGCGAAACTAAATGGTCATAAAAACATACAAAGGCTTACTATAGTAAAACACAGCAGAGATAACTCTCGGAGGAACTCAGAATGGGAACACTATACAGCTGAAGTGAACACTTCAGCCAACCACAGATCAGCTGGCATACATTTCAGCCAATCACAAGCGGATAAACAGAGCATGCTGCAATGCCTGTTCACTCTGAAGAGCTTATTGTAACAGGTTTAGTACCATAGCATACAACCAAAAGCCATATGTGTATGGACGTGTATTAGTACACACCAGCCAAAGAGAAATATCAGGTTAGATTTCTCATCCGATTATTTCAAATAAGGTTCTCTTTAAGGTCCGTTGACTTCCTGTTAAATCTTCATATGCTTCTACATCCTGCTTAATCATTTAAAGGAACGTTTCCCAATCCCAGTACCAGTAAACTATGATATAATCCATCCGGTTTTAATTCTATCTGGAACTAAATTAAGTTCTCTGGTTTTCTCAAGGTCGCTGGTAGTTCCAACCCATAATTCATCAGGGTTAATTGAACTGCTACTTTATTGCGGACCTCAGTTTCGCCATGCTAGATTTTTGGGTTAGCAATTTGAGCAAGAAATATACGAAAGTATGCTAGGAAAAGGAGAAAACTGAAATAATTTTTCAATTAGGTTTTGTTTGTCTGTCGCTCCCAGATTAACAGTGCATCCAGTTAATTCATTCAATGTAACTGGCTTCAAGTAATTTATTCTTTTGATTATTTACTATAGGGTCTGATGGGGTTCAGCTGCTAACAGAGAATCCATGTCAACAGGTGACACTTAATGTGTTAAAGAGAGATAAAGCTGCATTCCTTTATAGCAGAGAAATCCTGCCATTCTCTCCATCATACACCTGGTTTAACTTTAATCATCTGTTAATTTTCGTCCGTGTAAGTAGGCATGCATTGCTAGTTAAGCCCATAAAAACCAACTGAAAACCACTTGCTATATCTCAGTTTAAGATACAAAATCTTAGGCCATGACAGACATTGTGAATTTAGCATGCTGTGCAACCTTTATCAAACTGAGACTATCATTTTTTATGGAGCGGATGACACTGCAACGAGTAAAAAATATGTTTTCCTACTTTTGACGCACGGACATGGTTTAATTAGTAGGAATTTTCAGCGGATTACTGTCATGTTATGTAAACTCCAGATTTGTATTCAGTTACAAACTCAAGCAGACCTTATTACTTGAAACCAAAACGAAACAAAAAAAAAAGAGTTGTTTGCTTGTATGTTAAAAAAAACAAAGCATTTTTACACAATTGTAAATAAACATCTCTTACATTCAGCCATTTCCTTTTTAAAATACCCTGTATTTCAAATAAACCACAGAATATTGTATTTTAGATTTGGATGAAGTAATGAGACCCTCCAATTGCATCTCCTCCAATCACATCCAGGTCCTCCTCCTCTTCCTCCCTACTTCTGAGAACGCTGCCGAGCCAACCGGTTCATGAAGCAGCAGGTCACCGTGGCAATGATGACAACGCCCACAAAAAGGGCAGAGGACACGCCCACCACCAGTGGAATAAGAAGGAGATCCGTTGCTGTGGAAATGAAGAAAGGGAGAAGGAAAACATGTAAGATAAGGTATGGATGGAATATGGGCACCAAATACTGAACCCAAGTCAGCTGTCCCTGGTTGCATCAGCATAGCAATATGCAAAAAGCAGACTAACTCCACCCGTTGGGCACTGAATACTGACCCCAGGTCAGCTGCCCTGGGATGCACCTGCATACCCATATGCAAAACTCCACCTGTTTCAGGCTGAGACAGGAAGAGACACACTGGCCTGCATTATATCAACAGCAGTCCTTAGTGCTGACTCACAATCAAGTTTTCACTTTTCCTTCACAAACAGTTTGGCGAGTTAAGCTAGCACCAAAATCACTGTGCCACTCTTTGCTTGTGAGGGGAGAAAGGGAACACTTGTGCACTTTGTGAGTCAGATTCAGTGAGGGATGGAATTCAGACAGCAGGCAGACATGTTCCTGTGACTCACCGCGGGCGTACAGGTAGACGCGAACGCTGTCGGACTCCGCCCTCGCCCCGGTGTTGTACCATCCCCCGTGTGGGTCCTGTCCCCACACCTCGGCCACGCAGACGTAGTGCCCCTGGTCCTCCAGCCGCGCGCCGTGGATCCGCAGCCTGTAGCAGGTGGGCGCCAGGCGGTCCACGCTAACCTCACTCCGGTTGCTGTAGAAACGGGACAGCCCCTCGTACGTCAGCATCACCAGCGGCCTCCTCCCGTCCCCCTCGGCCGCCTCATCGGGCGCCTCCTCGCCTTCAGGAGCGTCCCTCTTCATCAGCCACTGGACCTCCACCCGGGACGGCCCTGTGGTCACCACGGAAACGTTGCAGAGCAGAGAGACGGTGTTCCCCCTCTTCAGGAGGGGTCCACGGGCGAGCTCAGCCACCGATGACACAAGCACCTCTGAGAGGAGAGAAGGGGATAGAATGAGGGCAGCCAAACAGACAAAAATGGGCTTAAAAATGACATATTTTGACAGCAGTCATTGCGCTATTTTTATAGTTTATAACATTATAGTTTATAACAACCCTTCCCCCTTCAGTTGCTCTTACCTTTGGTCTTGAGGTTAATGGTCACTCCCTCCGACCTCTGGGTGATGGTGGCAGGGCTAGAGGGTCCGGGGTTCCGGCGTCCGGCAAAGACGCTGACCACGCACCGGTACACCCCCGAGTCAGCGGGATGGGCAGAGAACAGGCGCAGAGTGTACCTCCCCTCTGCCTCCTTCTCCATGGACCCGCCCCCTCCCCTGCTGGTGTCATCGCCCCAGCTGACCACCCCGTCCGGCCCAAGACGGGCCACCTCCACCTCCGCCCCGCCCCCGGCCCCCCCCCCCGCGGTGCCCCGCCTCATCCACTGCACCAGCAGGGCAGAGCGTGCCCGGCCCCCAACCCCGCCCACCTCGCACGTCAGGCTGAGGGGAGAGCCCGCTGATAGTGTCACCTCTCCCCGTGGCGTTGTGGTAACAGTCAGGGTGTCCGCTGGAGACACACAGAGAGGCAGCGGAGGGATGAGCGAGAAAGAGAGAGAGAGAGAGAGAGAGAGAGAGAGAGACAGTGAGAGAGATTGTGTTAGTTAGCAGGCTTCTATCTCAAACAATACACACACACACCCCACACACACATTTACGAGTGCAGACACACACACACACACACACACATCCCTTACACACACTACAGCATTTACAAATATATAGCAGTGGTCCAACACATTAAAAAAGACAGGATTTCCCTTCCTTACATTTCTGCAGTAAGCTACAGTAAATAAAATAGTACATGAAACCTGCTGAAAATGCCATAAGCTCGATGCAGACACACAGGCAGTGACTGACCCAAGGGCTGCACGGTGAGGTTTCCCAGCTCCATCGTTCTCTGTGCGATCCTCTCCCAGCCCCGCCCCGGGTCCAGGATCCACTGGGCCGCTTCGCAGAAATATGACCCAGAATCCCCTGGGGCGACCGCGGCCATCTTCATCACATACAGGTCTCTGTCTCCCTCCGCGATGCCCCGCCTCTTCTCCAGCGAGATCTCGCCGTCTTTGTACCGCCTCTCGTAGTCTCCGCTCCGCCCCGGGACCACGCCCAGCTCCCGCCCGATGGAAATCACCTCCCTCAGGTTGTGTCCCTGGCCGCCGTTGGCTGCTCCAGGCGTCGCCCCCGCTCCGGCCCCAGCCCCGCCCCCCCGCACGCCGAAGGTGATGGACAGGTGGGTGTGCTGCACGGATTCGACGGCGGCCGAGCACGTCAGCTGCAGCTCCGACCCCTCCATCAGCGGCTGGCTGCTCAGCGAGCGGGAGTGACTGATCTGCAGGGTGTCGGGGATGACTGCGCCGCGGACGGAGGCAGGAAAGGTCAAACAGAGATCCGGGAACAAGATGGAGGCATAGTGAATAACGGCCAGCTATTCAATACGACAGCATTCTCTACGGAACCAATACAGTAAAGTACATTATCATTTATCTTTCAAAATCAATATACTACATAGAAGCATTCAAATTAATCACATTTACCTTCATTTATAAAACATATATAGCTGATGATGTGAGCAAAGGGAACACTACCAACAAACTATCAAGCGATTAGAGTGCAACAGTTTTCATAAATGCGCAAAAACATCAAAAAAAAGGTACAAGGCGTTTCTGTAGGGAGGTTCTAGACACTAGATACAATGGCCTTCCACAGATATGTTAAAACTGTTGTCACACAACCAGTTTCAACTCTTGGAACTAATTACAATTTTAAGACTCAGTGGACCGAAATATGAAACTTATCAAATGTTTTCTCAGAATTGATCGTTACATTTCCAAAAGCTTGGTTCTGGTGTCAAATAAGACCTGCCGTAACGGGACGTATTAATGTGTGAAGGGCCTTACCTTTGACGATGACGGAGGCGCTGTAGTTGCCTTGGTAACGAGTGTCAGTGCTGGGCGTGTAGCACTCGTAGCGCCCCTGGTCTTCCGCCCGCAGCCTCTGCACCACGAGTCTGGCCCGGTCCCCCGAATCCCTCTCCACCCGAACCTCGCCCAAACGCACCCGCGACTGGAAGGGGGCGTAAGGGAAACCCCTGTCCCGCGTGGAGATCACCCCGATCTGACGGCCCCCGGCGTCTTCGCGGTACAGGAACCACTCAAAGTCCTGCGTGCGGGGGCCCTCATATCCCGATACGCTGCAGGGCAGCGACAGGGGGAACCCTGCAACTCGGTACAGGGGCCCGGAGGGAAGACTGACCTCCCGGCACTCCATGTACTGCAACACTGAAAGGAAAGTGGGAACAAAAGTCACTCTCACTGTGCAATCTGTTGACTGTCATCTTTGTATGTGTGGTCCAAAAGTCAATATATTTCAGGACAGTGTATATTTTACATCATATCCTTTAACAAATCAATGACTTGACGGTTTCGTTTTATCTGTGATCACTATGATTATCAAAGACGATTGTTCAGAATCACAATCAATGACCAGCTTTGGGAATTTCCCGCATTATAAAATGTGATAAAATATGATGTAAGACGCTGAGATGTGACCAGTATATGACTCCAGTATGTCAAACTGATGAAAGAAAACAGCAGATTTTTTTTTACCAAAAAAAAAAATTGTACGTTCAAGATTGCTATTACTTCCTGTAACGGTTTTAGACCTTTAACAGTAATGTGGGCATTATGTTACACACGCATTGTGAGAAAAGACAAATACATAAATCAAATAATCGAATACATACATGTTCATTAATGTCATTGCATTGAAACTGAATGCAGTAACATTTAGCATTTGTAGTGAGGTGTGAATTACAAACAATATTTTACAAAGGATTAACAATATGAAACGTCTCTCTTGAAGTTGTCGATAGTGGTCTTTCCCACAACGGACTGAAGTCCTGATTAAATTCAAGGAGCTCAGCAAGCCCAAAACATAATTAATAGCTCCATGTAGAGAGCCACAATCCTTAACAAACACTCAGCATCCTCCCGTCTTTCTGACATCACTCTAGATCCTGTATATGCAAACTACGGAGCTTGCTGTTATGACAACAAGAGTGTTAGACTGACCCCAACCTGACTTGTTATGTTTACATCTGAGCCTGACAAACAGTTTCTCCATTTCGAAATAAGGCTGACAAACTTCGCTAATAAACCAGTGGTCTGTTGCTACTTGGTAGCAGCTTTTCGGAGCCAGAAAATTCTCTGGTGGTTGTTCTGTAGTAAATGTACACATTGGCCACACTTTGCTGCCTCATAGCTAACTATCCAGCTACTTGGAAACATGTCTCACTCTAAAAGGCAAGAGTATGACACATTTCTGGATAAGAGCATCCACAAAATGCCTGTAATGTAATGCGATATAAGACATGTATTCAACAAACCGATAAACGAATCAGATGAGATTGACCGCTGAACATGTGTGAACTTCATCCAGCACAACCATGCAAATGAAATGAAAAAGAAACAATGCAGTCTGCAGCTATTTTCTCAGTGTTTCGTTTCCCCAGCAATCCAAAATCAATGTCCATTGGCAATATATTTGTCTATGTCTGTGTTTTGACCAGAGTGTGTGAAACATTTCTCATTACGATTTTCTATAACAGAAAATAAAGGGAAATGAAACTATCAGAATGTGAGCTAGCTTGTTAGCCAAATATTGTTAGCTAATCATAATTTTTCTCCCCTTTATTTCCTGTTCCCCAAACTTGACAGCCTCCCACACCATGCGATTCTTGAAATGCAATTCTTTTGACATTTGACGACAAGCCCTAACTTCTTTCAATGCTGCAGATGTACCAGAAATGACATGCCGCCCATGTCATCGGAAGATGACAAAGTCAGCAAACACTGACAAGCACCTGGCCAACCAGAAGTGGCGACCAGAGAGTGATGAGATAGATGAGCTTAACCAGCTAAACCAGCATAACCACTCATCTCTCTTCAATGTTCCTGGACCAATTGTTGCCTCTCCAATTCAGAGCTCGAGCCACAGCCAGTAATGCTGAAGCTGGGACTTGGACACCCTGTAACTAGGGCTAACCCTTGCTTCCCAGACTTGTGTCTTACTGCCCGCAGGCCCCATGGTTCAATTTTTAAATTCGACATTGGATGGTCAACTTATATCAAACCAAAAATAAAAATATTTATTCCATATGGAGGTTACTGCTCCAGAAAAAGCACAGCCTGCTTGATAGATGGTAATTTAGCTTCAGTTGACAGGCTTATAATTACTGTTTCCATTGTGACATTGCACCACACAACTTCAGGGATGCTTGTTGCTAATGAACCATTTGCATGCTGCTTCTGACTAATCGAAATCTTATGTGAGCAGGACTCCAATACAAACTCGGCATTAGCTTGCAGACGCAGAAAACTCCTTGGTAGCTCTTCTGTAATAACAGTGGAAACAGGAAAACGTTTGTGCCAAATCCATCCTCAGAAATCTGAGGGTAGCAGAAGTCCCACATGCAGCTGAACCAAAACAGCAATGCATTCTTTTGAGATGCTCAGTTCAAGATGGATCCTCTGCAATGGGGACAACACGTTTATAAGCTTGCAGTGGTCATTGCGGCAGGTCATTTCCTAGCAATACCTTAGAATAACCAATTATTTCCCACCATCTAAAACATTAAAATGTTTTTAAAAATTCAGAAGTATCACAACTGATACAACTTCTGCCAAGCTACCAGTCAATGTTTGTGAACTCTTTTTTGCAATCGTACTTATTCAGCAACAGACGTGATGCACTGCCCTATTTGAAAGATGTAAACACACTACTTTGCTGCCTCTTTTATTCATTCAATTTGCTGCATGTTTGATTCTGTTTTATGTCTCACAGCTTCCCTGGTTAGATAACTTCCCGTTGACTAATTTAAAACATGACTGTCAAAAACAATACTGTACTAATTGGTCTTCCTCATCCCTTTAGTGCTATCACCACCTGCCTTAGGGCATGAGAGCCATGGGTAGTCCAAAGTTATACTACACTGCAGATTAAATTTCAATCATGGACCCTCAAACCGAAAAATACAGCCATGGGTAGCTCCAAATATTAAATGTTAACCTTTAATCAGATCTACAAATGCTGACAAGGTTAAATTTCAATCACCCTGGACCACACTTTTGCAAACAAAAACAGTTTTAGCTAAGTCAGAGTGAGAATAAGTTATCACTAAGTGTTTACTGTAGTCAGAAAGGAGTATTCCTACAAAGCACTTCTGTCTGTGGAATCTGACATGAGTGGAAGTCTCTCATAAACCCATGATGTCATACAGCTGTGCAGTCTCTTTTTTTTGGGAACCACACTGATGCTCCTTCCCATTCTAACAAGAACTAACCCCCCAACAGTGTCTGCTCTCCCAGTTTCACTGACACACACAGATAGTGCAAGTTTAGAAAGTTGCGGGGGCTGGTTGTTGTTAAGACTGAGAGAGAAAACATTCATTACCTGCTGTCCGAAATGTGGAGGAACCCGAAAAACAAGACAGGTGAGAGTGAGAACACACTTTGTTTGACTACAAATTTTCCACAACTGTCTAGTCGACCTGTACATCTTTCCCTAAGTGAGACGCTTTCAATCACCGGATTCTATCAGAGCTAATATAACAAAACAACATACTTGGTCAATCTGAATGAACGAGTTCGCGACTGTAATATCTTAATAGTAGCATGCTAGATCTCAGTACAGATATCAGCTGGCATGGAAATGAGTATGAGTAATCATTATCATTGGCGTACAAATGAGTGTAACCACAGGGACTACGTAGGCATTGGCAATTCATGTAGGCTATACACCCATCAGTCAACAAGACAGCGGACTCGCATTAACAGATTAAAATCCATTCTGCATAAAAGCAACGTAAAAATAGAAACCACACACGTTCCGAGGATGCAACGTTGTGAAAATACGCGTTAAGAGTTCAAAAAAAAATATATACCTGAACAACCTCTCAACCACTCTGCCAAAAACTAGTACCACACACGTACAAACAAAGGCACACACTGGAGGACACTAGCACAGACACACATACAGATAATGACATGGGAGTCTGGCTGGTATAAAGCCCTAAGCGGATAAAACAATAATTAACGCGAGGCCTTGAAGTGATAGGGCTGCACCAGAAACAAAGTGACAACATAACCTACACACCAAGTAAATCTTCTGAGTCAAGTCGATGGGTACGGTCTGAGTCGTAGGTGAACGTTTGTACGCAACTGGACCTAAAATATTAAAATCTATTTTAAACGGCTACACAATTGCGAAAATGAACATTTAAAACTATGCACAATTCAGGTGTTTGCTATCGTAAAACCAGAGAGAGCAGTGAGCGCAAAATAACTAACAGCGGTCAAAGCGACGTTATGACAGAAATATTAAAAGTCGAAATCTGTATGAAGTTCGAACGCCTCGACTACATGCAATTTCAGGCATGTCAATGTCGCTATCCCTCAATTCCATTTGTTCTGCGGGAAATGCTCTATGAATTAATGTATACAGTGGAGGCGGCATATGTACACACATAAGATTTAGGGAGAACCATATGGCGGTAGTATGGAGAGCGCAGAATGAAGTCTGTGTTCACCCAAAGTTGGGCGCACATTTTAAATACGAACCCAGTGAGATGCAACAAATGCTATAACGTTACAGCAGACCAGGAGATAGGACTCACCCCATTGTAAGAAGATGAAGGCGGTTGTTCGCCACGATTCCATTCCGACAAGGATGGAAGGTAATGCGCAGTGTGTAAAATTAGCTAACCCTGGAATAAATTACAGAATACATTTCTATTTACGATCTTACGTTTAACCCAAAAACCTCGTTAGCAAGCCACCCAAATGCTGATGTTGCCTGCAGAAGGCAAGACTAATTAGGATTTGCCGAAATTATGCTATGTTGCTACTGCCTGAATACCAACGGTTGTAAATGTGACAGAACACGAATGAAATCTTGTTCGCAAACGTTCACAGCGATGTGCTATGAATTCGTTTTTCTCTCCGCCCTTCGATCCTGAGGTTTCAGATGGTTATCTCTGATGCCTGGTGCTTGCACCTGTTTTAAATAATTTATATTTAAATAAGAGGTTTCTTTCCAAATCCCTTCCCTCTCATTTCTTCCCCCTGCAATCACGCTGCCGAGGCGACTCATTTGCATATCAAGAGAGGGGAGACACTGTGGTGGGCGGGGACATAAAGAACTCGGACATAACCCCTATTGTAAAAAATCAACATCTTGCACTCTGATTGGTGAATACATAACATGTGATACAACAAAGGCAATCAGATTCAAATCCGTTGAATATACGTTGAATAAAAAACTCGTCCCCTGAATTCACGTATCGACGTCAGAATCTAGGCCAGTCCCGCCCCTCAGCCCCGCTTCTCCGCGTCAGTGACCGAAAGACACCAGTCTCAATAATTCATAATTTCCATAAGAAAAACATTGTTGTTGAGCTGCGCTGACTGAACCCAAGGCATTCCTTAGTGTTAAAGATTCTATTTTGTTACCAAATGAATGAGAGTTCAGCAGGATATCCCAAATAAATAAATAAATAAATAAATAAATAAATAAATAAATAAATAAATAAATAAATAAACAGGCTGCCGTATGATTGTAGTAGAGATTCTTATTAAGATTATTTTGAGCTACGCTTGCACTGCAACAATGGAACATAATATAATAATTCTGGCAATTTAATTTGCAATGTTTTTATTCATAAGCAAAATGTACCCACGCTGTATCATGCAGATAGAATTAGGGAGAGATTTCCCGTGACACGCATTAAGCGAAATGGAATGCGCACCAAATACAGTTTGTTCGCACACGCATCCTCCAGGAGAGTATAAAAAACAAACTGTGACGAATTAGATGGCATAACTACAACCACAGTTCTCTCACTACACAGCTGCAAACAGAACAGCACTTGGATTGAATATTGCCCTGAATTTTATTGGTTTGAGTTGTTAGCACTGAAACATTTTCCATGTACAGTATAATCAAAAATGTTTAGTCAGGTTTTTAACTTCTCAATATTTTCTCAATCAAATTATTTCATAGTTTCAAATTGTTTCATGGATTCAATTCTCATTAAATGTTTACATAATTCCATAACTGTGGCCTTATTTACATGTGTACAAATAAATAAATAAACAAACATCAAAAGTCTTGGAAAGAGGTAGGGAGTGGTTGGTACCAGTCAGACCTCCTCAAATAATTATTTGAAATGATGTAATTATTTATATAAATAAAACACTACTGACCAAAATGTATGGTAATATGAACAAAGAATTTTGTTTTGAAAAATAGCTTACATTTTTAAGTAACCTAAAAGAGTTTCATTTTGTTTTTGTTTGGTACAAGCACACAGTTTTAATAAAGTAATACATTTTCTGTAAAATTTTTTTTTTTGAATGTCCACTCTAAATTTAAATTTGTTTAGCAAGTGTTCCTTATCCCACTGAGATGGGCATACAGTGTGACTCCTTACTTTGCTCAGCAATCAGAACCAGCCAAGCATTACATACTCAACCAACATCAGTGGTGGTCTAACCAGGAAAACACTGTTACTTCAAAGGCAAAATATTTCCTATTCAAAGCTAGTCTCATGGCATAGATTTCATAGTAATGTAGTTATATTATCATTATTTGAACATTGGAAAATTTGAGGTAGCAAATTGTTGTCAGTAATATAATGTAAATCCATCAAGCCTTAGAAATTGTACTCTTCACACTTATTGTGTTGTCACTTAATATTGTGTTGTCTTTTCATTTAGAAATTTAGGGACCAGAAGTACATTTTATGGTTTGGGAGATATAAATCATACTGACAGAATTCTATATGAACTCGGCATACTTTTCCCCAAAAGGTTATGATCCTTAAGCTACTTTTGAGATTCGCGATGTTGTACAAAATAGGAATAAATGTAATACAAAGCAACTGAAATGTGTACATAAATTGACGGAAGACACTAATTCCATTTGCATCGATTCTGCTTGTGAATGTGATTGCTAGCTGGATCAGAAAAGGACATTTTACTAATGCACTATAACTGCACTGAAAGCCCACACATTTCAAGGAAGATCAAAAACCGCAGAGAGGCTGTACGATTTCAGAAGCTCCTGATTTATTCATGATGGAAATATGCAAGGAAAAATTGCATCATTGCAACAAAGCAACTGCAAATGTTTCACAAAAGACAAGAGCGCATTTGAAAGGGCTTTGATAAATATTCAATGCTTATTTTAAAATGGTTAGCACATCTCATCATGAAATGTTGTTGCTACCATGACCAGGGTCTACTAAATTTCAGTTATAAAATGGGGCTAAGATACTGCCTATGATACTTGTATTTATCCCTTGTATTTGTCATTTTGCTTCCACAAGCCTCCTTTTAAACATTATTTTTAATGGTGCTCTAATTTGGAATTCCTTGGTCAATTCGCATCATATCTGAAGGCAACCTTTTCATTGGTCCAATTTATAATGCTCTGGCAGTTCCCTGGGAACTTTTATCACATTTTTAATTTAACCAAAATATCTGCAAAACCACCTCAATTTTGAATAAAATCTTGGTGAAAATTGATTCTATTTATTTCTCAGCAATCTGCACATATCAACCCAGACAAAACATGGCTTTTATTTGACTGTACAGTGAGGTTTCCCAGGTCTGTTGTTCTCTGTGTGATTGTCTCCTAGCTCTGCCCTGGGTATAGGATCTACTGGGCTGCTTTGCAGAAATAGAACCCTGAGTCTCCTGGGGTGATGGCAGCCATCTTTGTCCTGTACAGGTCTCTGTCACCCTCTGCGTTGCCCTGCATCTTCTCCAGCAAAATCTCCCCATTTCGGTAGCTGAGGCAGAGGCTAGGGGTGGAGCACGATTGACCCCTCTGTATAATCCTCCAGGAACACTTAGTCCACTCCTACAGGGGGTAGCTCAGACGCCCACACCCTTGACCTACACTCAGCAGCATCCGCTGAATCTCCAGTACCAGAGGAGGTCAAACTGCTGCTAGTCAGGTCCTCACTGTCCGTAATGTCAACTTCCTCATTCTCATTCCCCGCACCGTCAGGAAGAGGCGGAAAGTTCAAGAAAGTTCAAGCAATTGTCAAGTTGCAACGGATTGTTTTCACGTAGCCATTCCAGCTGTTCTGATTTTTCAAGGTATAACTATCAGCATTCCTCTCCACATCCGATAGATTGAGTTCTTCTGTTTTCCATGCTTTCCTTTGGCAGGCTCTCCTTTTTTAGCTAACATCACACAATCACCAGTATCCACTGGTGCTCTATGGATTTTCTTATTACGAAGGTCAGTGTGTCTCTTCAGCTGCTTGGTTGCCTTGGTTACCATATGTGCAATAGCCATAGTGTGTTTTAGGTCACTGCGCAGGCGCTGGACACACTGGCCTTAGGCCACACCATCAGGACCACGCAGGACAGCACCAAAGATAATATCAATAAGCAATCTCTCAGACATCAGCAGAAGGGGGAAGCCTGTATTCTCATAGATAATACAGTTGGAAGCAAACATGAGTGATTTCAGTGCCAGTGGCTGCCTGTGCTTTGATTTTAGTGGAAGAGCCAAAAACATATTACCCAGTGTTCTGTTGAATCTGTTGCAGGAACCGTCTTCTATGGAGTGATGAGGTGTTGGGCGCGACTTTGGAACACCGGTGACACTCTGAGATCTCAAACTTGGCACCTTGGTCTGGATGTGACGAGGGAAGCCATAGATGAAGGAGAAGCCGTTCCATATCTGGTGGGCAGCAGACTTTACAGACTGATTGGGGCACAATAATGTGTGAACCATCTTTGTGATGTGGTCAGTAACAACAAGTGCATCTAGGGACAGATCTAGGTTTGCAGAGTCCCCTGCCCTAGCAGACCAAAAGCCAATATACACAAGTTGAAGGGGCTCAGCTGTGATAGTGTTCTCTAACGGAGCTCTGACCTCGGGTTCCAGAGGGTTGCTGAGCACACGCTGTTCGCAGCATGTCACATGCTGCTTCATGTCACATTCCAGACCGTGCCAGGAAGACCTGTCTGGTCAGATATCGTGTCCTCTGTTGACCTTGGTGGGTAGCACGGACACCCTTCAGCACCACGGCATGCATAGATGCTCTAACTACGTATAGGTCATTTTTTCTCCTTGTGACCAAGTTCTTTTTGACGCAGTACTTCACACTCATCCTCACGATGAGCATATCCCATTCCCTCAAAGGCCACAAGACCTCAACAGCTTGTGAGTCTGTTCTCCAATACATGGTCGCTGCTCTTTCTCCAGAAAGAATATGACCTTTCCCACCACGGCATCTCATCTTGACACTCCGCATTCATCAGTTGCTCACAGACAGCGGCTGGACGTTAACCCTGCTCCAATGGCATCACAGTTTCTGAAAGCCGGGGCAGTTACAGTGCGTGGGAACTCAAAAAACCGCCGGACTGCCTGCAGGAATGCGAGACAGCTGCCACATCTGCTCGTTACAGTGCACCAGAGGGAGAGCGAAATGAAAACGTATGACCTTCCCATCAACATGTGAGACCCCGTCAAAGGGTTGAGAGGACCAGTGAAAGACATTCTACGCTTGGTCTGGTCACACACCAGCAGCCCTCCCCAACAGCATTTCATGGGGAACCTCGTCAAGTGATGGAGCACACTGGGCTGCACAGAAAGTTCCCAGCTCAGAGCATCTGCAACAATGTTCTTTGGCCCAGGGATGTACCTGATATCAAAATCAAAGGGTGCCAGCTTTGCAGTCCATCTCTGCTCACATGCGTCTGGCTTTGCTTTGGATGGGATGGGGTGTATTTAAAGGGTTGTTATCTGTCCATTCTATACAATGAACTGATGCCCTTCCAGCCAAAAATGGAACTTGATGTCACAGATGCCTCTTGCCTCTTCTGCAAAAATGGGGCACTGACTTAGCCAGCTGAAATGGCTTTTCATTGCTGACTCCACTACGGTTTCAGCAGCCTCTAGCTTTCCCACCAGCCTGGTGAAAATGGATTCACGCTTAGCTACTTATTTATTTGTCAGCAATCTGCTGGAGTCAACCCTGTCCCGATACTACTTCTCCTGTGGTCCACCAGCACAGCCAGCAGAGGACAGTTTTGCTGTATATAACTCATTCTCCATGGATGACGCTGTGACCACATGCCACATCATTTATCACTGATTTAATCTCAGCCCCCATTTCTACCGCCATAGACAGGACTGGATTCCCTGTCTGCATCACTGAATCGAGAGACACAGCAGACACAGGTTTTCGTTATTTCTGGCTTATTTCAATAACGGACAATACAACAACAGAACAATACGACAGACCTCATTCCGATAGCCCCGTTCAGCTAAATCCATGTGAAAGTCCATCCAATGTTCACCCTGACTGGCTACAGCACCCTCCACTGGTGGGTCCTCCACACAATTAGGTCAATTCACGGTTTAGCTCATTGTTGTTCCTGTAATTAGCACCCCACCTATTCACAATGTGTGTTTACTTTTTCTTCGCTAGTTCCTCAGACACAAAACATCTTTCTGAACAGCTGTTTACCCATCTGATCTCTGCTCTCAGTTCCTCATGATACACACGTATGCTGGCACACGAATGACTCATTGATTCGGCAGTGAAAACAATGGTGAGGGAAGCATAATTATACACAGTATTATGGATGATATTGAATAACTAAACATAATCTCTCCCCCATATCCTCTTCATAGAGCACTTTGTGTGCTGTGAACATTCTTCTCCATGCAACAGCAATAACAAAGAGGTGCTCTTTCAAAGTAGCTAGTGATGGTAGAAGGAGATTTTGCGAAGCAAGAATTGGTCACAGCAATGAAACAGAACAGAACAGAACAGAAAGTATTGAAGGCTATATGGTTCTTCACATCCCCTAACAGCCCAAAGATGCCCACTTCTTGTTCATTCTGCTTCCTTCTTTAAGTTAGGTGTTTGTCTGATTGCAGCGCCCTCACAGTTAAATGCAAGGTTTTTGTGGGTTTATCAGACTTGTGGGCCTGGTAGGGTGAAATGACACATGAGAAAGTATTGAGAGTCAACAACTTTCCACTGGTATTCACAACAGTTGTTATATAGTGTTGTATGTGCACTATACAAACTAGAATGCACTACACACACAGTCATTTTGACATGTGTTAAAGGTTTCCTCAAATCAAGATCACATCTCTTTGGTTTTGTATGGTATATCTGCACATGGATGTCTCTAATAAACACAGCTGAAGTCTGAGGTCTAAAATCGGAGTTGTTTTGAAATGGTAAACAATGACAAATTCCAACCTGTTTTATAAGTGGTTTGAAATTGTATCCATTTGTGATGTCACAATTGGGTCTAATTTGCATCTCCCATTTAATGGGACCTCTCATCGTGCATAATGAAGGTGGGCAGTCACTAGTTCATTCAGTCAGTAAGGGCTGTGCTTCATTAACGTGAATACATGAATGAGTCACATTTACTCTTACAGCCTGTTCATTTCAAGGACAGGAACAACTATGAGGAAATAAATGATTAAAAATAAGTATCGTTGTTTTTCCTTCAAAAAAATGTAGACATTCATTTTGTGGGTGCTCAAAAATGATTTCCCAATGCAATTGAAATTATTATATGGGGATGTTATAAAACATTTCATTTTCATTTTTCAATTTATTTGAGTACTTATTAGGTTCCATTTTAATAAGGAGTGGGTAACAGAAAATGCATTAGCTCAGTATGTAGTCATGGCTTCAGAAAGTTTGGGAATCACTAAGTCTCATGCCCCATTGCTTGCCATTTCCTCCCCATTTCCCAATCCATCATATTCTTCACACACATTATGGGGGTTATTATTCTGGGAAGTTATTATCTATAAAATAATATCCTTGTTTAAGTACCGTAATCTTCAGCTGGACATATTTAATAGAGTCAAACAGAATGTTTTTTGCTATTGTGGATGTCTTTGACCGAGCCTGCAGCTCCATTCCTCTTCATCCCCTTCACATACTGGGGTAATTGAGACCCCAGAGATGAACAGTAGATTCAAAGCTGTCCTCTCTGCTCATTACAAACATGAACGTCCCATCTTTATCACTTCCCATCCACTTCAACAACAGCAAAAAGCACCTCAGTGGTAGGAGTACTGATCTAGGATCAAGCACAATTTTAGCTTGTGTGAGTGAGTGGTTAGAATATGGAAGGAAAACTGATTCTAGATCAGCGCTCAATCTCGAGATGATAGATGAACGCTGGGCCTGGTTACTATGGTTTGCATGTCCGTTTCTTCACCACTAGCGGTTGTTCTCCAGAATAGCCACAAGATGGCGATAACAACTAGTAAAAAATACACATGCGACTTCTCCCCACAAAAGTACTGCTATGTACACAGTTCCGAAATGCAAGAATGTATACAGTCATGTATGCTGTACACACACACACACAACACACACAAACACACACACACACATACAGATACACAAAGTTCAATTTTCCAGTTCATCTGTTTGTTGTGAAACACAGTGCTCTTTGATATGTCCTGAACATGTTATCACTGACTTCAGCTTTTTAAAAATCAATTTGGAAACGCTCTCCGCTTGCATGTGGCCCCAAGCAAACATAGGATTTGTGGTGTAATTCTAGATGAGTGGATGATCGGGCTCCTGTTTGCTTTATTTTTGTAACTATGGTCCTGTGACTCATGAGATACACTGTGGAAGCTGCACTGAACTATAATGGGATAGTAGGTTAATTTGGGCAGTATAGTGTTGCCGTGCTTCCAATGGTCACTAAGGGCAACACAGCAAACCATCACATTGGGGTGGGGGTTAGCATGCTTAGATACATCATCACAAAACTAAAACTAATGTCTTTGAAATAAATGACTTACAAATTTCCATATGCCATCACACAAGCCAATTATTATGGGGGAAGAATATACAGAATTACAGTATTTCAAATATATGATGTTAAATGTATTGGTGTACTTTGATTTTTTTCACTGGATTGCAATTGACCTTTTACACTGAAATAGATTCTGTGGTGGAGTTAAATGTAATTCTACTGATTATGCAAATTGTATTTTGAGTCAATACAACATGCTTTTTCACCAACATGAGTAAGGTTTAAAGTGTAAATCTAAAAAGTAGTGTTTCCCTCACCAGTGATGAATCTAATCTAATGAATGATGTAGTATGGTTTGAGTCATCGTTTGTATTTCCTTACTTTTCCTTTTTTCAGAATCCAAGCCTGAATTTCATCAACTATTGTTGCAAACAGTATCAGTTAAGGCTAGACCAATGCAGGATTTGAGGTTTGATGTTGACTAGTTGGGACCAAATGAAGCCGTTTGCCTCTATATCTGCATATAAATTATAATTCTTTATTTTTTGTATTAATATCAGAAATATTTTCAAACATTTCCCTCAGATTTGCATTTTCAAGGGATTTTTACAGCTGACAAATAAACATTTAAAACATTAATAAAATATTTGTGGCCATAGTGTGAATGGCAGGCTACATACTTAGTCAATCAAACCAAGTAGGCTTACTGTTCTAGCTTGTCAGTTAGAGTGAAGGTTACATAAGTAACCTTCTGGTTACTTATGTAATAGAACTTGAAATGATCCATATGATCAAAAGAGCTTAATTTTAATCTTTGATAAAGGGTAATTTGTCGTTATTGTGCTTCATATATTACATTTTTGTCCATCAAGTGGGTGTTCTAGACTTGCTTTGAAGCAAGCTGTATAATTTGGCTGCTAAAACAGCATCACTCCAGCTACTGACATACTCAGCTGGCTAGTAGCAAGCTACTAGCTAGTAGGCTAGTACAAGCTACTAGTATGGGTAGCAAGCTAGAAGCTAAGTAGCCTTGCTTGCCACACGCTCTGCATCCAGAGCTATTGTCTGGAAAAGGAGCGATGTAACTAAATATGGTCATTTGTTTATTAACTAGGATAAGTAAATATCTTGGTGTTGTTATTTGTTAACATTCTAGCCATGTATTTTACGAAATTTTAAACAAATTACTGTCAGGTCTGCCGAGTCAACAATGTTACAGGAACATTCCTCTGCTCTTCCGCGTGACACTGTCAGTCTTGTGTTCATATCACGTGCCGGCGTCAGTTCTGTGCTTCCTTGATTTTATCAGTAGCCTACATTATCGGGAAATTTTCCCCGGTACAGGTAAGCCATATCCTTATCAGGCTAATAGCAGCCAATAACATCGGTGCGAGTAGGCCTTTTATTTTAATAAACGGATAGGATTTAGAAAATTCAGCAGTAACCAAAGAGAACACAGCCAACCAAACCAACAGCCTGTCAAGGAAACAAAATCACAGAATTTTGACTGAAAGTCAGAATTAACTGGATCCTCGCAGGCCTCAGACAGACTTGGAGAGTGAGATTGACGTGGTGTTGGAGATGGATCTGATCTGAACGAGGCCCAGATGGTGGCGTTGGTATGGAGCTCCACTGAGATCCTCAGCCAGGGGACCGCCTGGGTCACAGGGCCATGGAGCTGCACCCACATCATTCTAGAATCTTCTTTACAGGTATATTCCTATTTCACATTTCAGGCCTCGGTATAGATCATATTTCATTCAATACCATTGGTGTAGTAAATCATTCATGAGCCTTCCCTCTGGATTATTGTCAGGATTTTAATACATGCCTGGTGTAGCTGCAGATATACAGCCAGGCATTGCGCCAGTCAGTCACTCATATCCTACATTAATGCATGCATACATACATACATTCATACATATAGACATTATGCATTTGATACATACTGTAAGTGCATGATGCAGACATACAGGGGACCAAACGGATTAATGCATGGACACATGCAGGCCAGAAGTGGTCACCATAGAGCTGCATTAGTAACAAGGTCCAGGTCTCCTGTGTATTCCTGGCTAAGCTGTCTCTCGCACTCTCTCGCATCAGTCAAAGCAGTGCTGCAGTGACCAGCACTGGCTTTATTACCTTCGCCCTCTAACCCTCCCCTCCACCCCAGGCAGAAACAGGAGGAATATGACCTCACGCTGTGGCTTAGCAACCGGGCGGAAGTTGTTATGGTATTCTGGGCTTTAACGAGGGAGCAGGGGTATGGCGGCTTCCCATTAACTGTCAGACCGACAAACAGGAGCAGACAGTGGCAGCTATTGGGACACCTCAACACTTTCTGCATAGCTACAATCACGCCCTTTCATACCCTCTCCCTGTTATCTGTGGCTGTGTTTGTGTCCCATTCCTGCGATGGTCTTCCTCACGTCGTCCCTGGCTCGAGCAGGCCCCCAAAATGCCCGCTGGCAGCCATGCCACTTCTCACTCCGTAGCACACTGCAGTATTTACAGCGGTATTGCTGAGGGCAGATTGCAATGGCCAGAATGGCCAGAGGGGAGCGCTATTGTGCAGTCATACTCAAAAACCCTCCCCAGCAAGGATCGCAACACAGGGCTCCAGGTCACTGTCTCTAGCATAGCATTAATTAGCATTAATCACCAAATCCGTGCAGATTTTCAAACCAATGCACCTTTCAGAGCTTTGAGTCCATTGTAATATGTTGTGTGATCTAACCAGTATTTATGGACACCTAGAACAACATTGTGGAAGCTGAGAAAAAATAGCTATGTCTCATTGCAATACATCCATCTTCCTTCTATGATCCCTTCTTTGCTATTCTGTTAATGGGAGAGTTCAGCTCTCCTCTCTCTCTCTCTCTCTCTCTCTCTCTCTCTCTCTCTCTCTGTCTCTCTCCTTCGCTCCCATTCTGTCCCTTGCTGATTTTATAGACTAAACTGTAATTTGGTACATAGCTCCTGAAAAAGTCTTTGTCTTTAATTAAAACCACACTCCTCTCCCCATTCGGGTCCTCTCCCCTCTCATCTGCAGAGGCTAGCAGCGGAGGCAGGAGGAGACACAGACAGTTCAAACCCAGATAGAGACAGGGGGAGGAGGGCAGAGAGAGCAGAGAGCCGTCTGAACTCTCCACGTTTGAACGCACCAGCCTGCAGTCCCAGTCTCCGTGGTCACTGCATTTCATTCATTTATCCATTTAGTTATAGCCTCTTGTTTACATCTACATGGTTAATTCCTCTAAAAGCCACATTCTCCCTCTCTCTTTCTTGCCTAAACACACAAGCACACACATGCATATAAACAGTAAGCACACATGTGCAAATGTAAACATGTTTACATGGGTACCAACACATGCATGCAAATCTAGGGCATGTGAAAGTGCATGCATGCAAACACGCACACACCTACACAGAAACCGGTACGTATATACACACGCACATTCTTTTAAATGTTTTCTCAGTCTTGGAATACTAAACTGTGCCCTTTTGTCTGAATTCTCTCTCTCTCCCCCATAAGTTATACCAGTATAGATCAATTTTCCACAAGACAAGCACATATTTGGGCTCCATTCCTGGGCATGCCCTCAACCATAGAGTGTTTTATCAACAGAGCAGGATGTCCCAGGCCCCATTGCCACATGGGAACAGTTTAGCCTGAGGTGGAGGGATCAGTGCTAGAGAAAATAAAAAGAGGACAGAGGCTTACACCATTTCAAATTCATCACTGCTGATGGGATACAAGGAACTTTTTTTTGTCTTTTTACGACTGAGGGTTTTATCCTGTTTCATTCATCTATTATGTAAACCATAAAAGGCCTGGCTGTGGCACGGGCCGGGCCGGGGTAAATCACGTCACCTCTGCA
Organism: Albula goreensis; assembly: GCA_022829145.1. Lineage (NCBI taxonomy): Eukaryota > Metazoa > Chordata > Actinopteri > Albuliformes > Albulidae > Albula > Albula goreensis. The sequence goes on from CM040745.1 coordinate 39,879,686, forward strand.
AGGACAGATTTAATAAAGAGGTGGCCAATAAAAATGTGTGTTTGAGCTGAGTGTGTTACGCAGCGCGGATGGCAGCGATGAAGTAATGCAGGGAGCAGGAAAGTCCTGCTATGGTGGAGCAGGATGTGTAATGTGCATGTGTGTGTGTCTGTGTGTGTGTTAATGTGTATGTGTGTGTGTCTGTGTGTGCGTTAATGTGTATGTGTGTGTGTTTGTGTCTGTGTGTGTTAATGTGTATGTGTGTTTGTGTGTGTGTGTTAATGTGTATGTGTGTGTCTGTGTGTGTGTTAATGTGTATGTGTGTGTGTTTGTGTCTGTGTGTGTTAATGTGTATGTGTGTGTGTTTGTGTCTGTGTGTGTTAATGTGTATGTGTGTGTGTCTGTGTGTGTGTTAATGTGTATGTGTGTGTGTGTTTGTGTCTGTGTGTGTTAATGTGTGTGGGTGTGTGTATGTGTGTGTTTGTGTGTGTGTGTGCTAATGCGTATGTGTGTGTCTGTGTTTGCTAATGCGAATGTGTGTGTATGTCAGTGCGTGTTAATGTGTGTGTGTGTGCCTTTATGTTAATGTTTATGTGTGTGTCTTTGTGTGTTAATGTGTATGTGTGTGTGCCTGTGTGTGTTAATGCTTATGTTTGGTGTGTCTGTGTGAGTTAATGTATATGTGTCTAAATGTGTGTTTCAGCATATGTGTCAGTGTGTCAGTGTGTGTTAATGCGTATGTGTATAAGTGTGTGTGTGTCAGCGTGTTTTAATGTGTATGTGTATAAGTGTGTAAGTGTGTGTGTCAGTGTGTGTTAATGTGTATGTGTGTAATAGTGTGTTAATGTGTGTGTGTGTAATAGTGTGTGTGTTAATGTGTGTGTGTAATAGTGTGTGTGTGTGTCTGTGTGTTAATGTGAGTGTGTAATAGTGTATGTGTGTATTAGTGTGTGTGTTAATGTGTGTGTGTAATAGTGTTTGTGTTAATGTGTGTGTGTGTCTGTGTGTTAATGTGTGTGTGTGATAGTGTATGTGTGTAATAGTGTGTGTGTGTCTGTGTGTTAATGTGTGTGTGTAATAGTGTGTGTGTTAATGTGTGTGTGTGTCTGTGTGTTAATGTGTGTGTGTGTAATAGTGTGTGTGTTAATGTGTGCATGTGTAATAGTGTATGTGTGTAATGTGTGTGTGTGTGTTAATGTGTATGTGTGTAATAGTGTGTAAGTGTGTGTGTGTCTGTGTGTTAATGTGTATGTGTGTAATAGTGTGTAAGTGTGTGTGTGTTAATGTGTGTGTGTAATAGTGTGTGTGTTAATGTGTGTGTGTAATAGTGTAAGGCTCACTCACGCGGTGGCTCTCAGAGTGAGTCTCTGCGATGCTGGGGCTGGGGGGGTAGAAACCGCACTCCCCGGGCGTAATTGGGCTGAGGATGGTCCCCACTCCGCGGTCAGGCAGCCCCGCCGCCCCAGCCACACACACGGCCGCCTGCAGAGGAAGCCCAGCGAGCCGAGGATCTGCCGCCGGCGGGGAATTAGAAACACGTGGAGGGGCCTGGCTCCTCCACCTCCACCTCCACCTCCAGCTCCAGCTCCAGCTCCAGCTCCAGTGCTCGCTTACAGAGACTAAGCAGGGCTGGGGAGAGGACACTCAGGCCCCTTAATGAAGAGGGAACGCAGCTCTGCTATATGCTGCATGTCTGAACACACCTCCCGCACTGTGTGCTAATTAGGGCTGCGTTACAGTGTTTCGGCCCACATGCGCTGTATCGTTAGCGGTCATACAGTACAGCGCTCGCCCACAGCTCGATCTCCATACGTCAAAGTGACAGAAACCGGGTGTAATCTGATGAGCTACAGCCATATGCGTCTGGCTGTCCCTGACCGACTCCCCCTGGTCACCACGTTGTACTGTTGTATGATTTGTTGTCTTTCTCTTCATCCGCCATCCTTAAAAATAACCCATCTCAAATGGCAGGCCAAACCAAAACCAAATGAGTCTCTTAACCTTAACCCTTAACTTGTAGAGTCACTGACTACACGCCCACCGCCCAGCAAATATCTTTTCTGTGGAACCTTCTGATAAAAAGCAGCATTTTTAGATCATTGAAACATCAAATAAGCTCATGTAGGAGTCTCTTGTGATTGGCTGAAGTGGGGGATACATGTGCAGACACTGGGTTTTTCTGAACTGTTTGTTCATTGTGGTGTATCTAGTGTGTATGTGTGTGTGTGAGAGAGAGAGAGAGAGAGAGAGAGAGAGTGTGTGTGTGTGCAGGAGTTCTGTATATGTGTATGTCTTTCCAAACCGTTTGTAGATTAGAGTGGATTACTTTTTGGGGTGTGTGTGTGCTTGTATGTGTGTGTGTGTGTTTGTGTGTCTCTGTGCGAGTGTGTGTGTCACCAGTGTGGTTGGTGGTAGTGGTTGGGGGGGCTCTTACACAGAGAGACAGACGCCAGGCTGGGGTTGGAACAAGTCTGTGGGGGGGGTTAGGGTGGTGGAGGGGAGGGGAGGACTGTGGGTAACAGAGTGTGGAAGACTTGGAGTTGTGGAATGGGGGAGGTGCAGTCTGTGTTGTATCTCTATGTGTGAGCATGTGTGCGTGCGTGTGTATGTACATGTATGCATTTGTATATGTGCGTCTATGAGTATATGTGTGTGTGTGTGAGTGCATGCTGGATGGAGGCCGAGAGATGGGGATGAGGGTGGGTTGATGGGGTTGGGGTTTGGGGGGGGGGGGGGGGGCTCATTAACCAGAGCGAGATTGGAGTCCCAGTGGCTTGCTTGCATTCAACCACACGAGCCTTTGATGAGGGCAGAATCCTCAGGCTCAATCAGTCCCACATGAGTCCGACAGCGCTAGAGAGAGAGGGATTCAGATCAGCAGAGAAAGACAGAGAGGAGAGAGAGAGTCAGGGGAAGAGAGGAGGATAAACTCAGGAGCTGAAGAGCACAGCTTCATTCACACAGTGCCATGTTCCATCTGTGCGCTATATACAGTTTCTGTATACTGAGACGCTGGTTACAAAGAGCGGGGATGACAAGAGAACTGCGTGTACTCCTGTGTGTAATCTAATCTAAGTGTATCCGAATCCCATGGAGTTTGTCAATGTACGCATTGCTTGTGTATATGTGTGGCTGAACTGCACTAAGACTACTGTGTTAGATTCAGGCCCAAATACTGATATCAACAAACCTCTGCTTTGGCTTCTGCTGAAGACAAGACCAAGAGTTGTACAAATGTTTGGTTTGAAAATGAGATTCGGAATAAGATGGACAACATTAACCGAAATGAAAGTGTATTGCGGGTTTTGTTGAGGCATAGGTATGAAAATTTCTCGGCCATTATCTTTGACAGTACCCTAAATACACGAAGAAAGTCAGTTTATTTTTCTGAATAGCTGTTGTTGATAACAACAAATGATCTGGATGACCATAAATACTTTGAGGTGTTTTTCTGGAATTTAATGTGCTTCCTCAGGATTAAGTGTGGAAGGACAGAAATGCTGTTTGGTCCTCCACTGTTATGACACACTCGCAGAGTTGTTGAAACCTTTATGTCCAGTGATAATGAAAGCTGACATAAATGCAATTTTCAGTGTGTTGCAGTGTATATTCATTTTTTTTAACTGTTTTAAGACACAAAAGTGCAAATTAACTTATTATATTGTTCTAATGATCAAACACTCAAATGTGAGGGTGTGAGTACATGTCTGTGAATGTTTAGTTGGTGAGTGTGTGGGCACGCATCTTTGTGTGTTTGTGTGTGTGTGTGGTTTGCATGCATGCATACATGTGTGTAGCACATAGGTCTGTGTGTGTGTGTATGTGTGTGTGCGTACGTGTCAGTGAGACAGCCATGAGTCATTGTGTGCGTGTGCATTTGTGTGTGTGTGCCTGTGTGTGTGTGTCTATGTGTACATGTGTGAGACAGGCTTGTGGCATGGTGTGTGTGTGTGTGTGTGTGTATGGGCATACATATGTGGTTTGCATCCATGCAGGCATGCATTCTAGCACATATGTGTGTGTGTGTGTGTGTGTGTGTGTGTGTGTGTGTGTGTGTGTGTGTGTGTGTGTGTGTGTGTGTGTGTGTGTGTGTGTGTGTGCGTATGTGTGTATGTGTGTGTGTGAGTACGTGTCTGTGAAACAGGAGTGTGGTGTCACAGTTCTGGATGAATGTGGCAGCCATTAGTGGTTCTGTAGCAGCACAGAGCTACTCCTGCACTCTGAAGCCCCACCCCCCCACTGGAAAGACACCAGCAGAGCCAGAGGTCCAAAATATCATTAGCCCTTTACACTGGAAGCAGCACCAGCTTCACCACTTTCCCCTCATTTTCCCTTTTTAAACAAGCACATTTTTACAGGAAGCCATTAATTGGCTCATTAATTAAGGGTATAATTAGTGAGCGTTTAGCTAAATCAAAACATCAATTGTTCTTATTTGGTCCTGCCACATTGCCCTCATTTCAACTTAATGTGTTTTTAAAATGGATCGATTCATCCAGATATATACAACTGAAGATAATTTTCCTGTCATTCGGTGTGCTACTGAAATAATTTAGAATGGAATAAGTCAAAAAAATGAATTACATCTGGGGCATTAAAAAGTCATTGAAAAATGAACCCAAATTATGCTTGATAAAAAAACAAATTACACTGATTTCACTGCTATGTTATTTTAATCACTATGAGTGGCCCCACATTGTATCATATTTCTGCAGCGAAGAATGACTTCCCAACTAAACAAGAACCCAGACATTTCTTATACTTAAACAGTAATCTTTAATAAAAAAGGAAGATTGTGATTCGGTACGCAGAGCGGTGACTATTTAACTCAAAGAAAATGATATTTCTGTTCCACAAATCAGTTTTCAAAGGAATAGAATCTGAACGGGACAAAACAAAATATGAGTAAAGGCATCAAAAAAGGGTTCTGAGAAAACAAAACGGATTTGAAAATCATAAACAGGTTTTTCAATTATGGAGATTTGTTGTACAATTCAAGTTTGTATTTAGATCACACTCGATTCTGAAGAGCAGTTTCTCAGTGCTAATTGATTGACACCATATGTTTTATTTAAAAGCCCTGAATGTGTATAAAATCCTGATTTGATTTAATGCATGGACACATAAGCACATCTGTCATTGTACCCAAAATGTGCTCTCTTAAAATTCGACTCTTGGGTGCATTCTATTTGGTTTCAGGCAGGCCCATTATGTTGGGGTTGCTTACTGGTTTCCTTAATTGGTGCCAGTTTCCATTTCAGTCTCCAAAAATAATAACAGTATATTTTGCCATGTGTGTGCATATGAATGTGTGTGTGTGTGCATAAAGCAGTGTGCATTGGCATATGTGTGTCTGTCTACAGCATTTTTGTGTGCAAGAGTATAAATTTTAAACAGGGTTTTATTTATGTGAACAGCACATAGCATATGCATATATGTATATGTCTTAATTTCTTTTGTGTGCGTGTGCATGCATTTTTTATAAATATGAGTGTGTGTGTGTGTGTCCGTGTTGGTTTGTACAGTATATGTACATGGTGTCGGTTTGTGTTTTTGTATCTGTGTCAATGTGTTTTAATATGTTTTTAGGTTTGAGTATGTGTATGAGTTTGCATGAGAGTGTCTATGTATTTGAGTTTGCACATTATTCTTTTAATGTGTATGGGTTTGAATGTGTGTCTATCTTTGAATAACTTGGGTTGGGAGTGTGTGTGTTTTTTTTTAGCCAGAACATAAGTTTATGTGTGTGTGTGTGTGTGTGTGTGCATATGGGTTTGCATGTCCCTGTGTAGATTTTACGGTATGAGTATGGTTTGAGCATTGTGTGTGTTTCTGTGTTTGAGTATGTGTGAGTGTCAGTGTAAGTGTGCTTGAGACAGTGTATATTTGTGTGTTTGTGGGTCTAAGTGAGTGTATGTGTTTGCATGAGTGTGTGTATGCATGTCATACTGAATGTGTGTATGTGTGTTTGAACACGTTGGGTCTGGGTTTGAGCTGGATTGGATTTGATGAGTTTTCATGTGAGTAGTGATGGGAGTGCATGTGTGTGTGTATACATGACTTTGAGTTTGTGAATTTGAACATATTGGTTAGAGTGTGTACGTATGTGTGTGTGTGTGTGTGTGTGTATGCGCAGGTTTCAATTAGTGTGTGTGAGTGTGTATACATGTGTGTCTGGAACTGAGGAAAGGGGAGACGGGTTTGAATGTTGGTCTATGAATTTGCTTGTGTGTATGGGTTTGAGCATTTGTTTATGTGTGTGTGCATGTGTGTGTGTGTGTATGCACAGGTTTCAGCTAGCATGTGTGTGAGTGTGTATACATGTGTGTTTGGAACTGAGGAAAGGGGAGAAGGGTTTGAATGTTGGTCTATGAATTTGCTTGCGTGTATGGGTTTGAGCATTTGTTTATGTGTGTGTGCGTGTGTGCGTGTGTGTGTGTGTGTCAGGGTGAGCCACTGTTGTGGTGAACCATGATCCAGAGAGCAGTATCCACATGGAGCGAGCTAAGGACTCTGGGATTCAATGGAAAAATGTAACTGAGAGGGTTTTTCTGCTTTTTTTTTCTTTTTGGTTTTCTGAAAGAACAGCACATCACTATCCAAGTTTAGGAGTAAATTGTTCAAAAAACACACAAACCTTGCCACAAAGAGAGCAGAAGCCACCGCCAGGCAGGCACAGCTGCCCAGCTCTGTAAAAACATGCACACGGAAGAGAATACGATGTCCGAAAAAATAAAAGTCAGGGACAAACAAAGTCAGAGAATGTGCAGGGAAAGAGAAATAAATGAACAGCAGACTCTACGGTAGGACCGCGGAGACGCTGTGGTCTCCTCACTTTTCCAAACAGTGATGGAATGGCATGAGGGGAGAGGGATGAAGAGAGACGGAGAAAAGATGGACAGACAGCCTAGACCCTCAGGCCTGCTCATTATGCATTATGCAGTTCTACAGAACGCAACCCCTACTTTCACATGTAACCAATCACATTTGCTGTCATTGTCGCTATTACTTATTTAAATGAAGCGATCACACAAAGCACTTAGCAAAATGAAAACAGTAATGTGGTATGTGTTTTGGAGAGGAAAGCAGCTTCAGGGCTCGACGGAACAGAAACGCTGCGCGAAATCTCATATCCTTCAGCCGTCCAGCTTCATCTTTTAACCCTTCTCACAAGGACATTGTGAGGCAGAGTTGCTTTAAATATCACAAACTTACAGTGTAAACACAGAGTAAATTGATGAAATGAAAGACGCGGGACCGCACAAACACGTAAACTGCAGTTTGGTTCAGCTCAGGTGATGGGACGTACACCTCGCTCCGCCCTCGTCCCCTTGCCTTCTTCACATTGGTCAGATCTGAGGAGGTGGGCGGGGCCTGGTGAGAGACCCACTGAGCTGCACACACCCTCCTCAGTTCCATTATTCAGCAGCTCTTCACTGCAAATGTGATAATTACACACTTCCCAAAACTGCACAGCAGCAGGGACACACAAACCAAGTTTGATTTTTTTCCCCCATTAACCTCTTTTTACACATTGTTATAATGTTTATACAATCCCATTTGTGCTCCCTGTCTCATTAAACAGACTGAATGGACTCAACTCTCTGCAAAGACAAAACGTTTGCTGCAAACACAGCTCTGGGTGATTGGAAACAAGGCGTGAATATATTTAAAACGTACACCATAAATTTTCCGTTTTTTATATTTTATGCCATCTCTCCTCCTTCCTCTCGTCCATTTTAACAATTATGTTGTTTGTGTGTTTCTGTGACTCTGATTAATTTTGTATCTCTAATTTACTTAGATTCTGCATGCATATGAATGCATGTGGGCCCGTTCATCTGTGAATGTATATTTGCATTTGCAATTCTATTTTTGAGCTTATCAGGGTAACTATGGGTCAGTGCACACTATTAATTTGTCAGTGTATGTATGGATGGATAGATGCATGCATGCATGCATGCATGTGTATATGTGCATGTGTATTATTTATGTGCATGTGTGCATGTATGTGTATATGTATGAATGCATGTATGTAAATCATTAATGTTAATGTATGAGTATATATATGCAAGTGCATGTGTGTTCGAGTGTGTGAATGTGTCTCAGATTGTGGGTGCATGTGTCAGAGACAGAGAGTGTGTGTGTGTGTACATATGTAAATTTTTGTATTGGAGTGTGGCGGTATGTATAAGTCTGTGAGTGAGTGTATGAGAGAAAATGTATGTGTGTGTATGTGAAAGAGAGAGCTAGAGAGAGTGTGACTCTGTGTGAGCATGTATGCGACATAGAGAGAGGGTGTGACTCTGTGTGAGTTTGTATGTGACATAGAGAGAGAGTGTGACTCTGTATGAGTGTGTATGACATAGAGAGTGTGACTCTGTGTGAGTGTGTATGACATAGAGAGTGTGACTTTGTGTGAGTGAGTGTGTGTGTGACACAGAGAGAGAGTGTGACTCTGTGTGAGTGTGTATGACATAGAGAGTGTGACTTTGTGTGAGTGAGTGTGTATGTGACACAGAGAGAGAGTGTGACTCTGTGTGAGTGTGTGTGTATGTATGTGTGTGTGTGTGTGTGTGTGTGTGTAAAAGTTGGCAGTATGAGTAACCATTGTGCAGCAGTGACCGCAGCCCCCCCCTCTCCCCCCCACCTCCACAACAAAGACCAATTAAAGGCCGCTGCCTTGCAAGCCGGGAAGCCGACCGCCAGCCGCACTTCCACAAACAGGCAGATCTGTTTAAAACCAAAGGGGAGAAGCAATAAAACTGCCTACTGCTAGGCCCCCTTCACTGATTCAAACCAGGAGCTCACCCTCTTCCTGATCCTCATCCTCCATTGTAGGCACATTCAAAGGTCATGCATTAAGGAAATCCCTGTGAGTGTGCCATATTGCACCCTGAAAACTGACAAAAACCGATGAAAGATATTTCAGCGGTAAAATGCCTTAAGTCTCCACACATTTATGCATAGGGTTTAAATGTGAGCTAATGAGGACCCACACACACGTTTGCATGAGTTTGGCGTGAACAAACACAGACTGTAGGGTACGCTGTATAGGACCAGCTATTTTTTTCAAGCCTTAATAATGAGCTCTGATAAAAACTGTGACTTAATTGTTGGTCTTTAAGAGTTGGGGCAAGAAACTGAATTGTGTAACCATGTGGTCGCACATTTTTGTAACCTCAAGTCCAGGTTAAACCAATGGCTGTTAGGGTTCCCTGTAGGCACCGCTTTGATTCCCAAGTAGAACTACTGTGGGCATGAAGAGAGCCCGCAGAGCGCTGGAGGGCCCCTTGGTAGTGCTGTTTGCAGCGCCGCGAATATGAGCGCTGTGCACTGTGTCGCCAGCAGGGGGCAGCGGTGCAGGGAGGGAGCAGGGGAACAGTGTGGGCTGGCCGTGGTGTCTCTGGTCAGGCAGCCTGGAGCCCTTGGGCGCTGGCACGGGGTGCGGGCGTCCGGGAGGGGCCCCCTCAAAAGCCATGTACAAGGGACCACACCCACGCGACCATTACGGTGTAGGACGCTCTCCAGAGGCCAGCAGCCATTTTTAGAGTGGCGCACACAAACCGCACGCTGCGGCTTAGGGCGAAAGAGGGAGGGCTTATTTTCCTGCAGGCAGTGAAGCTCACAGCCTTTGTGAGTTTGTGTACATCCCTGCTGTCTGCTCTGCCAATGGCTGCTCCTAACACAATAAATGAAAGCAACAACATGTCATTACTATTCTTATTCAATTGCTGGGCAAAACACTGAGAGAAACTCCCATGTGAAAACTATGTGGCCAGAGTCTGATTTCGAAAGGGTCTCGCATATTTTTAAAATGTGAAATGTATGCATTTTGATGTTCTGAACTACACTCAAAAAATGAATGATATAAAAACATGGTTGCCCTGTCTAAGGCCCTGCGTATTTTTTTTTTTTTCAGAGAGAGAGAGCGAGAGCACCTTTTTTGTTATTTTTTCACTTTATTTTTACTCAGGTCTATTTCTCTGGTTTTTCCATGGGAGGAGGACATGGGTGAAACTTTGGGTGGTCCTCAGGAAGGAAACCTGAATGATCTCCTTTAGTTTCCCCTTACGCACATGTGCTGTGGGCTGGACTTAATGTTTGCTTTTGGGGGGATTTTAGAAATGAAATACTCTTAAGGGACGGCCCATGATTATTTTACCTAGATACAATACAAATCCTGCGTTCTTTTCTTATATCTCTCCAGTACATATCTTTCTCTTCTTGTCCTCATCCCTGTGTTTGCTTCCCTCTCATGTTTCCTCCTTTCCTCTGCTTCTCCCATCTTGGTCATGATGACCTCTGACCTCCTAGCTAATGCTAGGCTATGGGCCAGGGCTTGGAAGCTTGCACCGCAAAGCATGAAAATCTATCCATGCTTCTGGAAAATGGATAATTTACTCAGAGTTATCAAGTAACAAACAAAAATAAATATGTACTAAAAATCTAACTGTTTGCTTCTGAACTGAAACAACATTGACTCAGACAGACAGTACTTTTTTAATAGTTACAGGAACTAATCCTGAATTTCCAGTCACAGGAAATGATGTAGAGCTATGTGTTGCTTCAGTATTCCCACTACACCACACAAGATGAGCTGAGTTTGCTGAAGCTAACAGCTAAACATTAGCACGATTTCCTACACAGATGGAGAGAATCCATTACTGGACACAGGGCCATTTTAGCTCATGTTAAAATTGTAGCACATGCAATTTCAGTGACTTTAATGTGATTGGAGCAAACATGCTACCTCAACCAATCACATGTTCTTTTAGTTTTTTTGCACAAGCTAAACAGTTTCCCATGTGCTGAATAATGCGGTGAATCGGGCCCATTCAGTATGATTCACGGGGACAGTGCCGTAAAATGAGGAATGGCTGAACGCATGGCTGTCCCACCATGCCCACCGGACTGCCCACCAGACCAGAATGATTTGGGTGTCATTGGATGAAAAGGCGTGAAGGGGTTTCGCATCCTGACCTTTGTACATGTTTTTTCTACGTTACCCATTCCAAGCCTCCACACTAGGCTTGTGTTCCCTCTGCAGGGTTTAGAGGTGGGAAAGTGCTCATTTTTAGTGTAGTGGCCTGGCGTGCGGTCTGCTAGCGAAACCTAAGCATGCCTTTTCTGAGAGTGGCTGGAGAAAGCCAGCAGGGTGTGAGATAAGTGGATATGTAATACAGGGTGGGAGAGATTTCAGCAGGTTGCATATCTGTGTCTCTGCAGATAACAGAAAAAGCAGAGAGACAATGCAAAAAAATATGATATAAAAACATAGTGATATAACAATACAATAAATATATAATTATAGATAATGATAATGTCAGGCACCATGTTTTAGAGAAAAACATTCTCTTTCATATCAGATACTTGTCAAAAAATCATCCATCACATTTGCAAATACGAATTTAAGAAATAATTTTTGTTATTTCATTAGTCTTCATATATTTTCCAGTTGTATAACTGAAGAATTCTTTTTTTGTTGGCATACAACCTATCCTACATGCCAATAGAGACCCCCAAACATGGCATTTTTTAAAATGTCTAAAACATGGACAGATGTTTGACAGGCTCATTAAGGCAGAACGGACCTTGGTTAGATGTTGATGTTAGATATTAACATTTTGAGCAAATGAAGTCCTTTCATTTGATATGCCAGAAAAAACTGCATAAAACTATTCACAGTGTATGCAAACATTAATTTAGGTTCCACTGATTTAATATGTCTCTATCTAATAATTATAATTATGAAGAAACCTCTAATTTTTAAGTGCAAACATGTACTTTGGCTTCACATCTTGAAAAGATGTCTGCATATTTATTTAAAATATTTTAGTTTATGTAATATTGATTCATTGGATACTCATAGAATGTTAGGAAAGTCTCTAGGATGGGCATTTTTCAGATTTTTACAGGCCAATGAAATGTTATTACAACATTACAAGGAATAATATTGTTTTGTTTTTGAAATTAAAAAGAATTGTGAGATTGCCTTTGATTTCCATTAATCCACTGTGTCACTAATAAATCTGCTGCTTCAATACTTTCAGCAACAACATTTGTAAACTTTGTTTACAATATCTTGAATGATGTTTTTCATGACTAGATAACCATCTGCAGATGTTGCTAGTAAGTAACACACCCATTGAGTTTATCTCTGACTTTGATGGAACTTGTTTAGAGCGAAAAATATGTTCCAATGCTGTTTGGGGAAAGTTCACAGAATAACATTATTCTCTAACCAAATAAAAACTAACTGAAACATTCCCCAATGTTTTTGAAACATTTGGATAAAAGCTTTGCTGCGGTTTTTAGTGGGATAAATTGAAGCAGTAGTTCCTTCTAAATACAAAGATGTTTGACTTGAATAACAAACTAAAGGCAGACATTTAACTAACATAAAACATTAAGCATGACGACAGCATGAAATAATTTCATAAAATTTTGTATTATTATTCTTTGTCTTTCACACAGATGCTTTGCATACAGGATGAGTTGGAATCTATGACATAAGTTTTTCTGTTTATAGTTAATCTTATTCCGTTTTTAAATAGTAAATCCAAGTCACACAACAAAAACACAGCCCTCTGCATCAGAAAAAAAAGACTGCGCAAAAATCTTTGACCTGCATTCCCAATGACCTCACTACCGCTGTGGCTGACATCCTGGTTATGGCATTCCTATGTAGAAAAGCGAAAACAACCGTTGAGAGAACAGGTTCTTACTCTGCTCGGAGAGAATACCCCTGGATTTAGAGCATTGTGTCTCTCTTAAATAAACTGTAGTCACATTCTCAAGCCACATCATTATGGTTAAACAAAAAAAAAAAACAAAGCCTGTGAGAAAAAAAAAATGCTCAGGAACAGAAAATAGAAAAAGGAAGGGACGGTACGGTGGATGGATGGCAGAGGAGGATGGTGGCAGCGTTTGTGTGAGTAGGTGACCACAGCCCTCACGTACAGCAAGGGAAGTCTATTCAGGGACAGAGCGGAGAGCGAGAATAAGCATTTGGGACAGAGTAGACAGGGGTGTGGCTGGGTGAGGTGCCCTGGCAGTTATGTAAATCCCTTTATGTGCGATTACACAATAAGAAGCATGGAATACCCCGGCTTCCCACAGAGCAAGTATGGTGCATTCAGGGTTTTCATTTTCACTGCTCAAACCTGGAATGGCAAACAAACACACACACACACACACATTCCTATTGCAGTTTGTCACGGTCAGCGACTTCTCACAGGAGACCAGAGATCACCAAAATACTGTAACGAAGCACCTTAAAATCATCCATATTCACCCATGCTCACAAATACTGGTGAAGCACTGTAAGAAAAAAAACAATTGTAACAAAATATACCTACAGACTAACCAGATTTACACGGATTTACAAAGGATTACCCGATTACCTCTTGAATGGTTGATTTTAAAAATTAAAATACCAGTTCCCAACGTTAAATAAACCCATTTTTATGAACAGTAAATGTTCACTTATATATCAGCAACACAGACACAAAATCTCATATAATTTGACACTCTATTCATAAAATGTTCCTGTTTTTCTGAGATCTTTCACTGCCGTTACATATATGTACCGTCGTGGCTAGTTTGTTTCTGTAATTGCCTGTTTTGTTGTTGGCTCGAGAAACATCAAAGGAAGGAAAGGTCCAGAAAAATGATTTGCGGTGTTTCTTTGCCAGTGTAACTTGCATTGATCCTGAAGATTTATTGGTTGAAGAGAACATGCAAACTGCCTAAGTGGAATGAACGGGAATCCTTCCTGAGATGAAGGATGAAAAGGGGGAAACATATGGACTGGATAATAACACGGAGTAGGGGGTGGTGGTGGTGGGGTTGGGGGTTGGGGGTTAACCATACCAAATAAAATAACCAAAAAAGCAAAACCCCAATTTATTTAAACCCGCCTCCCCTTTTTGGCAGCTTCCTGTCTGAACGTAATGAGCTCACCACCGGCCCTCTAAGGCGGTGAGTCTGGAGGCCGGAGGCCTCCGGAAGTGAGGGAGGCCGCCTCCACAGAGCGCAGTCTCCCTTGTGATGGAGGCTTCAGAGGGGCTCAATAAAAATCAACAAGAAAGATCAAGAGGCGGCTAATTTCTCATCTGGACCTGTGTGATAATGACATACATGAAAGGGGCATACCAGAACTCAGCTGCACACACACACACACACACACACACACTCAGTCCCCTTTGCTAACCTTCTCCCCCCCCCTAAATCCCATTACAAAATTTGTATTCTTGTGCTCCCCATGTGTATTTTCCTGGGGTTTCTTGGGTGCGCGTGTATTTCTTCAAAGATGCCACTGGAATGTAACTTCTCTCTTTCTTCTCTCTCTCTCCTTTTTTCCCCTCTCTCTGTCGTTTGTCCTCGGCCCTCCTCAGAGGAGGTTATGCAGTGTTTAATCAGTGTTTAATGATGTCTTACTCACAGTCGCTGGCAGCCGTGGTCACAGTGATTGCCCCCTGTTGATCTAATTGTTCTCCTTCAGAGTCTTTGTGCCGTCTGAATCGGGAGCCATTACGCAGCCACAGCGTTCGTATAGATTACAGACGGCCCTTGTGCGTGTATATGGACAGGTCCGTGCGCTCACTGGGGGGTGAGGGTAAAGTATTGTAACAAATAGTATTTCAGTAAAACATTTGTTAAGACAGCTATAAACATTCTATGGGCTTTTTCTGCAAGAGTATATCAAATTTCCCATTACTGTAGTGTATTTATAAGACACAAGAACAAAAGAAGGTGTAATGACAAGCACAAGTCATTCAGCCCACCTAAGGTTGTAATCAGGCGCACAGACAAGACTGTCGTTAACACCGAAAAGGGTTTGAACTTACATTATGCGCAGGGTTACGAAATTGTTGGAATTTTCAAAATGAAAAGAATTTTAGAAGCATTTTTATTGCATGTGGACAGTTTTTTTTTTGCCTTTGTGAGCCTTTTATTCTTTTCTTCCTCTGCCCCAAGAGATATCATAAGTAGAATAAGCTATATAGGGAATAAAATCCAAAAAATAACAGCAAATAACAATTTAAATAATAATCTTAATATCTACAATTATATGAAAGTATGTGAGGTTTTTTTCCCATTTGTATGGATTTAATAACCACATCAATTGTTATGACACTCATCAACATAACAGTTTCAGTTACACGCTAAGCTGTGCTATGCTACACCATATGTCACCTGTTATGACAAGATATTTATGACACTAGTGTCATAGCACATGTTATACCAGGTGGAAGGTAATAAGAATACTTGGCCTGCTGCAAATAACATGACAGCAGCACATAAGACTGAAAAAAACATTCAAGCCAGAAAAAAAAATCTGAATATTGGCTTTTTTATTCTGTTCCTCATATATTTACCAAAAGACACCACATTATTTTGATCCATTTTCAATTAAAATTCCCTGCAGTTTGTCGGTGGATGTCAGTCCCCATTTAGAGACTCACAAAAATTGTAGCATACTCTTGCATTTTACTGCTAAAAACCTATTTTATCATCTTTAAACCAATTAATATGATTAGTCTTAAAAGAATACTGTAAATGTAGTTGATTTGGAAGGCTGATGTCATGAGTTTCATTTCTAATTATTACATATTTTTAACACAATGTTAAAATTAAAATATTTAGGTTAAAAAATCTATCAGTCCAATGAAGATTTTTGGGAGTATGGTTGTTTGGCAGTATGTATATCAGTTTGCGATTAAACCTCCGATTAAACAGACTGTCTGGCAAAGAAGACTTTGGCAATGTGCAAAATCACTCAATATTCATTGCATAGCATACTACATAGTGAGTCAGCCATTTTGTAGCGTGTCTGAATAGTTTTCTCAATATCCCCCATAATGCACCAAATAGTAGAATAAATACAATACAAAGACCAAAATGTGCCAGAGTCCAACCTACTGCATGGCCTTGTTTCCCCCTGAAGAAAATAATGAAATTTCCCTGGATTATACCTGTATGCAAACTTTTAATTTAGTAATTGTTTATGAAGGTGTGTGTGTCTAGCTAGCTAGCTAGATATGTTGTTAGCTAGAGAGAAGTTTGCACTGCCAATTACCTGGCTAGGTAAGATGACAATCGTAACCAGTTAGCAATAAGAAATAACTAACAGTATCCAACTGAGATGTAACATCAAGAAGTCTTGTTGGAATAGGTGCTTGGTCAGCAAAAGAACTGGATGCTGTGGTCTTTGAAGGCAATACACGTTGGCATTTTACTCTTGACCATTGGAGTCAGCTGCTAGCTAGCAAACTAGCAAATAGTAGTTTCAACTAATTTGTACAGTTGAAGCTAGCCTCTTCATGAAGCTAGCCATCACTAGATATGTATCATATAGAAAGTTAATGCCAGTTGCAACTCATTGAGGTAAAAGAAGGTGAAGCTCCCACACAAGTCAAAAGATAAACAACAAATATTTTAATATCTGTGTTTTTTTTTTTTTTTACATATATTTGTACAGTTACATGCTCAGATACACTTGTGATAATAAAACTACATCCAGAAAGCCATGGTCATCTTGTGCCATCCACATAGTCCCTATGTAGTGAACAACATGTTGTTCCATGAATGTATATAGTGAATAGTGAGTGAGTGAACAAATGAGCAATTTTGGAAAATGTTTTACTGTTGAAACCAGAGCTCGGCTTTTTGTGCCAGCCCATTGTATCTGCTGAGGTTTTGTTTTATATGTGTTTTAACATTTAATCGCTTCATAAACCAAACATTATGATGATTTTGCTCTCTTTATTTTTCAAATGTTTTGTCCTTATGCAAATACATGCTACAACCAGTTTTTTTTTAAGCTAAGTTAGCAGAACATACCCAGAATGATGCACAGGTTCAAATAAAAAATGTTAAGACTGTCTGGCAAATTAATTAGCTTAATCCCATTTGTTGTATTTAATTAGCTAGCTATTTCCCCTAACTTGAAGCACCTAGCAGAATGTTAAAGATAGTAGGGGATACTGGGAATGATTGTAACACGTGCAAGTTGTAACACTTTCAATTTTTCCCAACAGGAGTAAGCTAGAATCATGTAATCATTAGTGTACAGGCCCACTTTCTACCTGAGCTCATATGTAGAGTTACAAGACCCTTTGAGCAACTCTGTCAGTTATATTGTCAAAAAACTGATTTTGAGGTAAAAAAGTAAATTTTGTTTTGACAACATTCATTTGTGTTTGTGATGTTTGTGGTTTAGCTGGAATTCTTTTTTAAAAAAACTTATATTTGATAACTTATCAAATGAGGTTTTACTAGGGTTTGGGGATGGTTGTAACAGGATTTTCAAATGTTTCACAAATCTGTTTAAGGGTGTTTCTTGTATTTTCTTGCAAAAAAAAATGGAAGGGAAAACCTTATATTATTTAAAAAGCCTCAAATGAGGTTTTACAGGGTGGATCTGTGCAACTGTGGCTTTGCAGATATTATAAAACATTACTGAAGCTGTGGGAGGAGGAAGGGGCCAGTGAGTTGTTAGAGCAGGCTACTGCAGTGTCAGTAGGGTGTTTACTGATGAGTAGGAGGAGAGGCTTACTCATCAAGGTAGCTAATCTGTAATGATTGATTTTCTCCACATGAGGTAAGCAAATGATAGGACCATGATAGGCAAAAGTGAGTCAGTACAATGAAGAAATTTGGTATAGCTGTTGTTCCAAATGATCTTTTCTTAAGTCTGAAAACAAACGGGTAGATTTAGAAGTGGACCAAAAACAAAGTACATTGAGAAAATGGAGGCCCATGCATATGTGTGAGTGGACACCAACACAGCCTCTCTACTTCTTAGGATTATAAGGTATGTCCCTGAATAATGTTTTTTGCAGCAGTAACATTGTATGTGCTGAGTTTCTGCACTTTCAGCTGCTTGTTACATTTAACCCCAGGTACTGTTGCAACTATCCCTGGGTGTGGGGTAGAATGAAACATTTCACTTCTCGAATTTGAGATTAATTTTCACAATCTCTATTAGCATTGGAGATATGGGGATAATTTCATTTCAAGCATACAGTTGTGGGTACTTTGTGTCAAATTTTGAAAGGTCTTCACAAATAAGAGCAGAGTAATGGATGCAAAAGTAAAAATTGTCACAGTCATCCCTGGTGTCCCCTATTCTCAGTCTTTGAGCAGTTTCACCAGCTGCTACTTTCACAAAATAAATTAGCAAGCTGACTAATTACCAATCTAATTAAAAATCATCAATTTAGGGTTAGCCAACTACATCACAAGTTATCCTTTCCAGCTCATCGGTAGCATGCAACCAGTCTTTAGTAAAAACTGTCTAGTTAGCCATTTACTTGCAGAGAATTACAAGCCAGCCTGTAGCTAACTAGTACATCTGGTAGCCAGCTAAATGTGGGAGAGGAAACAGTGTGCTTAATGAATGTTTTTCATGAATTAGATTTAATTTATATTTTAGATTTATCCGTAATTGAAAAGAAAAATACAGTAGCTACACAATAATGTAAAATGACACAATCTTTAATGCATGATAAACATTACATTTTTTATTTGTAAGCCATTAAGAAAGCTCCAAAGCTGAAAGGTATACTGTGTATATGTAGTACGTCATTGAACTTCATTACAACATTTTAATTCACAGATACCAACAAAAAAAAAAAAAAAAAAACACAGTAATAGCCTGAAACACCTCAACCAGCATAAAAATTATGCTGACTGATTAACACAAAAAATATTTTTGATGCATTCTGTCAGTGAATATGCTTGTAAAAGACATCATTTTAACTGAATTATATTGAAGCATCTATATGAAGCAGTTTTTTTGTGTTATAACTGGTAATCTATACCATGGCTTTTACTGCTGATTATTTGAATACTTAATTTTAATATTTTCATTAAAACAATAAATGGTGGTGCAGAGTAATTTTATGGAACAGATTCAAAATAATACTGTGTTTTTGGTAAATATTTTTAAGGTAATACCTAATATTCTTTTTTTATGTCTTTATATGCTCGTGGCAGGTTACCTCTGCCACCTGACGGGACATTGTTCTCTATTTCACACTAATGATGCAAGAATGACATGTGATAAGGACATGTGATGAGGTCAAAAAGAAGTTTTGGGGATAAATTGAACTAAATTGAACGAAAATTAAATAAACACAGTTTAATTACATTAAATTTAGCGAGTTACATTTAGCTGTCATGTTTAAACCAGTCACATGGCTTATCTCTTCACAATAAAATGCAATGTTCAGTGAGCTGCTGGTAGTATAAGACAGCTCTACCCTTCTTTAAGTGGAGCTTTTATATTTTTTCACTCTCCCTTCACTGTTTCACATGCATACACATTACCGTTTGGACATGATAAAAAACATTTGTCATTTGTAGCACAGTTAGCATATTTTAGCATGCAACTGAAGCACTGTTATGTTAATGTGTGTTGTAACATTTATTGTTGCATACATTATGATCATGACAGCATTACGGCGTGCTTAGAGTGGGTTTTATGGCATATATTTGTGAAGAAGATTATGAGATTATGATGTATTCTTTCGTGAGAAATTTTAAATGTTGTTTAAATAAATACAGCTATATTGCTGAAGGTAACACTGTAGCCATTGGATGTCGACCCGTCCCATATGGTCCTGGAATTGTATCCTCTTTCCAGGAAAATATTGAAATGTCCCAGATTTTGATCCAGAGCACTTTGTTCTTTCTTATATGAAATGAACAAATCATAATCAACAGTCACCCCCCCACTCCACAACACAAACGACACCCCTCCCTCTCCCCCACTCGATAACAGAACCCCTGTGGCGTCCTGGATCTTTACAAGACAGAGGTGGCAAAACTAGAAATGCAATTTAATCGTCATCAATAAGTGAAAAAATGGAAACGTTTTCATCCTGTGCCAGAAATTGCCACAATTTCTTAATATACTGCCTCTGTATGCCATGGTGTTCACGCACTTTCCTTTGAACGAGGCTGACAGTCACCATGACAAATAGCCTGCCTGGTTCAAAGGGTCGCGTATACCACAGTGAGGCATGCGCAAAATTTCCCACAAGACACACTCATCCAACACTGGAATACAACCTATTAATCTTTAGCAATGCAGACCAGGCAGCTGGACCTCGAGTTCACGAACGTAGCTCTCTAGGTGTTAAGACAGCCAACAGCGACCAGAAGTGATATCTCTGTACGGAAATGTGATTATTCTGCAACATGCGCTAAATAGCTTATCCCATCGGAGGCTGTTTATGACTCTCCCATCACAAGCATGAAATGAAAAGTCTGCCATCTAAACTGCTCTGAGGTGGCTCTGAATAAGCACTGAATTGGCTGGGATATTTGTTAGGGCTATATTCCATGCAGTAATATGGGCGGGAGGTTTACTGTGGCCGTAACTGGGCTAATGTTAGGCACTGCTAGAGTTGAGGTTGACGTTAGCTAGCATAGCTATGCTACGTACCTGTTCTTTTTGTAGATAATTTGAGTGTGCAGGGATAGACCTGATAGTGGGAAATGTGGATTCAGCAGGTTTGGGAAAATTGCTGGGAATAACATGGTGAAATCTGAATATGGCCTTCTTCGGCTGTATCCAGGTCACACAGTTATAATAATATTAACCGTCAAACTTGAAATGGTACATTAAATACAGTTTTTATCCCAAAGGATTATATCCTATTATTACTATATTTTAGAAACATAGTGCTTCAATTACTCTCAAAATGACATTGTTTAAAAAAAAAAACAGGTCTCAATCTCAAATCCATCCCATGACCGAGGCAAACAAAATGGGCGGGAAAAGCAAGGGATTGTCTAGTAAATCTGATGTGGATACTGATTCAGTGGCCAGATGGAGAGGGTATTTTGAAAGAATTTGACCAGGACATTCACAACCCAACTCTGTCAAAAATTACCATGGGATTTTTTATAGGAAGAGTGAGTCAGGACTTCAGTTTATTGTCTCTTCCATGGGAGAGAACGCTGCTCTCTATTTGGTCCTGAGAGAACAGCGTCACCTACTACTTCACCCACAGTTACTTTTCAATGGAGGTTCTCCCTTCCAATGAATAAAAAGCCCATGTGTGCTTAGCTTCTGCTCTTCAACAAGATGAGAGTTTAAGGTGACGCGACTGCTTTTTTGCTGATTTAATTTGTCTGTTAAAAAAATTAGTGAATGGATGAGAAGGCTTCAGGTAAGGTTTCAGCATCAAAATCTATGTGAAATACCGAAACTTTAAAATTTTATTACTATTGTTTGGACAATGGGTCATTCAAGAAATCATCAATGAACCTTTATGTGAAGTTCTGGAGTAGATTCTCGGGTGGGATTCCATCTCCTTCATCTCTCAAAGAACTCAATGTATATAGTTTCTTCTTGCAGAATTATAAAAATTATTTTAAAAAATCCCAAAAGAAAAAGTTCAAAATTTTATAAAACTTCAAGAATGAATGAGTCTTTTAAAGGAGCAAAGAACACTCCAAGTCCTTATTGATTAATAAATATTGATGTATTGTTTGGTCTTGCCTTCATTTGTAACTCAGCATTTCTGCATATGACTAACTGAATTAAGAGAATGTCTAATCATCTGCCAAATCAAACCTTTCTAATCACATGATAAAAAAACTAATTGACCAACTAATTGCACATTTGCAGTTGTGGGCCTTTATCAAAAACATACCCAGGACATATTTATCATGTTTCTGAGGGTGGCGGCCAAGACATTAAGAAATGGCTCTATATCACAGCATATGAACTTTATTATAAGAGATATTTTAAAGTGTGTGCATTTCTGGCTTGTGAGCACCTACTGCATTCTGAACTGGATTTCACTATAAGGAGAGTAGACGTACAAGGCAAAGTGGGGGTTGGGGGGTAGGGTGTTCTGGGATGGCAGTCCAAGAGTATCAACATTCAGATCTACATTGCCTCCAAGACCATCTGCATTGTTAGATTTGCTATGTGGGCTAAGATAAACGCACAAATAGTTTGGAATTGGCCACGCCTTTGGTTTGGCAGCAGATTATTTTTGTTTAATAATGGAGTCAAGGCTGACAAAAACACAGGGCGCAATACCACCAATGCTCCACTATATGGGGTGGGTCACCTACACTGGGCAGCCTGTAGCCTAGTGGCTAAGATACATGACTGGTGTTACATGACCCATGAGGTTGGTGGTTCAAGCCCCAGTCCAGCCACAACAAGAACACTCCCTTTGCTCCCAGGGGGGATTGGCCCTTGGTCAGCTTAATCATCCGTAATCATCCGGATAAAAGAATCAGCTAAATGACAGTAATGTAATGTACACTGGCACCTAAGAGGACATGGGTTCTGGTGCGTACAAGATTGTCATGGCTACAATGGCCTATACAATACAATAGCATGTCAATAGCTGGGCTCCTTGGTCTAGGGCAGGGGTGTCAAACTGCAGTCCTGGAGGGCCACAGTGGTAGCTGATTAATTGATTATTTAAAATTACTAGTTGGCTGAAGAGTCCACACACCTGGTTTCCAAGGCCTAAAATGGCTGCCAATGGGAAAGAACAAAAACCTGCAGACACTGTCCAGGACTGGAGTTTGACACCCCTGGTCTAGGGGTATGATTCTCACATAGGATGGGAGAGGTCATGGGTTCCACTCCCAGACTACTTATTACTATATTGCTGGTACCCTGGCTTTTCACAAATGGCTGCCCTTCCAACTGTGGAGTTTCTATCTGCTGTTTGAAAATAACACCCAGTGCTGCATCAGCTGGCAGCTCTCTTCCTCATTAGTAGGTGCTTTATAAGCAAAGTAAATGAAGCATTTTATGCACTTTCAGTCCAAAAATGAATGTGCTTAATAACTGAGAACATGTACATGTAACTAGTGCTTTCGCCTCTCATAACCACCACTAGTCTGTAAAACTAATGTGCAGTTATACAGTGTTTTCCAGTTATCTATGAGGTTTGGTTGATTCAACTAATCTGGGTGCAGAGTTTAAACTTAATACTCATGATTTGGGCTTTCTGAGCAAAATAGCTCACCAGCAGGCTAAATAAAGAGATTATCGAAAAATGTCACTTCTGTACACTGCTCACATGTTTGGTGCATGAATTCCGTCTGACATCATTCTACCATTAATGTGTGTCTCAGTTTAGCTTCCTTTTGAACCACCATTTGTATGCTGCCTCTGGTGGCTGTAACCCACAAAAGCTGAAGGCAACAGGCTGCTGTTTAATGATTGAGACAGACTACACCTCTATGCAATTCCATTCTTCTAACATTTAATCATGGTTGCGGTTCTGTTTACAGTTTCGCTGTTGAAATAAGGACATCTCTCTCATTTGCACTTTGATTCACATATGAATCTGATCAGATTGAGCTCTATGTGAAACAAAATTGTGAAGTAAGCACCCCAGAATGCAGATTACACAAAACAAGCAGAGACCACAAGGAGATGTCTGTCTTGGTCCATTTGCTAGTAAACTCTGTGGCACAAGATATTTGGTTCCCCAAATATCTGTGCAGTGTGAAAGCAAAAGCATTCAAATTCAATTGGAAACATACTGCTCCTAAAGAACATGCACAACCAGGAAGTGACAGTCAAACACAATTTACTGTCAGTTTAATGCTGAAAACAAAAAGACGAACACACACTGCAGTTGAAAAAAATTGATATATTTATTGAATGATATTTTCTTCAATTTTGTCTGATAAGCCACCTTGACAACTTGCACTGTGGAATACATGTCTTCAAATATTACTCTTCTTGCTTAGCGGAAGTTACAAAGGTCCGAAGTCCTATTGGTTCCTGGTTTAGATGTCTCCTGTACTGTGAATGCAACTGTAAAATGCTACAAACATACTGAAAGAAGGTCTTTATAAATCATTAGCAAGAATTATATGTAGCATCGCTACAAATGCTCAAAATGATGTAGTGCCTGATGAATAGAAAAATGATGTATAATATCAATACAGTTCATATGAAAGATCCAAGAGGTTATAGGCATGTTGAAACAACCTTCTTCAGTTCAACAGTAACAGAATGACATTCACATTTATTTTTTAATTTTTGAAACATATACAAAGCAAAAGCAGACTTTTGATAGATATAAAAGACAAGCAAATCACACATACATATAATAACTGTTTTTTTCCTGTTTTGTTATTACAGAAACAGTCAGCCACTATGTATGAAGCTGAAATGTTTGAGAGAAATCCTTAAGCAGCTTAATCTCCTCAGAGCCAGTAAATGGAGACAGGGGGAAGTAGTTTATTGTGGTTTTCAAAGGAGATCAAAATATGGATTATAGGCACTGTTTCAGGCACAGAACAAAGGGGTATAGGTGGGGAATAGCTGAAGCTATTTTTCATTGATATGAGGAAGATTTTTTCACATAATTTTTTACGCATGTAATACCTTATTGACTCAGAGTAGAAACAGATACACTGGGCCAGTTATAACCAGGCTTGTCAAATGTGTTAGATATCTTCTCAACTTGAGGCAAAATAATGAGCTCAGGGAAGAGAGAGTTGGGCTCTCTTTCCTGTTGAGTTTTTCCCTTTTGTCTCTCAATGTACCTCAGGCTCAATTTAAGATACAGTAAGTTACCTCTATCCCATTTTCCCCACTCCCCCTGTTCTCTCTTCACCTACTCCGGCTGTCTGACAATTGACAAGCACCACCTAAAAGTGTAGTGTCTCCCTGGCAACTTTACAACCCATGTTGAGTTACTAAGGTCATTGAGTGCACTGCTTTATTATGTATACATACTGGGTGCCATTAGGTTGTTTTGGGACAGCAACTAATTTTACTTTGTAATGTATATTCACAATATATTTACATTTATGTATGTCCTTAGACTACATCATAACAGGGAGGTTGAGCCATAACAGTGTCTATATAAAAAGAAGTGAATATATTGTCATTGTTTCTAGTAGATATCACCTCTTAAGCAAGATGTGAGTGTTACTTTTTCACTCAATATCTACCAATGATGTAGTAGCTGTACAACAGCATGACTTTGCCTTCATGTTGATTGGCTGGGAGGTAGCTATGCTCAGGGAGGAAGCCGTACACTTTCGGGGAACCGGAGCCGGTTTAACTGCAGCCGCTGGCACACCAGGTGGTGCCACCCTTTCTGCTTAGTTAGTGGTTGCATTTCAGCACCCGCTAAGATGCACCAAAGCGAGGGCAAACCAACTCCAGCAGATCTAGGTAGTTAATTAGAGACTTGCGATGCTTTTCAGGGTCAAACCTTCTCTTTTTACAGCCACATGCGCCACCCGCATGAGGACGCATAAGAGGGCAATTTCAGAAAATGGGGCAATGTTCCGCTTAAAGCAAACACTCTGAAGGGCTGGGTGGGGCTGAGGGAAATACCACTTGTGGCATACTGCCAAATATGGAAGGGGAAGAGGAGCATGGGTTTGGGGTGGGGGGGTGGGGTGGCCCATACTTATTCTAACAAAAGTGAAATTATTCTAATTCTCTCTTAACATGAAGATAACTGATGAAGCAAATCAATGTATAAATTATGTCAGTATTGTTTATGGTCCTGAAGGCCAATAACATTCTATGACTCTATGCAGGATTGTTGCCGTTCTGTACTACATTTATGGGTGACATGACCCTGGTGCTCCAATTGCTGCAGACACCCAACTCACAACAGGATAACCTGTAGGCTACAGTTATTCTATCGGCAAAAATTTTAACTTTCACATTGCCCCAGTTGACTCACCCCCCCACACCAATAAAACTCCACTCAGAGGTAAACAGGTCTGTTCCAAAGCTTTCTTTCAGCTCAGACACTTACTGTCAGTCTCCAGACACACAGACACCTGAGGGAATTACAAAACAATACATACTTTCAAAACGGGCCTTAACAGTCCTTTGTATTCTTTGCTAATCTAGTAGGCTAAAACCCTCCGTCATTCTTTAGTTCAGTAACACACTAAAAGAATGCATTTCTCAGTGACCCACTTGGTAAAAGTCAGACTTTTCATGTATATACGCAAAAGCTTTACAGCTTTGATTAATTGATTTTTATATTACTGTTCTAGCGACATAGACAATGAATCTTAAAACCATTAGCTGCCAACCAGTATTTGCAGCAGATCTGCAAAACATGGATTCAGATGGTATCGTACAGACAATGCCTGTAGTACGTCTTTACGATTACAATGGCCAGACACCTTCATCGAAAAGTTCGAGATGCACATCGACATCAGCCAACATTTCTGGAGCCCATTGCATGAGGCTGGTCAAGCACCATTAAATATCTCCACAAAAAATCTGCTTATGCTATTGGCGCTCTCTCTCTCTTTAAATTTTTTTTCCATTAACTGGCCTCTGTTTTGTGGCCGCATAGACTGGAAAAATAACACAAAGTCATGCTGTAGGGCAAATCTGTCCCCAACCCGGATTCTCTTTCTCCACATTTCCATCACCAATAACAAGTAAAATATACCTAATCATTTCAATTTTCCCTCTTCTCTGCCGTGCCATTAACCTCCTAAATTTCCTGAGGGCTACAGCTTTGGGAGGAATTTAACCAGAGGGTTTCACATAATGATTCTGATTTCATTTATTATATATGAAAACACTGATTGCAATAATAGCAATGACAAATAAGAAGGAATTCATTGCAACATTCTGAAACATTAACGGATGCATGGCAGCGTTGTTTGGTTAAAACAAATGTGTTGTTTTTTTTTGGGGGGAGGGCACAAAGTTGTGGTAATTTGCCCATCTACTAGTTACAGCACTGAAGCAAAAATTCTCATTGGCCCAGTGTTCTGTCAGTCATCATTAAGGAAACCTGCAATGGAAACACAGTTTTGACCTGTATAACAAATTAAAATTCCTTCCCTCAACAGCGAATAATCAGTAGACTCAAAAGTAGGATTCAAAAATAGAACATAAAAAGGAGAAACGGTGTTTGATACTTCTTGAGGAAACTGTTAAGTATTAACACCATCTCTAATTATAGATCTGTTGAATTTCTTTTGATGGGACTTGTAAACGGGAGCAACTTTGAGAAGAAAACAAGCCGGAAAAGCCTACTTTTGACTTGCGACACCCAGCGCAAAACTCTCCATGTACCTATAGCAACACTGTACAGATTTAACCCTTATTTTAATTACCCTGCCTTGCTCAGTATCCCAAACCCGAGCCAGTTAAAAAGGAAAGAAAATATTTGAGCTAAAAAAAGACTGTGGTGTAACCTCAGGCAGATCATGAGTAAAGCCAAATGCTTCCAACAGTATCACAGATGCCCTGCATAAACACTGTACAAGGGCCATATATCTGTCTCTCTCTTTCCCCATCTTTTCCTATCGTTTATTCCTTAAGTCTTGACCAAAGTGTATGTCCTGCGACCACTTCAAAGGAGGTGTGAGTCATTAAACCGGATGTATAACTCAATTTTAAAATGTGTGCTGACTGGTTTATCCATGCATGGACATTTAATGCTGTTGCAAGCTTTCATTCAGTAACTGTCATTTTTTGCTGAAACATACTAAACTGAAAATCAGCTCCGTCAAAGACAATGGAAAATAATAGTGAATGGATGTTACCGACAACAAGTCAGTAACAATGTTACAATGATAGTGAGTAGGCGGAAAAGAAGAAGAGGGAGAAAACTAAGGAAACATAGATGCCATGAAGTGAAGTTTGATAAAGTTCAGGGGTAGAAGAGTATAGGGGTGAGGCCATGGCCCCGCATTATAAAGCGGAGGGCCCAATTTCCAAAAACCATTTTCGGAGTATGAAGGTTTTTGGATACGAGGCCCAGGTCTTTCGGCAAGGTCAAGAAGGAGAGGGCAGCTCGGGACAGGGCGTCAGCTTCCATCCCACAAACGTCCCCTTGTTCCTGCAAGGCCATTGGGCAATCTCTCTAAGAGCGGTCACACCCTAAAATTCAGCCCATCTTAAAAACACAAGACAATTACACCATAGAGTTAACTCTTTGGAGACGAAATCTGTGTTACATCTTCATTGTTTTCACTTCTGCGTGGGATAGAACGAAATAAAAAATAAAAAGTGGCGAGATGCAGGTCACTCAGGGAGCAGACTTCTAAATATAGCCTGTGTGTTGATGTGAGGGCCAGACTATTCCAACGACAAGCCTTCCCTTACCATGCCTTGTAATTGGGAAAAAATAAAGGCAGAAATTATATGTTTATTTTCAACGACAATTTTAATCTTCTTTCCTCTCTTTTTGAGAGAGAGAGAGAGAGAGTGAGGGAGAGGGAGAGAGAGAGGGAGAGCATACAAGTTGTCAGAATAGTGCATATTTTCTTTGCTTTTTTATTAGTTTATTTATTTACTTGATGCATGTAGACCCGTACCCTCCTTTCATAGGTGGTGAAGCCTCTGCTGAGTTTGTACAGTAGAGACGGAGGGAATGCTGTCCTCCGGTGGCTAACTTTTAGTCCGCACCATGTCTGACCAAAGCTTTCTGCCTCAAGTCTCCAGCTTTGATCAACAGACCACACGGGTGTTCAGGAGCGTGTCTTCCCTCTCTTTACAGGAGACTGGGCTAAACCCCCTGTAGCCTAAACATCCAGTCCACTGAAGCCTCAGGCTACTCTCTCTCTCTCTCTCTCTCTCTCTTTTTCCACTTCCTATCTCTCTGTTTCTTGTCCCCTACCCTCTTCAGTTTTTTGTTGGGAAATTTTCACAAAGGTGAAATACACACACTGAATTTTCAGTTGCGTTAACGTGAGATAGGGATCGTCAGCTACAGAGTAAACAGTGTACCACAGCTGGCTTATGTTTCTACAATATCAACTCAAAAAAGCTGCTTAAATGTAAAATAATCTTCTGTCATCAGTCAGTAGTGAACTACTGTGCTCTCAACGATTTCAGTAGTGGTTACAGCTGAGTGGCTGCTATGGATACTTCACTATTGTTAACTGTCTCTCATTGCATTTCTGTCTCAACTATGGCTATGCAGTAAAAATGTCAAAAGAAGTAACTGTGTATGTGAGTGTGTGTGAAAGAATATGCTGTATCATGTCTTAAAATATGTCTAAGATGTTTTCTGGAAGTATATTTTGCATGCTGAACAATACTGTGAAACAGTATTTTACTATTTTCTGCTGTAATGTTTGTTGTACGGTGTCCTCATTGTATGTGCACTACTATACTGCCTGTGCAATAATAATAAAAGAAACACCAACAGGAAAATAAGGACAACTATGAAAATATATGCTAAGAAGAATGGAAAATACAAACAATAATAAATTATGAAAATGTATGCTACAAAGAATTGGAAATACAAACGACATGTCGTACGCATTACTTGACTCAATGGAATAACAAGTGTGAGGATGAGGACAACAAGAGTACCTTTTCATGTTAATCATGAATGAGTTTTCTAAGATTGATGGGGAATCATTTATCTGCTAGACCACAGTTGTTCCTTAGGCAGATGAACACAAGGTCTAGTTGATTCCAGTCCACAGTTAAGGAGAGGCAATTAGTGGGAATGCATAAGAGAATAAAGTAGGTGTTGTTTATTTGAGAGATGAATCATTGGGAGGGACCTGTTAGCAGTGCTTACATAAATGACCAAATGAAAAAGAGAGAAAGAAATACTGTAAAACCCAAGTGGTCATTTCTGAAACCTGAAGATTTTAATTGTTCCTTCTGGAACCTCCGAGGCTAGACGCTGTTGATATTGCCGGATGAAGAGATGTAATTTGGTAATGAAAAACAATAAATAACACTGTAAACGGTAATAAGTAACGGCGGGGGTGAGGGCGGCCGTTTTTTTTAACATAGTCAAAGTGAATGCGATAACCTACAAATACTCACTTGCACTGCGGTTGATTTGACGTTTTCCGCATTGTTGTTTTGGTTCGGTTACCAAACTACTCCATACATTTATCGTTATGGTTTATGAAGAGATCACATATTGTTTCCAGAACATTTTGGCAACCACTGTTTTACTAATAATCAAGGGTAAGAAATAAAAGAGACGGTCGTCGAGGCTGATTATTTACTCAACTGAAAAAATAGAATAAAGAATTGTATGTTTAAGTCGATTTAATATATATCTTTTTCTATTATCATAAAACTTAGAATAAACTGCAAAGTTGATGATAAGTGTGAAAATATCACTGAAGGAAAACAATACAGACACAGAAACTGCCATTAAGACTGGAATTTGCTTAGTCAACAAATACATAATAACAGTGAATAAAAATATCAACAGAAAAAAATGGTAAAAAAGTATATATTTTTTAAAAATTCAGTATATCCTTTAGTCTTTAATATTGACACAGACAGCTTCAAATACGGTAGTGGTAAAAACCAACTCTAAAAATATTGTATTGTTATACTAAAGCTATATGTTAGATTTAAAAAATAAAGTATAAACCGGATTAAGAAGTAGAACAAGAATTAAAACCGGATTAGGCATGCATAGAAACATTTCTGAAACACTCAGTAAATAGTTATAAAATAAGTAACATATTTATATGCAAAATCTGAGGTTTTTCATTGAAAATTATAAAGATATACTGCTTGTCTTTCTCTTTTTGTGTAATTTATTTCACTTTAAAGTGTAGTATACTGTTTAACAACTAATCCTATAATGTGTCCATTGACATATAATTCATCTTGCGAAAGACTAATATAAAAAAAATTAAATGAATTATCTAGAGGTCAGTATTCCATTAACAGCCCACATCATTAATAAAGTGGCTCCATACATTTCAGCTCTCCTAAGTACTTAAACCACAGGTTACTAAATGTGACACTTTTAAATACTTTTAAAAGACGCGGCTTAGATTTTAACGGTATGGTAAATACTTCCAAATGTTACGGGACTTCCAACTTCATCTGTAAATGCTATTTCTTTAATTAGTGGGACTTGACTTGGAAGAAGAAAAAAATTAGAAGACATACTTCCTGAATCAGTTTAATCGTTCAAGTAAAACTCGTGGTCGGAATTCCTATTTAGTTTTTTTGTGATCATTATTTCTTATTTTATTTTGTCCTTTATTGCTCTTTCTGTGCCGTACAGTTGAGTTGTTTGAGACATCAGCTAAGGCCTACAAAAGCAGTTACATGCTTTTTTAAAGTATTGAAAACAGAGTGAGGTTAAAAAACCAAACAATAAAATCTCAAACAGAAACCGCAAAGCTACAGTAACCGTCTGAATTTTGCCTGATTTATTTATGTGGGTTGCCTGCTCTTCTTCTATGCCCCCTGGGTTTAAAACAATCTCGAATAAAATCGAATGAAACGAATTAAGAAGTTTTGCACTGCAGTCCTATTTTTTTCGCAGCTAAAAAATATTCTCCAGTTAGTAGTTGTCGGACTTGTAACACCACTAGTAGTAATAATAACAATTAAAAAACAATATAATAGTCATTATTATTATTAGAAGATACATTTTAATTGCTTACTACCTAGACATTGTTTTTGAAACACCATGTTAATTGAGAATTGTGTAAAATTGGAAGTCGGAAACTAAAATAAAACCCTACGTAGTCGTTTATAGCTGTTATGAAATAAACATCTTTCTGATCACAGAAATGTAATTGGTGGAATTGTGCTGCATTCATGTCAACATAATAATTCTTGTGTCCTCTCACGTGGAGCACGTTAGGCAAGCAGTCGTGATAGGCCAATTGTTTATACAATTGTAATATTATTGTAATATCCCTGACAGCCGGGACTGTGAATGGAAGTCGCCTAACTGCAGGAAGAGCTACCTGCATGTTAGCAGGAATTTAGGGTAGGTGTGAATGTTTTTTCATCCCTCAGGCGACAACATAGTTATTTTATCTTATCATTCATATTTTTAATCTGTTTTTTCCATTACTACATCCGTACAGACTCGTGTGTGTGTGTGTGTTTAAGGGGTTGGGCAAATCTGAGTAGAGTTTCTTTCCTGTCTCCTCCGCCCCCACTACTGTCCCCCATCTCGTTTTTCTTTATTGCTCCTTGGCGGTTCTTCAAAGCGCCTGGACCCTGTAATTAGTAGGCGGGCTCTGTGTCTCTCATAGAAGTTCCTTCGCTCGTGCCGGAGTTAGTCCAAACTGTCCCGGGACCGTGAGCTGAGACCCCCTCTGTCTTTACCTAGAGCTCTTGGGATTTGATTCTCAGGGATGGCCGCGTCTATTTTGGAGGTATGGAAATAACAAGAATTCTTATGTCTTTGCTGGATTTTGCTTTAATGTAAAACAGCTTCGTGGTGTCTACAGTATATTGTTTATCACCTTACAGAGTGTCAGTACGCTTTTATCACTGTCTCTACCGTTCCTCATGTAACTTATAGACAAGATATTAGTCTGTATCCGTTCTTGCTTGGAGTCTTTTACAACGTAGGTTTCTTTCAGAAGAAACGTAATACAGTCAGACATCCATGCAGATGGAGAGGAGGAGTAAAGTAGGAGTCCAGGAGTGCGAACTGCCGCCTGTGGAGCCCGTGATCTCCTCACTCATTTGAGGTGGCTAGCATTTTGTGGATGCTCTGCTATTTCTTGAAAAAGATATGTCTGCTTGTATATTTCGAGCACTTTCAATAAGCGAGTAAATGAATATGTAAATTAATCCGACTCCGTTGGTAGAAGAACCTACATGCAGCCTTGAATTCTTTATTTTTATACGCAAAACAGAGTTTTTTGGTTTTCGTGGAAAGCAATACGAAGCAGTGGGACAATTCCAGGACGAGAACGTAAGAAGTGGCGTGGTTTTGGTGGACTAATTAGCCAATATCACACAAATATTATCAACATTCACTCCGAGAAGGAGAGACCCGGCTGAAAAACTTGATTCAGATCGTGCACGGAGATGTAAAGATGACATATATAGCGTCCATGTGATCTCCATGCACACCATTGTCTTGAACTTGAAGTGAGGACTTCTCGTTTTGACAAGTATCCCATATTTCCTCATAACGAGATTTTCTTTGTTCACAGACTGATAAATACCTGTAACGCCTCGCTCTTTGATGTATGTCCCATTAGCGAAGTCGTTTGCTCCCTCTTCCCTTAAGCAAGTGTCACTACACCATTAATTCGGAAAAATAAATTGGGACGCAAGAGTGCAAAATCAACACAGCTGTGCTCTTTCCTGAAAACGTCAGGTAGAGTAAAAGCTTCTTCACTGGACAAGAAGCGAATCTTCACAATCGTTTAACATGCCAGAGAATCAAGCCGGTGAACTTTGTGTAACCTCTGAAACTTTAGGTGTCAGGTATATTTGACTGGAAATGTGGTCTTCGCTGTTATGTTATTATAACAAACGTATAACTTCAACTCTTTTTCGTAGAAGCTGTGCGTTGTGTCCTTTGAGCGCAAAATATTACACATGGTGGGCCTGCATACACATCTAAGTACTGTAGGCCCATCTATTGCATCAGTAAAGAAGCGCTGATATTGTCAAGTAAACACGTCAGGGTGTCCTTAAATTTATCTCAACAGATTTTTCATTTGTCTAAGACAACCCCTTCAAATAATATATACTCAATGGAGCACCAATCCTAAATTCAGACATGTAAAAGTGTCAAATTACAATACCGACAAGGCAAAAAGTTTAATCAATCTACGGAATAAAAAGAGCCAGTCGTACGTAATGCCGCCACAATTACAGCATAAAATTTCCACAGCTCGTCCAAAGAAGGAGTAGAAAGGAAGTCAACCACATGCGGAAAGGGCTTTGAATGCAAGCATTACCGACAAGTTAAACCCTGCCGTTTAGCTCTGTAATGGGGTGTAATTAACCTGGAAATGGAAGCTAAAGCAACAGGATACGCCATGTCGACCGCAGGCGCTTAGCAGGGAATGAGGGGGAGATGAATGCCAAACTCCCGAGACTCCGAAAGGCTGTTCCCTTGAGTTCATCGGCAATTCCATCAGAGGAAATGAAAACAAAAGCGTATAATACATACTGAAGTGTGAACAAACTGGGTCGATAGATGATAAACTTAAGTTTGTCATGAGACAAATTCACTCCAGTGACACCAAAAATATTAACAGATGGTTGAAGTCCGCGCGTAAAAGATGCTTTCCCCAATGGATAGCCTACTCTCTGACCGTTTGTATGCACACTTTTTGATTTATGCAAATTTGAGCCGTACAAAAATTCTTTAATTTGTTGACGATAGATCGGTTCAATATAAGATTTAGAAATAAAACGTTCGGATGTCGTTAACTTGTCAGTTGGTCATTTAAAATTAACCGTTCTTCTTAAACCAGCACGTCCGTTATCCACAAGAATCCTAATAGTTGTCTCAAATGTGTTCTGAGACACATCAGCACCAGTCAAATCACATAAGGGGATACAGCTTTGAGGGTGCCCCGAAGTTGTTCAGTTTTGCATTCTTAAGAGTTGCCTGGGTTCCGCTGACCCTCGGTGGTTTCCAAATCAAGCGGCAGGAGGAAAATAAACCTTCAAAAGAAACCAAAGCGCATACTCGTGGAAGGCCAGTGGCGGTGGCGCTGATTGAATTAACAACCTTCCTTTGCCCTTTCTGTTTATGCGCTTAAATGTCATTTGTGGCGACGGTTGAGGGAGACTGGGGAAACTCCAGTCGAAATGCGGCTTCAGAATGTGTGTGTAATGTTTTATTGTGATGAGATTCATTAAGCACTGCCATCGTGGAAGTGAAGTTACATAAATAGGCATTTATCTTTATGGGTAACTGCAGTAGCCATTCGGCGTGTCAGACAAATCGACTTCACTAAAGTCAGTTGTATTTGTAAGGTTATAGAGATTATAAATTGTAAAATACCAATTTTGCGTGTGGACACAATGACATGTACCACTAAAGTTTGAACGGTCAAAATAAATAGCTAAAATAAGTGGCAAGATCAATTATTAAAGTCTAACGTTTCATAACAGATTCATGCCCAGGTACAAACTGTCTTAGAGGAGGGTTTCTGCCATTCATATTGTTGAGCTGTCTATCAGAGCTAAAAAAACAAACAAACCCCACACCCTCAAGCAAGCAGTAGGCTAATTTACACAAACATCGGTGCGTTAACCTTGGTTTGCTGGACAATATGCCATTGTTGGACTTGACATAGGGACAGTGTCAGGTGTCATAGTAACAAATAGGACCCAACCGTCATAAACAGAATAACATTCTTTACCTAACTTGCTTGACTGCTGAGTGGCCCACAGAAAAGGTGCATTGTCTGCATAACACAAACCCGTCTGGATGTGAAATTGTGTTTAGATTCTCTGTCAGTAGGTTTTTTTTTATTGAAATTGTAATATAATTACAGCATCCTTGTTCGATTTTAAAGCTTACGACATCTGATAAGACACAATAGGTCCGATTTAAATACAGTATACTTATTATATGACTTATTGCAACACATTCTTCAAAAAACAAACAGGAGGCAAGCCACAACATAGAGCTTCTCAATCATACCCGCATAATTGGCTTGTTTTGTTGCTATTTCAACATAAACTGAAATGACTCCTGTCTTTGTGCGTCCACGGGTTATTTACAGTAAAGTCACATAACACACAAACAAAGGCAGCAAAAATGTTTAAAATGCTCATTGTTTTTCTTTAACAAATGTTGCGTAGCATGTTTGTCCTCTTTGGTTACTCAGAAAGGAGGGCAGTAGCAAAGCAGTAAAGGCCACAAGGTGGTCATTAGTATTGATCCTGACTTTCTGGCAGTGGTTCCTTCAGTTTCAGTCACACTGTTTCTATGGCAGTGGTTCCCTCAGTTTCAGTCAGTCACACTGATTCTATGGCAGTGGCTTGTTCAGTTTCAGTCATACTGTTTCTATGGCAGTGGTTTCCTCAGTTTCCGTCACACTGTTTCTATGGTAGTGGCTTGTTCAGTTTCAGTCATACTGTTTCTATGGCAGTGGTTCCCTCAGTTTCAGCCATACTGCTTTCTATGGCAGTGGTTCCCTCAGTTTCAGCCATACTGTTTCTATGGCAGTGGTTCCCTCAGTTTCAGTTACACTGTCTCTATGGCATTGATTCCCTCAGTGTCAGTCACACTATCACTATGGCAGTGGTTCCCTTAGTTTCAGTCGTGCTGTCTCCATGGCAGTTGTCCCATCAGTTTCAGTCACGCTGTCTCTTTGGCTGTGGTCCCAGTCTCAGTCGTTGTCTTGTTTTTCCTGGCAGGAGGAGGCCCGGTATGGGTCCAGTCCCTTGGCGATGCTAACTGCCACGTGCAACAAGTTCGGCAGCACCAGCCCGGTGAGGGACTCAGCCACACCTGGCAAAGCGGGAAATGCAGCACCAGGGAAGAAGCCCTACAGCCTGACTGCAGACCTGCAGGCACCAAAGAGCGGGAGAGGAAGTGAGGGGCTGGCAGATTCCTACACAGGCTCCTTCAGCACAGGCGGGGGACTCCTTACCCCCTCCGGCAGCCCTCCGCCTCCAGCTGGGGGCTACGCGTCTGAGTACAACCCCTTCTCCCACTCCTTCCAGACCTCCAGCTCCCAGGACCCCTCGCTGCTGGTGTCCAAGGCCCACGCCACAGCCGACTGCCTTCCCAGCGTCTACACCTCCCTGGACATGGCCCACCCCTACGGGTCCTGGTACAAGGCCGGTATCCACCCCGGTATCACGGCGGCGCCGGCCAACGCCACCTCCTCCTGGTGGGACGTGCACCCCAACTCCAACTGGCTGAGTGCGGCGCAGACGCAGTCCGATGGCCTGCAGGCCTCCCTGCAGCCGGTGCCTCCCCAGGCCTCACTCAGCCCCCAGCTGCCCAGCTATAGTTCCGACTTCACCTCGCTCAACCCAGCCCCGTACCCCACGGTGGGGCTGGGGTCCTCCTCCCACCTGCTCCAGTCCTCCCAGCACATGCTGCCCCAGGATATGTACAAGCCCAAACCAGTGCCCAGCGGGGGTCTGATGGAGAGCCCCATCGGGCTCAAACCCGCTCGCGCCTCTGGGGGCTATGGGGGAGGGGGAGCTCCCGGCCGGTCCTCCTGCGACTGCCCCAACTGCCAGGAGCTGGAGCGGCTTGGGGCATCGGCTGCCTCCCTGCGCAAGAAGCCGGTGCACAGCTGCCACATCCCCGGCTGCGGCAAGGTGTACGGCAAGGCCTCGCACCTGAAGGCCCACCTGCGCTGGCACACGGGCGAGAGGCCCTTCGTCTGCAACTGGCTGTTCTGCGGCAAGCGCTTCACCCGCTCGGACGAGCTGGAGCGGCACGTGCGCACGCACACCCGCGAGAAGAAGTTCACCTGCCTGCTCTGCAACAAGCGCTTCACACGCAGCGACCACCTGAGCAAGCACCAGAAGACCCACGCTGAGGCCTCCCTGCAGGGCAAGGCCGAGGCAGGCGAGGGGGGGCCCGACCCCCGGGGCGAGGAGGCCGTCGACTCCGCCGCCACCGCACCCGGAAACGCAGTCACAGACCCTGCCGCCAACGGGGAGGAGAAGACTGGTGCGGGGAACGGGGTGGAGGCAGGCAGTGGCCTGCTGGAGATCTGACCTCCTCTGCTTCACCCCACCAGCCGTACACAAGACCAGCAGCTCTTATTGGTGCTAATTAATATATTCTGTGCATGTGGCAGCTGTGAGCCTGTGGCGTTTCAGGGCAGATTTTCCTCTGTCCTCCTCCCATTGTGAGGTCATATTTGAGATGGTTTCTGGGATTGTTGCTGGAACCAAAGGGGCGAGACTGAGAAGGAATCCCAGCAGATACTCACTGGACTGTGCCACCTGCATTTCTGTTGCTGAACACTGAGGAAGCGAACACACACACATACACACACACACACACACACACGCACTATGTGTGCACTTGTGTGTACATATTTGACAAAAACCACTGGTACAGCATTCCAAAGTCAACTGATCACTATTTTGCGATGGGAACTCTTTTGCACAAAGACCAAAACCAATCATTGGAGGAACTAAGCAGTTTTATTTTCTCTACCACTGTTAATTATTGTCAGTGTTTTTTCATGGTTATGTTTAATATTTCTCATCAAGTTGTAAAATCAACACAACTGATATGTTTCTCAATCTGACAACTCTTTGAGTCTCTACACTAGTTTGCCAAATGAAAGTAAAGTCATTTGTTCTGCATGTTCAAGATAGGGTTTTGGGAACTGTGATTAATCACCATTTAAATAACATGTTTCCAGATAGTTCTGGTCAGGATTGTGTACCAGTAAAATTTCTACTTACACAGAAATGGTAGTCAAACTTACAGTAGTCAAACTGATTTGCTAATTAGATTCTCTTAGTTGTCAAGAGTTCTTTCATGTACATGTGATAATGTCTGCCTGTGTTTTTATGGGTAGGCTTTCTTGTATGTTTTATTTAATTTGTTCTTTAAAAAACTAATTTATGCCTTAAATTATGAAATAAAAATCTGCCTGTATTTGAAACAGAATAATCTTTTGCATTTTACAGGCAACGCTTAATTTGATGGTGTGGAAATGGTAGCAGATCGTTTTAAACTCAGTAAATTAAGATGTTTTTTATTTTATTATTTATTAAAGCGTTATGAAGTCATAAGTAATTATATAGTAATGCAGGTACTTAAGTGGGACTTTATTTATATATCTTGGAGGTTAGTTCTATTTTAAAGCTACCATTCATTTATTACTTTCAATTAATGTCATTTTATTCTAATTTGGAGTTGAAATAATTGTCATCCTCCATTGTCATTTTTATTTTGTTTGTTAAACTTTTTTAATTTAAATATTATTTTAATAAAACATTCAAGAGTGTATATAAAATGCTTCACTGATTTCATGAATACATTGTAAAGTGTATTTATTTGTCTTATTTTTTTTATTCTTGTGTGTAACCTTTTTCCCCAAAACAACCCGTAATGTAATAACAATAATGATAATGGCTATGATTATAGAGAGGATAATAGTCAATGTATCAATAAAGTTCGAAAGTAAAATAGTTTGTGTAAGCTATTGATTATTAAAGGTGCTAAAGGTTTGTAAAGATAATGAAATTATGATAAGTGCTTTGATCATTTTTTTTTAAAACACATGCAAAATTTGTCACATATCTTATGAGGATATGTGGCCTAGTGTATAGTACAGATGTTTTTGTTACATGAAGTGTTTGTGCAAAAATGAAGTAACATCATCGCACAGTTTTTGTGGTTTGATGTCTCTGTCGCAATAGTGTTTAACATTGAAGGTACGAGTGTAGTCACAGCTCCTGAAAGAAACAGGAAGCCGTGCAGGGCTGTGACTGTGGGGACACGACTGGCATGTCGGGTGAAATGTACTGAAATGAAGCCATCTGAAGCTGAAGTAAAGAAACACTTTATTCACCGTCTACATTTGTGTCTATTGTCTGTTCTGTCTGTGGATTTTAAACACTTTTTGAAACGCTTAAAATCTTTCTCCTCACACGAACATCCTCAGTCCGTGCAATGACAAACTAATCGGATGAGCAACTGTCAAATACTTATTTCGGAATACTGTAACAATTATTTAACACAAGTAAAGTCCCTACAACTTGTTGATCTTTTTAAAAGGAAACTGGATTATCGCTAGTGTGCAGACCCAAATTCTGTCTTGTCAATTTACACTCTGCATTGTAAATGCAAATACAAATACAAATGTAAATGTTTCTGAAAGTCCATAGTGACCTACAGGAAATAAAGGGTACCAGCATACAAAGGGTAAACTTATATCAAATATGGATTTGACCTGAATATGGATACTTGAATCAATACTAATTGGGTAGAGACAGTGATGGAGATTATCCATTTTCACGTTCCACAGAATAACCTGTGGCCCAAAGAAGTGTATCATAAAGTAATTTCTGTATATAGATTTGTTGTTTGAAGAGGCCTGACTGGGTGGAGAGAAGCCTAATGCAATACCTACACATTGGATACCCTGCTGGAGTATATACAAATACTGTAACTGAGGAGTATCCCTGAGAAACATGCTGATTCTCACAAAACCAATTTTAGTAAAAGAGAAGTTAGGTCATTAAATTTTAGGGTCTATGTGCTACACACTGTTGGTAAGAGAAGGAATGAAAACTACGTCAACCTGACTGTTATATGTTACATGTGCTCTGATGTGGAAATGGGGTTTAAAGAAAAATGTGGGTTAAATGTGAGTTATCACTCCTACCCAAGGCGCTCCTGAAATGAACAGTGATGGCGGAGAGGATGGCCGCACCACACCAAGGGGGCCACCGGGAGCAGCCAGTGTTTGGACTGCAAACACAGCCTCTCTACAAATATTTGGTCTCCACTCCTGCACCCAGACCCTCCGCGGAGAGCCAAGCTACTTAAGAGTCTCGACTAACTCCCTCAACCACTTTCACCCCCCCTCTCTTTCTCTCCCTCCTCCTCGTCTTCCTCCCCGTTTCCCCTCAGCGTTCCTGTCGGACTTGTTCCTCCATCACGCTCTTCTGTCTTCGGTTTTATCTCTTTCCTGATCTTTATTCGTTTTCCCCTCTCTTTTACCTTCCTCCCCCCCCTCCCTCCTGCTGTGTCCCCCTCTCTTTCTGCCTTTACCTGTCCAAGTGGCTTAATTATGCACTGCGGTACAAACAAAGCAGTGTTCAGAGATGAACTCCCAGTCAGCACAATGACCTCTTTCAAGGCCCACACTGTAGTTACACTCAAGGCAATTACTCCACTCTAAAGTCTGAGAGGGGCAATTACTTCTGCCCCTGCTCCAACAAAGCAGGGAGGGGGAGGGGGTAGAACTGCATTGTTATATGACTTGTACCTGAAAAGGTGTTCACAAAGAGGACTTCAAGTAAGACATGAAAAAGAAAGGTGGGGTAGAGGCAGTGCATTTTATTAAAAAGAGACTTTCTGTGGGTATGTTTTACACCTCTTGCGGCTACAAAACCCATGACAGAAGTGTAGCATGAAAAAATACATTGATGTGGGATATAAAGAGACATATATGGATGTTGGAGTTGGAGGAGGATTGAGGAGGACAGTGATTGGTCGGCCTTCTCACTTTTCCGCTGCGTGGCGTTGTGGTGAAGAGCTCATAGCTTTACTTTCCTGTAGTTGGAGTCTGTCAGTCTGCACCTTGTGGGAATGTACATACTTGCCACTGTCTATTAACCATTCGCTAAGCAGGCAAAAGTATGTTCTCTGGCAACTACCAGAATTTAAGAATATTGACAATATAAGAGTTTAGGAAAGTGGTAGTGAAGAATAAAAGAAAGTCTGAATTATGAATTTGGAACAAGACCGACATTGGAGGGGTCTGTGGGATTTCAGCATGACGCAGCCAGGTCTACCGTACACAGGAGAGAACTACCGGGGGATGTGTGTCAGGTCTGTCATGAGACATACTGGAATGTGTCATCAATTCACTTTTGAAAAAAGAACCAACAAAAAGCAATCTGGCAATTCCACAACACGCCAGGTCATGAACCTCCTAAGATTATTTATTATAAATTTTGTAGCGGTAATTTGCCATGTTTTATAATCCTTGTAAAGTCCCAACATGCTGCAAGTTTCTCTTCACAGGAAGCCTTGGGCTTTGAAGCTTTGCCCCTGCTGTGTTCTCTCCTAATTCTGTATTATGCAAAATGATTTTCGTTGTTTTAACTGAAACCATTTGCAGCTAACGTGTGTATGCCGCGTGCTCGTTGAAGGTGTGCTGTCCATCCAGCTGCCTGTGTTTTCCAAATCACCATAGTCTAGTTCTGCACAGACATTTGAGACCAGGCAGTCCTGATTGGGATTATTTGTTGGTTAATACCAGTTATTAAGGAAGGCTAAATTCTGGGTAAACAGTCCGGCCTGATGCCAGAAGACCACTCTAGTGCTGTTTTGTGAAACACCGGATGAGCTACTGCTGTGCTAATGGCAGGCCACTGGTAACAGATTTATCTAAGGCAGAAGGTGGTACCGCTCACAGACTTATGTTGTTGATATCTTAGACATGGGAGACCATCGTCTGCAGTTTTTCACAGAGTGCCGTTTGAAATTTTCTCTCATAAGGTAAGATGCGGCGGTCGGAGCCAAGCAGGGCAGAGGAAGAGATGGGCCTAGTGGGCGCACTCAGGCACAAAGAACCTGTCCTAAAACCCCCGGCCAACTCCCCCACGCTACCCCTGCTTGCATGGTTCCAATTTAGGGGTTCTAATGAGCTGTAGTTGAGGTCAATTTATATAAAACGTCCTGGGGACCAAGTCTGTCATCAGGAGCTGACATGTTTACGGTGGTCTGAAGTGGGCGTGTGGTCGCCCGGGCGACATAAAAGGCAAATGGGGAATGGGTGGGGTGTGGCGTTGGGAGTGGGGATGGGGGGTAGGGCAGGGTCAGCGCGTGGCTTTTAACTTCCCCTGCTGCTATTTTCCTCCCATTTTTATACCCCAGTGGCAGCGGTAACCTTGTTTTATTTTTA
The DNA here is from genome assembly GCA_022829145.1 of Albula goreensis. NCBI lineage: Eukaryota > Metazoa > Chordata > Actinopteri > Albuliformes > Albulidae > Albula > Albula goreensis. The sequence goes on from CM040745.1 coordinate 39,921,962, forward strand.
TTTTTATTTCGAAAGCCAGCAAGAGTTAACGGTCGCTTCAAATGCAGCCATAAAAAGATAAATATATTCGGAGACACGTGAAAGAAGGAGAAACCCAGGAGAAAACTGTTCCATATGTTTCTCTATGTGTCTCTCCCCTCTCCTCTCTGCATTCAAGGGATTTCCCATTCGCATTAGCAACGGTGGAATATTGCACATAGCATAAGTACTTTATTTTAAACAATACAAATGACGAAATTTAAAGAATAACAAACCTAAGTAGCATGTGTCTACTTACTACGTTGCATTAATTTGTGAGTTAAGTGGGTTTGGAGTCATTTAGCTGTGTCTGTGCTGGTCTTCAAATCGCCAATCGGTGTTTCCTTGTACAATTGCCTAGCAAATGAACTTGACTGGGGTTCTGCTCCTGTATTCACAGTGTAACTTATGGTGCTTCCCGTCCACTGAAGCATTTTTCCCAGCGTTTGCACCTCTCTGGCCTCCGTCACCCTCTCCTGACCTGCAGTTCCTCCGCTCGACTTCAGCAACAGGGAAAAGGAGTAATCACAGAACAGACCTTAGAGAAGAATGCACAAAATTTGAAGAATGATAATATTTCCCATAGTCTGGGCTATCCCTGGTCATGAAGATCTGTAGCCTTCTTAGTATGTGCTTGACAGCCTGGCTAAAATCCCTTTTCACATCATCAGAAAATATTTGTATGACCCCTACCCCCCCCATTCCCCCCTTCTTAAAATGAGACCTATGTTAATATTTAGAATGCATAAAATGTATAATTTAGCATGTACAAATAAAAACAGTTTTGTATATGCCATAATAATGCTTTGTATGAGGAAAAATAAAGTGTCTGTTTACATATATGTATACGCAATATACAACAAATTACAAAAAATTGTCATATGTGACTACAGACTCACAAAACAATGTTTTGGATGATATACATCAATGATTAACTCATTTTAATTTTATATAAGAATTACATCTTCCCATTTCATACAAAATTATAATTCATTCCAGCTACCAAGCAACAGCATCATTTAACACTGTAATTCTTAATTCGGTTAGCCCTAATATTCAAGTTTTGATGAAAGAGTGCAATGTGGTCTGACTGAATGGAAAGATTTGTCTGCAAGAGCAAAGTACTGAGAGGTAAGATGTATATATAAGATATCTGTTTTATTACACTTATGTTTCTGTTTTGAGAGTAGGTTCTCGTCCTGTCTTAATTGCCCTCAGAGAAGACTCACAGGCACAATGGGTTGTACTGACTAAGCTTATTTCTGGTTCACAAGGCCAGACTTCCTTATGCCCCTGGGTGTAGGAGTGGGGGGACAATTTAAAGCAGGACAAAGGCACAGGTGTCCACAGGTGTGACGGGACACTCTCTGCGGGGATGTGGGGGGGTCAGGTAGTTGTCCGCCTGGGAGGCATGGCAACAGAATAATGGCTATGCATTAGATCAGTTTTAAGATTGTTAAGGAGGAAGGCTGCCCGATGAAGACCAAAGGATTCAGAGGTCAAGAGAGGTCGCGCGGGGTCTATGCTAAGGAGGACTGCTCGTCAAATCTGACAGATATAGAATGATTGATGTCCGCTACGCATAGCTTTGTAGCTCCCCAGTTTCCATGGCATTTAAAGCACAATGCTCCTGCTCGACAGTTCCCTTCAACTTCTCTACTCTTAACATGGCGATATCTGCCGTGCTGCTCCTCTTTGAGAGAGTTACGTTTCACCACACGCATTCTCCTGTTCTTTTTTTTATTGTGACTGTAGGACTTTATGGAGAAGCTGTGGGTGATTCACTGCCCCTGTAAAAAGATCATTTGTTCCGCATTTAATGTTCTCCTGATGACAAATTGCTTCCAGAGAATAAATGAGGTTAAGGATATCAGATGTGACACTTAAAAATATACATCCACTCTCCTTACTCCTCTCAGATGTATGAAATAGGCAAACACTTTCTCTGTGCAATCCATGGTACAGACAGAACACAGCTCAGCATGGCGGGTTCATCTAAACCCACTTTCTGTTAAATGCAGGGAAACCAGCCACCTCTATATTGGACATTAATACTCTGAAATGTTCTTTATGCCTTTTGATACATATTTCAGTCTCATAGAAACTGTTTCCCTAGAAACAGCTGCTCTTGCTCTAATTGTGTATAAATACATTTTATATGAGTTCTACATTTTCACACAACTTTTAACAAATATCATGTCGGATTACAAACAAAAATGTGTAAATTCACATAGTCAACTGCAAACAAAAAACAAGTTAGTACATATTTCATTTAGTTGAACAGAGCAGGAATTTATCCCTCTTCTATCACTTTTATCCATCTTTAACAATTGCATAAATGTCAAAAACTTTATTACCATTGTAGTTGACTACAGACAGGATTGTTATTTAGAAAACATATTTTTCTCAAACAAAAATGTAGTTCACCAGTAACTACATTTTTAAATATTTGAGGTTTATTTAAATCCTTAATGTCAACTTTCCATCACATTTTGAAATGATATACAGTAAGTCGTAAGTGCTCTTAAGATGCGTTGGGTACCTGCAGGCATTCTGGGAATGCCCTGTGAGAATGTATTTAGTGAATTTTGTTGCAGTGCTTTCCTGTTTATTGTGTGGTTGTGCCCATGTGTCCAGAGTTACTGCTTTTAGGGAGGACACCCATATTCAATAAAATTCACACAAAACACATCTTTTATTGGAAGGCTCAACTTATTCTAAGAAGTCGATCCCGAGGAGCTGGGTGGAGCCTAAAATAGGCTTTATATTACTTTGGTTATTTTATTTTCGTGATATTTTGATTTTCAAGAGGTCTACGGTTAAGTTGGATAATGGAAGTTGTGCCACCTTGAATAGTGAGCTTGGTTCCATGCATTTTTAATTGACTTAATATGTGTAGTATAGCTCAGTAGTTTTTATGCTACATTTTTAATTGTTGCATTGCTCTTGTTATTTTATCTTTCATTGGAGTATCTGTGTATGTATGTGTGTGTGAATGTGTGTACACATAACAAAAAAAAATAGGCTTCAGGAATTAGTGAATTATTCCTTATCTAAAATGTCCTACATAACATATTCCTTGATGCTTTTCATTTTTGTTTTATGAAATAAAACATAGTTTTGAGTCTGGAAGAAATGTGCAAGTCTTTATTTAACAGGGCAAAAAAGACAAATATGCTCCACAAATAAAATTGGTGCCTCATCGCAGCCCCAGAAAGAATTTGTGCAAACACACATACCATATAGAGTACATGTATAGTATTTCTTTTTCAAAAATGCTTACTATAAAAAAGCTCTCTCTGGTATCTGATGGTATTATGGTATTCTGATTGACGTACTGCCCAAACCATCCTCATTTCTCTTTTTTTAATGCAAGCCACTAAAGACTTCCTAGGAACATTTTAAAAAAGAGGGATTTAAAGAGAGAGAGAGGGGGGGAGTGTGGTGGAAGAGGAAACTCAAAACCAGAGAAAAGGGTGGAGGGTAGGGGGTGATTAACAAAACCTGAATTAAGAAGAAAAAACAGAAGCAGGAGCTAAGTGTGACATGGGGAGGTAAAGGAAAAGGTACAGAAACAGACAGATCTAGGTTGGGTGAACCAAAGAAAGACAGTGAGAGGGAGAGAGAGAGAGAGAGAGAGGGAGGGAGGGAGAAGCAAGAGCGCGAGTTGGGTTGGAAGAGAGAGAGAGAGAGAGACGGAGTTGGCAGGGTTGGGGCGGAGGAGTGTGGTGGTTCAGAAGTCCTCCAGCGCGAGGCGCCAGCGTGTCCGGCGGGGGCCCTGACCAAGAGCCGCTTCACCCCCCACACCCCCAACCCCCAATCATGGCCACAACCCCCCCTCCACCCCCCAGCGCACCCCGCTGGCAGACTGCGCGCTGCCGGGGCTACAGCCTCTGCCTGTTTATTTAATATCCTGAAGAAATTGAAATATCCCTGTGGGCTAACGCACACACACACACTCACCACCGAAAAAATAAATAAATAAAATAAAATAATAATATTCTCTTGATGCGCCGCCAAGTATAGAAAGAAAACCTCGCTCTTTTTTTCTGACAGAATGTTACAGAAAGCAGCGGGGAGAGGGGAAAATGCCTGACGTTGCACAAAACCGTCAGACTCCTTCAAGAGCGGGAGAAAGCCATCTTTTTTTAAATGGAGTATTTTAACTCACGGAGATACCGAACCATTAACTTCAAATCTGTGCATGTGTATGTTTCTATATATTCATAGCAAAGTGACAGTTTGTACCAACACTTGTCTGGTATCTGCAAGACTGAACTTTTGTGTAGGAGCGCATGCATGTATGTATTCCGACCAAGCTTTCGGCAAAACAAGAAACCCAGCATGTATTTAACAAAGGACTGATTTGTACGTGTGTGTGTATTGTGCGTGAGCGTGCATGCATGCATGCATGCACACATTATCTGTGCTTGTGTATGTGAACGTTTGAGCTTGAATCACGATTTATGCCAGGGCTTTTGTGACCCCAGTAAGCAGGGTATCATAATGTGACCATTTCAATTTCTAACCCTAGGATCCCAATGCATGCATGGGTATGTATGTAAATATGCAAAAATTCATATGCAAGTATTACAGTTTTTTTGTGTCTGCACATAATGACTCTAATCATTACGGAGCAATTCTTTTAGAGGAGAAATCCCTTAACCAGTTTTGGGTTTGGACTTCATTTATCCCCTCTGTCTCCTCTCTCCCCAAGAGCCACCAACCACTGCAGCAGCCAAAAATAACACTGGAGCGCCACTCGAACCCGCGCTTCACCACAAAGCAGCTCAGCCACAGGAGAGGGATCAAAACACACACAAAAAAGGAAACACATATTGGGAAAGGAAAAAATTGTTCATTTCGCTATACCCATTTCTCAAAGATATGTTTTATGAATCTGCAAAGGACATGGCTAAAAGACATAAATGATTTTAACACCGTTAAAAGGTTGAGGTATTTGCTGTTTTTATTAATATGGCTTTTCTTCACGTCAGCACAGTGTACCCGCAACGCTTCAATAACTCATTCGGAGGACAAAAAAACAGATTACTATCAAATGTGATTTCTTCTTAACTTCATGGCAACACAAATAAGATTCCTTTTTTTCTTCATATCCAAATTCATGAATATGTTGTGACTAATAACAATTTGTTTAGAAACAAACAAAACACCTACTGTTTCTTTAGATTTATCAATCCAGTTGTTGAATATTGAAGAATTAGTCATTATACATTCACATCGGTTTTGTGCACAAATAACAAGAACTGACCAGTTTGTATTATTAAACTACATAAGTACTCATTGATGCTCTTCAAAGTTGGAGACCTTAAAGTTCACCAGCAACTACATAGGTTTATAGGCATGACACTTATTGAAAGTTTTTCTATTTTGTGAAGAAAACCTTTGATAATTCTTGCTGTGCATCACCCACCAAACATGGTTCTTGTCATGTATCCACTTGCAGACTGTTTCAGGTCAACCTACAGCTTCTGGCTGGTACCAAGGAACCAGACATAGATCACGGGTGATGTTTCTAATTTCAAGACCAAGTTTGTTTATTTGTTTTTTTTTAAAACACAGGATTATATACTTGTTGATATGAAATCCAGAAACCCCTGCGGCCCTGGAGGACTGAGGTTCTGTTCTGCAACTTAAATGTTGATCTTGCAGTGTAATGCACTAAATGCTTGGGGCGAATCAGTAAAATAAATGTGGCAGAATGCTGCCCTCCAGAGGTACTATAATGAACTGCATGCACACTCAACCTATTTCTCAGGAAGTAGAAGTCAAATCAAAGTAGATATAGCAAACATTCCAAGTATTAGCGCAGCATTATTTCTTTGCTATGTGACCTCAGAAATAAGAGAATTCAGACCAGGATTTAAGGATCAACAATGTTGTCAATCTATCATGGTAACATAATGAGAAATATGTCTTGTAGAGAAATCTGTCTTACCCACCAACTAAAAGAGAAACCTGTCTTATGTGAGCACAAAGGTATTCATTCTGGAACACGTCTTATCTGCAGGATGAAACTGTATCCAGAAAATACATGAAGAATTGAATTGTGTATTTTATAAAAGGGGAATGTGGCTGACACTAAAGTTCAAAAAGGGCACAGCCATTTATAAAAAAAAACTTTTTCGAAACAGTTGTGTTTTGTTATTGTGGGTGTGCCACCTCACCATTACCATCCTGCACCGATATTGCATTTTAAATGGTATATTTTCTCCTTTGTCACTACTTAGAATTTTCATACCCAAAGTTCTCCTGTACCATTGCTCCTATGTTCCTCACCAACAGCTACGATCATCCACTCACCTAATCACCAGGACGACCAGTCTAAGGCCCTTTCTGGCTCAGCCGGAACTTAATTCCATAACTTTGGTATAGCCATCCACTGTAACCCAGTTTCTGAAAAGCATATTCCACCAGTCAGCCTTCCAAATTACCCATGGTTTATATCTATCATCATTATTCTTTCTCTTTTTTGTATCAGTGTTAGGCAGACTTGATTTCATAGTGGATATTTGTACATTAATCTTCCGAGTTTGAGGCAGGCAAGGCTTATGAGTGTGCAATGGAATGTTCTACATATCACCCCATCACGACAGTGACAGTATATAGAAATCCAGCAGAGAACACAGGAATCTTGAACCTGTACCTTTTTTGGTCTAATGCTATACCTTCCCTAATGAATCAGGATGTTTTCTGCCTTCACATTGGTATTGCTCTTTACATTACATGACAGGTATTTAGTAGCTGTGATTTACTAGATGTCCAGAGTTACTTCTAATGCAATGAACCACAGTCAGGAACAATAATGCCAGAAGACCTAAAGGGAAGCAAAGCTCCAAGTGCTAGAAGTGACGGCATAAAATATATCCAGAACCTTATAAAGACCCTGTTGAGGAAATAAGGAAACAGCAACAGGGTGATTAATGATTATTTACCTTGATCACCAAGTACCCCAGCAACTCAACATGCTATAACAACACAGGGCTGCACTTTATTACACATATCTGCCCACATCTGATGGGTGATCCCATTCACCATCACGATTGTGACACTAATACGTAGTCTTCTAAAGATGGAGAGTGAAATGAGCAGCGGAAGGAAGAAGCTGCATGTGTTGTGGAACCATTTGCTATCTAGAATAGCATAGAATAGAAAAGAATGCCTTTATTGTCATTGTATATAGAATACACAATGCAGTTAGGAGAGCTACTCCTGGTCAGTGCCAAACACATTCAATACATGATTAAATACCCATTCAAAACACAATAAAAGAACAGAATAATGCACTTAAAATGTAACAAATAGTTACTTTAACCTCTACAGTGGTAATGAGGTGGCACATTCGGTAACAGTATTTCTCATGTTTCTCACTAAACTACATTGGGGCCCAAAAGTCTGAGACCACTAGTGGAAGTCAAGCTTCTATTTTGCATTCTTTTACAATGTAATACAATTGTTTAATTACAAATTTTGTTAAAATTTTAGTGAAAGGTTGTATCTTTGAAAAAAGTACATGAATTTCCAGAATGTCTTCGCTGGCAGTATGTCCCCCTTTTGCTTTAATGACAGGGTGCACTAGAGCTGGCATGGACTTCACAAGTTTGAGCAAAACATGATACATGTTATCATATGGTCTTTAAGCGCACAAAACTTTCTTGGCCTTTAAGCGCTCCAATAAATGTCCAATGGGGTTTGACCTTTTCTACAAAGGGATTGACAGTTGTTAGTGTCACACATTTGCTTACATTTGACTTAGACATTGTCCAGAATCTTCAATATCTCATCTTCATTTTAGATGTCATACCTTTTCTTTTAAATTACTCAAAATCCAACAACTTTCTGATTATTTCTAGGTGTACATGAAAAGGGTTTGGAAAAAAATGTTCAATATGGTCTCAGACTTTTGGACCTCACTAAACCTCTCTGTCGAAGCTAACCCGAGTCTTTCAGTGCGTTTTCTGTCTAGTTTACTTTAATTATACAAACTGACGGTTTGTGTTGCCCCAGTGTTCCCATTTGTTATTTGATATTATTGTATATTATAACATGTAACCGGTTGCTGTGTAGTATCGTTTGTTAAGGGGCAATGAGTACCGCTAAAAACGAACAGGCCAATGGAAACGCGAGATGTTGGATGGTCCCGTGCAGTATGGTTTGGATGGATAGGATCTGTAAACGCTGACCCTGGCTCAGCTTTACCTATTTGGCTAGTATAGTTGGAGATCACACATAAGGTTGTACTAGCTGATCCTAGATCAGATATGATGGTACTATCAACCCAAAGCAACGAAGTGTCGCGGACCGACGTCAAATGGCACAGTGCAGTCCTCCAGCTGATTTTGTGGCCATTATCGGTGGGGAAAATTAGACAGAGTGTCGCCTTGTCTTCATGTCGCTGCCACAGCCACCGCCGTGGGAGCCGTTAATGAAAACAAGAGGCGATTTTGTCTGCTGTGGGGGGGTGTCTGCAATCCTGAATCGTTTGGGTTTCGCTCCGTAATTAGGGAATGAACGACGAGAAAACACCGGGCAGCTGCAAGAGAAACTCGGGGTGTTCCAGGTCGGGTCACTTAAGATCAGTATCGCTAACACTACCGTTAGGTAGTTATTTGGAAGCTACTTTTAATATCAGAGAGACACACGAACTTACTAACAAACGACCTAAGCTGTAGTATTGTGTTTGGATATCTTAGTTAGCTGCGATCCGACACATCCATACACGCAAATATGTTAGCCTGCTAGCCTTGCTAGCTATTGGTGTTTATAAGCATCAGACTCATTTAAGACGCAACTTACACGTGCTTCATTCCGAGGAAGGCGTGCTGGGTTTTAGTGCACTGGAAATCATTCAAAACCTAGCTCGGTAGCAGTCAGATAATTTAAACTGTATATTGCTCATCTCGGTGCTAGTTAAGTTTTGGCAATTTTTGGTGTTATTCTAGTAGATTTACAGACGCTAGCATTGCTAGTGCTACAGCTTTCAGTATTCACTATGCACCATTTTAAGCAGGTACTTTCTAATATGTTTTGGCTTGTATTATTTTTCTAGTTCAAGATAAATGCAGGCACTTACCTTTACCTGTGCACCTGGCATGGTACTTTAGCTAGTTACTAAGCTAGCATCACATTGCTTGGCAAGGTTGTGGGTCTTACTCTTTGGAAATGTTAGCTGATTTAGCGAATAAGATTAACATTAATTGCCGTTCCTTGACTTTTTTAAAAACATATTTGGTTATACGCGTTGTGTTAACACGGCTAGCTATATCAGCCCCATTATATTTCGCTTCGGTAGTGAGCTCCTGGCAGTGAACGTCGTTATGGTAAGTGTTGCCTTTGCTCTTTGAGACGGTTGATGCCCATGGTTTCTCTTTGCTTTACAGTATTGAGCAAATGCTGGCTGTGAACCCGGGGAAGACGCCCATCAGTTTGCTGCAGGAGTATGGAACGCGGATAGGCAAGACCCCAGTTTATGACCTGCTAAAAGCAGAGGGTCAAGCCCACCAACCCAACTTCACTTTCCGCGTATCCGTGGGCGAAATCAGCTGCACCGGCCAAGGGCCCAGCAAAAAGGCCGCCAAGCACAAGGCAGCTGAAGCGGCCCTCAAGATGTTGAAAGGAGGGATTGGGGGAGCAGCGGGAGGAGGAGGAGGAGTAGATGGAGGCGTGGTTGGGGTGGACGTCAGCGGTGAGGGAGTAAGGTGAGCGGAAGTGCAGCTTCCTCGGTCATGGCAGCCGACAAATGTAGCAACTGTCTTGTTGCATCCATCGTGTTGATAACTGGTGGAGTCTTGTAGAAGGGTGTGTTCATCTACTCCACTGGTCAACAGACTTTTTTCATGGAGAGCTACAGGGTACCCTGGTACTCAGTACTTATTTGGATAATTAAAACAGCATGTTACACAGGTAACTCAACTCGTCTCCCTTCATGGGTCTTAAACGGTGGCTGATTTTAAGGTGAAGGAAACAAAACAGTAATTGCTAGGCTGAGACCTCTGGTGTGTGTCAACGTGGAATGTTGTGCTGTGTTAATGTCGCTTGAATTTGCGTTGAAATAGCAAAGGGTTGATTATGCATGCCTTCTTTATACCTTGCAGCCCCCATTCAGAGGTAAAGGTGTCCAGTTCAACCCAGCAAGCGGAATGCAACCCTGTTGGGGCTTTGCAGGTGAGCCCCAGGGCAGTAAGGGTCATTTTTGAGTCTACACTCCTGAGTGGTTCTGCATCATTATAGACAGTCATTTCCATGGCTCTCCATGGCTCAAGGTTTAATTCCGTTTCAGCTGAGGAAATTAATTGAAATTCAGTTCAGTGGAATGCATTTTCGCAGAACATAAATGCATTCAGAGAGAGCTTGTTAAGTTGGAGGTCATTCGGGTCAGATTAGACTCCACTGAAAAAAGGATATTGAATGAATAGACATCTTGGTTATAGCAACCTGATAAAAAGACGGTAGGTTAGAAGGCTTGAAAGGTGTAGACGAGGAGGAGGGGAGATGCCGAAAAAAATGAGCACGAGGGGAGAGGAGGTACGTGAAAAACCAGAATAGCAGGTCGTAGTAATGTGAGAGGTTGTCTGAAGATATTTGTCCTGAATCTCTGTTGTAACAAACTCTAGTCCAGGGATTCTTACATCCTGATGTGACATTATGGAAATGCTTTAGTTCATGATTTGAATTTTAATTGTTTGGCTTAACTGAAATGGAACAAACCCCAATCCTGTGTTTTACTGTCTTTTCCCATATGGTTCACCCTAGGCATTCACGTTTCTGTAACTGACGATGTATTGGTTGTGTCACAACATCAGTCTTTCTCAAAGTTTTTCTCACAGCCATCTTCTCCTCTGTCTGTTCATTTGCTCTGTGCCTCCAACCCCCCCACCCGCCCCTGCTCTCGCTCCTCCTCTCCCAGGAGCTGGTTGTTCAGAAGGGGTGGCGTTTGCCGGAGTACACCGTGACCCAGGAATCTGGACCAGCGCATCGCAAGGAGTTCACCATGACCTGCCGTGTGGAGAGGTTCGTCGAGATCGGTGAGTACTGCTCTCTGGCTTATTCAGAGACTTGGGAAATATCACCTTGGAGGCAAGAAAAAATGTTGTTGTGCTCAGTCAACACACTAAAATGAAGTAGTACTGCAGGTACGTAGAGCTAATTGTATAGGAAAAGGCTATGCTAACCACGCACTCCAAAAAACATCAGTTTGACCCATAAAAAAAAGCAGGTTTATTACAGCTCACAAAATATAAAAGTGCACACAAAAAAAGAAGAAAAAAGAGCTCAGGTGCCAAAAATAAAACAAACGTTTTGGTCACAAACAGACCTTCATCAGTGCTAAAAGACAGTCACAAGCACTTAAGTGAAGAAGTTAAATTAGGTTTATCATCTCAAGCTGAAGGCAATCACCTTTCATAGACATCAAATAAGACAATTTAACAGGGACTAAATCATGTTGATTGCACTTGAAAATAGGACATTTAATTTTATTTACTTCAATGCATGTGACTGTTGCACCTTTTAGCACTGATGAAGGTCTGTTTGTGATCAAAACGTTTTATTTTAATTTTTCACACTTTTTTCTTCTTTTTTGTGCACTTTTGTATTTCGCGAGCTGTAATAAACCAGCTTATTTATGGGTCAGACAAATATTACTTTGGGAAATGTTACCATTCTTTTTCTGTTTTGTCCTGGGGTTACTGCCAAGGTTTACCCTCTGCCTTACAGCAGGCCATGTTGGCTGGTATGGTTTTTGTCCTCATGCTCACTTTACTGTGCGCTGCATTGGCTGTAAAGGTGACTGTGTGCCGTTCTGTTTCCCAGGCAGTGGCACGTCAAAGAAGCTGGCCAAGCGGAACGCGGCGGCCAAGATGTTGTCCCGCATCCACGACGTGCCAGTGGACCTGCGCAGCAGCCATGAGGCAGAGGCCGAGGATGACACGTTCAACATGGTGTGTGACTCCCCGGATCTGGGGACACGGCAGTGTAGCAGCTTAGCATGTCTGCCCTGAAAACCATATATACAACTTGTGCTGAGGCTTGGATTAGGCCTATACTACACTGTCACAGCTGTTCCTCTTCTCTTTGCTTCCTGTCACTCTACACTACACTGTACAAATAAGGACACATGGAAAGGGAGTGGACTGCCTGTAAAACAAAAATGATGCCAGACTATTCTTTATCTAGTGGGAAACATCTCTGTGCCTCAGTGTTTGAGACAAGTTCCTCATAAATGGCACTGCAGTCCCATGCTGCGAAATCTTATGTATTCAAATTTGTCTTTCGCGCAGAAGCATTCCATAACAAATATAGCTAGTTTTCCTGGAAATTTCTTTGCTTACAGTATGACGTGTATAATTGGTTATGATGTAGTGAGACAACTGATATGGTAATACATTGAGAAGATTTTTTGCGATTACATAATTTTCTTGTATGGTTATGTTTCGCAAGTAAATCTCCCTTTTAACTCTCTTATACTCGCACTCCTATTTACTCCAGTAAAATATTATCTTTATTGGCCAGGCTGCAAGTAACGGTAAATAAAAGACACGTGTAATCTATACAGTGGTGGTTAGGTAAAGATGTAAGTGATTTAAAAGGCAATACAGGCTGTTTGAGTGACAGGCTTGTCGTCTCCCGCTCCAGCAGCTGGGAGGCCGGATGGAGGGTGGGAAGTGCAAGGGTTTCGGCTGCACCTGGGACTCGCTGCGCAACTCGGTGGGCGAGAAGATCCTGCAGCTGCGCAGCCACCCCCTGGGCCAGCCCAACTCCAACTTCTGTTCCCTGCTCCACGACCTGTCTGAGGAGCAGCGCTTTGACGTCAGCTACCTGGACATAGGTAAGCGGCCTCACCTTCAGATTCCGTTTACTAGACAAACCTCCAAACAACAAAACGCTAACAAGGAATAGCTTAGTCACCCTATAGTTTTAGGCCTAGTTATGATTATAGCGGTCTATAATGAACAGAAACAGACATTTTCCACTGATTGTTACTGAAGGATTAAGATGGCATCTGACAATGCACCAACAAAATTACCTTATTTACGTCATTCCTAATAATTGCCTTACCACTGTTTCTTAAAATAATTTGTTGCCCTCTCAAGAGGTTTGCCACAACCTTACCACTAAGTGTAGGCTGGTTTGGTCAAAACCTTCCTTCTTATTTTTGGAGTTTGCCATTTGAGGTGTTCGTCTCTGTCCCCAACAGAGGAGCGTAGTCTGAGCGGTCTCTGCCAGTGCCTGGTGGAGCTGTCCACCCAGCCAATCACGGTCTGCCACGGCTTCGCGCCCAATCAGGACGCTGCCCGAGCCAGCGCCGCCCACAACGCGCTGCAGTACCTCAAGATCATGGCCGGTGGGAAGTGACGCTCCTCTCGCTGCTTCTCCGTCTTCCTGTCCCCTTAGCAGTTGGGGTGTGCAAGTGATGCAAAAGCCTTTAACCCCTACTTCACCCATAGCTCTCTGGAACAAGGACACTCTTGGTACAGAAGCAACCACCCAAAAACCAGGAATGACCCTCTCCCCACATAAAGAATTGTCATTCCTGCTGCGCTTAGTGTTGAACAGGAGGGGCGCCACTGGGCCTTGGGCCTTCCTCTCTCTCCTGTTCCCTGTGGTTTGCAAGTGAGTTTGGAACCAATCACAGGACAGATGCTATTTGGAAGAGCAAGGGGGGGTCACCATTTTAAAGTGAACCACACCTCAAATCAAGCCTGTGGTCTTGATTACTGTATGGCTGGTTTCCTCATATTTCCATACATTCGAGTTCCACAAACCAAGATGTAATATTTACGAAGCTCTTAGCTCTTAATTTTATCTGTCTCTTTAAAATAATCGGACAAAATGTAATTTATTGACATTTTTATCAATCTTGAGAAAACAATAGTATGTGTAGTCCAGAAAGTTGAGACTGCAACCATGAGTCAGTCAATTCTGTACTGAACCCCTTAAACTTTGAAAGGTTATGGGCATGCAAGGTATTTATTTCATAAATGTACCATTTTCCTTTGTGTTTATTTTTATATAGGCAGACTGAAACATATTTTGTCACTTACATATCCATTGAGTTAGTGCCTCTCATAGACCTCAACTCTTAAGGTTGTCTTTTCATTGTCAGCCACTAGGTGTCACTGTAAGGTCCGTGAAGTCTTTTCTGACGAGTAATGTTTGCCTGTATGCCTGTGGGGTCCCAGTAGGGTTAATGGGTCCTTAAAGTAATAAGATTTCAGAGAAGTGGGTGCAGGACTGAGCACCCATTTTTTTTCCCATGAATTTTAGCAATTATGCCTAAAGGACCCAAAATACATGTCTTTTTTGAGCTGTAGAGAATTGAATCTGCCCTGCCTTTATGCAGACATAGGTGAAGGTTTTAATTGTGTATATTGTGCATATAAATATTGACGCAATATGGAAAAGCAGAAAGTTTAGGAATACAAAAATTTTGCCAAATTTGGTATGGAATCATAGATTTGTTTGTTGAGTATGTATAGTAGTTCATGTTTTAATCAGGTTATTTTCATAATAATTGCTGCTAGCTCAGTAATGTGTCTTGCTGGAGCTAAAACAAATATACATTTTGAAAATGGACAGTTTCAAAATGGAAGGCGACTTTGCTTCTGGAGTGCTGGAGAAAGACATCTTTTGAGGTTGTTGTTTTGGGTTTATTTTCAAATTTTGTTACAGTAGAAAATAATAAAATAACAGCATCAACAATCCAGAAGTGTTGCGCATCCAAAAATAATATTCGTATAAAAGTGGCATACATTTCTGAAGTTTTATTACAGTTGTGAGAATATACTTGTGGTTTTGAGTTTTATTTTTTGGGAAATTTGTTTTCGCAACCATTATTCTCATTACATGCCACCGTCTGCCTTCTGCAGTAGTCTTTGAGCTGCGGTAAATTGGTTTCCTGTTCGTTGGGGAGCTTGATTATCAAGATTAGTAACTGGTTTTTAATGTGGACCACAGCAACCGGTATAAGATCCAAATGTGCAGAAAGTAATTATTTTACTTCTCTTTGGTATCATAGAAAGGGGCTTCCCAAAACGTGACCAGTAAACAGTAGTCATCAGTAGCTGGCTGTTATCAGGTCCTGTATCTAAGCTGTCATGGAGTACAGTGCAAACAGAGGGCCAGCAGATCACACTGTACTGCAATAGTGGGGTTATGCCTTACCCTCAACTGTAAAATGCTAACATACTTGGCATGTTCTGTTTGACACAACGATTTTGTCCAAATGTTAAGCTGAATAAGGTGAATGGAATAATATCCTACAGATAGTTTTATAAACAATCTCTATTTGTGTTTTTTTTTTTCTAAATAATAAAATGTTTACTTTTAATTGAACCCAAGTCTGCTGTCTTTGAAACTGTTTTTGAAGAATGACAAAAATGTTGAAGAGGGTGTGTTTTTAATAAATTACATAACACTTGCCATCCATAAATAAAGCCTTGACCACACAAACTAAAAAACACATTCAGTCATACATGGTCAGAGAAATTAGAAGTGGATCCTATTCAACATCAACAGGTAACACAAAAAAATTAACATTTTTTCTTTACAGTGACAAAATGTCAACTTTGCCATTTAAATTATACAGAGCATGTTTTAAACCTCCAGGGTTGGTGATGCTCCCTCTTGCGAAACTATCAAGTCAAAACTTTCAACTCAAGTAAGGCACAAAAGGGCGGGTTAGTTTTACAAGTTCATCCATGGGGTTCTCTTGCAAATATCCTCAGACGTATTAGCCTTAGGCCTTGAAAGTTGCCAGTTTGTGAGCAGGAGGAGTATGTCAAGATCCTTCTTTTTCGGGGGATGAGGAACGGGGATTACATTCCTCCTCAGCATAGCCACTACTGTCTGAATGTAAACTGTCTCCTCTCAGGAAAACTTCTGTGAAATACAAAAGAAATATGATGCAATACAATATTGCATTATCCTTTCCATTTATAGGCAATTTAACATTTGGCTAGGAGAAAAAAAAACTTAAGTTCAAAATAAGTTCTGGTCTTCGTTACAAAAAGAATTTAGCACATTTTAAATAATTTCCTGTCAGCTGACTTCCCCCAACTGGTTTAAAAAATGTATGAAAAGCATTTATGATGGGAAAGCAGCCAGTTCACACCATGGCAGATCAACATCTCGCTCTCAAACTCCCACACGCACACACTCCTACAGCCACGCATCTAGTGTTGCTACATTAGAAGGAATGTTATGTACACCATAAAAAAAGTTATTTCAACACCTTCTGTGCAAATGTTTCGAGAAACTACCTTTGTGCTGTTAGTACTGCTAAAATTAATCTGCATCTAGCACTCTCAGAAACAGCAGAAATATCTTCCACTGTTTGTGTATGAACTACTGTCCTTAATAAATCTTATCTTCCTGTAAAAACAATGAAAAGAACAGCAGTTGGTTAAACCTGAAATAAAGACATGCACTTTATTTTCAGTTTTTACAACAGACATTACAGAAATTACACCGCCTCAGTGTTAGTTTATGTCTCTGTTGGAGTGACTCACCTCTTTGTCGCTTGACTGCTGACAGGCCAGGTGACACCATTAAAATCTGACCTTCTGATTGCCCCATCTCATCTTCCCCTGCACTGTGAACCTGTTACAAAACGATGTAAACAGCAGTTAATAAACATCTTTGTTATAGAGGCAATTTAATGTAGACTGATTAAATCTTGTATATGTATTTAAAAAATGAAGGCGGATGTTTGTCACTAAGGCTGCCTTCAGTCGGGGACAGAATTTAAGGTTCAGACATAAGGAACTAAAAGGAAAAGTGATATTTATTGGTTCTGTATACTGTAATGCCACTTCCCGTATTTGGCACTGTGTGATGTTTACAGTGACTGCACATATTCTTATCTGATTTCATGACTGCAGACCGAATGTGGAGGGATGTGCTTTAAAATTCAGATAAAGGTACAGCCAGTGAAGGTGAAATGGTAGCTGTACCTCCTCCAGCTCAAAGGAGTTCGCTTGCTGATTGCTGTGGAGATCTCGTCCCAAGGATGGTGGCCGGACGGGGCTCAGGTAATTTCGGTTCTTTCCTGAGTTGGAAGTGGGGGAGACCTGGGTCACCGCCGCCTTGGCAGAACTGTGAGCCACACCCTTTTTTTCGGGCTTGCCCACATAAAGGGCGGCACCATCCCCCTCCCACCCGGTCACAGTGATTTGGCAGGGCGGCCTCTCTTCACTGCGGCTACCGTAGGAAATGGGCGTGGAGGCCAGTGGTCTGGTTTTATCTGAACATACATCTTCAAAACAGCGCTCATCTCGAGTTTCCTTCGACACTCTTTCATTGGTCTCTAAGCCTGTGTCTCGGGTGGCTGGTAATGTGTCCTGCCCGACTGACGGGACTGTGCGTTGGTCAGGTCTACAGCCTTCCTCTAGGAAGGGTGTTTGGTGGGGTTGGGTGAAAGGAGCCTGGTGGACACTCTCAATGATCTGAGGACAGATGACATCATGGGTAACCTTGGCAATCGGAGCGATGCCGGCAGCAGGCTTAACCTTTGGGATGAGGCTGGCAGCATTGAGCCTCCGGCTCGCACAGGGCTGGGGCTCAGGCTCGCTGAATCGGAGCCGCCGTGCCGCGTCTCTCACGGCCTCCGTGCGTCCCATCAGTGACTCCATTTGGCTCTGAGTCTTGTTCAACCCTGTTTCAACCACCCTTTCCCCTTGTCTTTCATTGTCCATCTCACTAAGCTCAACCACTTTTTCTCCTTGTCTTTCACTCTCCATGTCACTAAGGTCAATTGTCTTTTCCCCTTGTCTTTCACTGTCCATCTCAGTAAGCTCAACCACTTTTTCCTCTTGTCTTTCACTTTCCATGTCACTAAGGTCAATTGTCTTTTCCCCTTGTCTTTCACTGTCCATCTCACAAAGCTCAACCACTTTTTCTTTCTGTTTTTCACTCTTCATGTCACTAAGGTCAATTGAATTTTCCACATTTCTTTGACTGTCCTTTTCCACGAGTTCACCCCTTTCCCCTCCTCTATTCCCCACTCCCCCTCTCTCAGATTCCCTCTGCTCCTCTCCATCTCTTCTCTCCATCATGTCCTCTGTGTTTCTTTTGTCCTCATGTCCACTGTCCTGATCCCTGGTGCCCTCTAACTTAACGTTCCCTATCACCATGCCCACCAGGTCCGGCAGGCTGCTGCGCTTGTGAGGGGAGGCGTGGGGGGAGGCGGAGTCTGAGCAGCGGGAGGAGGAGCCTGTGTACAGGCACATCTTGGAGACGGTGTCCTTGAAGCGCTCCACTGGCGATTTGGGCTCGCTGCGGACGCTGCTGAAGAAGCGCTGGCCGATCTTGCTTTCCACGGGGGACATGGAGAAGCTGAGCTCGGGAGGGGCGAGCTTCTGGAGGGGGGTCCGTGACACGTGGGAGTACAGAGAGTAAAAGGCATTGGCCATCGCTGTCAGTACCTCCACCTGCCGGAAGCGACCTGGACACGGGATAGATACAACAGTCACTTTCACACGCAGACAAACTGCCATTCCTGATATATCAATTACTCAGACTGCAGGCGATGATAATGATGATGATGATGACCATGTTTAACTGTGTCATAACTGGAGTGACTTCCAATGCACAACAATTCAAAATACATATTGAAAGTATCACATTGTATACTTCAAGTTAATCAGCAATACGTAGAAGTGAAAAAGTAAGGGGTAAAGTAGCCTTCACTTCTAGAGAGTCTGACCAGTGTCTAAGCTGCTATATCCCTGTTGCGGTGTCAGAGCTTTAGCTGTTCCCAGACAGACGGCAAGGCAAGACCATTTTGAGATCTCTCAAGATCTGACCATCTTGGTTCAGACACTAACCTGGTAGCCATTTTGAACTTCAACATCCTATTTCTAGACCTTTTGATAAAAAAAAATGAAAAATAATAAAAATTTCAGGTCAGTGGTTGAGATTTCAAACGGCATAAATTTCCTGTGCGTGTGTGACTGTGCATGCTGCATGAATGTGTGTGTGTGAGTGTGTGTGTGCATTCATGTGTGTGGAGGGGGGGGACGCCGGAGTCTTACTTGCGAGGGACAGCCCCGGGTCCTCCTCCCGCAGCCGGCAGAGCTGGGACTCCAGGAACAGGCGGAAGTTGATGCCCCGCAGCTGGGAGGGGAAGCTGAAGAAACGGGCGGGGATCCGGGCGGTGACCTGGGGCTCGTCACAGCCGAAGCCCAGCTGGTACAGAGTCTCCTCTGCGTCCTCAGAGCACATCTGCAGCACTTCGGATACACTGAACAAAGCGAGAGAGGCAGGGAGAGGGATACATTCTGAATGGGTGTACTCCCACACATTAATACCTATTATAAAATATAGTGGGAGTACTCTCACACATGAATTATGTTATATAATAGTGCATGTATATTGTAAATTACAATGGATACATTACAAATGTATGTTGTTCTAACACTACTGTCTATCTAACAGAGTGGTGTATTCTCATGCACTAAAGTATGCTATAACATTACAGTTGGTGTGCCGTCATCCATAAGATGGGGTAATGGGGGTATACATATTATACATAATGGGGGAAGGGGTTATTATCACACAAATTCATGGTGTCTATTAAGGAGGAAGGAGGGGTGGGTATCAGAGTGGGGGTATTCTCACAGTCAAACTCAGTGGTTCCCAATATCGGTCCTTTGGGGGTGCTGTGTATGCTGGTTTTATTCCAACCACAACTGCAATCCCAGAATCGTAACATGCTGTTAATTGTTCATAATTGTTCATGCTTTTCATGATTAGAGAGATAACATGCCATTATAGCTATGCATGTCATGAAGAAAAAGCTCTTTGCAAACAAATACACGAAAAGACTCAGTTTTTATACCTGATTAAATTATAGACTGCGGTGAACCAATTCTTACACTCCTTAAGTCATTGAACACATGATTAAGCTCCTGATTTTTTTCCTTAAGCTTAGTAACACAATGCAGGTTTGGGTGATTATAATTAGGTTTGCCTTTGAATCCTTCACTGTCTACCAAATGATGAGTTTTAGTGGTCATGTGTCCAGAATCACTCCAGTTTTCAATATGAGTTAAAACATCTTACCTGTCTTTATGCAATTGCCTGGAATATGGCACAATGTGAATATAGGAGATTTTTCTTCATGGCATGCATAGCTATAATGGGAAATTATCTCTCTAAAATGACAAGCATGAACAATTGAACAATTACGAACAATTAACAGCTTGTTAAGATTCTGGGGTTGCAGTTGTGGTTGGAATAAAAACCAGCATACACAGTGGGTCCGACGTTGGGGACCACTGGTCTAGCACATGGTGTGCATGTGAGTATGAGGGTGCGGGAGAGTGGTATAAGGCAGTGTGACACACTCAGAGCCCTACCTAGAGGCCGTCTTGCTGGTGGCAGAGGAGAGGCCGCTGGAGGCCATGCTGTGGCCCAGACAGGCAAACGGCAGGCCGAGCCTCTGGGGGGCGCTACCGCACACAGACGGAGAGACTTGATCAGAGACAGACAAACCGAGGCAGAGACAAACGTGTGGGAAGATAAGAGCGAGGGGAAGGCAGAGATAGATGAACAGATGGCATGCCGTAGAGAAAGCACACACGCATAGATGGAGAATAATGATAAAAATGGAAATAACAGCGTGAGCTCCTAAAACACAGCCCGTGTTAAAACCCTGGGAGGTGTACCACAAAGCTGTCCTCATCAGTTAGCGAACTCTTCAGTAAACATGCTGAGGTTTGAGTGTGTAAGAAGCTGTTTGACAGTTGCATTTAGGCATTTAGCAGACTCTCTTATCCAGAGAAACTCGAACAGAAGTGCAGACGATAGGCTAACATGTGTTTTCAGGGCGTGGTGGCAGATGGGTAGAGATTCTGCTGTCCTTTTGCTACAGGAAGTGCATTCCACCATTGCAGGGCCAGAGCAGAAAAGAGACATGACCGGGGAGAGGGACCCATTTGAGAGGCAAGGGCAAGATGACCAGAGGATGCATAGCAGAGTGGTCTTGTGGGAGTATGAGTCTTGATGATTGATTGCAGATACTGCTTGAGTAACTGCGAGGTGCAGTTACTCATGCTGTTCCAAAAGCATAGACCAGGCATTAATATTTTATGCAGGCTTGGACCCCAGTAAAAAGAGACAAGGGGAGGCATGACATGCTTTTGTTGACTTAAGACAAGCTGAGCAACAGCAATTTGTATGAGCTGGAGAGGCCTGTGTAAAAGGACCTGGACAATAAGCTGGGTAGCATATGTGGAAAGAAACATGGATGGACTTTGCAAATGTTGTAGAGGGAGAGGTGACAGAAACAGTAATGTGTGTCCAAGAACAGTAATGTGTGTGATTGGAAGATCTTTGAGGGGGGAGGAGCTGGAAAGTCCAGCAGCTCAGTTTTGACGTGGCGACTGCTCATCCAGGAGGATATGCCAGCCAGACAAGATTTGATATGAACAGTCAACATCCATGAGGAAAATTAGCTGACTATCATCTGTATAATAGTGGTAGGAAAAGCCATGTCCATTACATGTCCATGGTCCAGCACTGTTCTCACTGCACATGGGGTTTCAGTACAGTATACAGTCAGAAGGGTAGTGGACCAGGAACTAGTCCCTGAGGGACACCTATTGTGAGGCTATGTGATTTTTGAGTCATGGCAGGCACCCCCATAACTGTTCACAAAGAGAAAGTTATCAACTAATATTGTGTATTTTGAACACATTTAATTGACTTATAGCTAGTAGCTAGCTTAAGCTATAGCTAGACTTCAGTCCAGCTTCAAGGAATTTACTTTTTATTATTGCCCATCAGTAACTAAATCCGATAAACTGATAAACACATGACAGAAAGCAGAGAGGAAGTTGGGCAGGAAAACCCATATTCAGATGAAAATCCACTCAGGGTTTTGAGGTCACATAGCGTTTTTGGGGTTTTAGTTACATGTCTAAGCTCTGTTAGACCCTCACCTAGCAGCCGGGCCTTTTTGCCGAGGTCTTGGCGGGGGCAGCAGTAGAGGGCACCTCCTAAAATGGAATTCACACACAGGACAGGTGAGACCAGGTGAGGAAAGGTTAAGGGTGCAGCAGTATAGAAATTTCCTTTCCGCGTTATTCAAGGAATGCCACCGTGCAGTTTGTGGTAATACCGCTACCAAACCCCCCCGTGTTTAATTATTCATTCATTTGACGTTACTTGTCCCTTAATATTACACACATTTAAAAACATTTTACGTGTTTTGTTATGCGTTATAATTAATAAACATGGGTATATCATACATTGAATGTTTTCCTCCATAACATTGTTTGTTGACAGTTGCAGTTGCTCACTAACCGCTTCTCCTCAGTGTCAGGCCTCTTGATTGATTTGATTGGTCAGTCGACCGGAGGGCTACAATGACGTGATGCGCTTGCTAAATTTTATGTGTAAGCTCAGAGGTCCAGGCGTTTTAGAATCATTTTCTCGTTCTTGTGTGGGGAGATTAAAAAAAATGTGTGTATTATGGACGTGATCCTTTTCAAAACCGATAGAAAAAAGTGAGTTTTTGAAAATATCCGGATATGTGTAGACAGGGCAGAAATCAAGTGAAAAGCTACATGAGGATAGCGGCACTCTCAGATCAGGGAAAAAAGCTGTTATGACAGTAATGGCTGTGCCGGGCTCAACACCGCGGTACACCTCCTAATACCGTGGTATGGCGGTGATGCGGTTATTGTTGCAGCCCTAGCAGGGCTTACCACAAAGGCATTTTCGGCAGATACAAAAAACTTTCTTCCAGTTCTTTTTTGCAAAAGATCAAAAAGAGAGTATTCACATCTTTTACCAGACAAAGTATTTTCCTTATTAAACTATCATAGTGTTTCGCAACCCATTTTCTCATCATTTTAAGTCAGACCTTGGACCAATATAACAAAGCGACTTCCAAGTTGGCAAATAGGGAGAGCTAGGATACATCAACGGAAAAGGATTTCAAAAACACATAATATCACACAATTTTCGACCTCTCTGAGAGAAATAATTTTCATATTACTGGTTGAAAAGTCCTGCCCTGAAGAAACAAGACATATTCCTTACCCTGCATCCTGTCCATCTTCTCCAACATTTAATACAGTCGCTGGAAGAAATCACAATGATATCCAGTTAAAATGTCAGCGGTACTGTAAAATATTATAAACCCTGTTTGTTTGAATAAGAGGGTAATACAACATCAGACATTAAGCATGGCTTCTGGGAGAGGTTTCTGATGGGTGGACCAACACTACACCTCACATTTATACAGTAACATTCAATGATAAATATATACATATTTCTCTAACACTATGCTAATGACATGGGTGTTAAACGTTTATGCTGCAAGAGGAGGCTTGATTATTTAAGGAGCCGGTGACATGGACTGCATTTGTTTTAATCACTCTTCTACTTACTCTTATTTAGCGAAACATGTCACCTCATAGAAATTCTACATCAGAAACTACATGTATGAGGGTGCATATGTTTATACATGCATGAGTCATACAGAGGCCTAAAGGGTGTGGTCAAGCAGAGGGGTAAGTGTGAAGCTGAGGAGATGTGATCAGACTGATGACGCAGAGCGCTGCTCGCCGCTGGATCCAGACCCGCTCTCCACTTCGCTTTGTGTATAATCAGTCTCATCAAAGGCAGGAACGACAAAGGGGAATGAATGAAACGCACAAGGGTGCCACTCAAGGAAGACACTGGGGCATTTTCTGAAACAAAGGGCTCATTGTTTGTGGTCGGCGAGTGAGTGTGCGGCTGCGGGGAGAGAGGCAGCGTTGGGCCAAACGCCGCTGTGCTGAGATGGGGTCTGCGATAAACGTGCAGGGGCATGCCGGACAGAGAGGTGAGGAAGCGGAGGAGGCATGGCCACATGGCGCTCGGCATCAGAACGCAGTGCTGGGAGACGCTGCGAGTTACTGAAGCTTTCAAACCTCCTGTGAACATTTAAGTCATATTACAGGTGACTGGTGGACAGCTAGTCTCTAATCCCACTTCAATTAAACACAATATAAACACAAAATTACTCATTTCCTATTGCAGCTGCACCAGTGACATTTAGGCCAAACCAATGCAAAGCAGCTCGTACCATTAAGAATGAGAAAAAAGTAAACACACTCACTCACACACACACATATACACACACACACACAAAGGCTACAGAGGGAAGTAGACAAGAACAACAGTATTGCAAACAGACTGGAACGATGGAAGACCGGAAGTTTCCAAATTAAACCAATGTGATTCCCCGCCTAATTTTCCTACGATGATGAGTGAATGAGGGAAAGAGAGAGAGAATAAGAGATCCATTTTATTTTTTCTCACCTTCGGCACCCAGACTAAGGTCATCTTCAAAACTGCTACCGGCTTTCAGCAAAGATTCTGGAACAATAAAAGTTGTCATCATCATAACCACTGTTTTAAGTGGTCAAACAAGCCCAGGCTACATTAAAACTAAAATGCTACCAGTATTTGACTTCTGTCAAACAGTTGTTGTACATTTCTGTTCAGAGGGATGTAACATTTTTCAAGTACGTTGTGGGGTCATTATTTCTAAGATCAAAATTAAGTTGTCATATCGCCAATTCAAATTAATGTGAAAGTGAAATCAATATTTTTAGTCATTTTTAAAGTATATTTTTCTGGAGATCGATGCTACCATGACTATTGCTGAGGCGGCCGATACTTGCTAAGTTTTCATTGATTGTCTTCTATTGCACTAAGATCTGACAGTTTTATCAATTTCCAGTCAGCTGTGTTCTGATGCTGATAGATAAAACGTGCAATACCACAAATGACTTTGGACTAGACAATTCCCAAGAAAGTTGTGTTGTGTTCTCTTAACTCGAGTGCAGTAGCAGAGAAATGTGACATCACACACTTTGGCCACCCACTGCTGTGAAAAATAACATATTCTCAGCTCCACCATCTCCCCTGCAGTAAAAACCATGTGATGTGTAACTTTCACACCATTTAGAATGAAATATGTATTCAGTGTGAGTTCAGCGGCCAGTCATCTTCCTCAATATACAGCACTGTGCAAGTCAGACACCACAGTTTCATTAATATAAATTCCAACTAGGACGGACATTGAGTGCAAGTTTTTAATTTTTCACAGTCAGAAAAATACAGGAAACATTTACCACAAAATTACATAAAATCCCCCACAACTAAATATCCACTCTTTCCGTTTATATCAGCTTCCGTTCTTATTGGGAGACCTGCTTTGACTTTTTCAAAGAAACCTACAAGGATATTTTTCCATGCTTACTGCGAACACCTCTGAAGTACAGTCTTAAAGGCCGGTTGCATTTTCTGGTTCTCATGATCTTAATATTTCCAAACACATTCAATGATGTTGAGGTCTTATCTCAGTCCATTGTTCTGGGAACACCAGCAGCGTATTTGTTTGAGAACTATGCCTTCGTTTTCTTAGCTAGTGTTCTTGGGGTAGTTATCTTGCTATAGAAGGAGTTCCCAATCCAATTTTTTTCCAAAAAGAGTATTTCCTGGTGTTTTATAATTTGTCTGTTTTTATCAGCAACCTCCAACTCCAGATACCGTTACACCTCCAAACCTGCACTGATCCCCATAATGCTTGGCTGATGGCCGCAGACAAGGTTTCAAGAGTTTATTCCTTCAGTGGCACACAATACCACCTTCTGTCACTTCCAAAAATGTCAGATTTAGACGCATCAGTTCTTAAAACCTTACTCCACATCTCAGGTGTCCAGTCTCGGTCCTCTACTGCGAATTCGCTTCTCTTTTGTCTATTTCCTTTTCTCAAAAGTTTTGACAACTACATATCCTTTCAGACGGTTAACGCCTAGTTTTGGAAACTACAGACAGATTTGATATTAAACTTACCGTTGGGGGCTTTGTCTGATTTTCTGTTAAATAAATGTTTCCTGTATTGGGTTTTTCACACCAAAACAGATGTAATCAGTACTGACTGGCCATTTGACTGGAAATTGGAAGAACGAAAGGGTGGACTCTGAAATTTGCACAGTACGGTAATCAATCTCTTCAACAGCCATCTGTGGCAGGCAAACAAACGCTGGTACGAACTAGAGGATCTGAAACTAGGGAATGCATTTCATAATATTGATATATAAAATATTGGTAGGATTATAAAATTTAGGCAAAGAATGACAGCCACCAGTTGTGTTCTGAGGAAGTGCAGGAAGGCACAGCAGTTGTGGCCTTAATATAGCTCATCAAAGTACTACAGAAACTATGAAGCATGCAACCAGTGAAGAGTAAATGAAATACCAGTCCACTACAAGCCAATTACATGTCACTTACCTATGGTCAAGTGACCGGGGTCTTCTTGGCCCAGTTCTGGCCTAGCGAGAGGACAAACACAGGGTAAGAGGAAGGGAAACAAAACCAGCAACTTGTTTCACGACAGCCATGAAATCGGCTCTAAGCTGCTCAAGAGTAGCTACCTGGCGTCACACAGCATGATTCACTACGCAGCCATCATCTGCATCAGCAGAACATACACTGATTCCAGTGCTAGATTCTGAAGCTCAACCAATCATACCAAGTAGCCTATGTGTTCCACTTAGTACATCAGAACCAATTAAAATCAAATGTGTCTTGAATTCTTGAATATGTGATCGTGTCATACTCCTATCCATGCTCAGCCTGAACAAGGTGTAAAAATGAGTTTAAATAACAACAATATACAGTTTTTAATTTATGAACACATACACACACACACACACACACACACATACACACACACACACACACACACACACACACACACACACACACACACACACACACACATTTCTATGTACAATATGCCTGATTTAAAAATCTTAACAAAAATATATGTTGGTCTACATCCAAATATATTATGTAGAAAATGTAGAAATAATTGGCACTTTAAGTATATGTAAATACATGGTATCATGAATATGTTTTAAAATATTTCATTTAAATTGGCATTTAAAGTGGATTGCAAGTATGCATAAAATGACTCATTTGAAACTATAAATGATAGATTTCCTACATGTAAATGTGGTAACATTATGAAAAAAATTGAAATGTTAACCATTGTTAGCTATTTCTTGTTCACACATTTCACAAATTCATTATGGTTTGTCAGTGTATGCAATAGGGTTAATAATTGACCTATCAGCAGATTCAAAGGATGTTACTGAAAGCAGGCAGGGAAGGGAAATGGTGGAGTTCATGTTTATCGATGCTACACCAATATACAAATGACAACAGTGTAAAAGTAGGCTAACGCGCTTTCCCTTTGCTAATACAGGTGAATAGCTCTTCAAATGCAGCCCACAGTTGTTTGTGTAGCTGTTGTCACCTCCCTGTACACCTTCCTGTCTGTTTGAGCTGTAAGTGAAAATAGAAAGTGCCATCTATAACTCCCACACACAGAGACGATGTTTTTACTGGACCAGTGCTGATTTCCTGCTGCAAACCTTCGCAAATGGTTATAAACAGAGCTGTGGGAAGTCTAAAAATAGCACTGTCTAGTTATAGAAAAAAGACAATCAACTGTAGAAGAACTGGAATGAACTCTCAGTGACTTCTGTGAATCACTTAAATTCAGTTAACTTCACCTCGGATCAGTATATCCCTATATCTATGAACTTTGCATGTGAAGACGCACACCCGTCATAACCTGCGGGATTTTATCGTTTTAAACAAAAACACAAGTATTGTTTTTAGTTTTCACTGGGATGAGTAATGCAGAGGGCAAGC
The DNA here is from genome assembly GCA_022829145.1 of Albula goreensis. NCBI lineage: Eukaryota > Metazoa > Chordata > Actinopteri > Albuliformes > Albulidae > Albula > Albula goreensis. The sequence goes on from CM040745.1 coordinate 39,949,724, forward strand.
AGCAGGCTTCAAAGACGTTACATACGTACTCACCCACAGCCTTGGAGCCAGCTCTCAATCTTTCCTGCAGAGCATCCTGTGGAAACACACAGACACATAAAGATAAGCGCTGCGCAAAGGCCTCTGAGTTGTGCGTTTTCTAGCTTCTCACTCATCTGGCGGTTCTTTTCCTCTTTCTGTCAGTTATCATGACTCTGGTATGGGCCTGTATGTTGTACTTAAATGAGATGCAGATACACAGCCATCATCTTGCTGTTTTTAAGTTTCAGTTTACGGTGGTTACTCGTTTTACCGGGTCACATTGAAATATGGAGAGGTTAACCACCGACAGAGATATTTCAAATAGTTTTAAAATCAATAAAAGCTGTTTAAGAGTTAGGGATCCTCTTTCTTAATCAATCAGTTTTCAAACTATTCATTCACTCTTTCTTGGTACTATGAGCTGTATACGACTTACCTTCAAAGAAGACTTCGTCATCGGGAAGAGTGTCAGAGATAGGGCTGGGTCCGTGGGGTTCGTGGGGCTCCGCATCCTCCAGCGTAAGCCAGTGCCGGCTGCTGCGGACCCAGGCCTGGCGCCGGTCCGTTGAAGACGGACTGTCCATCGGGGGCTAGGCGAGGACAGTTTAGTGAGTGCAGGGGCAAACTCGGAATGAAGTATACCTCTCAGGGCATTATCTTAAACATGTCTGTAATATTTAGGTAAAGTATGCACGAATGAACACTCTTGTTGAAGAACAACTACCATATATCAGGCTAAAACATCAGAAAAATAACATGAAAGGACTGAATTGTTTACCTGAAACTATACACGGTATATTGCAGTCTTTAGAACCGGACGAGAAGTTAGTCTCAAAATTCATTTAAGAAGTTATATTTACAAAAATATTGCTCAAACAGTGAACTATCAATACCTCAAAACTATTATCGATTGATATATATATATGTCGATCACGTATTATATGGTCTGTAAGAAAATGTACCTAACTTTACATTATTCATTTATAGACAATAGTTGGCGTTACTGCGCATCGTTACGACAATCCATTCAGATACTAGCTGTGTGCTAGTCATGACGGGGAGCAGAGAACTTCTGAATCATTTTGAAAAGTTGTTTTTGACAGTTTCTGCTGCGTTATACTGGTAACCGAATAGTAATTACAGCGGACCTACCTTGTTACTTCACCTGAAAATGTCCCATTTGTCGCACGGAAACATTACCAGTATCACAGTGCTTTAGGGGTGGAAGACAAGTTTACATTGTGTACCGAAAGGGAAACCAGATAACATATTCAGATAGTTTTCTGTCTAATTTCAAGCTACCTTTTTCCGCGATGGTTCAGCGACTCCCCGTACTCTTCATTGTGCTGCTTAAATTAAATCCGCACTGGGTGCCATAAAGAATCTGTTTCCCCCCTCTCCAAGCGAAATACTTGGCGACATGCATCCACCGAGACCACGGCTACCGTTCCAACCTAAACTGTCATGAGTGCACTTGCGACAAATGACGCGATAATAATCGAAGAAAGGAAGACGAAAAAGGAAGTGTAGCTCGGTCGAAAGATACAAAGCACAGTGACATTTCATGGCGCCAAATGTTATAGAGGGTATAGGCTATTTACACCATAATTTTATATTTCTTTTTAACTGGAATGCACAAACTTATATTATATATACAGACTCTGTACTCTTGATAATTAGATACACTTCTCGTTAAAGTTTGTTTTTCAAATTGTTCCAATCCTCCGAAATTCGTGGCCAACGTGAGATTTATCAAATTACATCAACAAAAGGACAGTTATACTTTGCATTATTTTTCACAAGAAAATACGTGGTTGTATGAATCATAGAAACAGCATTTTAACCATTTTAAATCAAACTGAAGCGTTTCTCTCCCCCTACCTTAAGTTCGTCGGGAGGCAAGAAATAGATGTTATACTGTACCAATAGAGCAGAGCAATGAAGATACCCAGAGCAGTGCGCCAGTTAAATTAATATTTGCTCTCAACCCCTTTCAACATTGAATAGCCTTTATGATGAAGGAGCAGTGGAACTATCTACATTTCCTAAGCGACCAGGTTCAGCCTTTCGCCAGATGATATGGCCAGTTATATATTTCTCACACTCCATTTCACTCGACCAGCAACTGAGATAACGCAGGATTCAGAAGATTCAGGTGTGCATTTGACGGTATCGATTAACAATGTGGCTCATGACGTCTGGACTGGCGCCTGTAAAGCTCCTTTGTAAAATGGAACATAGCCAATCAAAATGAAAGTCAGGGACACTATTAAGTATCTTGGGCCCCATGAATAGATATGACACCATGACCCACTAGAACATTGATAACATGAACATTTTGGGGCCCATTATCCAGCTCTGGGCCACTTAATCTCTCTGGGCATTTACCTCTTTACAGCACCTGTGATGGAACACCCAACATTTTAAGAGAATCCTGAACTGGTCATAATAATAGACAAATATAGCTAAACATTAAGAGTTCTTGCCAACTTATCCATTCAGCATACTGTTTGTATGGCAAGTGTGGGCGAATGATGAACTGTCACAGATTCCGTAGTCTCGTGACGCTAGTGCCTGTAAGCAAGTATGTGGCCCAAATATAAGGGTACTCCGGCTGATTTTTCCACATTATTGAAGCAGTACTTTAGTTCCTTAATAATACATATGTCAAGTCAGAGAGATATTAACAGGGATAACTATTTAGATTGATTATCCGACTGCAGAGTAGTTGCTGGGGTTTTCAAGCAGACAGTCAGTATGAAAACAGTTTGATTTTGGTGGTCAGGCCAAAAGATTGAAAAACCTTGTCCCAAAGCAACACATTACTTCATTGAAGGAGGATGGCAAATGTGCGCACTTAGACAACAGTGATTGCTGTTTAACATAACATTTCTTCAAAAAGATCCGCGATAGTAATAATTATTACATTCTCCTACGTTTCCTGATACTTAAGCACAGCGGTATTAAATAAACAGTTTATTTTCTGAAACTGACGTGAACTGTTTTCGTGAGGGTAAACATAATTAAAGTATGCCGACTTATCAGCCGTTTGAAATTGGTTTCAGATGTGACGTCTCAATGACGTCTCATTTTAGGAGACCAATCGTATTAAACCCTTTCATTTACATATCCTCTCCTTTAAAGCTGTACCTGAAGCGGAAGTTCGTATGCTGCTTCGCTTTTCACAGTTCGATCTGATAACAGAGGCGATAAACTGTTTGCTTATAGCCTACGTATCGAAGCCGTCATTTAAATATGTTAAAAGTGTTCATTTTAAGTACTGTTGCTAAACCATGATTATAACCATGGTAAAACAGAAGCGGTTAGACAATAATAATAATAATAATAGGTCAATTAGGGCCCGTCATTAAAGAGTGAAACATATAAAAGACCTCCCGGGATCCTAATCAGTGAGATTAATTGGGAATCTCGGAGAAATAACTCAGAAACAAGCAGAACAGGGTTCAAATTTAAGGAAACGCTACTAACGCTAACTATTGTAATGTAACAGTTTTGGCTCTGATTACCAGAGATAAGACGTGCGAGGTGCTAATTACTTCGCAAACGGTGAGGGATTACAAATCGTTTGATTCGGATCGTGTGGGCATGTTGTATCAGATCCCAAATAACTTATTGTTACCATGTGGGTATTTCAGTTGGTGTCGATTGCGTAACGCTTCTGGCCTTGGACTTTATCATGACTTAAATTTGGGGAGACACTCTGGTTGATGCATGTCCTGTCCAACAATACTCACTGTTTCAATTCATGTGGACTGTATCACCTATGTGTTAGTTATGAAGTTATCACTAGATCAAAGAATGTTTCTTTAACATGCCAAATAATGTTTTTTTTTCTTTTCAGTTTTCCTGAGAAATTTGGTCTCTTCTCAAGAATGTTATTCTTACATCAGTCTCAATCCTGACTGCTTGCACAGAACATTCCTACCTCTTTCTCTGGGGAGTTTTTTTCTGTGTAGATGAGGCAGTCAGCCTGGAGTAGAGGCAACTTTTAAGCAAGTTTGAATTGAGACACTTTTTACATTGTAATACTATTCAAGCAGCACCACTAACATAACAGCAACAGAGTAAACATCATACATAAAAAAAACTAATATTAAAACATTTTAACATGTACATAAGTTACTGTAATTAAATAAATCCAAATTTACTCAATTTCCAAACAGCAACTAATCCACCCAATATATGTCTTGTCCTATGACAGGCTACAGTGTAATGCCTTTTCATTGTATTTTGTGAAGGCTAATTCTAATTCTGACACTTTGATGAGTTCAAGTTTTTTTTTTAATGTGTCCCAGAGCAATGTCATGACAATTCATTTTTAAACTCAAAAGGGATATTTAATGCTTGGTACATGGTAGTAACGGATTACATTTACTCTGGAGTTTTAGAAAAATGGACGGCACACCTGTAATCAACCCAGGATCCTTTTAAAATGAGAGATTTGCTACTTTTAATGAAAAAAACAACAATATCACAGGTCAATGTAACCTTTACCTTCCAAAAATCAGCCTCCTGATCACTTTCAAGGACTCTGTGTTTAACTTGAGGAAACACTTGAAGGTATATAACTTCACCAAGCTTACCAGCCAGTTATCATAGTAGTGGCTTGTTTGGTGTTCTTGTTGGCAAATGGTAGGCTAATTAAACAAGCTAGCTAAACAGCATTTTATGCACAGAATATGGCTAATTTAATGGTAATGATGGGGTTGCCAGCTACACAGGAGAAGAAAGCACCTTCAAAACAAAGACGATTATGTAAGTATACTTGGATAAGATGGTTTAAAATCCATTACTTACTGAAACACCATTAGAAATAGGACATAGATAGTTCATGTAAGGATATTGTGTCAATTCATTCTGTACTAGCTAAATGGCAAGTGAGCTAAATGCTAACATAATGGCAAGCCAGAGGGGCCATTGCAGCTTCAGTGAACTCCAGGGAAGATTTAATCTCTCTTTTCATTCCTGCTAAGATGTATGTAAATTTTAAAAAATAACTTAATTTCGAGCCTTGGTTTTTTAAATATGTGCACACCACAAAGGCTACACAGCCTGCATCAAGATTTCCAAAGAAGTAACATTAGATTATGTGTGAAGTAGATTTTTTACTTACATTTTTGTAATATTAATCGTAATCAGTTCCAAATTACAATTTCCAAGTGACCTGGCCAACAATGCTCATACAGAAACTGCTGAAATAAAATATTTTTATAAATCGAAAGGGTTTGATTTAATTTAATGTGATACACAGACAATAAAAAATGTCTTCAATAAACCTTTTCATATTGGTTTTTTTGATGTATAGAAATTATTTAACATTGAAATTGAAATGACCATATGGGGACCTTAAATGTACACATTGTGCATGCATACTATGGCCACAAGATGGCAGTCAAAACAAAATCACACAATGAATGTTTGAACTTATTGCCTCAGGCTAGAGTCCCAAGGGTAGGTTGACCTGAAAATTTCTGTTTAATTTTTTTTTTTTTTTTTTTTTACAATACTTCATTCAATAATTAATACTGTTAATATTTCGCCCAAAAATAAAATTCAAAAAAATTTATTTATTTGTACCATTGAGTTATTTTAAATCATAAGTTTTGAAAAAAACTTCCACTCTAATCACCTTCATTGTATAAAGTGACTTCATTGTATTAATTTGACAATCAGTTTTGTCCAGAGTGACAATACAGTTATAAAGTACATAGCTGATGGAAACATGAACTAGCTGAATGAAATCTGATAAGAAGTGCACAAACACTGACACGGTCTGTATTAAAACAAAACAGAGGGGGCTGAAATATAATCGATAATACATAAAGTGACCTTAAGAGTGAATAACTACTTAAAAAAAGGTTTCATGTTGATAGATTGCTACAAGGGTGCATACTTAAATGTTTTTGAACCACAATTCTTAAGCACCAAACAAAAATATTGAAATAATCTGTAATTAGATAACTGATAATACACAACAACATGAATAAATAATCTGTATATATATATACACTACCTGCAGATCATATTTTATTGAGCAATTGTATCAAATGACTGACAAGTGTTATGATTTATTTGATAAACTAATCACAGTGGGCTATTGTTTGAAAAAGAACTACAATAAAAGATGTTTTTCTTTAATTGAAAAACCAATGAAATAATTGGGGATTTTGTTCTATTAAAAACTAAAGTGCTATCTGTTTGATGATCTGATTGTATGAAGTTTAGAAGAATGAGAAACAAGGCACTTATCATTTAGAACAGCACACCCCTTTGAGCTTGGCTCTCAAAAGTGGTAGCTGATTGAGTCCTTGTTTAACTGACTTGAACAGTCACCAGCTGTGTGCAGTGAAGTGTATGTATGAAAAGGCTGGCTGCAGATGTGAGAATCAAGGGGAGGGCTGGTAGGTTCTGGCCTCCCAACTCCACCCTCAACTGAAGTTCACTGTTTACATGCTAGCGAACTGGCATGTGCTTCAGTGCCCCCTCACCTTTACTGAAGCCAGTCACCACCCAACCCCCACCCCCATCTGTACTCAATAGCCATCCTAAAACCCTCCCCCTGCAATCACCCCCGTTCAGCCAACCCACTGGTCGGTAGGGAGTAGCCAGAGGACACTTTGATTCTCCCTCGCAGAGTCTGCCCGCCTCTAGCTCCCTCCCCCTCTGTCTGTCTCCCTCGCTTCACTATTTCATTTAAACCCTTCTCTTCGCTCCTAGCGTGGACCTGAGGAAAGAATCGTTGCTATGGAGACCACATACTGAAACACAGAGACGACAGTGCAGGGAGAGTCTGACAGCCAAGTAGGCTACACCACAAAATAATTTGTCCAACCTCTTCAAAACAAACTACTTGAACAGCTAAATAAAGTTACAATCCACAATGAGTGCTAAACAGGATCCATTCTTAGGATACCCAAAATTATGTTTGACTCTGCTGAAAGTAGTTTCAAGTGTGCAGGAATGTTTTGTGTCGTCTCTGTAGCTGAATCAACATTGGTCATTTCAGTTCAAGCTCATTTTCTTGTGGAAATCTAGTTTAGTGACAGTTCATGCACAACTAAATCAGGAAATGTTGGCTCATTATATTAAAAGCACTGTCGGTGTGCATTGAGGCTTTTAAGTAATTGCATCCCTAAAGGGAACATCCTTGCTCACAAACTCTTAAAAATGTATGATAAAACATGGAAATAATTGTCTCGATGTGTGCTGTATGTTGCAAATATGTTAGAAAGGTATGGCATAATAGAATGAATAGGACGTTTTAGCATATGTTGTCATGTTCAAACAGAGATCTGTCTATGCCTAATCTATTGTCAGTGGATTGAAAGGGTTTGTGCTTTTCCATCAGTTTTAAATAAAATGTCCTAGACATGTAACTTGTAGCATCTGAATTTGATACGTTGTTGCAAATGAAGATACTTCTTTCCCAAATGTATCTAGTTTTCTATGTAGCAATTTTTTGCACTTTCGAAAGTGCCTCTGGATGAAAAACCACCGGGTTATTGCAACAGTTGCTCTGTGACAATATTTAATCTAAGACAGATCCATCAATGGCGCCTTTTCCGCCAAAAATACATTCTCCCTCCGTCTGACGTCATCACTCAGGCCCAGTGGCACAACCTACCTCAAGCTGACCCCACCCTAATAACTACACAAATATACACACCCATTGGTTATCTCCACCGCCTGGACTACAATATACATTGCTCACTGGGTCGTGCTTTGCGTCGCTCACGCTAAACATTCCATACCTCTACTTCATAAATACGGCGGAGAACTTAACTCTTAAAAACCCCTCCCACAAGAGCCTTTGATTGGCTTCAGATGTGGCAGCTGCACTTCGATTGGTAGCAAAGAGTTTCCTTGCGTCTCCTCCGTTGTGGCACTCTCAAGTTTGGTTGCATCGTTTCTAAGTTGATGTCAGCCCAAAAGAAGCCTGAGAAACTCCTCCCGTCTCAAAATTATGAGTGGTAAGTGAACTCTTTTTAAGTAGTGTACTTTGGAAAAGTAGCAGTATAAACTCAACAGTGAAAAAATAAAAACCGACCAGTCATAGATTATATGAATAATTTCCTTGCGACAAACCGTTTACCTATAAAAACAAAACGAATTTCTTTCTCATTTAAGCGATGAACTGGTTTGCTACTTTGCCATCCAAGATAGCTAGCGCTAGTTAGCTAGCTCACTTTGCCAGCTCGCTTGGGACGGTGTCGCGCTGGCCAGCAAAGTTAGCAAGCGCTAACAGCTAATGTCACTGTTAACAGAAGTTGTGGGATAACAGCAGATTTCACGGTCGACATGCTTAGATTATGCCATTGTTATGATCCAATACTTAAGAGGTCACCGTGGTCAAGTAATTGCAAGTATCGGTGCAATAGGGCGACTTTTCCTTGGTTTGTTTTAGCTTGCTAGCTGGCTACATTCGACGTGTTCGCTAGGCTGGGAAACTGTCTTGCCAATTGGCGACTAGTCCATTTTCTTACTGTTGCTTGTTTGTATATAATGTCCGTTAATTACAATCTTAAGTTGGACAGCTAATGCGGCACTGAACTTATGTCGACTTTTGTGAAGCACGGGCTTGTCTGTGCGTTCGCACTCGGATGTAGTAAGTGAATGAAATATTGGTTAAACTGTAGCCAGCTAGCTGTAACTCACCAAGATCACCCCTAGCTAACGTTACATTTTTTAACGCAGAACAACAGCAAGATGAAATGGCCGCTTTGGTGGAGGGCGGTGGAGGATTTCTTCAGAAGCGAAACTCTAATACCGGACAGGTAAGATCGCTCGTGTGCTTGGTTAGCTATCCTAAGCGAACGTTAGCGCCGTACACATTTAATTTTGGTACTAATAGACAGCTTTGGTAATAAACTGATCGCCTGTATGATAAATTTGAGACAGCGATAGAAAAAAAAACGGCGGAGCGGCCGACGGTCCGCGGCTGGGTTGTATTGAGTTTGTTGATGATTTTGCTTGAGCACATGTTGGGGTGGGAAAAAAATACATTACGGAGGTAAATGAGGCTACACGGGGTGTTCCTGACACAAGCCCCGCACATTTAGAGCGGTCCGCACGGCCCACTTTGGCTGTCCTTTGAGGGGGTGGCTTCTAGCGAGTGAGGGAGTTTATAGGGTAAAAACAGAGGTGGGAGGGAGAGGGGTGGGGTGGGGGAGGGGAGGGGATGCGTGGCCAGCCTTTGGCGTAGAAAAGATCACTATTGAATCCCACCCATTTGGTAGTTTGCCGCTCTCCCTCCGGAGTTCAAAAGCAGTGCGCGGAGCAGTGCATAGCGCTTGATAAACGTTTATGCGTAAACTATACCTATCGTGACATAAATCGAGTATCTAGTAAATGTATCTTCAGCCTGACGCTGATATTAGTTTTTTACAGTGTTAGTTTGTAAAACACAAGTAAAATACAGTAAATGTTTACTTTGGTTTACTCATTTATTCTGGGACTGAACGTCGTTGATTGAATCAGGCATTGTCCACTCATTGTGAAGCCATAAGGGCTAGCTGAATGTAAAGATGGAATGCTGATATTTAGGGAGAAAATGTAAACAGCTTGGTTCTGTTGTAGGACTCCCAGCAGCCATCCCCACTAGCTCTCCTGGCAGCGACGTGCAGCAGGATCGACACCCCCGGGGAAAATGACAGCGTGTCTGAGCAGCAGTCCCAGCAGCAGAACCAGCAGCTCGACCTTAACCAGGCGCAGCTCGCGCACACCACTAACGGCTGGCAGATCATCCCTGTCAGCGTCCAGTCCCCCACCAGCTCGGGCGCCATCACCACAGTCCACGCCGGGCAGGGCGTGATGGCAGGTGACGTGGGGAAGAGCCTGGCGGGAGCGCAGCCGGGCCAGCAGCAGTATGTGGTGGCCTCGGCCCCCACCATCCAGGGCCAGCAGGTGCTCACCACGCTGTCCGGCGTGATGCCCAACATCCAGTACCAGGTGATCCCGCAGTTCCAGACGGTGGACGGGCAACAGCTGCAGTTTGCCTCGGCCCAGCAGGACCCTGCGGCTGCCGGGGCAGGGCAGTTCCAGCTGGTCTCCTCCCCTGGCGGCGGACAGCAGCTGATCGCCACGGCCAACAGGGCGGGGGCCGGTGGGAACATCCTGGCGGTGCCGGGCCTCCTCCAGCAGGCCATCCCACTGCAGAACCTGGGCCTGGGCAATGGCGTGTTGCAGAACCAGACTCAGTTTCTGGCCAACGTGCCGGTGTCACTCAACGGGAACATCACCCTCCTGCCTGTCAGTGCAGCCGGCGGGGGCGGGGGGGATGCCGGAGGGGGCGGGGCCACAGGCTCATCCCAGCAGCTCCTACAACAGCACCAGCAGCAGCCGGTGTCATCCGCTGGTGGGCAAGGGTACTACACCAGCCCCACCACCACCACCGCAACCTCGTTCGGCAGCGTGGTGACGCAGGCCCAGACTGGCGGGGGGTTCCAGAGCGCGAGCGGGGGAGTGGCGATGCAGTCGGAGAACAGAGACAGCCAGCAGCAGCAGCAGATCCTCATCCAGCCGCAACCCCTCCTCCAGAGCACGCAGCCACTGCAGGCGGTGCAGGCGGGGGGCCAGGTGTTCGCCACGCAGACGCTCCCCCAGGACACCCTGCAGAACCTGCAGATCCAGACCATCCCCAACAGCAGCCCCATCCTGGTGCGCACGGTGGGGCCCAACGGCCAGGTGAGCTGGCAAACGCTGCAGCTGCAGGGGGCGCCGGGGGCGCAGATCACCCTGGCCCCCCTGCAGCCCCTGGCGCAGACGCAGACAGGCGTCAACACCGTGCAGATCCCTGGGCTGCAGACCGTCAACCTCAACGCACTGGCCAACTCAGGCCTCCAGATGCATCAGCTCCAGGGGGTCCCCATCGCTATCGCTAACCCCAAAGGTCAGTGAGTCGCTGTGGGTACAGGTCGGAAAGGGCTGGGCGCTGGGGTCTGGGAGTAAGGACTTGCATGGTTATAGCGGTTTGATATCTTCTGATGGTCTGTGGATGTCTTCAGATGTTTGTAGATTTTCAGAGCTGTTTGTGTGGCCACACAAATGTTACAGTCGAGGGGTGGGGTACATCACCTTTTTTGAAACTCAATGAAAAATCCTGATCAGATATTGGAAATTTCTAAAAACATACATTTAGGAAGAGGGTGTGTCCTGGTGTTATCAACCCAAACTGTAATGGTTACAGTGGCAGGTCTCATCATGAAGGCGGTGGTTTAGATGTTTCTGAACTGTTGAGATTTCTGAACGTCTGTGATATTCTCCCATCATGCACTGACAGTGAAAACCATGTGTCAATTTGAAGTGCTTTCTAAAAGTTAAATTACATTTGACTTTTAGTCTGTTGTAGTGGGCTTTATTGCATGAGTGACCCTATAGAAATCGATGGAGCCTTGGGCTGTCTGGTGTAATCGGTTTGTGTTTATTAAAGATCCATCCTCTCACAGGAGCCTCCCTCTGCTCTTAGATACAGGGAGTCCCCAATTTACGAACATAATTGGTTCCTGAAGGTCTTTCCTAAGTCGTTTTTTTTGTTGTTTTTTCATAAGTCCATGTTTTCTCTTGCAGACACTTTTATATCATTCACCATGATGAACCCTTCCCCTTAAACTTCTGTCAGTCTCAGCAGCTCTTATTTTCATGCGTGTATGGTTACTATAAACAAGCATAAGACTTGTGCTATATGTACATATGCTGTACGGCACTGTATAGGAAAACGATGATCTCCATAAATTCGCGAGTCTAACATTTCTAATTTGGGAGATTTTTGTGTAAATTTCACAATTTAGGGAAAGCAGGAGCGCACAGTTGCCATCTGTTGCAGACCAAGTATTTAGCACATGATTTTAAGTGGTAAATGAGGTTTTTTTTTTTTTTTAATTTTTTTGCATCTGCGGATTTCCGTAAGTCCAGTGTTCGTAAGTGTACATTGTTGTATTTGTTTTTAGGTTCAGTTGGAGTTGCAAGTTGGCTTACCATTAGCTTAGCTGTATAATAAACAGGATAATTTGTGCTACTAAACTGCCATCCAGTAATTGCACTAGGGCCAATGGAGCAGGTTCATTGAAACATTTGTTTGGAATTTCCTGTAGTATTCTGAAAAGCAGTAATTGAAGGTAGTTCTTGGTAACTATTATAGTAGTGTTCCATATATTACTGATGAATGGCAATGTAGACGTTGCTTGTTAGTCTTTGTATTTTTAAAAGGGACTGCTTTTGGACATGGTCCAGATCTCTGCATTACATGACATGCTAATAGCATGATTTTTCGCATTCAAAATGAATTGCATACGTCATTAACCTCTTTTTACAAATGCATACAATGCTCCCAGTTAGTCTTGGCTGTATATTGTGTGCGTTTTTGAGACAAACTCCTCAGAGTCCCATTAAGGTATTACACACTGTGGTGCAACAGTGTGGCTTTCCTCTGTGGTGAGCTTATCACTTGAGACTGTGTCAAATTTTATGTTTTGCGTTGGAACAAAATGTCCCCAAACCAAATCTCTCTATGTGCTTCACTCAAGCTTCTCTGAGCAGAATATCTTGTTGAGTGTCAGGAATTTTAAATATTTTTCTCCTGTGGTTTATTTTTTTGAAGCACAAGTTCAGAGCTGTGTAACTTTGGAATGTCATCAATTTTATTTGCCTCTAACAAAATGTTTTAAGTGTCAGAACTGAGGCGGTTTGTGCGGACCTGAGGTCCTGGTTTCACGGCTGGCTGTCTCACCCAGCTGTCGTGCTGATGTGTGTCAGAGCTGTAGGTAAAATGGGCACCAATCATGCAAAGTAGCAGCGGGGACTAACTTCCTGGTTGATTGTGGCTATAACACTGGTTCAGCTGGTTTATCCAGGCTGTCTTAGTGTGTGTGTGTGTGTGTGTGTGTGTGTGTACGCACTCCAGTATCTGCATGCCTTGGTGTAGCTGGTGTACCCGAGACATTTGTGTTTTATCGGAGAGACGTCGTGTGCCTGTTGCTCTGAATGAACAAGTCATCTGGGTTTGTCGGTCGGTCTTTTACAGCGAAGGGGTGTAACCGAACACCACCCACCTTGGGATGGGCTTATCAGGGGGGCAGGACTGCCTTTTTGTGTTTGTAGAGGCTGGATCGTTCACACTCACATCTGTGTTTATCTTTGGCCCTGGTGTTATTTTCCTACACTCGTAGAAAACAAACAGCCAGCCAGGCAGAGTCAGGAACCGGGATGATTAAGCGTTCTGGGCCTTTGGGCAGCCTTTCCCATAGACTGGGAAGGGCCCGTGTGCGACTTCCTGTCCCTGCTTCTGCCGTTCTCTTCCTGTTTCCTGCCCCCCGTGAGCGAATGACCAGGGATTTGGGTCACGGCAGAAGCTTTAGAAATGCAGCAAGGTAGACAAACGGCTATGTGCACTGCAGTAAGAGACCGTGGCTCACAGTCACAAAATGTTAAGAGCTCTGATCTAGAATCAGGTTTCCCTGCTATGAGAAACTGATCCTGGATCAGATCCTCCGACACACTGAAAGTGTTTATGAGCACAAGGCTCATACAGTCACCCTCTGACTGGTGCTCCATAATTGAATTGCTTGATTTTGAAAATGGCTGTGGACACTAAAAGGTTCAGAAATGAGGTAGAATGCAGGGCCTGGAATGACTCCTAATGAAATGGGGGATGGGATGTGATTTTTTTGCCCCATTTATTAATCTTTGCAAGACCCTGTTAGCCTTCTGTGTCTTCTTTCCTCTCTGGGTTCCAAGAAGGGTGTATTTGTGCTGATTGTGCCTTGGTCAGGCAACTGAGGAGGGAATGATCTTTCTTTCAGAACAAAAACAGTGATGTGAATCATATTTGAATGTTCCATTTTGACACCAGTACCTTGTAGCCTGTGTTGTTTTTACTTGTTTTGACTTGTCTCATAACTATGAATGCAACAAATTGCTGTCCCTCTTGTGGAATAACTCGGGACGTGCTTTGCTAATAAACCAGCTGTGGTCAGCTACTACCTCTGACCAATCACAAACTTTTCAAGGTAGAACTCTAAAATTAACGATGTAGAGCTGGGAGTTTGTTCTTCTGTGGCAGGTCATGATTTCAAGCTAGCATGACTAGCTTAGCACAACAGTTTCTACAATTTAGTTTTTTATTTCTCCAGTGTTCCCAAAAAAGTCCATTAGAGACATCTTTATCTATATCTGTGCCTTGATGGGTGTAAACCATGTTGCTGACAAACCCTTTACCTTTAAGTGTTCAACTTGTTCTTCCATAACTGTGGTATTCTCTGACCCTCTGAATAATACTGCAACAAAAACTACATTTCCCATATCCCTTTAGCAGGCAGGCCTCAGGGATATAACCTGAAAGTCTTGGTTATGTAGGACAGTTACCAAACGAATGCATTGGCAGTGGCTTCATACCAGGGTTACTATGCACACTGCACCAATTGGTCCAATAGTATATATGGAAATAGTATTCTTAAATCCCAATAAGCACAGTCATAATCATCTACCAGTGCCTTTTTACCGAGTGGGAATATGTGTAAGTGAAGGAAGGAGAGTGTGTGACACTGTTCTGCCTCAGCCAACCAAATCCACCCTCAGAAATTTGCAGGCACCAATCAGATTTCAGGCAGCCTATGCCAAAGAATAAATGCAGGCTTTCCAGATTGGGGTTCTGGAATTTGTGACAGGTCACTGGTAATGTCAGCTTGAGTCACCGCCATCAGCCCCACCTGCACGAGTTTCTGACCCAGCGGAGGATCAGACTTGCCTTATCCCACATGAATGTGCACCTTCAGAGAGGTAACAGGCTCCTGACTGGCCTCCTGTGTTCTCCAGCAGATCAGGGGCTGCAGGGCGGAATGGGAGGGGACAGCCTGGATGACAGCACGGCCATGGACGATGGCGGTGACACCAGCCCACAGCCACCCAGCCGGCGCACACGTAGGGAAGCCTGCACCTGCCCCTACTGCAAGGACGGAGAGGGACGGTACGTGTGTGTTTGTGTGGAGGATGGTGTGTGTTTGAATCTGTCTTGTGTGCGTGTGTGTGCGCATTGGGGGTGGGGTGTGTATAGGTGTGTGTGGGTGCTGTGTTTAGTGTCTCATTGCAGAGGTCCTCAGCCATGTTTTTTAAGAGCCACAGGGTCTGCTGGTTTTGTTTTTACTTTTAAAATCAGCAATCCAGTCAAATTGGGTAGTTGACTGAAAGTTGACAGTTGACCCCAGCTCTATGGTTTTATGTCAGCTGATCGTTTATTATCAGTGAGGTACGATCTTAATCACCCTTGGTATGTGAAGTCCGTCGAACATGTGCATGTTGCTCAGCCCTTGTCTGTTTCCAACACCTAAATGGCGCCGGTTTCCATGGCACTAGCGTGTGACCACGTCCCCCTCCTTGTTACCTCAGCAGCAGCGACCCCGGCAAGAAGAAGCAGCACATCTGCCACATCCCAGGCTGCGGCAAGGTGTACGGCAAGACGTCTCACCTGAGGGCGCACCTGCGCTGGCACACGGGCGAGAGACCGTTCGTCTGCTCCTGGTCCTTCTGCGGCAAGCGCTTCACCCGTTCCGACGAACTGCAGCGGCACAAACGGACGCACACAGGTGAGCGCAAGCATGGACCGACATGCTGTAATGCAGGGGAAAGTGGGGTGCACGTAAAGAGATTTTTAGGCTGGCAGGGTTTGGTTTGGGTGGGGAGGGGTTATATACAGTTCAGGTGTTATATGTGGCACAGGGGAATGTCAAATTAAATTTGGCCCTTTCTCGTCGGCTCACAGGGGAGAAGAAATTTTCGTGCACAGAGTGTCCCAAACGCTTCATGCGCAGCGACCACCTGTCCAAGCACATCAAGACCCACCTGAACAAGAAAGGAGCAGGCAACGTCGCCCCCGCCGACAGCGGCGTCTCTGCCTCCGTCACCACCGATGCCGGCTCCGGGGGAGGCGTGGCCTCGGATCAGCATGCCCTCATCACCATGGAAACACTATCGCCGGAGGGCATCGCGAGGCTGGCCAGCAGCGGCATCAATGTCATGCAGGTGGCGGACCTCCACTCCATAAACATCAACAGCAATGGATACTGAGGCCAGGGGTTCGCTGGAGGGGGTCATGAACACGAGGGGAAGAAGGGCATGATGGGACTGATAGGCATGGGGTCATAAAAGTGGTGCGGCAGTACAAGAACAGGGGGACTTGCTCTGGAGAGACCACACTGGGGCGTGCATAGTGAGAAAGCCCCACTGTCAGAGGCCAATGCAATAGGTATAGGGGCAAGACATGGGTGTGGGTTTTTTTAATGAAAAACCTGTCTAAATGGGAAAAGTACTCCACTTCTCCCTCTGGGCACACTCCACAGAAGTCAGCCACTTCTAACGAGAGGAGCACAAATTCTGAACGCTCCTTTCCCTGCCACCCCCCCCCCACCACCCTCCCTCAAGTCCTTAACAAACACACTACACTCAGCTCACCGACACTGCCTTCATGGGCTGGCAGCTCCCCTCCCTCTCTCAGGTCTCTCCTCTTCACCCTCACCCCCAGCTGGGCAGAACCCCAGCTCAGTGTTGTGTTACTCCAACGCCACTGTGCTGAGAAGACGCCGTCTGGGGCTAGTCCAGTCTGACCTGTAGACTCGGAGGCCAGTCTGAACCAGGTCACCGGTGACAGCGAAAACCCAGAAGCACTAATCATTTTGGCTGGGGGAGGGGGGTAGAAGGACACTGAAATCTTTTGGAGATTTTTTTTTGCCTTTTATATTAATATTATAGGTACACATTTAAGCCATCACGCTTTGATAAAATTATCATGGCAATTTTTTTGATAGTTTGATTATGTAAATATATATTTTCTAAATATAGAATACTACAAAATTCTTATCATAGGATGGATCAACTTGTATGGTCTCCAGAGATTGCCTTTCATTTGTGTGTGCTTCATACATGAACAATCTTAAACATTGCTATAATTTTTTATACAAATATAGAATTGTGAGACCAAGTTTGTAAACTGGACTCAAAGTTCCCTGTCTAGAACTATGTGTTTCCAATACAGTCCAGTTCACTTCTGTCCAGTATATATTTTTCTATTGCTTGCAGATAAAGCCAGAACTATTTTTCTGCCTCTTCACTTTACAATCTTTTGGGGTCAGTACCAACTGAATTCTCAAAATCCATTATTGAAAAGTAGTTAACTTTATTATATCATCAAATATTTAATAGGGTTTCTGTTCTTTAAATATATCAATATTTCAAATATAAAGTTAGCTCAAACCAAAGGTCTGTATTCAGCGGGGTAGTCGGGACCCTGAACTGCGAGTAGTATTGGAATGTTCTAGAACAACATCAGCCGACATGGAGCAAGGCACTGGTCATGTCCAACGTATTGGAGCACTACTTTTTGGACACTGTCTTTTCATTTCATTTATTTCACCGAAGCTGTTTTCCCCCAGAGGCTAGTTGTGTGTATGTATTGTACAGTGGAACTGACAAACATGGGGCCACATGTGGGTTGATATTTCTGTCATAAAAATGATCTTTTGGTATGCAAACTTTTAACATAACATTTAAAATGTACATTTTTTTATACTCTTTTTATTCCAGTTAAGCTCCTTCTCAACAGGGAGACATGTATAAATAAGGGCTATCAAATTGAATGGATGAAATGATTGAAAGCCTTGAAAAGGTGCAGACAACAAAAAAACTGTTCCTTACTATTATCATTTGAACTAGCGTAATTGGGGTTTAACATTTAGTTCTATGGGAAAACTCAAGTATTTGAATATTGAAGCCAGGGGCAGTATTTGAGTGCTGTAAACACTTTTGAGGTCATTTCTCTCTAGAGTTAACCCTGCGTGCCCTAAAACACACATGAAGTCTTCATTAAGCTTTTCATTTTATATGAGGGGGTTGGTCTTGTATTTCTCAATACTACTACAGATGCCAACAGCTGGATTAAAATCATAAATGTAAAGGGATGGCTGGGCTTTTGTCTGTGTCGTTTGTGTGATACTGTGATAGACGCCATGTGTGAGGTTATATGAGGTATCGCGACTGTTAGTTTGCCATTGTTTTTTCAGCTTGAGCCAACATCCTTTTAAATCACCTGCGGTATGACAGCACACAATTAACACTTCCCAGAGGAAAGCTGTAAATTGCTGTAGGAACGGGTAAAGTGATATTTTTAGCGTGAACTTTAGGTTCGCCACATTTTATTCCTCAAAATGTACAACCATTTCTCCCACGTAGAATTTGTGGAGGAGTTTTTAAATTTGGAGTATCTTGCCAAAAGGAAGTGTAGTCGGATTTATTCGTAAGGCAAAGAAAGATCCTTGGATCCTGAACATCAGCATCATGTCTGAAATTACTACAGATTTAAACGTAGAACATCTGCAACTAATCCAATAATGATAGTGAACACATTATGAGTATGTAAAAAAAAAAAATGGCGAGTTAAGAGTAAAATTTAACAGTAAGCAGACACTAAGAATAGCAATATTTAAAGCATGTGGAAGCCATGTGACAAACAGACTGCAATAGCATGGCTTGTTGAAATAAATGTGTTTAATACCCAGTTACCACCATGAGAGTGGTTATGTTGGGTTTGATGGGATCACCTAGATACAATGTCATTGACTGGAACAATTATAACATGACTATAACAGAAACTTTTCACAAGTCTTCCAACAAGATATCTTGAATTTATCTGACCTTAGATTAAGTAGCCCACTCACTCTATGATTTTAAGTGGAGTACAGTGCAGTTTTACAGACCTTGGGTTTTGACTCAAGTCCACTTCATGTGTGTGTGTTCAGTCCAGAATGTTTTGCTACAGAGTAAATTACTCCATCCACATATAAAAAGGAATTTATTTCACGATTAAAAATCAAGTATAAACACAATAGTGCCACCCTCTGGTCAGAAGGTGGCAAAACAGCTTCAGAATGTCTCCCGTTCAAACGTCCTCCTCTTCAGTTTTCAACTGTTTACGGAGACTATTAAGAAAATCAAATTGGTTACCCAATTCCCAATAATTAAGACTAACAAATGGACCAAACATTAAGAACGACCCTCATTCCGGTCCCCTATAGCCCCAAACATCCTCCCATAGTGGTCAGGCCCCCTGCCCAAGCAAATCGCACCTGCTGAGATAGGAGTGGACATCGGAGAAGCCGTGGTATTGTGCCAGGGGGAACAGAATGCCTGTTGGGGCACGCCCATCCCGCTGGCGGCAGAAGCTGCAGTTACAGATCCCACGGCACGGTGGACAATGCCATTCCTGTCAGGACAAAGGAAGCCAGGCTGCTTTAATGTGGACAGAGGACTGATAGTTGTCATAAACCAGTTTGAGAGCTGTGGATTAGCAATTGCTCCACTGAAATTCATCTGTACTGACTTGTGTGTCCAGGTTCCTGAAGTGTGATCTCATTTATAGCTACCGGTGCAATTTTTATACAATTAAAGAAATAAAAATTACTAGGATTTCACACATGTCCACAGATCAATGAATACAAAACAAGTTTGGATTAGGACAGACTGCATTAAATGTTCTTCAAAGTGTTTTAATTTAATTTGCTTTGAGACAATATTGTTGGACCCTCTATGTGATTTAGCATTGATGGGAAGGCAGCCATTCGAGTTCAGAGGTTTCTCACCGGGTCAAGCAAGGCCTTCCGCACGTCCTCTCCGTATCTGTTGCGCAGGCACGGGCCGCAGAACTGCCCCTGGACCCCGCGGCAGCCCTCGTTGCGGCAGCACGTTTTGGTGTCCACGGTTTTCTGCCGGCACTGATGGCAGGTTGTACCCTGCGGCGGAGCAGCGGTTTAGCATTTTCCATGCTTCACCTCGTCAGAGGAATCAGAGCAACCTCGACTCACCGTGATACGGTTGTAGACCTTGCCCACTAAGCTGTCTGCCACCAGCTGGAGTTCATCCGGGGTGATGTCCTCCACTGGTCGCACCACGTGGGGCTTGCTTGGGTTGGGCCTTGGGCTGGCACGCCGTCGAGCAGGCCCCCTAACCTGGAGCCGTCAGACACACACCTTGAGATACTGAGCATGGGGGCTAAGGAACGCACGCATAATGCTTTAGCATTTTGCAGGACGTGCCATGACGATGCTTCTGTTCCTCGAGACAGCCTCAGGTCAAACCCAACAAATATTGTGATGAGGATGACCATGATTTAAAACAACAGCCTGTTCCTCAATCAGAAAATTATGATTTTCAGACCAATGGGCTCCAGGATCAATCTGTTGAGCATGCTCTCCAGCCATCAGCTGTTACAGAGTGCTTTACCTGTAGGCTTATGACCTGTCTATGAAGTTCTGTCATATTAACTCCTTATTGCTTGATTCAACAAGGAAATACATCAGGGAAAATTACATTCCTGACCATTTCAGATGAACTACTGGCCCAGGTTTGGGTGTATATGGATTACTGCCCAAATTCAGAGTCAAAAAGTGCTGATCCAGCATCAGGTTTTCTGTACATATCCTAACCATATCCATTATCACACTGATGGCAAATGGGATTCTAGATCAGCAATGAGTAGCTTTATGAATGTAAGCCCAGAACTTATAGTAATACATAGTAACTGAAAATAATGGTATCCCAGTTTCCATCTCAACCTGCAGCAGTTCCTCCTCCAAGCTCAGCTCCAGATCTTTCTCGTCTTGGAGGGCGTCCCCACAGGCTCCCATGGACCGGGTGTGTCTACGCGAGACCCGCTCAGGGTTTCGACGGGCCTCGCTGGGAGCCACGGAGCTGCGGGGAGCACGCTGAGCACAGGGGAGGTCAGTCACAACAGGGAAGTTCAATCATACAACACCAACCCTCAGGATGCATTACGTTGAACCTCATGGTTATGGATTCTACATCTCAATGATTAAAGCACAAGTAAAGTCTCAATGCTCTAATCCAGGACTGGCCCATGCCTTTATGGGGCCCTATGCAGAATTTGATTTGGGGGGTCCCACACCACTTGGGAGACATTAAGAACTCTTGGAGGCCCTCTGGTGGCCACAGGGGTCCTAAGCTTGCTTATACGTTTGGCCAGCCCTTCTCTAATCAACCAACCATCGGGATACGTTTAGCAGGAATAAGTTTACAGGTGTCCTGGAAAAAGATGCTGTACACTTACTTTATGTGGTCGCTTCTGTCTGCCGCTTGCAGGATTCAGTAATGAATCAGGCATCTTCTGCAGGTCTGCCATCAGCTGGGCCAACTTCAAAACAATAATCCCCAAGATGCCATTTTACACCACTTCCACGAGGCAATTATGTATTCATGTTTTATGGTTCTGGGTTGGAACAGTTAACTTGCAACATACTAACAATGGTGCACATTGACGACCTCTGGTCTGAGTGTTCCATTGCCTGACATAGATTGTGTTTCTTACTCTCATGGAAGCACCTGCATTGCATTTGGATTAAAGTCACACTCAAGGAGAATGACTGCAGAGTGACTCCAATGCAATATTTACTTTATTTCAACAAAGTAAATGTATACTGTGCTGGGTGATAAAACTGAAGATCATCATACAATTTACTTAACATGTCTGCTTAAATATAGCTAGTCATGGTAGCTTCATTTTAAGGCCTATAGCTTTAGGATATTTGGTCATTTTAGTGATTCATTCGAGTGCACTCAAGGGAAAATCATTTTTAGTCAGATGCTCATTTCATAACCCCTCAGTGACTGCTACCATATCCATTAAGCATGTGGTCCTGCACATGTGTGACCCTTTACTGACTCAGCAAATCCATCCCATCTCACCATGGCTTTGTTTGATTTGATGTTCATGGCCCTCTTCTCCAGAAATGACTGAGAACGGTCGTCCTCAGAGTCTGAGTTGGAATGTGGAGGTGATGATGGGGTCGGTAACTTCAAGGACGTGGACTTTCCCTCCTCTTCTGATTTAATTTTCCTTTCAGGTTTTTTATCCTTAGGTTTCTCCTGCTGATTAGCTGGAGTTCGAGTGCGCAGGGCCACCCTGAGTGTAAAGCGCTGGGAAGGTGTTTTTTTAGGGGAGGAATACTCGTCGCTGTCCCAGCACTGACAAATAGAATAAAATTGTTTTTGTAAGATGCCGCTACACGCACACAAAATACGCCCGTCCATATGCAATATTTACAGTATTTGTAATTAACTATGTTTTTAATTGGCATATGCAGTCATTTTGTAAAAAAAATCGATTGAAACTTTTACACTTCAATTCTTTGTCCAATGGGCGTTTAATCAACTTAGAGGTTTAATTCAACTTGGTTTAGTTACTGAAGCGATCACTCAGCGGTAACCGAGTTACACGTGGTGGTGATTTGTCTTGAAAACACAAACAACCAAGTGACAGGCGAAAGGGGATTATGAACAATGAACTATAAAGATATGTATCGAAATGAGGAATTTTGTAATAATTTACAGAATGAAGGCGATCCGCCACTTTTAAAACGGGAGCCTTGATTTTGCACCAGGAAGAGATGTAATCACATTTGAACGGTTTGAGATTACTCTTCCTATGACCTTACACGCCACATCTTAATCGCTACAGGCCACTAGTTTTAAAATAAGTCACTGTACTTAAAAACACACTCACTAAAAAGTCATTAAGTGTTCGTACTCAACCTTATTTTCGTGATCACTAATTTCATCTTCAGAAAATCCATAAAATGTCCGATCATTTTCATTGTCTGAGTCTTCAGCGAAAATTTCCGCGAGCTCTCTAGACAGTGACGACAGTCCCAGACGAGCCTCCTGGAAAAACACATTTACACGCGTATTAAGTGCTCCATAATATTGTAACCCATACAAATACCGGTGATGTAACTGGGCAAATCATTTGTAGGCCTACTGGCTAAGATAAATATGACCTTTTCCATGATGAAGTTCTACCCTCAGCCCCAGTGTTCCTCAGTTGACGTTTGCTTTTCGAATCAGTCTTCTCAATTGTTTTTTTTTTTTTTTTTTTTTCGACCCTTTTATTCATTGCGCAGGAAGTTTCAATTAAATTGTAATTAAAACACTGCGCCCCGCCCCAGTCACTCAACTGCTTTATTATGAAAATCTGACTCCTGCAGGGTAATGTGTTTGTGGAACTTTCATACCTGTAAAATCACTGTTGTGGTGAAAACAATGCAATTTATCAAGTTTATCTTTTCGGTTCCCTTGTGAATCACGGAAATACAATTGACAGATTAGACTGTGGAAATGAGAGTATTGAAATGACACATACGTACACATAAGTGTCCTTTGGGTGTTGGGATATAATCTCACTCTTAAGTCACATCGCAGTTCAGAATTTTTTCTCTAGAGAATGATACATGCAAATCAGCTTAGAGTTTTCTCAGTTTTCATTCCTCATCGCGTTTCTCAGTCACAGTCACCGACCATGGATCCAGGCTTTCTTCTGACTTCGACTTTTTCTGGTCTTGCCTCTTTGATTATTTTAACTTAGCAGCTGATTAATTATTGCCGCCAGTAAATAAATATAGCATAAACTACCAGTAACAGAACACTTAATACCTTATACACCCCTATTCTTAACTATAGGTTAAAAAAACCTGGTCAAGTCGAAATTTTTCAGATCCACTTAATGCTGAAAACGTACATTGCCTATCAGAGGTCATTCAAATAGATTAACGCTGAAAATGTTTCATTTTATTTCGGTAAACAATACAACATCAAGGGTAAGTATTTGAATACCAAGGTTGAGTCGTTACGGCAATTTTACACATGACAAACGATACTTCTCTTAGTGCAACAGATGTTAACATGAGGGAAACCAATCTCTCTCTCTCTGTCTCTCGCTCTATATATCTGGACTTTGTAATAGGCACAGGGGTAGGGACATTTATGCTCACAGTCATTCTGATCATTTTAACATGTCTTGGACCTATACTTTGGGACTAATCTTTGCAAGTGCCACTTACACATTTCTTTATTAAACACAAAAACAGTATCTGTTCACAGATGATTTGTTTGGTGTTGTCACATGCTGTGAGCAGTGTAACCAATCCCCCAAACCTCATATTGACTACCCAGTGAAAACATTTATTTCATCAGCAAATCTTGGCCAGATCTTATCCTTTTGAAGCCAGAAAGATTAGTCTCAAATTTTCTCGTCCAATCAGATTGTGGCATCATAGTACGTAATGATTGTTTCAGTCTCTTTACTTCCGTAACTGATTACTGTCTGTCATGGCCTGCAGACATTTATATCATACTCTAAAGCTCTCGCGCATCTTTTGCGCTGTCTGAATAAGTTTGTTTGCCTAGTCTAACTTTGTGTTGATTCACTCACTGGAAATGATTTACAAAGTCATTCTGGGGCTACTCCCTTTTGACCTGTGTAAGCCATCATCCCTCAAAGCAATAATAATTAGTATCTATGCTCACTTGATCATAGTTCACTAACTGTGAAATAGAATTCAGTAACGAGGCCTCCACAACGTTTGAAAGGTCAACAGCGCTTTATTCCAAATTGTTGATAGTCATTGTGTGTGTTTTTTTTTTTTTTTTGTACAACCTGTTTTCTAAGCCGTTCATGAAAAGATACCCACCTTTTGAAGCATGCAAGCACTGTTAGGATTGTTAAACATAACAGTACAATCTTATGGAGAAGATGGTTTAATAGAACAACTGGCTTAGAACTCACACTTCTATTATATCAGTAGGGTTGTGTATTTACAAGGAAAAGTCTGTACCACATATACAACCTCATCAAAAAGAGTAGTTCATATTCTGGCAGTGAAGAGGTTATGTACTGGTTGTTGTTAGTTGTTGCATGACTTACCCTTAGAGGGAATATGGATGTATTTGTCCAAAGCACTTTTTCCAGAAAGTTATTAAAACACAGTTCACTGGTCCAGAGATGAACCTTGAGGCCTTTGTTAAATTCCACCTATAGTGTAGATATTTCTTCATCATCATAGAACAGGTTACATATCGAGACACCAAAAACTGTAGCTATTTCATAATGACTTCATATGAGATAGTTATTATAAAAATATGTTGCTGCTAGAGTCATCATCTTCGAGAGGACCATGCCCACTTTTACCTATTATCATATGTAGTTAAGGCCCTCTAGTGGTGAGAATTTGTTACCATGAAATGTATTAACTGAGGCTATGGTTTCCTCCCCCTACCATTGCCAAAAATATAAAGATCATTAATAATTCCCAAACATGTTCCATTGTTGCATCATTAAATGTTTTTTTTTCTATTTGTGATTATATGTAACGATGGAATGAAATAGACGTAATTCTCCAGTTCATCTGACAGTACGTATTTGTTAGACAATTATGCGTTTACATGTTCAATGTAACATGGCCGACCTTCAACTGTTACTGCCAGAGACATTCACATCTCTTTGAGCTCTCAGTAAACACGCATGCAGTTTGCGGAAGCTGAAGTCTCGTAGAACTTCCCTAACTGCGATGACGTCAATACAGTCAGGGAGCAGTATGCGGAAGAACAACACCCATTGTCACGCCTTTTATTTTAGTTCAGAAGCTACGTGAGTTACTTTTATAAAGAAGCCGTACATTCCTCCAAAGGTGAGATTTCAGGTCTAATTTGTAAGTAATAGTGGAAATGCGAGCCAGAATATAAGATAATTACTGTTAATACGTTAGCCTTTCTCAAACCATCTCTGTTTTCAGTATTTCATTTAAAACAACTGTCAGCTAACCAAACAATGTTAGTTAGCATCCGTACTTGTATTTACTTCAGAACTAGCCATGCTTGCCTGACACAACGCTATACAGTCCTGAGGTTTAGCCAGCTTAGTCTATCAAAACAGGAGTATAGCGAGACAGAGCTTCAGCTTCCGTATTTTCGGTAGAAATATTTAAAATACTGTTATGGAAACATGAGGTCGGTCATTCGTTTCACGATGTTTGCGACAGCTGCGGTTCCATAAATTTATTTGAATTTCTTTATTATTATATTTGAATAAATTTCTTTTGTTTGGAGCAGATCGTATCACTAAATGGTGAATGAATTTCTTTCTGTAAAAGCACTTGAGTTTATCAGTAATCAATTGTTTTTGCTTGCTTTTTCAGCTCCATTGACCAAAAGGGCTACGTTTTCCTCTTTATAACTGGTGAAAGGATCGATCATGTGGCCAAACCAAGGTGGATAATCTTTAATTTACGATTTTCTTTTAATTACTGGTGTTTATGTATGTAGTCATGTCTGATGACATGTCACCAAGACACATCAGTGAAGGAAATCTAATTAGTTGCTTTTAAGGAAGTCTCTGTACGTACATTTAATTTAATTTTGAAGGATACTTTATGCTTTATTTGGATGTTTAACTAATCTATCAAATTAAGGTGATGTGGTGATGAGCGATTTATTTTCCCAAACAGGTCCTCCAATGGGTTATCCCACAGCTCCTCCTGCACCTAATCCCTGCCTACCCCCCTGGACAGATGCCTCCATTCCAACCAGGACAAAATCCTGCATATCCCCCAGGCCAGAATCCAGTGTATCCTCCAGGAGTGAACCCTGCCATGCCCCCTGCTGGGACAGCCTATCCAGTGCCTGGGCAGTACCCTTACCCCACTGGTCCTGCGGTCACTGGCTACCCTGGAGGCACCGTTCCTCCGATGCCACACGGTAAGGGTCACCACCCAGGACCGTATCCCATGCCCGGGGGCTGTCACCCAATGGCGGGCGGGCTGGCTGGCGGATTAGCGGGAGCGGGGATGGCCCTCGCTGGACATAAAGGGCACAAGAAGATGAAGAAAATGAAGAAGGCACACAAACATGGGAAACATGGGAAGCATGGGAAACACGGGAAACATGGGAAGGTGAGTGAAGAGTCCCTGAAAGCAAGCACCACTACTGTATCTCTTTCAGGGGTAAGATATGGACTTTGAATTGAAGCAGTGACATGCTGAAACACACCCTTTTCCATTGTGTAATGCTCTTTAATAAATGCTTTGTTCACTGATTAATGGACCACGTTCATACATGCTTTAACAGAGCTCAGCGCCATATAGAAACAGAACATTCCGGAGCATTCATTCTCATATGAAGTTTGTGAAGATTTGTATCTTCAGCTGGAAATCACATTTTCAAAATGCGTTGACCAGCTTGGAGCGTCCCAGGATAACTGAGTTTCGATCTTGTTAAACTACACACTGTATCTTTACAACCAGTATCTTACCACTGTTACTCCTAGTTGTATACATTTACTGTTGGACCAGTGCTGGTTATCAGTGTCTTCTTCCTGTTGAGTTTTTCCCTCCCGTTGGGTTGTTCTGTAGTATGGGCAAATTCCATAATCTGATACTACATGTTATTTTTCTCTGCAGCATTCCTCCAGCAGCAGCAGTAGCAGCAGCAGCGACTCTGACTAACGGCACTGACCCCACTGGAGACTCTGGCAGCGCACCTCACTGACTGGCTGTAGAAAGCCTTTGCATTTTATCAGTTCTACTACACTGGATACATCTCTTCTCGTGCACATTTTTTCAAACTCCTCCAGACAAGCAGTCGAGGGGTTCATAATCGCATGCCGACAATCATGCCTTATGAATTAAAATAGCATGCTATGCTACTTCGTTGTCGGTTTACCTATATCTCTGACTGTTAATCAAAATGTAATGAAAAGATTTGATTGTATTCACATTTTAGCAATAATAGTATAACTCTTACTGATCTTTAATTTTGACTGTTTTGTTATGAAATGGGGAGAAATTGATTTAAAAAGGTCAGATATGAAGGAAGTGCAGTGTATTAGGAAAAGAAAAATATGTTTGAAAATATACTAAATAGGCTATTTGTTAATAAATAGCATCCATATTTTGCTACTAATAACTAGCATTTCTAATAGATACTACATTTTGAAAACCCTGTTTGTAATATTTTCTATTGTTGTCGAAGATGGTCATTAGGCTGTTACCAAGCTACAATACTGATGGCGTGGTGGAACTGTGACAGACGAATTCATCACATTGCTGCTACCAAAGTCATTATGTGTGGAGGAGAGTAATCTTTTACATGGCTGAAATAATATCACCTGTATTGGAAAAGTTTAAAAAACTCTGAATGCCTGGTGTTTTACCACTTGTTTTGACTAAACATAGTAATCAATCAAGCAAGAAGTAAACCTGTCATATGGAAAACAGACTTTGCATCTGTATTGCTGCAGGGATGTTTGTATATACTTTTCTGAGCACGTGCCTTGAGGAAGTAAATACTTACGTTACAATGAAACCTCACTGAATAGTTCATTAATTCAGGTTCATTCCATGCAGCATGTACATAGGAGTAATTCACTGACCGTAGGGCTTATCAGCGCAGGGCTGTCTGATTTGTGTAACAGTAACTTTAACAATAATCATAACTTTATTTGTATAGCACTTTTCAATACAGGTAAAAAGTGCTTCACAACAGTCAATACGAAACACACAAGAAGAGAAGGAAAAAAAGCAAAACATTACCAAATAAAAGCTTCTTGATAAAAATGTGTCTTAAGAAGGTAGATAAACCAGGGGACTGACTGTGCAAGCCTGCTCTTCTCTGGCAGACTTCCAGAGAAGAAGTGTAGGGGCTCTGACTGCAAAGGACCTGTTGCCTTTTGTTTTCAGCCTAAGGTATTATAATATACTCCTCTCACTAATACAAATAACACACACACACACACACACACACACACACACACACACACACACACACACACACACACACACACACACATATATATCAGTTATTTTATTTCTGTTGTATGTTTAAACTGTGATTTTGCATTTTATGTCTTATCATAAATTATTGTATGCGTTATTATAAATAGGCAATGTGAAAATGATGACTGTAAAAATACAACAGCAAAAATAAACCACAATGAAATAACTACAATAAAACATAAACTGAAATATCTGATACCGCCTGATGCTTGATTTCTGAAGAGACACAGCCTGTATATAAACAAATGGGTTTATCATCATCTAATTTCATACATTCAGATATTCGGATGAACATGGGGTGCATTAACATTTTTTTTTTTTTTCAAGAAAGGCGGTTCATGTAACGATAGATAATGGAAATGATTACATCTGAAAATAAGCTAATACTTAAACAGATTACATTCTTTGATACGCTGTAGCTGTTTTCTTTATTAAAATTTACGAATTAAGCGGCCTGTTCTAACCTAAATTCCACTATCGAAGAGCATTCGGTCAGCATGAGGCTGTAACTGGTGAAACCACGCGCGATCTTGCTAAGTAGGTTACTGGCTGCATTAGCCATGCTACAGTGATTTACGTGATCCCGCGTTGAACAAAGATGTGACGTCTTTTCTACCATTAGGATAGAGCAGCTCTGTGAAATTCCACTCCAAAAAATGCGTGCATATCTATGAAAACATTGTGACGTTATTGATCGATCGGTAAATATTTAGCTTTATACGTGTCAAAACTACAGTAGCTGATATCTGCTGTTTTGCTGGATTCGTTTCCTTTTCTAAGAAGAGCCAAAAATGTGTCCTGGGCGGGGAGAAGCGTGGGGGAGGGTTGGGTGAAAGGTGAAAGTTGAGAGGTGCTAGTTTTGTTGTCTTTGTGTAAAAGAGTGGAGCTCGATCTCACACTATCACTCTTCCCTCTTCCCCGAATCCTTTTAAAACTCTCCCCCTGGGTTTATACCCCCCCAAACCTCTCCCCTTCTACCCTTAAAACCCCACCCTCCCCCTGAATACATCTCAAGACACGGATCAGGTAAGAATATTTTGTATTTTATTTTTTTAAGGAGCAAAGACTTTGCTAAAGAATGAGGCTAACGCGCGCTGAGGCTAGGAGTTTCCCCAGTCAGGCTGCGAGTGGAGTTGTTAGGCCGCACGAGCACGCAGCACACAATGCGGATTACACCAGTCATTGCGTGTAGAATTGGACATTTTATTTTTTCAATTATCAGATATTGCTGAAATATTTCCCATTGTCTCGCCGTTAGATCATTTTGAAAATATCTTCTATTTAGTATTTACTGAGATATATGTAGTTGTGGGTCTATAATCGTGTATTAGCTAGCCAGCTAGTGTGTATTAACGTTTGAAGCTTGCTAGTCAGCCATCCAGGGCACTAACATAGCTAGGAAGCTAGTACTGTCGTTATTTTTTGGTAAATCATCATTCAGGTATAACATGCGTCCAAACTGAGATCACCAATCCGTAAATGTAGTAGGTCTACAGCATACTTAGTTGGAATTATTTAAATTAAGGTGACATCTCTCCAACTTAGATATTTCCACGTTTCTTTGGAGTGTTGCTGTGAGTTATAGGGACGTGTATTTAACGGTATCGACAAAGGCCCAATTCGACCATTATGTTTGAGTTGTTGTTTACAAAGTATTTTCTGAATAAAGACGTTGAAATAGCATAACTTATAGTCACCGTATTATTAACATCAATGTTCTGATATCACTTATGTGGTGTGATAGCCAGCTAGATAGATGGAAACGGATAAAAACAATTTCCTCTCGGTCTCCGTTTTAAGCTGTCGCAGATAAACAGCGATATCGTTAGTTGGTTCGAAAATACAGCATTTAGGAAGTTGGATGCATTAGAATAGGCTGTTTTTATATTATGGTCGTGCTAAACTAGCAATATAAGCGTCATTGTATTGCCGGCTGTATGCTAGTAGCTAGCTACAAAACTGACGGTGAAGTGGCACACAGCCAGTTGAACCAAATAAAACCTATATCCCCGGTTACTTCTAACGACCTGCGTATACCCGGCTTACAGAGAATGGAAAAATTGGGTATGTAACTAGATAGATTTCTTGTAAGACGTTTTGCAAGGTAGCTTGCAACATTTTTTGTCTCATGCTGTCCACGAGTGTATTCATGACTTCCGTCTAACTCATTCCTCTGTCTGCTAACTGACTCAGATTGGGGTTTGTGATGCCCGTTTTAAAAGCGGTCGAGATCCGAATTACACAGAATCGTAATAGATGCTTTTTGGTCATAATTTTTGGTCTCTCCTTGTTCCGTTGTTTGATTCGCGGAGTCCACCCCTGGGCTCCTTCGCATGTTGTCCATCTTACACGACCTGTCCATTGTCTTCTACTTTTTCCAGATTCCATTTTTGTGACCAAAGACCCCAGCTTTTTGACTCACCAGCCGCTCACCCCTGACGTTGCAGTTATGGACTCCGGTGTGATTGAAGGAGGGCTCAATGTCACCCTGACCATCCGATTGCTCATGCATGGCAAGGTGACGGTTTGATTTGAATCTATGTGATCATGAGACCAAACGAACAGCATCAGTTCTCAAAAGTTCCTGGCAAACGCACATTTGCATAGCAAACAATACGTTTCCAAAGATACTGAGTTTCACCACCAATGTGTAATGTGAAGTCTAAAGAGCAAGTTTCATGTTATAGTCACTGTACAGTGTTTGTAACCGAGCATTGACTTTACACATGTACATACCCATAACCAAGTAGTGTGCATTGTAGAATGTATTAACACAAGACTTGTATAACATGGATTAATGTTAAATAACTAGGTATCTAACCTGAGATTAGGAATAGATAGTGACCACATTAAGCCATTTGAAATGTTTTTTTTTTTTTTTTTTTTTCTAGGAAGTTGGAAGCATCATTGGAAAGGTTGGTGTGGTTACTTTTTCCCCTATTTCTTTGGTATAATATTCATAGTTTTGATACATTTTGATGCATATTTTAATTCCATCCCTTTAGAAAGGTGAATCCGTAAAGAAGATGAGAGAAGAGGTATGTTTCCTTTTTTATTCTCTTGTTTTATTCATTTGCTTTTGGAATGGGATTTAGAAATTACAGGTGTGACAGCTGTGAGACCAAAAGTTTGCATGTCCAAATTCTGAGAGCTTTTCATTTTGTTTTGGATTTTGAATGAAGTGTAGTGACTTTGTAGAATAGATCTCTACGAATCATACTGAAATGCTGGACTGTATGTGAGGCGTTTGGTTATCTGTTGCTGTGATGGAAAGACCGTGGTGGTGTTGCGTTCACATAGGTAGCATGTGTCCCATGGGGTTTGTATTAGCTGCTCGGAGAAAGGGTAGTTTGAATGTGAAACCCAGAGGTCGTCTCTACTTTCTCCAGAGCGGTGCACGCATCAACATTTCGGAGGGGAACTGTCCTGAGAGGATCATCACTCTGGCAGGTCCCACCACCGCCATCTTCAAAGCCTTCTCCATGATCATCGAGAAGTTGGAGGAGGTACACCTTTTATAAATTAAAAAAAAAAAAATGGTGATGGGTTGGTCCAAAATGAATACAGCATTTTCCTGAATGCGCATTGTCATGCCTTGTGGGTTGGTACAGCCTGTTTTTGACCCAGCCCATGCTTTTTGATATTTCCTAATACAACAATCATGCATGTTCTCCTATGAATAACTCACAAGTGGCTTAAAAGTCACACAGAAAAACCGTTTGTGCAAAGTCCAGCCTGACTTCCTTTGTGGTCCACGTTGATTTCCACAGGACATCAGCAGCTCCATGACGAACAGCACGGCCACCAGCAAGCCGCCCGTGACCCTGCGCATCGTTGTGCCCGCCAGCCAGTGCGGCTCGCTCATCGGCAAGGGCGGCTGCAAAATCAAGGAAATCCGTGAGGTGGGCACACCGGGATGAGAGGGAGACTCTTTGGCCTCCACAGAGCGCCATTACTCATGCAGTCACTAGCCTGTGTGTCTTTACTGCTCAGCTTGTGGCATTGTTTTAACTGACTGTCTCATCCTCACAAGCCCTTTGGCCAATGTGAAATAAATACTTATTCTCTCTCAGCCCAGGAAGATAGAATTCGGCTTGTTTGTTAGATATCAGTCACCTGTAAATGTTTTTATCTTTTTACTGTCCTTTGAACATATTCAACACTTCACCAAATTTTGAAAAATCATCTCCTCCATAAGTTTTTGTACCAAGCCATCCACATAGTCAAAATGTATACATTTCATTGAAATCATATGTTATAACAAATTGCAGTTGCGTGAAAATGGTAGTTATTAGAATCCAATGCTTATAGTGCAAAGATTCTTTGTCCATTTACCATGGAGTGCAACCTGTTGAAAAATGGAAGGTAGTGACCTTGATTTTTATTTTACCGTATTCATGGCTTACATACTTTGGAATTGCATATTTTTTATGTGTACATGGTACTCAAGCCTTCAGTCTGGTTCCCTGGTCTCTGACATCTTTTTCACAGTGCTTCCCTAGCGTATGTGAATGCAGGAAGTCTAAACGGCGGGTTTTGGTACCTCCTGTTTGTAGGTCCTTAGAGGACAAGTACACGGCCCGCTGAACAATGACGTAAAGTCAGTGCGACTGCAGGTGAAGTAAATATAGCCAACCTGTCAGTTATGCCAGCGATGGCATCGCGTGAAATTTGAGACACAGTACACAGTCATACTGTCCTCATTCTATTATTCATGTCCATGACTGTATCTTCACGGGGCAAACACCCACTGAGCATGTGCAAGGTGGTAGAAGGTGTCTGTAGGGGGTCTTTAGATAAGAAAACCATGCTGTAGTGTTCACCAAGATTGGCTGTCAATTCAGTTTCATTTAATTGTGTTCAGGGAATAAATTAAAATAGAATTAATGAATTGTAAAGTTCCCCCATTGTGCTGTTTGAATTTTTTGATTAATGACTTGAGATTCCAAAGGACTGAAATCCAACTCTGGTTCTTACTCTCATTTCTAGATGCAATTAAGGGCCTGTATTCATAAAGTGCCTCAGAGTGCTGATCCAAGATCAGTTGTGCCTTTTTGTTTATAGTGGGAAGGTTGGGATATGGTGCATGGTAACCCTGATCACGGAATCAGCAGATTGTAGAATTCCTACTCCCAGGATTGCGGAGGCCACTCAGGGCCCTGACAGTCTCCTCTCCTCCACAGTCGACGGGTGCTCAGGTGCAGGTTGCAGGGGACATGCTTCCAAACTCCACCGAGCGCGCCATCACCATCGCTGGTACGCCCCAGTCCATCATCGAGTGCGTCAAGCAGATCTGTGTGGTCATGCTTGAGGTAGGTCCGTTTGTCCGTACGCACCAGAGGTCAATTGTGCCGGAAAGGGTTCAAGCAGAGAGTATCAGTAGGAGTGCTCGGACTAATTTTTCTGTTATGCTCAATGCACTTCCACATAATTTGACTCAAGTCCTCTAATTGTTTCTCTCGCCCTCTTCAGTCTCCTCCTAAGGGAGTGACCATCCCTTACCGACCCAAACCATCCGGCTCTCCAGTCATCTTCGCTGGAGGACAGGTATGTACCTCAGTAAGGGTTGCGGGGGGTTGAGGGAGGGGGCAGTGTCCAGACAAAATTCACTTCCCTACAACCTGAATTTGCACAGATTCATAATCACTAAAATGAAAGTTTTGACTCTGACGGTTTTGCTGCCTGTAGGAGAATTTGTGTGAGTGGTGTGTGCTTTGTGTATCTCGACTTGCTCTTTTCTTTCCCTCCCCTTTCAATTCCTCCCCCCCTGCTTTTAACACCTGTTAAGACTCACGTTTCTGGTCGCTCACTGTTACAGAAGTAGGTTACCGCCTCACCTCCTCCACCGCCCATTATGCTTGTTGAATGAAGCAGAATTCCTGCAATATAAGGCCAGTTCTTCCACACCAGGCCACTCTGGGGGTTTTCCAGGGTGCACAATAAGCTTAACACATTTTAATCTCTTAAATAATCTGATATAGCTTTTTTCCCCACCTTTTTAACGAATGGAGACTTTGGACCACGTTTTATGATTGCAAAGCAGCCATTTCCTGATTTATGTCTGAATCGGAGCAGTCGATGTGCACCGAAAAGGTGATGTAACAGAAGCGGTAATATAGGGTGCTTTGGGATGCCTGCGTCGGCCTGACGCGACTTCGGCGCTCCCCTGAACGCTGTGTTCTCATTTGCAGGCGTACGCCGTTCAAGGACAGCATGCCATCCCACAGCCCGATGTAAGTGCTGTCGCGTTCTCTCCGTTTGTCCCCGTTCCCCCGGCCCCGCCGCTGGGGAGGGTGGGGGTCGGGCAGTCCGTAGGTCAGGCGCCTCCCCGACACGACCCTGGCGACCCCCAGTCTCAGTCGGCCGGCGTCGGCCGGTAAACGTAAGGACGAGCTGCGAGAGACTGTCTGGGTTGGGGCTCCTCAGAGTTGGGAGGCGCCTGGTAGCGCAGTAGAATGTGGTCTTGTAAATTTTGAGCTTTGCGTTCAGACGTGTTCGTGTGTCCAGACTCTCCCCATCCATCCATCCATACGTCCCTCCCTCCCTCCATCTCCTGCTCTCCTGCTTGCGTCATCTCTCTCCATCTCGCACGTCCATAATGCTGACTCTTCAGATGGGACACGGGAAGGGAAATATTAACGGATGGGGGGAAAAAAGGAACAAATGTTTTCTGAATGTGTGGGCATGTTTGTATTTTTACGTTTTGTTCAGTTGGATATGATAAGATATTATTGTGACAGTCTGTAGTGAGTACATAGTTTTAAAGTTGATGGAATGTTAATTATCACCTTGTATACTGTATTATTGGTGGGTGGGTGGGCTGGCTGTGCGTGGATGCGCGTGTGTCTATTCATCGGCAGTGGAGGTTTGTTGTGTACATGTGGTGTTCTTAGAAGTAGTGAAGTGACATGCACACTGCATTCAACATCCAGTAGTCTATAGTGTACCCTCTGGCATCCACTGCAAACGCCCAACACGGCATCAACGAGAGGCTTGCTGTCTCCGTATACCCATAGTTATGTAACGCCCCTGCACAACCACACAAAGATGCAAATAAAAAGAGCGTAGCGTGAAGGTCATTGCCCGCAATAGCTGGAACGTTGGGTTTGTGTATGGCAAAAAGGAACTGCACCCAGTACATATTTTAACACGTTAGGCCTTGTTTCCCAATTTACCATGAGTGTATTGATATTGTCCATAAAATTGATCCTGTTAAATCTTTATTTTGCCGCAAAATGCACTGATGCTACAGCACGGCAAAACTCATCAAAATTTAGAAAAACTGGACAAATGCACCCTCTTCATGGGAGCAGCATGCAGGGGCCTCATCCATAAATCGTGCATACACACAAAAAAAAACACTCCAGTACATGCATATGCTAATTTTCGTGCACAATTTGAGATGTATAAAACTTCTATTTGATGTGAGAATGTGCATACCAGTACAATACGTTTGACCCATGTGTACGCACATTTATGTCACATATTTGCTCTAAATAGCACCCCCTAGAGACAAAAATAAATTTGCACGACAGTGTTCTCATTCCCCATGGCTAATTAGGATCACAGTATCATTCCCAATTAATATTGTTTTTGGCCATAAATAAGTTGAAGTTATATTTTTTCTAATCTCTATTTAGGAGACTGAAGCTTTGATTTCGCACTCAGAGAAGTTTCATTTCCCCTCCTCTTCACTGATGTTATTACATTTAAAACTGTATTGCGCTGGCACCTACTTTATGTATAGATCATGCTTAATTGATTTTGACTTCCGGAACACCGTATGCGCTTAAATGTGGGTGTTTCATGGTGTGGTTGTTTCATGCGTTCACACACGCACACAACAGCCTAGGCTAGTTGTGATTTATAATGGAAAACATGCAAATTTTTTGCATACGCTAACACGTAGGTTTTGACGTACATAACTATTTAGTTACGAAAGTACGCAAAGTTTTATAAATGAGGCCCCGATTCCCAGCGTTCTGCTCCTCCTCCATTTAGAAAAAAATGATCTCCACCACGCAGCACGCCGGTTGCCAGGTGTAGCACACAGAAAGAGACATGACAGTGCTACGTTAGAGAGCGTTCCAGGGGTGTGAGCCCGCCTCACTGGGTCACAGTGTGCTTTGCCAGGGCTCTGACCTTGACTGGTCCCACACGCCTGGGGGGGGTTATAGTCAGTCCCCTGACATTTCGATCCCTGCAGTAAGAACAGTCATGTGATTCAGAATTGATAGCTTATCACGAGGCACAGCCATGTCTAGCGAATAGTTCCTGTGCAGTTGTGTACCATAGATGCTAGCATTTGCACCTGTAGTTGGGGGAGTAGCATGTAGCTCCAGTGACTTAGTAATTTAGATGAAATTCTCTACTACAGCCTCTAGTGTATTAGTAGTACTTAGCTGGAGTCCTTCGGCCTTTTAACGTTAATTGTACCTTAGTGTGTAATCATGTGATACTGAAATGGATCTGTGCAGTCTGTTGCTTAAACGAACAGTGCTGGGCTCCTCACTGACCATGTTTCTTTTTTGTCCATTTTTCTTCCTCTCTCCTTTTCTCCCCCCTCCCTCTCCCACTCTCTCTCTCTCTCTCATAGTCTTCCTCTGCCTCCATCTCTCCACAGCTCACAAAACTTCACCAGTTGGCTATGCAGCAAAGCCCATTTCCTCTGGCTCCCAGCAACCAAGGCTTCACTGGTACGCCATTGAGGAAGGCTGTTTACCCGTGGCTGTGTGTTTTTGCAGGCAGACTATTAAGATTGGTCTTAGTGGACTGTATCCATAAAGCATCGGAGCAGGACTGACCTACAGTCAGGGTCTCCCTGGCTCCTAACCCAATACATTATGAGATGAAAGCTAAATCTGATCCTAGATCAGTTCCAGTGATAATCAAGTGTACTTTCAAGTCACCACATTGTAATTCTGCTTTCAAATTTGGGTGTAAAATTTCATTATTATGAGTCATTCGATAGAAGTTATTTGTCTCCTCCAAAGCTCTCCTGTACTGTTTACTTGAGGTAAACCTTTCATTAGAGGGAGCATATAAATTAAGTATTAATAAGTGCTTCCATCATTTTATTCTCACTTTTGGACTGAGGCAAATAAAGCTAAGTATTAAGATTCTTCCGATTCAAGGTATTTCACGAGCTCTCATAGACTGGTTAGTTGTGGTAAACCTTTCATTAGAGGCAACATGTAATAGCAGGAAGTAAATGGATTTAGTTTTGACAGGGAATCAGCAGCAGGAGTTCTGTTATTTTATGGGGTTTTATATTATTTTGTAGGGTGAATACGGAGGCAACCACCTTACCAGACAAGGGAGAAAAACAGTCCATAGCTTAGTGATGAATGCATAGCTGCACCTCTTGTAGATAAAGGATATCTATTATCTTCATTTCTGTCTTCAGGTTTCTGTTGGATTATCAAATCTCCAAACCTTGTTTAATTGTATTTGTTTGCAGTGGAAAGCATGTGTCTACACGTGGATTATTTAATTCATATTTATATTGTTATGCTGATTGCTGAGAGCTCAGTTATTCAGGAATATATTGTGATCTCTGATTGGGGTAAGTTCAGTATGTTTAATCTCTGCCACACATCCAATCTGTATTTTTCTCCAATCAGGAATGGATGCCTCAGCCCAGACTGGTTCCCATGAGATGACCATTCCAAATGATGTTGGTATTCCCTTCCCGTTTGAGTGGCTCTTGAGTTCTCCTCCCTTTCTGTCCCTCTTGAGATTCCATATTGTGCAGAATCTGCTGCTCAATGAAAAAGACCTGCAAATTTACTGTTGATTTGTAGTAAAGTTGGTTGATCGGAGTACGTGTTTAAGAACGTGTACGTTGATGAACTTCCGCTGTCTTCGCAGGTTTAAAGTGTGCAGGTTGTCAGGTCCCATGTGTTAATGACATAGACGTTACGTGTTGCTCTGAGTATGTGTTGCTTGTGTCGTTTTTAAAGCCCCTCCCTGTCTCTTCCCGCAGCTGATTGGATGCATCATTGGCCGCCAGGGTGCCAAGATTAACGAAATCAGGCAGATGTCTGGGGCGCAGATCAAGATTGCCAACCCCGTGGAGGGCTCGTCCGATCGCCAGGTCACCATCACCGGCTCCCCCGCCAGCATCAGCCTGGCCGAGTACCTCATCAACGCCAGGTGATTTGACCTTCCGCGCCGCCCCGTCACAGTCGACGCTTACTGCTTAGTGTCCAAACCCCTTTACAAACTCTCCCAGTCTCTCACCCCCCCCTCCATTTCTCAGTCGTACACAGAAACCCCCCCAAGAGCCGCAGGCCTTTAAATAATCATTTCTGAAATGCCCCCTCAAGTTTTCCAAGTGTTGGTGTCGTCAAACTCCTAACCCCCGACCTTACTGGCAGGCAGTTAGTGATTTAAAGTACTTGCACTGCTAATGTAGACCTGCTCGGCCGGTAAGGTTTGTTGTCCTGTGCGTTGTTTGTCTAGTTACCTCCCCCCTTTATGGTCTGTTCTCCTATTTTCCAACTTGAGCCCCCTACCTCCCCCTTCGTCCCTCCTTCACCCCCCGCCCCCCACCCCCCACCCTTCCACCCCCACTTCCCCACTACCCTGTAACCCATCCCGACTGTGTGTCCCTCTTCCTCTTCTTTCTCTCTTCCTGCAGCGTAGAGTCCTCTAAACCTTCCTCCTCGAACCTTGAACAGACCCACAGCACGAGCCTCTGCCCTCTCTCCACTACTACCACCACTCCTGCTGCTACTACTACTACTGCTACCTCCTCTTCCTCCTCCTCTTCCTCCTGTGTGGTGCCCCCCCCAGCCTCCATATCTCTGTCCTCCTTGTTGGCACCAGGCCCCCCCTCCTCCTCTTCCTCCTCCTCCTCCTCCGACTCCCCGCTCCCCAGCTCTCCTGCCTGTGTCTCCAGTCTGCTAGGTCTCAAACCCCTCCCCCTCCTGGCCCTCCATGTTGTCAGCGGGACAACCTCAAATAACCCCACACCCTTAGCCACGTCTGAACCCAAACTATCCTCAGACCTGGGCTCCAAATCCAAGAAGCGCAGGCTGTCTCCATATTAAAAATGAATAAATAAATTGAAATACAAACTGTTTTTTCCACATTGTGTACACTTGCACGCTTTTGGACTTGTACCGCACACACTTATTCACGGATAATGAAATATGGCCTTTTATCTTTTTAAATTGGTTTTCAGTCTAGTGTTTCACAGCAGTTTTCTGTCAGATGGAGTCTTGAGTCCATCCTGTTTGTAGTAAATGTATAATTCTATTTTATTGACTGGCTTAGGACCGCCACATTATTAAAGCCTTTTGCGGGCCACAGGATCAGGGCGCTTTAGTGTAAACCGTTCCTAAAGCAACTAAAAATTGTGAGTAAGCAATAATTTGGTTTCTTCAGATGTAGCTGCACAGAACAGGCTCCAAAATGGCCTCGAATGCACACTGATAACATTTGCTTATGAATTAAGTAAAAAAAAAAAAAAAAAATCCCAAAACTTGTTTTGTACCTTTCTTTGTGCGTGTTGTATGCCTGACCGCTCCAAGTCACGTAGCACCGAGCATCATGGTCATCTGTCCTCACAAATGAATCGTCAAACGTGAGCTAACGTCACGCAGCCCTCCCTAGCTTAGCACTGTGGCTAAATCCAAACTGACAAGAAGCTGTCCCTAAATGTAGTCTTATTCTTTACTCTGAGCTGCAGTCATGTCCAAGCAGCACCTAGCGGTCAGCTGGCATTTTCTGAAGACTGTGTGTGAGATAGCAGGGAGTTGGGGAGCAAGCGAGAGAGAGAGAGGGCTATGGTAGGACCCCATATTTGTAGCTCAGAAAACAGGTGGAGATGAGGGGAGCTAAGCTAGTAAGGGCAATCACTTTCATACGGCATCTACTCAAGTTATCCATTCTCCGAAATGTCCACTCCCCACTGTCAACTCCCGACAGAGCCAGGCTTTTTAAAAATGAGGTTCTTTGGTTTGTTGTATTTTGTTCTTTTCAAAATGAAGACGAAAAAAAGCTTGATTTGTTTTTGTTGTTTTTTTCTTCCCCGGTTTCTCCGATGTTTTACTCCAGGCTCTCCTCTGAAGCTACTGGACTGGCGACCAACTGAATCGTGACACTGCATCTGCTGCACTAACCGCCCACCTTCCCCCCCTCCCCCCACCCCACACAAACACACACACACACACACACACATACACGCACACACTTTTTACCATCAGTCAGCTCCTTCAAAGTGGTTAATGCAATTATCCAGTATTCCAAATTTACTGTTTTATTACCTTTTTTTGTTGAAATTATGCCCACCCATGAAATGATCTGCATACATTTTATTTATTTTTTTCCTTAAAGACTTTTGTTTTAAACTCCCTTTGTTCAATTGGTGGTTTTAATGATATTAGTTTTGGTTTTTTGATGGACAAAAAACAATCTTGTGCTCTCCATCTTTATTTGCCATCACAAAAGTGTAGAGGTGGAAAAATCTGAATAGGCATAGGTTTAGTTCTGTAACGTCAGATTTTTTTCTTTAAAAATAAAAAGGCAAAAAAAAAGAAAAATAAAAAAATCACAAAAATAAAATAGATTGACTGCTCTCTGCGTTTTTTTAATTTTCCATTTTATATTTTCGTTAACCACGTCACCCTCGCACCCACTGAAGGTCCGCTGACCTACCGTTCTAAAGTTTGTTCATAATGGCCAGTCTCGCACACTTAAATGGATGTGGGGAACCATTTTTGTCATCCAGGGGAAAAAGATGTAGAATTTGTCCTGTAAACTGATGGCATTTGGGTATGACGTAAGTTTAACACTATTTAAAGTGGATATTACATTTCTAGGTATTATTTTAACTGTCTATCTTTGTCATGGTTAATTTAACTCTTTCTGTGTCATTCCTATTTTTCCACCTTCCCTTTTGCCCCGTTTTATTTAAAATTGTCGAGTGTTGGAGTTGGAATGGGATGAGATTAGAGGGTGGGGTGTGGGCTCATCCTGTACTCAAGCAGGGGAATATTTTTTTTTGTAAAG
This sequence comes from Albula goreensis, assembly GCA_022829145.1. NCBI lineage: Eukaryota > Metazoa > Chordata > Actinopteri > Albuliformes > Albulidae > Albula > Albula goreensis. The sequence continues at coordinate 39,991,438 of CM040745.1, forward strand.
ACTGATACTACTAAACTGAGTTGAAATATTTGTTTTAAATGGAGAAAATATTTTTTTTTAACTACCAAAGGGGGTGACTTCTGATTGACAAGTCTGTATATGTGACAAGACTAAGAAATTGAGCATTAAACAGAAACTAGACAAAGGACCGGTATTGAATTAACACTAGTTTCCTGCTTTTCTTTGCTGGAGTCAGATATTTTTATTCTTTGTGGGGAAAAATAAACTCCTTTTTTGTGCACGTTTTCAAAGCCTACAGACCTGGGTGCCACAGAGTTGTTGAAAAAAAATAAGCAAATACAGAATTAAAAAGATGTGAAATGCTAAAACAACATGGCTTTTGCAATGCTTTTTTTCATAAGTTTACTTTAGACTGCAGATGTGATGTCACATATTTGCCTTTCTGGTTAAAAAAAAAAAGTTGGGTTTTGTTTGAGATACAGTTTCTGTAAATAATCTGTTTCCAGTAAAGGTAACTTGGCACTATGGACGTAACATTCTTCAGTAGCTCTACTCTCTGATGAGCAGGAACTGTGGGGGATTATGAAAGCACAGGAGTTTGTAACCGTTCAAAACAGGATTTAAGGTTATCGGAATTATTATGAAAAGCTTTTCTGTGAAGCCAGTTGAAGTATTAAGCAAAATTAATAATGGCCAGGATATGGTGGTCTATTTTACAGGAAAGCTGTGTATTAACCCAAGGTGTCAAGACCAGTTGGTTTTCTGACTTTTTCATGTCCGCTAAACTTATCGAGCAATACGATTGGTAGCCTTCATAGGATTACCACATTAATATATTTCTCCCCTTGTCCGGTTCTTTGGAATATGTTCAATCAGTTTCTTAAAGAATTTTACTCTGAGTCCCCTCCATAAATACAATGCAGTGGTTCCGTACAAATGGATATTCCCAGAATAGCACAGCAACATAAAGCATAAACTGATGAAACTTTAATGAAACACCTGAGGTTAAGGTGGACTTGCATGAGCTAGATGCATGACTTCCTGTAGTCCTGCTAATCATGTCACAGTTTGAATTGTTGAACTAGTTGTAGTCAGTCCATAATTTTGATTTGAAATTTTGATTCATCAGAAATGTACTGCAATTTCTGAGGTCACAGATTTATCTTCACTCATAAATAGAAGGGGTACATACAATGCATTTAGTTATTCCTTTACCTGCACAGTTTAGGATATAAATATAACTAACCAGAAATGTCTGTGAATGTGCATTCAAAAATAAGTCAGATTATTTAGTATTGCACTTTGTAGCAGTTTGGACTTTCAGAAAACTTTGAGAATTTGAATGGAAAAATTGCACAGTGACTTAGCTTAACCATCACCCAAAAATTGGAATCCATCTCGCTAAGTATGTATTGTTTCATGACCTTGTCCATGAAAAGATCAAAACCATTAGAAATCAGGTGTCCCAAATCTCTCCATCTCATGAGGTAACTCTTTACTCAACGTCTGTCTACTCAGCGCTTGGACGCAACAGGAGGACATACCGACAGAGACAACTACGTCATTCCTATCAAGATGGATGAGCTTACCAAACTAAGTCTCTCATGCTCTCTAGACACCAACAAAATTCCTTGTGGTATGCCATTACACGCTTAAAGTCATTAACATGGCTCATAACAGTTTGCTCTCACGTCACAGCTGATAAAATCTGGTTTTGAAAAATTATCAAAAATTTGAGAAAGTATGCAAAAGACAGTGCCTACCTACATTTAAACTAGCATTCTCCTGGCAGAATTAAGACCTGGCAATAGCACCGTAGCTGCACTAATATTGCAAACAATATACGATTGATCGTAGGTTAAGTAAGAGACCTAGACGTACAGTCTAAGTGCAGCTTTTTTTTTGCAGTTGTCAGCAACAGTTACAGGTTCATATTTCTGCTAATTTCCCTGTTTTACAGAAGAATATAGGAGTTTGAGCGCTTAAATAGAGCTGATGACTGCAGTGATCAGGAGGGATCGAATGAGCGAATGAGCATACCTGAGAGGAGCCCTTGGTTGTTCTATATTGTGTTATGTCCATGTCGCTATTAGTGATAGTGACTCCTGTCAGAAGCCTAACCAGGGTTATGAAGTTACATTTTCATCATTAAAATCTTAATTCAGAAAGATAGCTACACTCATTGCAATCACTGTAGGAACACTGTAGGCCTACTCACAACTTATGTATAAGTTCTGAAGTTTACAATAGCATTGGTGTTGGTCTGGGAGTGAGTTTACCTGCTTTATACTCGATAGCTTAATTATTTTTCCCTATCGCCGAGTATGTTTAGTTTCTAAAGCAGAAATTAAATATTCATTTGCATGTTTTTTTCCCAGATGACCTGTTATTGCATTCCAGTATTGAATTACTTGATTTCCACAATGATGGGTATGCCAACTGATTTAAAGTAAACCAATCACTGAGAGCATCAACTTGAATAGGTTCACCTAACAGTGGTGGACATTTTTTAGAGTAGTAGAAGAACACTTCTCACAGTCTGGAAAATCCTGTTATTGCAGAGTCCAAGCCCAATTTTGTCATTGACTTTTCTAAAAATAGCGGAATTGCTCTTTAGACTGATTAAGTTTCATCCAATCTTCCAGCCGCCGGAAGTGTCATTTCCCACAGACTTACATACTTAAGCTCGAACTGACAGGAGAGTGTTAAGTAAAAGTTTATTGTTACAAAATGAGAGTAGCACATAGTTAAAGTAATGGTTCCAGTCAATGAAGGATTCAGTTTAATCATCCTGGTAGATTTTGACCTCGGTTTAAAAGTTTAAAAATTTTAGGCCATTTTTAAAAGGACTTCTTTTTCTCTTCCTATACAGCTCTTGCACAGCAAATCCACATTGCCAATGCATAAGTTGAGCTTGAGTATGAACTGCAGCATGCTTAGCCTCAAGGATGTACAAAGAACTTATTAGATTTTTATTATCACATTTGTGAAAGACCAAGAGTAAACCATATGGGGAACAAGACCAAAAGTAGAATCATAACAATTACCTATAAATGGTCTGTACAGACAAGGACAACCACACAGTAAATGCGGAGTATTTCTGATATATTAAGACAGGCATGATGATAAAATATAATCTCTTATGAGTTTGATTTCGTATCTCATAATTACATTGTCATTTCCAGAAGGTATTTTATAATACCTTCTCTCTCTGGATCTCAAAGAATAGTACAGTGAAACTGATCATAATCATCATCTGTGCATATGGGTTATGCATGGAAGCCATTTTGTATTTGCTCAATTCACATTAGCTTAGGAGGAGAGTGAATGTTTTTTTAATAAGTTAAGTCAACTTTTGGATGATCTACTGGCCATATTGTGAGAACTGTATTGGAAATTTGGCCAGAGCACCAGGGAGCCCCAGTTTAGACTGCCCAATATAGACTGCAACTTTGTTGTGTACGTTGTTATTATTGAAGACCCTCTTCCTGAGCGACCAGAGAGGATGTTTGAATCTGTTTAAGCTGCTCTGGGCAATGATGAAGTCTTCAGAGAGAAGAATGTGAAGTGTAACTTGCTAAAAATTTTCACAGAAAGTTCCGTTCTGCCATCTGTTCTCTACAGTCACTGTGAGGAGGGGCCGCTTACAGGATCTGTAATATATGCCACAAGGGTGCACCCACCAGCACAGTGAAGCCTGAGAAGGGATCTGGATCTTAACTTTGAGGCAGCTTTGGGCCTCCTCATATTTTGAAGAGGCCCCATCCAGTCTGACATTGAGAGATGCTTCACTCTGGGCTTCCATGCCTCTTAGCAGGAAGGTTATGAAACACAAGAGGACAATATTGAATAGCGCTGGTGCCAGCAAACAGCCTCACTGTACCCGATAATAAACCTAAATTTACTAAGACTCTTGACTGCCAGTAATTATCTTGACCATAACATTTTATTTGTTTTAAAATTTGTGTATCTTTATTTCACCAGGAAAATCAATTCTTTTTTAGGGATTCAAAGTGAACAGTAATGGAAATGGATTGTGTTGCCAGTCAAATGTAGGGGATGATTAGCTGGCCAGTTGTAAACAGTTATTGAAGAAGTTTGAAATAGACACTGGGGTTAACGCCATACTCTTTCAAAAAGAGCCATGGGTGACCATACTAGGCAGGCCCTTGGTTAGGTGGACACCTGTGTAAGGAAGTGTACAGAGTGGTTCTGCTGGGAGTATGTTTACTCTGATGTCACTTCCTTATAAGAGGGAAACTCAGGATCTCCATCTGCAAGCTGCCAGAGCTTCAGGCTTACAGAGCTTCTCCCTCCGTCTGCTGCTGGCACAAAGCTTCTCTCACAGAGCGGTATCCTTCCCTAGCCTTTGTCATTTACATAAATAGTGAAAAGCCATATCAAAAGCCAGCCTGCTCCATACAGCCTCTTCAGCTGATCCAGAATGTGGCTGCTTGCCTGGTGTTCAACCTCCCCACGGATCCCCACGTCACTCCTCTGTTCAAGTCTCTCCACTGGCTGCCAGTAGCTGCCAGGATCAGATTCAAAACCCTGACCCTCGCCTATGCTACAGCTATCCAGACGCCCCCTACCTACCTCCAGAACATCGTCAAGCCATACACGTCGGCCTGTTCATTCCGATCTGCAGCGACAGGACGTCCTGCACTTCTGTCACTGAGAGAAAAAGGTTCATTTTTGCATCCAGACTACATGGTTACTCCATGTTAGCTCCCCAGTGGTGGAATGAACTCGCCTGTCCCACTATGGACCGCTCAATCGCTTGCACACCTTCCGACGTGATCTGAAGACCCACCTCTTCAGACTATACCCGGTCTAACCATCATACTCCCATTTAGCACTTGTTCTACCATTTGTGATCACTTGACGATTGGATGTTGTATTATGTATAATGATTTTTTATTATTATTATTAATTATGTATTATTATGGATTATGTATTATGTGTATTACTTGGCTATGTACTATGCTTACCTGGCAATGCTGTGCTTATTACTGTGATTTATGTGAACTTTATTTTTAGCTTTGAACTGCTATAGCAATGTTTAAATGATGCTCTTTCCTGTATTTCGCCGACTGTATGCACTCCTTGTTCACTGCTTTGAATAAAAGCGTCTGCAAAATGAATAAATGTGAATGTAAATTTAGCTGGGTAGCAATGAATGGGTTCCATACATCTGCCAATCTGAGCTCCAGTGCTAGTTTGGTCTGTGGTTTGGAGACGCCAAGGCGACGTAAGATGAACATGCAAGTGACATGGCAGAAGTGTAGGAGGGGCTCTGTGCTGGTGAGGGAAGACACTGGACTCTCTTTGTCATCACAAGGACCAGCCAGCTGGAGAATGGAGTAAGAGGCAGTGGGTGAGGACTGCAGACAGACATGCACCTCATGCATGCAATGCAAGCATACTGACACTGATGCATGCAATTAGCCTTCCATTTTTAGGTACTGTACTTTTAACATATCAGTCTTCACAACCTATTCATATGTTTTCTCAAAAATGGCAGCTAGAGACCTATATTTGTAATCTATAGAAACATAGATTCTGTATTGTCTTCTGAAATTGTCCATGATAACATTTCTACTCTGTAATGAACAGTGAAAAAAGGGAAGTAACAATCTTTGAAACTGTGTGACACAAGAAAACAGAGTAAGTGATTTCTCATAAAGGCCCTGCTGGCCTAAGCACATTTAAAAGCACATTGGGTGAAGATGTGCTTTTGTGATATGTGGTATGACATTGCTGCAGACATGCTAAGCATTAGCGTGTGTCCAAAAATTGAAACTGTTAACACTTACATTGTTTTAACAGTGTAATTTTAATTTGTCTTGGTAATAAGTTTTTTTTTTTAAATACATTTGCTATAGTACACACATACAATACGCAATGCAGTATAAAATCCTTTCAAGGGAGGCTATTTTGATTCCCTGTATTGGAACCTTACAAGTGCCTCTTTCCTCCAGCCACTAGGGGGCAGTATTATATTGCTGTACTTGCAATGGGAGTTTTGTGGATGGGAGAGGGCATCAGTTTCATCAAACTGAAGACATGAGACATATCATTTAATTAATTCTTTTTAATGGGACAAAATGTAATGTATTTATTATGTACAAATCTAAGCTTTTCTGAAAATTAACACAAACAAGTCTATAAACTTCTAACAAACACAGAAGCTGCCATTTCTAGCTTATAAAATAGAACCTGCAGAGCTCTTGGTGGAAGGTAGTCTGTGCATGTACAATTCTCTCAACGTTGCAGTAGAAACAATGGAGGCTGTTCAGCTGCAAATCGCCCAATTAACAGGAAACAAACGAGGCCAATATCTCGGACTCATTTTGTTTTTTGGAAGGTCAAAGAATTGTTCATTTGTGTGTTGAAAGGGAACGTTTAACATTATTCTTAGGTGATCAGTGTGTGACTGCAAGTGGCTTGGAATCGACTTCAAAATACAATCTGAGTTACACATACTATATTACAAACATGCTTTTATTATCTGTACAGTTTCTGTTGCACGTAGTGAATTCTTTGTTGTTGAAATGCTAAGTAGTATTGGATTGATTGTAAATGGATACTTTTCTGACCTACACCATCAAGAGCAAAAGTTAACACTACAATACCCAATTTGATAGTCCATCTGGCGAACAACAAGGCAGGCCTGAGGGTATTAGATTGTAGCTTGCACCTTGATGGATGATGGGAGGGGGGTTGAACTATTGCTTGTTCAAAGCCATTGTTTTCTACCCCCAGTCATTAATTCCCTGTCATGAACAGCACCTGGTATACTGGCCGTACAATTACTCCTTCCAGTCGAAAACATCAGCACCAATGTATTTTACAGTGTCAGATTATTATAACTCTTTAAAATTTGCACTTTGTACAGTGAAAAGACATAATATATTTACATTGATGATAATAATTTAAAACACAGAACATTAAAAATGATAACATAATCCCTGATATAAAAAATATACTGTAAACCATTAAAATAATTTAAAAATAATTAAAAAATTAAAAATAAAATGTAAACATGATAAAATTCTTTCCACCTGTGCAATCCCCATTCCCTCCCACACAGAACGTATTGTAATAAGCTTTCTGCTTCTCCTCCCCCAAAATCATTCTCAACTCCCTCTTTCGTTTTACAAAAATAATGTTCAGCGCACGTTGCATGCCACTATGTTAACGGATGCACGAACCGACGGCTTTTTGAGTAAGTGCTGACTGATGGAAGAAAAACAAATGCAAACAAAAAGCTACGTCCATTTTTGTCCTTTCTTTTTTAATTGTTTCCCTTGGCTCTGAAGAAGAAAGGCGTCCCCTAGTTGGCGGTCGCAGATCGTCACCTAATATTGTTTCTGACACAATAACCCGGATTCACTTTTCTGATGTTGACCCGTTTACAATACAATCTGACGGTTATAGAAATTCTTTAGTCACAAAATTTCAAAAGAACGTCAAAAGAATGTCAGATAAAGTAGAGGGAGAGAAATACAGTATGTACGAAGAAAGGGCCTCTCTGTGTGAGGAGGCGCCCATTTTAGTTTTACAGGTGGGGGGGGGCGGGAGGGGGCGACCAGTGGGAGGTGGTGAGGTGAGGTGCGGTGAGTTTAGGTGTTTTTGCAAGGCTGGGTCGGGGGTTGGGGGGGTCTTGGTCTTCGGTAGTGATGCCAGTCTGGGTTTGTGGAGCCAGCGTCCTCACCAGGCCCCCGAGCTCGGAGGACGGCTAGGCTCAGCGCTGCCCGAGTGGTCGAGCTCCGCACTGTCACAGTCCGAATCATCGTACAGGGCCTGGTTCTGGGAAGGAGAGAATGCCTTGAATTTTGTGAAGTGCATTTCACTGCATTTGCTGTACAAAAATTTACATCATATGAACTCGTTATACCGTTTCTGCAATGTCTGCTTCAAACAGCCTACTAATTTCGGTGATTTTGTTAGAGGAAGTTTTAAAAAAAGTTCATTATTGCTTATTATGCTTTGGCTGTGATTCATGTACAAGTGTCTGACATTTTTCATTTTTAATGTCCTTATGGTATAAGCACCTTTCATGCAAGACCCTGAACTAAAATCACATCAGTAACTCAAAATAATCTTAAATCCTTCAATGCCAATCAGTTTAATGGTATTAAGACAACACTTGGTGGTTGAGGTTATTGCAGTGTAAGACCCAAACTCTACCTCGTAGGTGTTTTGCTCGGCATTGAGCTGCGTCTTGACCTGTCGCAGCGCCGCCTCCTTCTCGGACAGCCCATCGGAGCCCTGCGTGGCGTCGGCAGCGTCGGTGGCATCGGCCGGGATCTCCGACCCCTGGGACAGAAGGTCATCGCTCTTGTCGTCCAGCCGCTCGTCCGTGTTGGTGCTGACCACGTCTGGCGTGCCGCTGTGCGAGTGGTCACTGGTGTTGCCCTCCTCTCCGTCCGACACCGAGAGGTTTTCCGAGCTGAAGGTAGACAAGGACTGGCACTTTGTCATGCTGACTGGCCGGCTGTCATGGGGACATGTCAATGTAAGGAGAAAAACAAGATGACAAACAATCAGAAGTGTCAGAGATTTTTATCAGTCATCAAGTCAATCAATTAATCAATCCCTGTTTTTGTACAGCAAACTGTCACATGGGACTTCACAGTTGGCATGGTAACTACAAAAGTATACATATCAGAACTTGGACAGTGGATAGATTTTAACTATGGGACACTGGTGGTGAACAAGAGGCTGAAAAGGTAAAATTTGTTAAAAAAGCGAACCCATGAGAATTACGGCTTTTGTGCCATATCTACTATGGTACTGATTTAGGAACTGATGCAGACAGAACAACCTCACAAGTGTTTATAAAAGTAATTGTGTAATGTTAAGATCTGGGGAAAAACATGATGGCTATGGGAAAATATTTAGTTGCCCCATCCTCACCGTCTCCGTGGCAACTCCACTTCACTGTCAACTTCCCCTTCCTCCTCTTCAGATGACACTCCTCGCTTCTATTTAGGAAACATGACGCAAGAGGGAGGACAGCGTTATAACTACGCTGGTCACACCAGCACCATGGGAACCACTCTGTCAGTATACAGACATCACTCAGCATTGTTGACTCAAATGGTTCCTTAGTACAAGCAGTTCAGCTGTGAGAGCCTTACATTGGACTGCAAGTTTCTGACATTTCTGCCAAAAATTAGTCTAGGAGTGCAACTTCTTGTATTGCACCAACAGGTACAACACAAAACAACAGTATGATGTGGGACCTAAAACTTATGAAGCTCAAAACTGTAATATCTGCAATCAGACATCCATCATTCCCCCACTTCCTGTGATATATAAAAATGTTGTTTGTAAAATTCAAAACCCACAGTAGCAAATTAAAATAAAAACAGGTACTGCTCCACTGTTAGTGCCTTGAATGAATGGTAGGAGAAATTTTGCGGACTCCACCATCCTACATAGAGCAAACTGCTTGGCTGCCTGACATTATAGCTAATTAGCTAAGCAGTTCATAGTGCTACGTTCACAACTACATTAACTGAAACATTTTTCAGCTACCTGAGTTTCTGCATAGCTACAGTATTTTCAGATAGAAATCCATCACCCTAAACTCCTACCTGCTTGCGTGTGACAGCGGCCCTGTACAGGATGGCCGCAGGCGTGAGGTGCTGGCTCCCGCTGCCCCCCGGCAGGCCCCTGGGTGAACGGCACACCCCCGGGCTCTCGTCCTTGTCCTCTCCATCCTGGGGCAGGCGCGGGGGCCCCAGCATGGACCCTCGGCCCGCTGCTGCCCCCCTCCCGCAGGGTGAGTCCGGGCTACTGGAGAAGGGTATGGAAGCGGCGTCCTCGCTGGGGGTGTCACTCCGCGGGGGGGTCTCGGTGAGGTCCTCGCCCCCTCCCCCTGCCTCCGCCCCCTCCCCTTCCTCTGCCCTGCCGGCCCCGACCCCGCCCAGACCCGCCGACGCGCTCAGGCTTCCGCCCCGCTCCAGGCCCGTGGGCTGGCCTTTGCGCCGGCCGTCCGCCTCCAGGGTGGTGGAGATCAGGTCGGGGCTGGAGGAGGACATTTTCTTCAGCAGCAGGTCGTGCTGCAGGCCCCGCAGGGCCGCGCTGGGGTCCAGGTGCTGCTTCACCGGGGCTGTGCTGTTGGCTGGGGTGGAGTTATCGCGGCAGGAGGAGAGAGTGGCCTTAAGCCCCGCCAGGTCACCACTACTACCCTTCCCAGCTTTCCGGTACCTGGGCTTCCCTCGGCGTGAGCGACCGGGGGAGGTGGAGCCCTTATTTTGGCAGGAGGGGATGGTGACCTGTGTCATAGTCGACTCCAGTTTTGGCAGGATCACCTCTGACTTCAGGAGGTCAGGTCTGCAGAGAGGAGCAGAGAACAGAATTATGAAGATCAGGGCATTTTCATAAAGTGCTGCTATCTAAATGAGCTGATCTGGGATCAGTTTTACCTTGGCCTAGCTCATACCATCAGAGCTCTCTACGGGTTCTCAGATCTAATCCAAGAAGGGCATGTGTGTGTGCACAGTGGGTTCTAGCTTAGCTATGAAATGCCTGAGTCAACTGATTAAAAAGAAATGGTCTTCAGCTAAAACAGTTCATTTCAATGTTTCAGTGCTAGGCCAGGACTAAAGCCTGCACTCAGTCTAGCCCATATCAGATACAGCCGGAGAACTCCTCAGTCAGGATATTCCCCTAAGGAAACCAGATCCTAAGTGGCACTCCAGGTCTGCATGCTACATTAAGGTACATGACATTAATGCGAGAGAAAGCAACAGGGACACGCAGACTTTGGAGTAGCTTGTGGTGGACGTTCACATCCATGGATGAGCGTGAAGGGGTTGGGCGTATTTGACAGGAGGGTCCTCTCTCTTACCTCTTGCTGTGAGAGGGCAGTTTCTGTGGGACGTTACGTTTCTTGATGAGCTTCTCCATGGAGTTGGAGGATCCTCCTTGCCTAGAAGAGTGGTGCTTGAAAAGGCCGGGGTACTTTTTATCCAGAGACTGCTCCCTCCTAAAAATGGCAGACACCAAAACAAGCCATTAAAAACTCCTCAGAGCATTAGATCGCACACCTTCCATGTTCAGCTGGTTTTTAAAACATACACATTTCCCATTTAAGTGGGAAATGTATACATTTTTTACATCATTCCCGGCCTGTCATAATTACATTTCCCTTGTAGTGTTCTTTCAGTAAAAAACATACACTATTCATATCACGTTAGAACTAAGTTACTGTTATGTGCCTTCCGCATGTGGAGGAAAGTATATGGTTGTTATGAATTGCCATTTTTGTTGGTAAAGTTTGGTTCCAAACTTGAGGTTTTATGTTCTGTGTTCCGCGTTCACTGTACCTGAGAAGCTCCTTCTCTTTCAGCTCCAGCTGCAGCATGACAGCGTTCAGCTCCATGTAGAGGTTGTTGGCTCTCTCCAGCTTCCTCTCGTAGTGTTCACGGATATCCAGAGCATGCCTATGAAGACAGCACAGAACTAGTGTTAGCGGTACAGTATGGAGACAGCACGGTGCTTGCGTTAGCAGTTAGCAGGATAGTGTATGACTGGGGACAGCACAGAGCTGGTGTTAGAGGTACAGCGCTAGCGTTAGTGGTTAGCGATACAGAGCATATCTGTGTAGAAAACACAGTGCTGATATTTGTGGTTGGTGGTACAGTATACGCGTATGGAGACGGCACAGTGCTAGTGTTAGCAGTTAGCAGGATAGTGTATGATTGGAGAAAGTACAGTGCAGGTGTTAGCGGTACAGAGTGCTCCTCAGGAGACAGCACAGTGCTGGTGTTAGCGGTTAGCGGTACAGTGTTACAGTACAGTGTACAGTACTAGAGAGACAGCACAGTGTATGTTATAGCTGTTTTTACATGGCCCTCCCCTTATCGTCTTAAGCTAAATAGCAAGCAAGCTTTGTGTTATTCTTTGAGGCTGCAGTTAGGATGAATTTCTCAAAATACTTAAACGAATAATAAAAGTGACTTTATTGTGACATAGCTGACCACAGAATGTGAAATTTGAAAACTGCCAATCAATTTTGAATGTCCGTTCGAACAATTTAAGTGTTTATAGAAAAGGGGGCAACTATTTATAAATTACTTGCCAATTCCACACTGTATGTGTTTATGTTATGCCTATTGTGTTTTGTAAGTAACCTACACATTCGCTCATTCTTAGTCAACTGACATTTGCCTTTCAGTAATAGTGTTCATTGGTTCATGTTCATGAAGTCTGCAGACAACACAAAACTGTAATGCAACACTATTTGACAGATTAAGCTTACCACTATTTGTGCAGTAGGCCTAGCTCTTCAAATGGAGTCTTTTTGATATTGACGCATTCCATCAGTATTTTCTTATTGTACCATGGCGTTTTATTCACCCTTAAGGTATTTATTTTCTAAAGATGCCATTTTTGGACAAACAAGCTACATTTTGGTTAAAGAATTTACCAATTTGTATCAGAGAACACTAAACCAAATCAAATCATAAGGTACTATTTAAAAGGAACAAATATAAACACTGTATAGTATGGCCAACCGTGTATTCAAATATGTATTGTTTCACTGCTAAATGAAGCATTCTCATCCATTTTGTAGGCCGAATTTCACAGTATCTTCTCCTGTCTCCATTGATTTTCTTATTTGTGCCCCTCCTTCTCTCGGTCTGTGGCTTTTCCCATTCCTCACTAACCATCATCACCCTTGTCTCTGTCACCCCGCCCCCACGCATCCCCCTCCATCAGCGCCCCCCCTCCCCCCAGGTTGTCCCAGTGCCCTTACCTGAGCTCTTCCCTTCGACGAATGATCAGCTCCTCATCGAGCCGGTGCAGACACGTCCCCTCTGACTTGATCTTTTCGAAATGCTGCTTCACCTCCTCACGCCATTCAGCCTGGTTAACGAAGGTTAAACGTCAGAAACTGAAACATCTTTTACAGGTCCTGACAACCCAGCTAACAATTAATGCTACCCAAAAATGTTTTCGGGTAAACATTTCAGACATGCATTTCTCAGGTTTTCTAATTCACCAGGAAAGCAGGATAAATGCTGACATGCTTCATTCATGCTGTTTTACAGTTGATAACCATAACAGGATGCTACCAGTAGGATTACTTGCAGAAGGCCGAGAGCAACTTTGACAGAACTTGTTTAGAGCAACAAATATATGGGAATGTTCACATCATAACAATATTTCACAGCTAATTGGACATGAACCATTCCTGAAATGTTTCCTATTAGCCTAGGAAAAAGCAGACAAATGTTTGTACATAATGGTGCCAGCACCGATCCCAAACACTGAGAGGACATAAACATGCACTGAGAGGCAGAAACAGAGCTGCTGTCTGTCTTGTAAGGTTTTAAAAGAGGGTGTGTGTGTGTGTGTGTTTGTGTGTGTGCGCGTATGCATGCGTGTTTGTGTGAGTAAGTGGCTCAGGGTATTAAGCTAATGGAGTATTTTGACCACGCCTCTTTACCCTTTCCCGCATCCCCCTCTTGCCAACTGCCTCTCCTCTCTCTCCCCCTCTTTTCTCTCTTGCCCATTAAAGCAATCAATAGACTCTACCCAGCAAATACTTCTTGCTACTGTCACACGAAAAATCCATTATGCGAGGGAGTAAAAAGGGGAGGCAGAGAAGGGATGTGAAATTTGTGTTTGCGTCATTAGATCTAATCAGTGGGACAGACTGCAGGATACAGCCCTGAAAACTGGTGTATGCTTGTCTGTGCCATCAAGTGTGTACCAGTCTGTCCACCAATTTCTGTGTGTCTGTTTCTGGGCGAATCTGTCTGTTTGAATGTGTCTGTTCTGTCCGTGTGTAGGAGGGAAACCAGCCTCCACTGTGTAATTTCCAAGAAACATGCCCTTGTACGTTCCCCTCCAAATAGCAATACAGGGTTATAAGATGGTATGAAGGACAGAGGGGTACCTGGGATTTGAAGTACGTTTCCTGTGGGGTGGACAGGACATCGGCCGAAGCGATGTCCAGGTGTAGCAGAATCTGACGGAAGGAGGGTCTGTTCCTCGGTTTACAGTTCCTGGAAAAGCCAAAGGCATTGTGGGGTTTATGCTTCATATTTGTAGATGTGTGTGAATTGCATTTATTATCTGTAATTAAGTGACATAAATATCTTTTCAAGTTTTACTCTCTGGATTCTTTAATAACTCAGTGTTGAGTTGCACCATTCATATTTAAATTTGCTCCTAGGCTTAGCGATGTCTCAGCTGAACCCCATCTAAAAACTAGTTGGCTTATTGTTAACATCCCCTTTACAGTTCATAATGTATTTATTTTCAGAGTATGCAGGGAACAGCTGAAGATAAACCTGCAATATTTTGGGAAATTAATTAATGTAAATTTTTCCTACAGGAATGAACCAATTTATGTTAGTTATCCAGCTATCAAGAAAAACTGTCCAACCTGCAATATTATTGGGTACATACCTACTGAGCTGGTTTAATTAGCTACCAAGGTGGTTTCGCTAGCTAGCTATTTTGGAAATAGCTTCTACTTAATGTGTCATATCCTGCATCACAAGCTAGCCTTTACATATTCAATATAAATACAGAAGCAGTAGCTCAGTAGTATCTACTACAGCAAGGTGTTTTCAAACTACCAATGGTAAGCTGTTTGGAAGCAAGCTAATTATTTGGGCTGACAAAACAGTAAACTGGTGTCTCCTTGAAGTGAAGAAAATGGTAATTGCTGTAAGTTTTGTAATTGGTGGTTTTTGTTGGAACCCTGATGTGTTTTGCATGCAAACCAAATTAAAAGACACAGTTTTCCACTGTAGAGAAATGACATCTTCTATTTCTGTGTTGGACTGTATGGAAAAAAATGGCACTACAAAACCATCATCAGATAAACCCATGAGACTACAAAGTACATGAAATGACATATGAACTTATTGCACATCATTTGGGGTTTGTAACTTGTAAGTAGTTACTCAATAACTAATTCATATGTCAGAACCATACAATGCTTGGTACAAGCAATGTGAATTTCCACATGAATACATTTGAAATGAGAGACCACTGTACCAACACAAGGGCACCTGGTGTAACGGGCGCTGTCATTTAACATTTAACACGATGTTAGCCTAAATTCTCATTCAGTCCTGCTGCATCCATTGTCCTTCCCCACATACACTCATGACATCACTCCTCAATACCCTTAAAAACTACACTGTAAGAGGAAAATGAACCTCACATCATTGAAAATGCTTATGACAGATCCTCTGGGCTCTCAAAAGCACCTTGAGCTACTGTCAGTTCTTAGAGGAGCTTTGATTGAAAAAATGGTTCATTAAAGAACTTCATAATCCCTTGGGTTACACTTCAAACTTTTCTACTGCAGCCTGCATTTACACTAAACTGGATAGCCTTATTGCTGCTGTGGCCTGTCTGTCTGTGACATTGGAAACCCTTTTCAGCTCCCAATGGCAAAAGTTACAAGAACCTGCTACACAGTTAATTCCAGCACTAACTTAATCCACTAGCATGTCTACAGGCATACAACAGGGTTATCTCCAATACACATGCTAACATGCTCAGAAGTGTGTGATGAGTTAAGCTTTGTTTTTCAAACTGTTTTTTTTATAATTTAATATAAATGAAGAGTATTATTATTATGTATTTTTGGATATAATGAAGGTGTTCAACATTCAACCCCTCCCACCATAAAAGGTTCTTCATCTTCAAAGAACCCCATATAAAGGTTTGAAACTGAACCCTTGTACAGGGGTTCCTCCAGGAACCATTTTAGGTCCATTCACAATGCCTGCTTCCGCTTTACATGATTTCCTTGCTTGCTTCTCTTCTCAGCAACACTGAACTCAGGTCACTCTTTATAATGTGATCATCTGAGATCTGTTTTAACTGTGTTAGAAGACCGCGCCAATCCTTCCAGTTCCTGCCACTCACCAGCACTGCCGCAGGAGGATCTTGAAGCCGTCAGGGCAGCTCTCAGGAACGGGCAGTTGGAGGCTGTTGTTGCCCACACCCCAGATGATGGCAGAGGAGTCCACGTCCTTATAGGGAACCTCCCCTGTGAGCATCTCCCACAGCACCACCCCAAAGGACCTGGTGCACAGGAAGGGGGGGAGAGAGACCACAGTGAGGAGGCAGAAATGCCACACCAGCTGGGAGCGAAACACACAGACTGTGGAGATTTATGCACAAAGGTCAGAGGTCATGCAGAAAACTTCTATGAAATGGAAAGAAGAAGGAGAAACAGTAGGTAGAATATATATAGTAGTAAGAAAATAAATGTTGGCCCGGACTAGGACAAACAGATAGGAGTGTGAACAGAACGGAAGATCCATGGGCTCAAATGAAATACCCCTTACTACCCCTTCACCTGTCACATGCTCCTAATACACAAATTTCCTTTTAACTCTAAATACAAATTGAATGTGCTGTAAACTGTATGCGTGTATTTCAAAAAATGTTTCTGTTTCGTGACACACTCAACACTCCTTTTATGAATTTCACAGGAGTGCGTGTCCCCCTTGGCCTCGGCTTAGACTGCCTGACTCCTAGAGCTGGTGTGCAGGCAGGCGTGGGCTCCTGTCAGGTATAAGCTGAAGGACCCGGGGGAACCACGGGCCTCCTGGGTGGGCCCAACTAGGCCACGGTTGTTGTTGATGGCATGTTGGATTGCCATGGACACCTCAGCACTTAGCAACAATACACAGTTAGGAAACAGACTGAAAGTGTTTTAAGAGTACACTGTTTATGTGTTTTATTTTGTCGCTGCCACTCATATAATTTATGAATGATCAAAAAAATGAAAAATAAAAAAATATTACCATTACCTTTTAAACATGAGATGCATAATTATCCATCAGAACCAAAAATAGTTTAATCTTGAGTTACACTGAAATTTTGTGAGCGCACATCTGGTGAGTGTGTTTGATAGAGTACTGTATCGATTGGCTTTGTACAATGTAAAGCTGAAAAAAAGCAGTCTGTAGGGTAAGGTAAAAAGGGTTACAGTAAACAAGATGTAGTATTTGCTAACTTACAAATCTAATTATTAAACTAGGATTTTATCTGTCTTTAAGAATGTAAGTGGCTCTCATGGAGAGAGTTTTCATCTACACATGCCAGATTGCACTGTGTTCTGAGAAAACATTAACAGCGTGCCTGTCATAATTATTACTGATAATAAATGAGTTTCATTTTTCTCACAACTGCAATCCAGAATAATTTCACAATGACACCCAGTTTTAAAATAATAAACCACAAAGACAACAAATGTACGATTCCACCAATGATGGCCCATTTACCTTTTTATAGTCTTTGACAGTCCTGCATACAGAAAATAATACCTCACCAGCCATTCAAACTCTACCCCTAACAATACCCAAGCTTTATGTATGATTTCAAATTGAATGTTATTGATCAAATTCTCTCTTTTTAAGCGCATGAATGCCATTTTCCTATCTTACACTTTTCCTCTCTGGAGACCTTGCAGATGAAACAAGAAGGATGTATAGATTACACCAAGTATAAGAATGTTATCTATAGAAACATACAACCACTACAACAGAGGAACAAAGCAAAGCTGAAAAAATAAAGACTCATTGGTTTGGAAACCTGCGCTAATGCACACGCACAGTGTTGGACAGCTGCTGCCCCTCTGCGGTGGATGGAAGAATAGAGACAGACTAATGACAGTAACGCTGCTCTCTGGGTGGGTGGCGAGGGCAGGGAGGAACGGGGTCCCGCCTTGCTTTGACAGGCTACATTAGGGGGCAATGCCACCCCCGAGTTAATTACAGCTGCTGACTGCCTTTAGACAATGGAACTGCCATCAGACCCCAGACTGGCTCTATACCTGCTATGCTGGAACGCCACATCACTGATAGAGTTACGGTATATCAATCGATGTTAGTTACTTTTCTGTGTACATGGCGAAACATCATATAACGAAGCAGTATTAAAATTTGAATAGCTTTGATGTTCATTATTTTCCTGCGTGTTGGCTACTAACTGCACTATAACCACCCACATTACTCAAAGGAAAAATGATTTCATAAAAGCACCGTAACTTTTCATATCTAGACCATTAGCTGCTTCAGTTCACCATTCTACTCTAATTCACCATGTAATTTAATTACTGATTGAATTACTGAGCTAGTTTTTTATTTTTATGAGTCTTGAGGTTTACACTATTTGGCTGAGGGAAGGAAATCAGCAGCAGGTTGAATGTTTAGCATTTTCAGCTAAATGAATATTTTTAATGACACACCACGTATTTGTGTTGGTAAATTTTGTTGTATGAGTACAAAATATTTACTTTAACATTACTACAAATGTATGGAATATATAAAAACACTGTATAAAGTATATCCTTATGAAATATTACATGAAAAGATGGCCAAAATTGGACCCTAAAAATAAGCATTTTCACTTTTCGCTAACATTTTAAATTTAAATGAAATGACTAGCAGACTTGTCCAGGCCTCTTTCCCTTTTCATATTCCAAAGTCTGACTGTCAGAGGACATTACGATGGAACATTCACACAGCAAAGGGGAGCTGGCAAACTGAAGGAGCTGAAGATGATGCAGAGGCACTTATATATATATATATATATATGTTCTGTTGTTCATGCAGCAAAGTTTTTTTTCTTGCTCAAACCAGTGGAAATCAGACTCCCCCATCTCTGCAAATGGAGCACGGGCAGAGAGCCAAACCGCAGGGCTTTTTGGGCTATATCAGCCTCTCCAGCGCATCTGGCAAATCAATTATTGAATTAGCCAGCATTCCTTTCAGGAGAGGAGAGAGAGGGGGCCAGAGCCAGCAAGAGAGAGAGAGAGAGAGAGAGACCAGAGAGAGAGAGAGAGAGAGAGAGAGAGAGAGGCCAGAGCCAGCGAGAGAGAGAGAGAGAGAGAGAGAGAGGGCCAGAGCCAGAGAGAGAGAGGAGAGAGAGAGAGGGACCAGAGAGAGAGAAGGCCAGAGAGAGAGGGAGAGAGAGGGCCAGAGCCAGCGAGAGAGAGAGAGAGAGAGAGAGAGAGAGGGGAGAGAGAGGGGCCAGAGAGAGAGAGAGAGAAGGCCAGAGAGAGAGGGAGAGAGAGGGCCAGAGCCAGAGAGAGAGAGAGAGAAGGCCAGAGAGAGATTGGGAAGCAGGAAGAGAAAGAGAGAGGAAAGCAGAGAGAGAGAGAAGGGGAAGCAGAGAGAGAGAGAGGGAAACAGAAAGAGAGGGACACAGAGAGAGAGAGAGGATAGCAGAGAGAGAGAGAGAGGGGGAAGCAGAGAAAGAGAGAAGAATGAAAAAGGCAGAGAGCAGTTGTAAAAACCACCTCTCCTCCACTCTGATTCTGACTTTCAGATAGATCTGAGCTTTAGTTTAAGGAACGCTGAGAATGTCCTGTGAGATGTCTTTTCCAGATTTGCAGAGACATATCATGAAAGATGATCATGGAAGTCTGTCAGCACAAGGCAAACTCCAGATAATGCTAATTAAACTTGCAATCAACAGTATTGCATGTTGATAATGTAAAAGAGATAACGGCGTTCCGTGCTTCTCTGTGGTACCAAGTGAAATTCTCTGACAAGCCGTATCCAGCCTAAGCAAAGCAGCAGAAAATATTGCTTACGCTCAGCACAATGTTTGGCATCACCAATACCGCTGAATTAAAGACACAGAGGACGATAATAGGGCGCATCTATGAAACTGAATCACTGAAGAATTGTTGTTGTCGACCTGTCAGTTTCAAATATAATGTCCAGTTTTAAATAGAATGTTGAACTCGTTTTCATTTTAAATTGGAACTATTAGCTGTGCTTTATTTTGTTTCTCCCCGCATATTATGGAAATATGATAAACGCTCTCTCGGCCAGAATCAAGAATATAATTGAGCCTTGGTTCGAACTTACAATGACTGCTCTAATTACTGTTACTGCTCCTTAACTTTTCACTTCCTCATTCACATAATTTAATCCTGCCTCCTGCTGTGTCATTCTGTTCTCTGTTTACCCCTCCTTGTGTCAAACTCTGTCCATTCCCCATCTTTCCTCTGCACTTAATTTCCCTTCCCATGCTATCATTGGCTAGCAGATGTTCACCTGATCTGACTGGATGAAGCATGTGCTTCATTACTATACTGGAAAAAGAGGAGGGAATAGCTTTCGTCTTTTGAATTATTGACATCTACTGTTCAGACACCAAAAAACAGGCTTTTTGCCATTAGCATGCAGAAACTTGAGCTGCACAGCTGATGTTGAGAATTGATATAGTCTGTAACAAAATTACTATATGGATTAACCAATGAAAAATGATTATTTTGACTTGTGGGGCACTGCCAGTGACACCTACCAGATGTCCACCTTCTCAGACACGGGCTCGTTTCTGATGACCTCCGGTGCCATCCAGGCCACGGTGCCAGCAAACGACATCTTGGTGCTCTTGTCGCTCAGCTCCTTGGAGGTGCCGAAGTCTGAGATCTTCACCAGGTCATCGTATGTGATCAGCATGCTGTAGCGGACAGCAGGGAGAAAGGGGCAAAGAGTCACACTAGAGCTCCTTACTGCCACCTCTTCATGGCATTGTGGGATGCATTGCCAAATCCCACCCGCTCGGTGGTTTCCGGTGGGGCGTGCACTCACTTTGGGGACTTAAGATCCCGATGGATGATCTTGTGCAGGTGCAGGTAGTTCATGCCCCCTGCGATGCCCATGGACCAGTCCACCAGCAGGGAGGGCGTGATCTTCCGGCCCGCTCGCAGCACCTCGTACAGCTGTCCCTGCGCGCAGTACTCCATGATGATGCAGTAGCACGGAGCCTGGGTGCAGATGCCCCTGCGGAACATGACGGATGGGAGGAGACGGCAAAATGAAGGAAAGCGATGAAAAAAACGACAAGTCTTCCCTGTGTTTTCATTCAAAAAACCCATTAAATTCTGATAACGAGATGTCTGTTTTATTTGAAAGTAAAAGTGGATGTTCAAGATTGACACATTGCAAAAAACCAGATATTCCCCTATAACCAACAGGCTGTTTTCCGTTATGTAGCTGTAGTAGGCCCAGGCTATGCTACACATCCAGGGAGAGACAGCTGGACCCATATGCATAGTGACTAAGGACGACACATGCCCCCATCATAAAAATGCAAGCAGGTAAACGCATGCTTTTCATTATTTCAGATGCCTATAATTTCAGATATCTTACACAGCAGGACTACAGCCATGCATGTAGGTTATTCATCCGTTTAGCAAGCTAGGACAGCAAAAGTGTGTGCTTTAATTAAAAAATGTAGACGACTGCAACACAAACCTAAAGACCGTAAAAGCATGCCTGCCACTGGTGTGAATAGCTGAACTAGTGTTGTTGAAAACATGTACATCCAAAAGCATAAATTTGAATTTCAGAATTCTAGATTCTATATTATGCCACCATATCTGCTCTGCTATATTAAGATGCAGCAAAATGGCCAATACACTGTATTTAGTTTTATTACATACTTCCACATCCATGCAACAGAAGTATAAAGATTAGAAACTAGGGTTGTGAATCTTGCTGGTTTATCAGGAATACAATATGTATTTTGATACATGGTTGCTGATACAAGTAAGTGACAACACTGGACCACTTAAAAACAAAATGAGACGACTCAATTCGATGTAGTCTGCTACAGCATAGTAATTTCTTTGGCCAAAAAGGTCATCTATGGCTAGCAATTACTTAAACAGCCGATAAAAAAGTAATACTATAACAAGCAAATATTTATTGAGTGTGCAGACATAAGAAAAAACTAAAATGGCCATGCTACTCCAGCTGAAGAGCTAGGCTTTCGGCTAATTACACCATACAATTGGTGGCATTTCAGTTTCCTTGACGGCTGCACATTTTAAGGACTTTATACACATGCAAATAATTAACACTGCTGCTGACTGGTAAAATGTTGAAGTGATTTTACTGACCAAGTAAGTTGTGGCTTACTTCGTACTAAAAAGAATATAAAAACCCGGGTTAACCATATTCAATATCCAAGGTTAAACACAGAACTTCAGTGTTGAAAGGGGTGCAGCTCTCAGCAGGATTAGTTCTTAAATGCATCCTTCACCTACTTGTCAAGATATGAAACAAATAATAATTTATATGAAACTAAACCACAGGCACTTGAATGATAAAGCAGGATTTGTCTCACTGAAAAATCGAAATAGTCGTCAGTGCTAATGAAACAGAAATGTGTGATTCAGCTGTTTCTTTGTGAATGCGACTCTTCATTCTGAAGCCTCTCAATTTTCACAGTGCCCACAAACATGAGCACGTTTAACTACTCCGTATCTTGATGAAATGAAGATTTAAATTTGAAACAAAATTTTAATTTTTGGTCATGCCATCACTGACAACTGTCAAGACCCAGGCATTGTTTATAACATTTCACAGTATTATCTTTTACAAACTACTGGGCAAGAGGGCCAGTTTCAATTTTACCATGCCGAGACTTACATCAGCAATGTGTCTTAAATAAAAGAAATTTTGAGTTATATTCATATGCTATTATGCTTTTTTGTCTTATTCATGAATCCCCTACAACACGTGAAAGCACAGCATATAATCTTCAAAATGTGTACTGCGGGCAGCAGCTTCCTCTCACTCTATATAGGAGGCTGTCCTTTGCAGTCAATAAGTTGGAGGACTACACTGCAGTTCACCCAACTGGCCAGAGGTGTCACTCTTACTACCTGTGGCAATCTTGCTATGGTTAACTGCCCAATGGGACTCCAGGTCCAGGCAGCAGTGGAATGGCCAGGATTCAATTCCAGACTTTGGGGTACATCCCCACAATAAAGACTAATGCATTAGCTGGACACACTAAGCAGGAAGCCAAAATATAAAGGCCTCAGAGTGGCCCATGTATTTAAGCAGGTGGTTGAGCGGAAGAAAAGGCCCTCACTTGAAGGTGATAATGTTGGGATGCTTCAGCTTGCGCAGGTGTTTGATGTCCGTCTCCTTGATGTCGCGTACTTTCTTCACGGCCACCTCCTCGCCGTGGAACTTCCCCAGGAACACAGCACCCTGCGCCCCACTGCCGACCCACTGCAGGTCAGAGATCTCCTCAAACGGCACCTCCCACAACTCTGAGGGATGACAGCGGGAGGAGAGAGTGAGGGGAGACAGCCGCTGAAAAATGACCTCAGATCCGGGGATAGGAGCAGGACAAATGAAAAAATTGGGGCAGAAAGATAGCTTCAAAGATGACTAATGTATGAGAGAAAATCGTGGTGCTGTGAGGGAAAATGTTAACTCTCACTGCTCATACCTCAGACTGTGATATCCATTTTGGACAACTGTACCCTGCAACCTGCTGTACTTCACCCCTCTTCATACCACTCATCTTCAAGAGCAACATTCACAGACTGATTATTTCTCTGCTTCCTTTGTCAAAAACATACATTTCATAGCCTGAATCGTATGGTGAGCGTCTTACATCTGCAAAGACACACATTTGACACACATGCTAAAGTAGCATGGCAGCAGTCTGAAAAGGGACACCACAGTCCACCTTTCAGGGACAATGAAGTATGTAGTTATGCCGTTGGAACCAGTGTTCGTATACATGTAGACAATTTCTCCAGAGTAAGGTTGAGTTCTAGAGGCTATCATTGTAGTTTTAACCAGCAGTTAACCCCCCCTGCCCCCCCCCAAGTCTGGGTCTCAGACAGACAGAGGGCTGTAATCTTCAGTGGGTAATGCGCTTTCGGCTCTAAATCCCTCTTAGCGCCATTGTGCGGGGTCTATGACAAGTCTACCAGCCATGGAGAGGAGGGGGGTAGCCGGGGGAGGAGGGACTAGGGGGAAAAGCGGGGATTTGGGAATATGGGATGGAAGGGGGTGGGACGGGGGAATTCCCGAGGGGAAAGCCTCGGGCCTGAGGAGACTGATGGGACATTAGGAACAGACGGGTCTGCAGCTTTTAATGATATTAGATTCTCCCTTCCAAAAACAATAGAGCAAAAATAAGGCATGGAGAGATGCTGAAATACGCCGTTCGAATGTAAGAGAACAGCTTCTCCCAGATGAACTCGAACAATTCATGTATTTTTACGCATTCCCATCCAGAAAACGTTTGTCGGCATTAGTGATTCTAAAGGACAAACCCACGCCTCAGTCCCCACAGCCAGCCTCCTTTGAACTGATAAACTGCTCAAATTAGACCCTCTTCCAAAAACCCTTGAGTTCTTTGGAATTAAGAACGAATGGAAAGTTTCCAGAACCAGGCAATATTAGAGACTCTGAAATGACACAGCTTTTTAACCAGAGCCATCTGGACAAAACTGATCCATTATTTCTCCGTATATTCCATTACCTTTTTTGGTCTGATTTATAAATACTTGATTATGTGGTGAATTAAAATAACAAGGCGATGAGCAGAACACTAGAAAGCGAAGGGTGACTATGGAATGACGGGATAACGACGGAGCACTTTCAAGATGGAGGAAAAGGGAACATGGGGTGGAGATAGGGTGAGAAGGGGATGAAAGGGGAGAAAAAAAAGGGGAAGGAAACAGTCAGACGTATCTTCTGAAGCCATCTGCCAGTCAGTCAGTCAGTCGCCGTTCTTTGTGCGCAGATGAGTGTTGAGGCAGCGCTAGGCAGCGTGCGTGAGTCAGGTTTGAGTTAATAGAGATGAGAGGTGCGGGGGTCAGTGTGTGGAGATGAATTATGCATGAGCTGGATGTGGTGGAGGGGTCCAGGGGGAGACCAGTGCCAGCGCTGCACAGGCTGCTCTCACAAACAGGAGGATGTCAGGAGGAGAATTATCACAGTCAGGGGAAAGCTGGAGAAATAGCTAATTCTAACATAGATGGCACTTCCAGTAAAAACATACATACCCACCAACACTACATCACAATCTCAAAACCTGATCTCTCAAAATCGTATCTATAGTGCATTCCTCGGGCAGAGAGGATACATACATCTGTTTTGCATATGCATGTGCACATAATTTCATCGTTGGTCTATTTCTGACAGAGGTATTATTTATTTTAATAGTGGAGGAACTACAGATTATAAATAAAACCCAAAGTAGGGTCACAAATGTTTGTTATTAATCAAAGTAAAAATATGATGCTCAGGGGTAAATAGCAATGTATACTCATCATAATCAGGGCCAAAACTGGCCTTATTTTTTTTCTTTGACCCCAGTTTTGTTTCTCCCAAACTGAAATGATGAATTGTATTTATGCATCATGGAACCTCGCCTGTTAATTCAGAAAAGCCATGTACAAGCTGTCATGCAAAGCGTGTGATGACAGCAGCTACTTCTTCTCTTCTTTTTTGATCTAACAGTGAAGTTCACAGAGGTTGGGCTGGAGGGGGGCAGTTTGTACAGACACCTTTTTAATAGGAAAGGGGGTGTGCTAATGCCACTGACAGAGACCCCCCCCCCCAGGGCTGCCAGCCACACTACTTTCTCATATCCAACAGTGGGACCCATCCACTAGAGATGGAGAGTGAGTTTTCATTGAACCAAAATGGGAGGAGCTACCATACACTTTCAGTGACTCAATGGTTTGGACCAATGACCATATTGCCTGTAGAGCCAAAACATTTTTGATTGGTTCAATTAATGATTGACAGCTGAGTATAACTGTACCCTAACAAGGTTCAGGACACTTCATTTCTGTCATAACTTCCATCCGCAACCTTTCAGCATTCTTGTTGTCCAAACATCAACATTGACACCATTCAGCATCTTTCCTCAGAACAAATGAATTGGGGTCATTACCAACATTAACCTACTGCAAGTGGGGCTACTACATTGGTGAGACAATTAATGATACTACTTGTACAACTGTCACAATGCTAACTACAGTCTGTTACCAATACATTCAGCATCTTTTTCCTTACTACATTTAGCCTTCTGCAGGTGAAGCTTCAAATTTACTAGTACAAATAATACTACTTCTGCAACTGCAACTATCAATATTCCTGCTGTGGTCTATTACACAAATAGTCCTCATTTCTCTAACCAAAAGGGGGTGCCAGCACTTCTCAGTCTTACCTTCATGATTGTGCTTGTGTTCAGTGGAGTAAGCTTTGCCAATCATAGTCCAGACAGGCTTCAGGCAACCAAAAAGTCCTTCCAGAAATCCACCGCCTCCAGACTGACACTGCAACCGGACATCGTCCGATTGGCTGCGCACAGCTCCGCCCTCCGCGCTCTGCCCCGCCTCGGCTCCCGCCCCACCCGGGCTGGCCTCGTTCTCGTGCAGCTTGAGGACGCTGTTGGCGAAGTGCTCTGGGGGCTCGTCGCTGGGCGTGGGGCTGTGTCCGCCCCCTCCCCCGCCGGGGACCGCCGCCCCGCCCGTGTCGATGGACAGCACGTTGCGCAGGACGCACTGGGTGGGGGTCAGGTCCGTCTCTGGGGTGCAGGCCGGGGTGTCGGCGTCAAGCCGGCGGAAGGGGGGCTCGGACAGGGGCGTGCTGAAGCCGGAGAGGGAGGGGGACTGGGCACGGGGCTCGTGGATGCAGGCCATGAGCACCTGTACTCATCGGGACTCCCCCAGCTCTAAAGGACGGATCAAGGGGCCTGAAGACGAGAACGGGAAGCCTTGGTGGACACAAAGAGACAAAGGAAAAAGGAGAAAAGAGAAGAGTCGTCAGCAACTGTTTCTCGACATGCGTATTTTAGCTCAAGTGACTGAACCGGTGGAACTGTAGCAGCAGGCTGTGGCAACCACGTGCTGTCAATGTGAGCACAGCGCGCCAGAACCTGGCTGTCAACACGTGCGCAGTGTCTCCATACAACGCAACACCAGTGAGGCATGCCTCCACCTCTGCTTACAGTACAGGCCCTCCTACATGGGGACATTCAATCCACATTCAGAACCACCACAACTTTACTGTCAGCAGTATGGTACGCCGGGAAGGGGGCTGGGCACGCTCACGTTCCCTCACTCCCCTCCGTCTCTCGCAGGAAGTGTTTGAGCTGGCTCCGTCATGCTAATTTGAATACAGCTCCTGCATTTTCACGTTCAGAGAGAAAAAATGGCTGTGCAAGTGCACCAAGTCCCCAAGGACATCCTACTTGACAGCGCCGTCAGAGAAAATACAAACACAAATGAATACTGCTCACAGACAGGGGCGGCCATTTTTCGCTGCTCTCTCTTCCTTGATATCAGCACAAGAAAGAGGCACTCTGCCATCTCTCCCTTCTTGTTGTGTTGGGAGAGGTAACAGAGCATATCCTTCATCAGATTTAGTGTGTTAAATGATAAAAGAGAATTGCGACTCACACAAATCTACGGTTAATTTACTCTCTAGCATCAAACTGACTTATGAGGACAATACAAGGAAATGTACTGTAGCTAATAATACTTGACACAAAGGTTGACATTAAATTGATAGGGTCTATCGGATAAGCTACAAACCATGCAATTTTGTTTGTATTCCATTGCTGGAAGATGCAGACATGCTAATAGCAGTAGTCAAATACTTCAGATCAAGTGGATGAGGGGGCAGCTAAGAAACAAATAGTCAGAGAGGGTGAGATCCTAAGTGCCCTCCCTGGACCATAGGAGAGGCACAACTTGATATGCAAATCTACATATCTATCACTTACTTAGCTAAATACATAACGTAAGCATGTACACATTTGCCAATGAGAGGCCCACGAGGCCATGGACAAACTAAGAAGGTAAAGAACATCAGTAATGAACATTACCAAGGTCAGTGGCTTCTAGAGGCTAAACTGAGCATGGAAAACAGTGTAATAAGACCTGAATGGGCCACATGACCAACAAAACATATTTCTGGGGATGTCAGCAGACATAGAAATGTTTAAAAAAATACAAGAGTAAGAATAACACACAGAAAAGAACAGTTGTTTTGCAGAAAGTCAGCATGTTAAGTTTCACTGAGAGACCACGGCATGCAGGATAAACTTGGCAGGATCAATATCTAACATCAATGTCACTTTCTTAGGCGTAACCTACCTGGGTTTACCCCTAAGAAAGAGGCGGACTTGAACTGGACCGTGAGGCCCCAAGACTTCTGAAATCTGGTTAACATTTAGCTGTAGGCCGCATGTACTAAACTGTGTGGATAATAAATACTCTATAATTCATAATTCATTCTCTACCCATTGCTGGATCTGTGATATTTAAACTGATATGATTTTATTTTCTAATTCAGTGTGCTATTGGCATGTTTGTATGTAGCAGTGGAGATGAAGAAAGTCACTAAGTCCTGGTATGATGTCCACAAATATTTTTAAAAATGTGTGAGTTCATTAGATCACTGGCTCTTCCCTCAACAAACATATCATGGGCACATACAGAAATATCATATTCACAGTTGTTGTTTTGAAGAATACATTTTTTTAAACAACAAACTACACAATTTTTAATAGAGAAATGTACAGCACTTTGGTCAGAAACAGACTAAACTGACTTCAAAGACTAAACTACCCCTTTATTTGGCCAATAAAAATAAATTATATATCAGACACATACTCAGATAACACTGATTAGAAATTAAATGCTTCTTATGTTGTACGATTTTACACTATATTTTGAAGATATCAGGTAAACATCTATGTATGTATCTAAACTCCGTGATTACCGTTATAGAACAATGTATTTATGAGACCAGGTAGGCCAAACAGGATCAAAAGTTCTAAAGTTGGAGGATTCAGTGACTTGCGGTTTCCACACATTCAACAAAACCAAGCTGAAGACATGTCTGCGACAGGTTTTTAAATCCTACTTATCATGTAGAATTATTAAATTTGCCCAGTATTAATTTGACCAATTTTATGCTATAGACATTGTACGCAGAACGTTCACGTTTACGTACTGGCATAATTTGCACTGGATTGAAGCGACAATGCTTTGGCTATTTATAGGGTTACAATATTACGTAGCGCCATCGCTAAGGTGATGAAACTCAGTCGAGATATCAAATCTTGATCAAACGCCAATTTAATTCAACAGTTAGTCAAGGCTACCACATCACGCTTTATGATCAGGTCTAGATAAGAGTGCAACGCGTTTAATAGCATAGGTAACTCTCTAAATGTGTGATCAAGCTCAATATTTGTTTTTTTTGTTTTAACATTTTTATGTTTAGCAACCATGCGAATATGCAGATAGCCTATAGCAACGTCTCTAGTGCATAGGCTAGTTATTTTTGTTCTCTTTAAACCTCATAAGCATGAAATGATCAAATATAATCAGATATATTTAGATGTAGCCTAACATTCTCTGGTAACAGTCCCCATTCCCGATGAAAATAGGATTTTCAGAGAGCAGGATGTTAACTGTCCCATATGTAAGCTACCCAACTCAATGAAGAGACCGTGGAAATTCTAAGGCTACCGGTGCCATGTTTACCACATTGAATTTGTTGCCAAAAGGCCTGTCTCTTCCTCGGACTCCCTAAATCTGTAGAGCAGGTGATGACTGTGCTAGCTGGCATATTGTCAGCACGCTCATTTTAAGTGTTGCCACACCGATTACCAACACAAAACAGTATCAATGTTATCGAAAACAAATGTGAAGATTATATAGCCTGCTGCATGAAGCTAAACACACTGCAAACAACCGTTTCCAATCCGCATTCTCTTTGTCGAACCGATGCGGCACATCCGTCATTTTTTTCGTTATCATGTTGCCACTCTAGGTTAGACCAATTAAATTTTAAATGCACAAGGCTGGTCGCTTATGTGACCGTCTTCGCGTCGGCATACGGTAGCAGCTGCGGCTGGGACTGCAGGGATACAGAGGGGGAGCGTGAGGAGGACAGTGCGCCTGTTTATAGCGAAGCATCTTACCACCATCCGCTTCGCATCAGCGCTTCTGCGGGATGCGGGATGCGGAGCTGAAGGATGAGTGACCAGCAAAACGCTCTCCAAACAATCGGGCGAGCATGCCTTTTCGGTCACCCTCTCCCTGATGCTGTGCCTCTCTCGCCACATCCGTTGTCGGCGCGTTAGCGCCAAGTCCGACTACTTAACTCACCTGGGTCTTGTCATTCAGTAAGCCCACCATTCGTGCCCACCCCCACCCGCTATGTAAGCATATAGCTATGTGTAATAACGTAGGCAACGTAGAGCACCTAGGCTACAACTGTGTGTAAAATACATAGGTAAGCTTTGACTGGCCGTGACATGTACACAGTCTGTTGGTGCATACATCGTCCTCATATTGGGAAGCCAATAACCTAAATTTAGAAATGCACAGTTAATTAAAAAAAAAACTGTACCTGTAGCAGCCTCGGTTTCAGGACTCAAAGGAGATGTTCCATTGTTGTGAATGCCTGTTTATTTCTGCTGTTTGTCTTTTAATTGTATCCAGTTGTAATCTTCTAAAATCGGGGTAATTATTGAGCTTTCTTGTTCTGTTTATATAATCAGTGTCAACACTCGCTTCATCTCACCGCATCTTTGGTCTTTCGCAGCAGAAACAGTCTCTTCCTTTAAAAAAAATCGTCTTCGTTCTCTTTCCGTGTCTACCCTTTTCCCACGGGGTGTGTGTTCTGTATTTACTAGCTTGAATAGATTCCTCTTTTCCACTGAGGAGAAACCGTTGCAGCGATGCTCCTTCTCTAACCCCTGAAGGTTTTATACTGCGGAGTGGCTCACCTACCGACTTCGAAGGGGCGGGAGAGAGAGGAGGGAGGTGTGCAAGGAGATGGGGACGGACGGGTTAAGATAGAGAGAGAGGGAGAATTTTATTAATCAACTTACACCCAACCTTCCCGGCTTGCGTGGCGTCCTATCAGATCGCCCCGCCGTGAAAGGTTCAGCCCCAAACGAAGCTGTAAGCATCGGGTTTATGGTTGACAAGGAATGCGAGGATTCGGCGTGTGCCCTGCGTGTCCATGAAAATGATGTCATTCCCTATAGTATGCAGTGCTGCACTGGACAGAGGGTAAATTAAATCCCCAAACACTATTAACACCCCCACATGTCTCCATGTTCATCGGGTGCGCATTATCTCTCGGATCTCAGACTGGTGTCGCTGATAGGGATCAGGGATGGCCGTTTTCATGATCTGCTTGACTGTTCATTGGTGGCGGTAGAGTGTGGTGAGAGAAAGTGCTGTTTTTCAGCTGTGTTGGTGCTGTTCGTGTCTAACTAAAGCATGCGGTTTAAGAAATCGGCAGGTGCACCTGCGGATGGAACTATGGAGCAGTAACTAGAAAAACTATGGTGACCCCGATCAAGGTGCGGGTTTTCATGGCTGCCGATATAAAACAATCTATTTTTAGTCAAATCTAAAGTATAGCATTCAATAATCCCTTTGTAGGACAGTTTAGCACTACAGCTGTCGTTACAAAAACTAATATCGCGCCTTCATAAGGGTAACAATCTGGACTTGGACATTGCTTAATGTCACATTGACAGTACAATATGGACTGTAGGAGACAGTACTGAGCAAGTTGTATCTTGTTGTTAAGAGTCAGGTTAAGTAATATGATAAAGACATCACCAACCCCTTTGGAAAATATAATTCCACAATATAGGTTCCCAAATGTTGTCTGTGACCCGAATTGAGCGACAAAGCTCAGGCCATCGCTTATCCGAGGGATTAAGCCCACATAAAGCTTATCCAGGGGAGTTGCGATGACATCATTCACAGTGAGGGGGAAACCCCATGAACAGAAACAGATTCAGGACTATGTTTGGCCATTGGGAGGTCAACAGTGTGGTGGAACACCACACACAGTTTCTGTTTATCTGTTTATGACAGAACCCTGAAAGTCTCAGACACACGATGCAGGATGTGCGCCACTTTGTCAAACCTCTGACGATTGTCCAAACTAAAGCATCCTTCAACAGCGCACTCATAATAAAATCATAAGATTTACATATAAATAATGGACTTCACAGTAATAATGATGGCGCCAGTATAACTGAAACAAAATTTGGCAGCGAAAGGTGTGTGGAGACCAGAGCTTAGATTTTTTGATGTGTTTCCGTATTTCCCAACACTTTCTTCAGACAACCTGTTCTTTCTGAGTCTTTCCCTAGCCTCTATTCTATTTTCGGCTCTAACATTTTAACTATGATTTATTCATTGCTGCTTAGTTCCAGGGTGGTTACCAGTCAAGGAAGATTAAGCTACGCTCTCTATGGTGCTGTGAATTTCCTCAAGTTCTGTTAGTTTTTCACAAAACTGATTTTTATTTTCATGTGAAATCATGAAATTAAAGTTCTCCTGTGACCCCTCTATGTACAATCAAACAGCGTTCGTCAGTGACCATAAAATATGAAGCCATGTTAGAATTTATTGATAAACATAATAGTACTTTTGCCAAAAATGTCGATGATTGCCATAGATGAGAATGTCTACTAAACCAGGGGTTTCCTTAAGTTCTGTGGTGTACAGTCCACATAATGAGTAGATGAATATACCACTCAAAATAAGACCACATAAACGCTATGAGGTTGCAAGTATCATTAAGTGCCACTGTTTGCTTATGCAGTGACATATGATCAGACTTTTTGATGCAGGGAAGCAGGTAACTATGGACTGTGTAAATGTGTGTAAGAGGGGTCAGCAGAAAAAAATTCATGTCTTTGACTGTAGCATAGTAGTGGGCACTGGACACACCAGTACAAGTTCCTCAGAAAGAGCAGCCCTGCTGGGGTTTTCATGCATGACCATGGCATAGACAGTTCCAGAATATTCTACCACCCAAAAACCATCACACAGCCAACATCATCTCTGCCGTGAAAAAACATAATCAACCCTGCTGTCGTAAATAGACTGTCGATGAAAAAGGCTGGTCGACAGAAGCTGACTTATCTTTCAAAGAGCTCCAGATGAACTAAATTCGGTCAACTATCAATTAAGTAACACAGTGGTGCTGAAAGAGACATATCAGAGCGCACAACTCCTTTCACCTTGTCATGTAAACCAACAACCTAAATGGGGTCCACTTCTGTTGGCAAGAAGCTTCAAACATCACTGTACTAGATACAATCACATCCCTGATTCTAGGAAGAAACTTCAAAAACACACACAACCATGTAAAACAAAAATACAAAAAAAAAACAAAAAAAACGAAACATTCTCATCATTAGGTTGGAAAATCTATCACTCGGATCTGGGATCAGCGGGATGAAAAAAGCCCTGAGGCGCTGCTGCTGGTTTGGTGTTTAAACACCAATACTGAACAATGAATGATGGGAAAAACATCCCCTAGTCAGATACATTCTGGTTTCCTGCTATTTCATGCAAATAGGCAAAAACCACATGAGTTCATGGTTCCATCCCCTAGAGTTAAAGCAATGGAGGTGGTGGTATAATGGTTTGTTTTTGTGTCACACTTTGGGTCAATTCATAAAAGTACAGCAATGTTTCATTGCCGCAAGATATAAGCTGCCAATATCGCTGCCAATCAGGGGCATCCCATCATTGCAACAGTGTATCCATCTGTGAATTAGCTTTTCAGCAGGATATTGCTCCATACGACAAGGCTGGGAGTATCCAGGAATGGTACCAAGAACAGGGCAAAGAATATAGCTTACTGCAATGGCCTGCCCAGTCACCAGATCTCAAGCTAATTGAATATCTGTTCTATGAGGAGAAATGTACTCTTCAGGGCAGAGGTCCACCAGCAGCCAATGTGCAGCTGCTATGAGAAGCACAGGAGTTCACATAGGCATGGAATGTCTTTACCGCTCATTCAACCCTTTTCTGAGTCCTAACCCATACAAATCATACTTTGCTTATAATTATATAATGTCATAATTTTCTTATATAGAAAATAGAAGTGTTGCTACCAACTCCTGCAGGGTACATTAAAAAAAGATGTTTAAATGTGTTGCTTAATGCATCAGAAGCTGACCACTTGTCAACTGCTGCCTCTTATTTAAAGGATCCTCACTTGCTTTGCACTCTTTCACATCCTCCTATCTTCTTCTCTAGATGTATAGCTGCACATTTTCCCTGAAATATAGTCACGTTATTTCCTTTTGCCATTTAAGGTTATGGTTCATACTGTTTTCATTTTGTAAAGAGAAATACTAATAGAATGGTTAGCTAATATGTAACATCTCAATTGGTATATTGACTCACTAAAGATCTGATTGCAGACGACATCTTTGTTATTATCAGAGAATAACACACCTTTATCTGAAGCAGAGCGCAAGGTCAATATCTGCAGCCTGATCGGAGACAGTGCACAACATTCACAAGCACAGACACGTTTAGCTAATTCTTACACTGAGAGCAGCTCAGTATTGTACAGTGCATGAAACTCTCTCTCACTGGTATCAAGTTCATGT